>OZ022264.1:193415431-193460431 GCA_963978885.1 Nemotelus pantherinus
GCTATTCAATCATTACGAAATTTTCAGGACATATTGATATTATTTAGTTGTAGATTTGTGTAGCTTTTAATGAGCGTGCTGGCAACCCTGTAGCTAGGGCAGGCACTGAAAGTGAAAACCTCCAAATCATCGTCTCTCTTGAAAAAATGCCGTTTCTTCAAAAAAAAGCCACTCATATGTAAATCTTGTGCTTTGTTTACATAGCCAAAGAAAAAAAAAAGATATGGTATAACGGGCACGCCTGGTAACCCTTGCCCAATTTACCTATATTTTAAGCATCAAAAACTTCTGTTCACGGAAACTCACGATCCGATGAGCAGAATTAATTGAAATTTGCAGAATGTATTGGTCTTAAATAGGACCAGGTCTGATAGAAGTGATTTTGAAATGCGGGCGATTCTGTGCCAGTGATGCCATCTTGAAAAACCACTAAAAAAGATAACTGTTTTTAGCCCTATAAATTCTGATTGAATCGTTCGATTTTGACGAAACTCACACAATTGCTGGACCTTACTTTAAGCCACGTTTGGTAGAAATTCGGTCGAAAAATTCGGTTGGAGTTGCCAGCTATGATAATTTTGGTGTCTTCATTTTGAAAAAAAAAAATTGGAAGTGAAAACATTCAAACCATCGAATATTCAAAAAAATGTCCGTTTCTTACAATAAAACCAATCTGTATATAAATCTTATGTTTTATCTACACGTTCAAAATAAAACTTTGGAAATTTCATGTCGGACAAGAACGGTAACCCTCTCTCAGTTAACCTATATTTTTAGCATCAAAAACTTCTGTTCACGGAAACTCACGAACCAATAATCAGATACAGCTCAAATTTACAGAATGCATTGGACTTAAGTAAGACCAGATTTGATAGAAGCGATTTTGAATTGTGGGCAAGTCTGTGCCAGTGGTGCCATCTTGAAAAATTACAAAGAAAAAAAACTGCTTTTTGCCCTATGAAATGTGAATAAATTACCAGATTTTCATGAAATTGACACAGTTGCTAAACCTTACTCTAATCTCTGTTTGGTGGAAATTTGGTTGAAAAATTTGATTGGTGCTACCAGCTATGGTAATTTTTGTGTCTTTGGTTTTGAAAATTCGCTCAGGAAAATAAAACTTTTTGCACTATAACTTCCAGTGCAGTCATGAAATCAATACGAATTTCATACAGTTAATGGAACCTACTATAAACATTATTCAGGCCAAATTTGGTTGAAAAGCCACGATAGGATTGCCAGCTATTGTTGGTTTTGTGTTTAATTGCAATATCTTTATTAATAAGCAGCACATGTGGTGGAATATGCACTCAAAACCTGCACGATTCTTCTACTGTTCTTCGAACATTAGTGTTTCTAGCGGTTCAGGTGCGCTAGAGTTTTTTTATAATATATTCGTCAATTTTTGATAGGACGTACAAAGTAGTGGTATGCTTCTGTATTTGTCGGACTGTAGTTTGTCTCCTTTTTTGAAGATGCGGCACATGATTGATTTGCGCTATTTTCGCGGTATTTACTCTTGATTCCAAATGTTTTGGATGACTTTATGAATTTTTCTCATGGTGCAGCCTCCACCGGCGGTCTAGTATTCTTCTGGTTTCGTATGGTAGGCTCATATTCTTCCAGCATTCAGGAGACTATTGAGGTTTCATTGGAGACGTCTACTGAATCTGATTCTATTGAGCCGTGTGCAGGATTAAGGAATTCTTTAAAATACAAATTTAGTCTTTACAGAGTGTCACTTCTTCAAATTGTCTAGTTTTGTTATCTACTATGTTCTTGTCAATACGTTTTAATTGTTCATCATAATATTTCAATTTCCTCTATTTAAATATCATATTCGCTACTTACTGGATGATTTCTTTTCATTCACTTTTTTCTCTGGTGTTCCTTTCGAGGAATTGTCTGTACGCCTGCTTTGATCGTCATCAAACCAGTCGTTTGTTTGGCGCCGAGCTACATACTCAGCCACTAGCTCTGCAACGGTTTTGATTGTTGTTCTCATTTCCATTTAGACCTCGTCAACCGATCTTACTGTATTATTTTGTGGGATGGGAGTCAGTTTTGCTTCAAGAATTTTTGCGAAGTTCACTGCTTCTAACGCCGTTTGGAGATTTTCGATGTCGAACTAATGAAAAGGGTTGATCCACGTCACCTTCGCCTTGGAATAGGAGAACGATATTTGAATTTCACTAAGTAGTGGTCTGAGCTAAAATTTGCACCCCCAAATGTGCAGTCGTCAAATATGGTAGAAGTCTGTCTCCGCTGAATAAACCCATGGTCGATTTGATTGAAAGTGCTACCATCTGGCGATTTTCATGTTCTTTGGTGGATGCAATGGTAGAGGAAGCATGTTGAATTTATGAATATGCCTCTTGTAGCGATTTATGAAATAGGACGGATGCTTGGTGGCACCTCAACTGAACCGAAGTCCCCAAGAGGGCCTGATAAGCAGGAAGAGTGATGGCAGACCATCAAAAGGGGCAAATCAACAAAAAAAAAGAGAAGTGCCCCGGGAGCAGGGTAGCCTAGAAATGGCCGTGAAGGCCCCTAGTCCGCATAAGCGGAGCACCCTTTAGTCCAAACCTGACGGATGCTGGTTGGCCGCTTTCCTAGCTCTATGTGGCTGGGGTGGGTCATGAAAGTGGCGTGGACTTGCTCCTAGAAAACAAAAGGGGGACACTACGTATTATTCATCCGTCATGAAATAAAACTAGCCGCAAAACTATAACAAAAGGGGAAAGGGGCTTTTGTCCGTAAAGGACCAGAAGCAGCTCTCAGGCATGGGCTGTAAGCCAGACCAAACCAAAACGTGACAAAGCACGTTGCTAGCATCTGCTGAAAAGGCAGACGAGAAAAAACGCGAGAAAAAATCTAAATTTGGGAGAAAAACTGCCTCTTTTCCTAAGGCCCGAGTATGAGGTAGACTGTCTCTCCGCCCACTGACCTTGGTCGCAAAACAGACAAGTCAAAAATAAAAAAAAAACTAGAAAAAACATATGGCCAAGGTCCCTTCTTTATAAGAACACTGAAATTCAAAAATTAATCACTCCAAATCTAGGCCAGCCAGGCCATCGCGAACTCTGAAAATTGGAAAGTCCTCACGAGCTTTCGCTCAATAAGAAGGCCAGAAGAATACGACTTAACAATTCATTATGTTTATTCTAAACTCAAAGAAATTTCCACCAAATCATATATAATTTCAAATCTACTCTTTACATAACGTAAGAAACAAAAATTCAGATATGCATATTTATGGCCATAAGTACGTCACAGAATGGTACATGTCTTCCCCTTAACATTACAAAGGGATACTTAATTTTTTTCCAAATTCACACACTCTTTCGTAACTACAAGACAATCTCTTGACTCGAATTCATAGCGATCTCGGGATGATTAGATATAATGCCTTATCATTCTATTTTATATAACTATATCGAATTCGATTCGATTATTATTTCGATTATTGCATTTTGCGTTCATATGAATCGTTAATAAAAAAGTTGGTTAATATATACATTTAAGGGCAATTATCAATAATTATCACGATAAAAATTTTAGGGAAAACCGCGATGCTCATATGAATGATGGATATTTGCAAGTAGTTTATATGCGCTCTTTATAAATAAGAAATCAAATAATAACCTATTCGTGAGGAATGAAAAAAAGTTGGTATTATTCATAAGGACCAATTGAACGTCATTTCCGGCGGCTAAAACCCACCACTTAAATCAGTTATTCTATTATATTTTTCTGACCTTAGCCAAATGGTGCAAAACTAGCAAATTATTCAAATGAACTTGGAAAAGGCTACCTGAACACTATTATTCCGTTTTCGTTTTAATGTCTAGTCGGTGAATTCTCTATGAAATCTGCTTTAGGCCAAAGTTGCCATTTATCTTTCAATTCATTTTTTTTTGTACTATATATCTAATTAAATATATACTCTTATTTGAGTTATGATGGTGATCATGACCATTAAGATGTATACATAGGGCAAGAGGTTTCATTTGGTTTCAACTTAAAGTAATTTATGTAATTTTTATAATTTAATGACTAAAAACTAAAACATAGTAGCATATCACCTATAAATGCGTCGCAAGTCTGCTGGTGATTCAAATTAGTTTATATAAATTCTAAATTAAACTTCCTTTTTCTTACTAATTTCTGTTTTATTTTTTATTTTTAATAGTACTATTTTCCACCTATACTTTGGTTTATTTCAAAGTGGTGCATCTAGCCTTCAACCTATCAGGTCTAAATGGAAACCAGAATGAGGCACAAGCAAATTTCGACTAGACGAGCACCATAAGTAGGCTGAAGTAGATGAAACTAAATGAGCCTTTCCACACTTGTATTGTTGATGCACTTCTCAAACCGGTTTTCTGGGGAAGAGGCAGAAAAATTAAGAGGAATTCTCTACAAAAAGTGATGCACGTGGAGAGAGTTTTGCATCATGCTGAAACTGATTGAATTTTCTAAGCTACAAATTTGTCATACATTGTTTTTCTGAAGACGTGACCGTTACTGAGATATTTAGGAAAGGTCACTTTTGGTGACCTTTGACCCCGTATAAAAAGTAACACAGCACTCGGATCGATGGGGACTTGTGACATTTTGTTCAACACGCCAGTACCAAGGTTCACACCAAAATTCAGCTTTCCCCTAAATTTTCCGAAGTTTCGCCTTTTTAATGTCGGATTTCACTGGGCTATCAAGGCTCAGTTAGCGAACCTCGGTCGCGTCCGTTGCGTTTGCTCCGTTTTATGACCAGACGCATCGATGATGATTGAGAGTGCGTTGCGTCTGCTCCGTCTATCAAAGGCAAAGGTGGTCAGTTTAGTTATTCTCGTGGAGTAAAATTCAATTTCGAACGCGGGAATTTTTTGAACTGTTCTGTGTGTGCGTTGCAATTAAGATACGACGGATATATGTTCACACATAAGTATACAGGAATGTACCTTTTCTACTTTTGCCCAATAATTATATCTTAATCACAAAACCTTACTTAGAAAAAATTGGTGTGCTATAAAGATCAAAAAAGATATTTGCCAGTAATTCCATTCATTCCTAGGGGTCAACATATATTCACGACTAGTACAATGTGGCATTCAAAAACTTTTCACGTTGACGGAGTCACCCAGCGACGTGTTCTTGCTTTGTTTCTTCCTCCCCAAGCATCTGACGATGACACTTATATTCACTTAATTCCACACCCGATTAGCGATTCTTCCCAAAAATGATTCTAAAATCACTTCCACTGTCCACCCGACGAGCGAATTACAGTCCACAATCGCACCAACTGGTCATGTTTTCAAAACCCGCAAATACGCCGTCCTCGACCATGCGGCCTCGTACACGTTCCTTGCTCCAGAATGCCATTTACCAAACCGAATACGTGAATAATCCCGTGACTAGATGACACTCCTAAATGTATTGAGGCATGACTGCCGTTGATGCAGTAAAATTTACCGCTATTATCAGTATCAAAAACCTGAATCAGCGTGTCTTTCTCATTAGCTGTTTCTAAGCGCGTGCCTTGTAATTTCTGAGCTTTTCAATTAATTTGAGCCACGGGAGCTGAAAATTCCAAAGGAGCCCATTCGGTATTGACAAGGACGTAAGTCATTACATGCCCCGTCCGGCGACCTGGAAACGCTAGCAAAGACTTGTTACTATGCGAACTCCAACAACACAGCCCGAGGGGGTTCGATCTTGTCTCAAACACATGTGATTGCTGTGGCAGATGCGTGAATTTACAGACTTTTATAATGCCTTCCAAAACGGTGACAATTCGGGCACGGCGTAGCTTGACTGATTTAACGGGCTGACTAAAGTCTAGTGAAATGGCTGGCGCTTTCTTCAGATCATCCCAGACGAACACTTTATTTTGCTGGTATAAAAGACGAATGCCACCGCCAACCAACGTCAAATAGTTGCATCGAAACAACATCTCAACATGGCCCCGGCTGCTTTCCGCAAAATATTGGCGCTCCTTTTTTAGCGGATCGCAATTATAAACGCGGAAACCTGTGTCCATTGCTCAAGCAAAATATCCTTGGTGTCGATAGAACCCGCCCAACAACAAGCCATTGCCATACGGATTCGTATCAATCCGATTCATATTTTTCTTATTTTTGCAAAATGTTAGCTAGTAAATCATTTTAGAGATGTATCAGAACGGAAAGGTTTAATCGCGGAATATACAGCCCCTGTTCATCGAATTAGGAACACTCAAAATTTTCTTAAAATTTGTTATTTTCTTTTTGGTAAAACATGAAGGAAGCATAGATGTAAGAAGTGTAGTTTTTGGATAATTGATTTGTTGACTTTTAATTTTTGAACAACATATTTTAAAAATATTTTAATACTCAGTAGGACCACGCTTAAAACGAATGACTGCGCTTATTAGTTCTGGCATGCTTACATAGCATCGCTCTATAATTTTTCTAATTTCAGGGCTATTTTCCCACACACCTGCAATATTTTGCTTCAAAACCGCAAGTGTAGGGTAAGCAAGGGAATAAACTTTTGTTTTGAGTACACTTCAAACATTTTCAATTAGATTTAAATCAGGAAAATTACCTGGCCAACGAAGAATGAGAATTTTATGGGCGCTAAAAATGTTTTTTTATTGACTGAGCAGTGTGGCAGGGTGCATGATCCTGCATAAAGGTGTCAGAAAGTTCACAAGACTTTAAATAATTAAAATGCGGTATTAGAATGTCCGCGATGACCACTCTGTAGACATCCGGGCTCATTGCCCCATCGACAAAAAACAATGGTCCAGGTCCGTCGGCGGATATACAAGACCATATCATTATGGATGAAGGATTTTTCACGGTCCTTACAACGCATTCTTCGTTATACCATTCTCTTAGCCTTCTACAAACGAATTGGTGGCTCTCCGTAATAGCTTCTAACCTGCATTCGTCGCTAAATACTATCTGAAAAAATTCGTGAGAAATTCGTTTTATTAATATTTTGTTTTTGAGTGATAATTAACCAGGTAAATGCGGTTTAAAGATGTCAAATACCTTTTAAAAATCTGCTACAGTATAGTGACGATAAGTTATTGCCCACTGTAACCGAGTTTGACGCAATTTTGCAGTAATTTTGGGTTTTTTACTGGTCGTCTTGCTTTAAGGTTGGTGTTGCGAAACCCTGAAGACAGCCGAGCCGTCATCAGTGCAACATATTTTAATTTGTTTAAGAGATTTTCGCTTTTATTGCCTGCGTGCCTTATCACAACCGGCTAGCTCAATCCGGCGTGGGTTGTGGCAAGAAAATCTCCTACGTGCTACGGCACGCCGACGACACAACATTTAGAAACAAATACAATCAAAGAAAGAAGGAAAAGTGGAGACAGGATGAAATTTCCGAAGGAATCATTATTATAAAATGTTTTACTCCAAGTGCATCATGTTATATCTACATATATTTCATGCAAAAATAAAAGAAAACAATAGTAAAATAAATTACAATCAATATCAAGATGAGTTAAAACTAAAACTAAAAATTCTTAAAAATTTGGGTGGGTAAGATAAACCCAATCCCGGCCGGGATCAGTTAACACTGATCATACAATCGATAATGATAATAAATAAATAATAAAATAATTCAATAAATATATAATAAAATAATTCAATAAAATATATGAGCCTAAAATAAATAATTCAATTCAAGCTATAATGTTCAAGTCTCAAAAGAGCCGTCAATGAAATACAAAAAGAAGAAATGGAGACAAGCATTCCTTTTTTACAAAAAAACATACCCACACCATATATTTGAAAAGAAATTGTTTTGGTTAGTTCTAATTAATTTTTTCCAAAATAAAATGAAAAAGAAAAATGAAGTTCGATTTGAAAATTCAATTCTAGATAATAGATTTTACAGTTACATTTAACATTGATGCAATTATTTTTCTTTTTAAAATATAAATTTTCCTTCTGCCACAGATTCGTTGTCTAATTCGACTTTCGTAAAAATCTGATTTCGTCTTGAGATATTAAACAAAGTTATAGGGTACTTATCTTCTCAGTCTCCACTGTATTACCAAGAACAACCTCGGATCTCCTCGATTGAATCAACGCTGGTCTTTGCAACCGTTTAGCCCTTTGAAATTTTCCACCATGTTGTGTATACCGTTCTTTGCTCCAAAAATTCGTACGCCGATAAATTTGATCAGACTTAACGGATCTCTGGATATAGTCGCAACTGCCGTACCAAAATCCGCAATGCCACATCTGCACCAAATCACGCTTTCACGAACAAATTCACAACTGCTCCAAGTTCTTCTTCCCGCCTATTATCCAACATTTCTTTACTGTTCAGCAACTTTAACCCTTCCGCTCTTTTTCGATCGGATTTTACACAGAAGTTTCTCCAGTTAACTCTTTCGTGCAATTCCCAAAAACTCCAACAAAATATTACATGATCATAACCAGCTAGCGTTCCTTTGTTTTTCACTTCTCCACGCCAGTCTAAATTCAAAAATGCTCCTGCCGCGATTTAGATCTCAATAACCCTGCACCATCAGTATCACAAGCCTTCTTTTAAATTTCAACAATTGATCTCACTGCCAAGCCAACAATATTGCACACTGATATTCGCGTTTTCCGTTCGCGTTTTCTTTTCCAAAAACACCTCTTCTCGTTCAAATCCAAAACTGACCTCCGCCACTTTTCATTTCAAAAAACCAAAAAACCTCTCCCGCCGCTGTTCAGCTGGGTCATAAACCTCCAGCCAGCACGCGAACAATCCCGTTGCTGCCAAGTCCCGTATTTTATCTCTATTCCCCAGCTGTGCAGCAAGTCTCTCCACACCCAGCATCAAACATATCCCGTTTTCGCTGGCCTGATAACGCAGCTGATACAAGTATTGTTTAAAATCAGCTGCGCTCAGGTCAGCGAACCTGATGAAATGCAATGACACATGCGACAATCAAATGCATTAGCAAAGCCTGTTTTCCAATGCCAGTGCAATACATTTGACCGTCGCATGCAGCATTGCACTCACAATGTTTGTGGGTGTGTGTGTGTGCCGGATGAGCGAGGCTGTTTCGCAATAATCGTGGGGAAGACCCAGACCTTGAGATGTCTCACATGCCGGGCACAATTAAGACATACCACAACGCTCCAATTTCGAAATTCATGCGGAATCCGGTAGCTCAGTCCTCGGTTCCGTCTCGGATGTCCTTTGAGTGAAAGACCCCCAACACTTTGCCGCTTGCATCTTCCAGTTCATATGTCACTTGACCGATTTTCCGTTTAATGAAGGCAGGAACAAATCGCGGTGCGAACTTTGCTGCAAAGCGATCTACTGCCTTGCTCATAACAAAGTTGCGAACGAAGACCTTTTGACCCAAAGAGAAAATCCGTGGTCTGGCTCGCAGATTGTAATTATGAGCGCCTTTTTTATAAGCTTCATTCAATTTGATTTTAACACGATCCTGTGCCAAGCGCTGCCTATCAACGTTTGCTCGCAGTTGAATTTCTCCGTCCTCAAATGCATTGAGACTTCTGAGCAGAGCATACTCTGAGCCATGCTGAATAGGATGATATCCGAACATGAGGAAGTGAGGCGAAAAACCAGTCGATTCATGTACTACCTTGCGAAAAGCAGAACACGACTCTGGAAGTTTTTCGTCCCACCTCGCATGATCGGATCCTATGTAGGCCTTTATTGCATTCAACGTTGACACGTTGGTACGCTCTGCAGCATTCGCTTGCGGAGAATACACTGGAGTAAAACAGTGTTTCACTCCATAGTTAAGCATCAATTCAGCAACCGCCTTGGACGCAAATTGAACCCCGTTATCTGAATGTAGCCATTCCGGCACTCCAAAAGTTAGAAAAATTTCCCGCTCGAGATATTTTACAACAGCATCTGCGGTTGCTTTGACCATGGGCTTGAGCCACACAAATTTTGTGTAGTGATCCAGGACCACAAACAAATGAGTGTTTCCCGACTTTGAACGGGGGTACGGGCCCATAAAGTCAACAAAAAGGCGCTGCATAGGTCGCTCCGTTTCTCGCTGTGCGCCCATTAACGGTCTTTGAATGGAATTCGAAGGCTTGATCTGCTTACAGGTTACACAGTTCTTTATATGCCGCATGACATCTTGCCTCATACGAGGCCAATAAAAATACCTTCGAAGCAGCTCAACGGTCTTTCGAATTCCACAATGAGATCCAAGAGGATCATTATGAGCTCTTTCTATGAGCGCCCCTTGCTGACCATCAGGGACCCATAATTTGGTTTGGGGAATATCTGAAATAGAAGCATCAAGAGAACTCAGGGTTATGTAGATTTTATCATCTGCCAGGTGCAGATTCTGAAACCTTTGGGGTTGCTTCAAAATCTGCTCCCTCAAATGCTTATAGGGAGACTCTTGAAATGCCGATTCCGGAATAACTACACCCAAATGTCTGTGTTCCGGCAAACATCCAACAACCGACGCTACTTGAGCATCAGAAGAAGAAGCTCTGGACAGAGCGTCTGGGACGACGTTGAGGTTACCCTTCCGATGTTCTATCTTAAAATCATATCCCTGCAGCTTCAAGCTCCAGCGAGCCAATCGTCCAGACAGATCCTGCTGCTGCATGAGCCACTTTAGACTGGCATGATCTGTGATGATAGTGAAAGGCAGCCCCTCGACGTACGCCCTGAACCTCTTAACGCTTTGCACCGCAGCTAAGCATTCCAATTCGGTAACACTGTAGTTACGTTGCGCCGCGTTAAGTTTCAGTGACATATACGCGATGGGGTGCTCCCCACCATCATCATCCTTCTGGAACAAGACACTTCCAATACCCAATGTACTAGCGTCACATTGAATATAAAAGTGCCTTGTGAAATCTGGATTGGCTAACACTGGAGCGGAAACCAACAGTTTCTTCACTTCATTGAAGGCATTGTTAGCGGTCAAAGACCAGTTGAAGGAACGTTTGCCTTTTAACAGATCCGTGAGTGGTGCGGTGACGGAAGCGAAATTCGGGATAAAACGCCTGTACCATCCCGCCATCCCCATGAATCGTCTCACGTCTTTTACCGTTCGGGGCTCTGGATATGCCAGGATACCTGACACCTTCTCCGGGTCGGTTCGCAAAATACCATCACTAACTACGAAGCCAAGATATTTGATCTCCCGTTGGACAAACTTACTTTTTTCAACATTGATGGTCAAATTAGCATCTCTGAGCCGTTTAGCAACGGTGCTCAAAAGTTCTAAATGCTCATCAAATGTTGAGCTGGTGACGAGCAAGTCGTCCAAGTATACAAACACCTTGTCCTGCAGCTCGTGTGGGATGACTTTGTGCATTAACCGACACATAGTCTGTGGAGCATTGCACAAACCGAACGGCATGACCGTGAAATGATACAAAGGTCTGCCTGGGACAGTAAAGGCCGTTTTCTCTCGCGAAGCTTCGTCCAACGGAATCTGCCAGAAAGCGTCCTTCAGGTCTAAGCTCGTGATGAAACGAGTATTTTGTAAACGCGCCAACAGTCCCTCAATGAGAGGTAACGGATATGCATCCTTTAAGGTGACCTCGTTCAAGCGCCGAGCATCAAGGCACAAACGCACTTTGCCAGGTTTTCTTACCAAGGTGACGGGAGAGCTCCATGCACTATGACTCTCTTCTATCACACCCAATGACAACATCCGATCAAGTTCGTCAAACATTAGCTTCTGAATGACCGGCGACATAGCATAATGCCGCTGCTTGATGGGCCGAGTGGAACTCGTATCGATATGATGCGACACGAGCGTGGTTTTACCCAAGCCTTCCTTGTTATACGACGGAAACTGATGCTTGACAAGGTCGAGTCGTTGCTGTTCCTGAGCATTCAACAGATGATAACCAGTCTGTGCGGGTTCTGTTGGGGCATCGACAGAATGAACTTGCATTGGTGTGATTTGGAAAAGGTCCCAAAAGTCCATGCCTAGATAGACAGGGTGGGTCAGCGATGGAACGACCAAAAACCTCATCCATCTACTCTTGTCATTAAATCGCACCAGAGTGGCCACATACCCAACTACTGGACTCTTCTGACCCGAAGCTGTCTGAACGTGGGTCTGCATCGAATGAAGATACAGGCCCAAATCCGAGAGCAGATCCAAAGAACCAGCGCCGAGAATGCTCACACTAGCCCCACTATCAAGTAAACCTGTTAATTTCCGTCCCTTAATGATAATTTCTGCAAAAGGCCGATTATCTCCAGTAACCGTAACAATTGACTCAATACTGGCGCGCTTTAAAAATTTTCTTGTTGCAAAGTATCTCCAGGATCGATGGAAACATTTGGAAGGGAATATCCTAGGACGAGTAAAACCTAACAAACTGGAAGATGTAGGCTCATCACCGGAGTCTAAGACTGGAATGATACGTGGATCACGAGAATTAGAGCGTGTGTTCGATAGCATTGTATGTGAAAGTGAATTTTTCTTCTGAAGAGTAGTAGAGCTGGAACACGATGAACTAAGTCAAGATGACCGTCGTAGCTCCGGGTCAACATTGGTGGCGACATCAACTTTTCCGTGATGAGAAATCACTCGAGGAGCCGTGGTTTGGTTCCTTATCATAGGGCCTCCTCTTCCGCTAACATAGCTTCGGCATTTGGGACACTGGGGCTTCATCACTCCTTCCGTGCCGCATCCAAAACAAAAAGTCCTTTTGATGGGCACCGAACAGTCTAAAAAGGAGTGTCCCAAGTCTTTACAATTCCAACATATCCTGAGATCTGTCGAAGAATATGCTGGTCGAGGGTTCGATACTGACGGTTGCTGGAAGTGACGTAGGACAGGAGGTGTCCGGGATGAAGGTGCGACTGCATCCACAGAGTAAGTGGAGCCGTCGGAATCAGGCTCGTGCAGCTCATGAACCACTCGCCGACTGTGAGTGCCTTCGTCTCTTTGACCTGACGGATACCATACACTCTCAGTAGCGACACACCGCCGAAGCAACTCTCGAGCATTCCTGAACTCAAGCCCAGCCAAGTGTTCCCGTAAGCGTCGATTCATATTGCGTAACAATATGCACTGCAAGTCAACATCAGACAAAGGATTGTTGAGCTGCAATGCCATTGCTTCGATTGCATCGAAGAACACTTGTATCGGCTCTCCTGGTTTTTGGACACGGGCGTCAATTTCACGTCGAATATCCACATCACAACGTCGATCTTCGAAGCGCTCCCGTAATTCTCGCTCCAGTTCATCCCACGTCACCGAGTGATGTAGCTCCATGTATCGCCAATACCACTCCTCTGCTGGGCCTTGTAAAAGCAGGTGCAGGTCGTGAGCTAGAATAGATAATGAAACCCCATAGCTCGCCGCCATGGTCTTTATCCGAAACAAGAATCGGGTAATATTGAGGCCGGAAGATGTACCATCAAATCGAATTGACCACTTTGAAGGGGGCATGACCGTCGCAGATCTGCTGGAATTGAATGAATTCGATAGCTCAGTTTTATCTAATCTGACCTGAATTGCAGGGCTTTCCGTGTCTGCTCCATCCCTATCTAAGTGACCCGTCGAGTGGAAGTGGTCAGGTGCCGACGACGGTCCAGGAACAACACTTGGAACCCTTGGTTGCGGAACAGTGAAATTATGTGGAGGGTGTTGTTCTGCGGGTGGAGTGATTGACAAACGTTCTAGCGCTCGGCTCAACCGTTCAAACCCGGAATCATTGGCGGTTGGCCGTCGATTGCGCTTCGCGCGAGGCATTTTTAAGTTATATATAATCTAATTTTATTGTATAATAATATTATCTTTCACAGATAAATACGGCGAACTTGCCAAAAGGATTTTCAATTCAATCACAAGACAAATTTTCAAATGCTACTAAAAAAGAACACAATCATGTGCCGAAAGGAAAGCTCGAATAAGCACTTTTGAATCGAAAAAAAAAAATATTTTGTAAATACTAAATTTAAATTTTCAAATCATAAAAAAAAATAATGATTCCTTCGGAAACTCATTACGGGAATTTGAAAGGGAAAGGAAAAGGTGAAAAATTTAACATGAAATGATAAAATGGGGAAAGGATACAGGAATATAAGGAACAGCAGTTGAACTACTCAGCTGAGTCAGAAAAATTCGATGACCCTATTTCGTGAACTGCTCACAAGGTTTACTTTCATGTAAACTACACCATACCACCGGTGGACTCAGACACGATCTAGTGCCATCGAACTTCCCTACAAGAAACCAAAAGGCTCGAGGCGCTATAAAAATCAAAAATGCTTGCCATTTTGGCCAAACGACTTCGCAGGCGAAGGATATTTACGCGACTTTCACCCGAGTGGTTCCCTTTGCTTCGCCTCAGGCTGAGAGTCAATTATACACAATGAATAGAGGCGTCCCTCTGTCCAACACTGCACGACACAAAGTAGCACGAGAACGGGCGCCAATGTTGCACTGACGACCGCTCGACCGAAATGAAATAAAGGAAAAAACGAATTAAACTACGAAAAGAGAAAAAGGGAAAAAAAAATAAAATTAAACTGAAATCCAATATGAATAATCTGATACGCCAACTACGCCAAAGAGAAGAAAAAAAAATGGCTGAGGCGATCAAATGCTCCAGGGAACAGATCACCCCAGCCCTTCAGATTATTCATACGGAGCAAGAAATGAAAACCGAAACTAATTAAACAAACCAATATATACTAATGCATAAATCCCGAAAGAAAATAAGAATAATTGAAATTAACAAATCTAGATGTACGCCATTTGTTACAATATAAAAAAACTATACTAAAACGGAAAATCTACAAGTCAAGCCAGGCTTGGGCGCCATTTGTTGCGAAACCCTGAAGACAGCCGAGCCGTCATCAGTGCAACATATTTTAATTTGTTTAAGAGATTTTCGCTTTTATTGCCTGCGTGCCTTATCACAACCGGCTAGCTCAATCCGGCGTGGGTTGTGGCAAGAAAATCTCCTACGTGCTACGGCACGCCGACGACACAACATTTAGAAACAAATACAATCAAAGAAAGAAGGAAAAGTGGAGACAGGATGAAATTTCCGAAGGAATCATTATTATAAAATGTTTTACTCCAAGTGCATCATGTTATATCTACATATATTTCATGCAAAAATAAAAGAAAACAATAGTAAAATAAATTACAATCAATATCAAGATGAGTTAAAACTAAAACTAAAAATTCTTAAAAATTTGGGTGGGTAAGATAAACCCAATCCCGGCCGGGATCAGTTAACACTGATCATACAATCGATAATGATAATAAATAAATAATAAAATAATTCAATAAATATATAATAAAATAATTCAATAAAATATATGAGCCTAAAATAAATAATTAAATTCAAGCTATAATGTTCAAGTCTCAAAAGAGCCGTCAATGAAATACAAAAAGAAGAAATGGAGACAAGCATTCCTTTTTTACAAAAAAACATACCCACACCATATATTTGAAAAGAAATTGTTTTGGTTAGTTCTAATTAATTTTTTCCAAAATAAAATGAAAAAGAAAAATGAAGTTCGATTTGAAAATTCAATTCTAGATAATAGATTTTACAGTTACATTTAACATTGATGCAATTATTTTTCTTTTTAAAATATAAATTTTCCTTCTGCCACAGATTCGTTGTCTAATTCGACTTTCGTAAAAATCTGATTTCGTCTTGAGATATTAAACAAAGTTATAGGGTACTTATCTTCTCAGTCTCCACTGTATTACCAAGAACAACCTCGGATCTCCTCGATTGAATCAACGCTGGTCTTTGCAACCGTTTAGCCCTTTGAAATTTTCCACCATGTTGTGTATACCGTTCTTTGCTCCAAAAATTCGTACGCCGATAAATTTGATCAGACTTAACGGATCTCTGGATATAGTCGCAACTGCCGTACCAAAATCCGCAATGCCACATCTGCACCAAATCACGCTTTCACGAACAAATTCACAACTGCTCCAAGTTCTTCTTCCCGCCTATTATCCAACATTTCTTTACTGTTCAGCAACTTTAACCCTTCCGCTCTTTTTCGATCGGATTTTACACAGAAGTTTCTCCAGTTAACTCTTTCGTGCAATTCCCAAAAACTCCAACAAAATATTACATGATCATAACCAGCTAGCGTTCCTTTGTTTTTCACTTCTCCACGCCAGTCTAAATTCAAAAATGCTCCTGCCGCGATTTAGATCTCAATAACCCTGCACCATCAGTATCACAAGCCTTCTTTTAAATTTCAACAATTGATCTCACTGCCAAGCCAACAATATTGCACACTGATATTCGCGTTTTCCGTTCGCGTTTTCTTTTCCAAAAACACCTCTTCTCGTTCAAATCCAAAACTGACCTCCGCCACTTTTCATTTCAAAAAACCAAAAAACCTCTCCCGCCGCTGTTCAGCTGGGTCATAAACCTCCAGCCAGCACGCGAACAATCCCGTTGCTGCCAAGTCCCGTATTTTATCTCTATTCCCCAGCTGTGCAGCAAGTCTCTCCACACCCAGCATCAAACATATCCCGTTTTCGCTGGCCTGATAACGCAGCTGATACAAGTATTGTTTAAAATCAGCTGCGCTCAGGTCAGCGAACCTGATGAAATGCAATGACACATGCGACAATCAAATGCATTAGCAAAGCCTGTTTTCCAATGCCAGTGCAATACATTTGACCGTCGCATGCAGCATTGCACTCACAATGTTTGTGGGTGTGTGTGTGTGCCGGATGAGCGAGGCTGTTTCGCAATATTGGCTTCGTACAAGCGTTTCTTTAGCGTCATTGGAGATATGTCCATCCCTTCGCCTTGTAATTCTTGATGTAACGTATTAACAGATGCGAAACGATTTTTGGTATTCTTCAGGACAATTTTTTGGTTAGTTCGAGGCATTGTTTCCATTTGACCGCGACAATTTTGACGCTTATTGCTCGGTTGTCCTTGAGCCTCCAGCGATTTCGATATTCTCATCACAGTTTGATGAGATATTTTCTCTCTTCTCGAGATTACACGAAAAAAAAGTGTTCCGATCTTCAACAGAGAAATTACACCTGAGTTTTTATTCATTGATAAGATCTTTGCACTTTCTCATTTTGGTTTTTTCCAACGGAATTTACCAAAGCTCACTGCACTTTTAAAATGTCCAATATTTTCAGCTTTTACCGCAATTATTTATTACTCCTGCTTTTTAAAAATAGGTAAACAAAACACTCTTTTCACTCACAGATAATCACTTGCCTAACAAATTTCAAATAATGATGAACATTGAGTTTTTTCCGCTGATTTATGTAGTAACATAAATCTCACTCAACACGTACATCAAGAAGGACAGGTCAAAAATTACCCCGAAAAAGGAATAACGTGTTTATGGTGTCGTAACTGCCCTCACATTATGTTGGCGTCGCCACTAAGAACAAGATAAGATCATTTTATTTGGAAAAACCCGAATTTTTCTTAAGCTACGGGTAAAAGTTTCTAAAGAATGATAAAAATTCCGAGTGGTCCTAATTTGATGAACAGGGACAGTACTTGATTTAAGCAATGCCTTTTAGAAGTACGGGCCGTAAAGCAGAATGATGACGTCAGAGCATCGGGAAAAATGTCGCGAAAAATACATGTAGTCTTATGGGACGTCCGCGGGAAAATGTTAATTGTACGGGTTGTGTTAAAGTGAGTGAAATGAAAACAAAGTGGTATATGCGGAACAGTGCTAGTGAACAGCTAAATACGGTGCGTGCGGTATAATTGGAAAAATTCGCTACGATATGTTTATCAGTTGTTGTTAGGTTATATGATGTTCTGTGTCAATTTGCTGTCGCGATACAATTAATTGGTACAAAATGCAAGTTATGACTAAATATTATTAATATAACGCGTCCACGCACAAAAAACTAACGTTTTATTCATATTTGAGCCAAAAAACCGCAAATGAAATCTCCGTGTACATCGGCACTGCCTCGTGGAAATGTCCAAATTTCCTAAACTCATTACGTCACAGCGACAACGATTACGTGGTTTGACGGCCCGTACTTCTAAAAGGCATTGATTAAAGACTCAGTTAGCGAACCTCCGTTCCGTCCGCTCCGTTTTATGACCTAAAACATCGATGATAATTGAGAGTGCGTGCGTCCGCTCCGTCTTTCAAAGCCAGTTTAGTTATTTTCGTGGTGTATAGTTCATATTAGAATGCGGGAGTTGTTTGAAATGTTTTGTAACTAGTTGTTTCAATAATTTTTGTCTTATTTACAATTCTAAAATTGAAATGTACGGGATTTTGCAGTAACGACATAACAATTTTGTATATAAATAAGACTACAGAATATAAATATCGGGCTAAAATTTGTTTCAAATGCAGTACACATATTACAATTAAATTCGATTGGATTTCGATTTAGTTCATATGATTCCTTTAGTTCAGTCGTAGCGATAGATGCTTTGGAGCTAATTCTCCACCAATTCTAGCAGGCACCTAGTGTACACTAAGATTAAAAATGTCGAAATCATTATCATATTCATGCTTGTAATACGGTCAATATTTAAATTAAATTACAATAATACAATGGGGTCAGCTTCATTGCAGAGCCTCTTCTTCCTAGCAGCAGTAAGCCACTTGCACTTTCGAATACTTGCCTTTTCTGAAACTTTATTCGTTGATAGAGTTATAAGGGTATTTCAAATACCACTGAAATGGCCGCTGACGCCATATGGTTACTAACTTATATTACATAAAACCTGAACGGCTGAACCCATTCCTCATATACACCAATGTATCCAGAAAATTTCGGCTCAGTTGGTTCGTTCACAAGAAACGGTGGTTTAAATACAACATTATCATGTCATTATTGAAAACTCCTTCATATGAAGATTTGAGGCAGTATCGAAAAAGAAGTCAAGTAAATTGGCTAAGAAGACAATGAAACAGATAGACAATCGGTTCAAAGCATTTTAGCACTTTGTTTAAATTTGTCTCATTGATGAATTCAAATAGTTACATAATTTAGATCTATGATCATAAAATGGGTTGAGGGATGAAATACACTGGATCAGTGTTTCAAACTTATATTACTTAATGAAAAACTATAATATTGAGAAAAACTGCCAATGATGATCTTTTCCATCAAACAATTTCAAATCAGATTCACCTCAAAAGATACTCATTTGACAACAAAACACTCACCACACATTCTAAACTCACCTGTCGCTCTTTCGATGCGTCCGAATTGAAATTTGCTCATCTCTTCCGTTCCGTCCGACGCACCGGTTGAATAATTATCATTGCGTTTTTCAATGCAAAGTAATTGGTACCTGTCAGATTCGACTCAAATGGAGCGGACGGAACGGACGCAACAGAGGTTCGCTAACTGAGCCTTAACTTGTTACTTACCTTAAATCTTACTGATGAAATAATGTTAATTTATCGATGGTTCAAAAAACCGTCAATATTTGTTGAGCCGATTAAATTGATGTCTGCATTAAATTAGTTTCTCTATCACTTATCTCCGCAAATGTTGCGCTTAAAATTTAATTGAGAACTTTTCAGAAATAGCATGCTTGAAAATAACGTGACACAAATAATAGTAGCTGTAATTTATTATTAAAGTCTGATTGATTCCGAAACCAAACACCTGAGTAGAAATGTAAACAAACGTTTACGTTATTATACCATACTAAATCAATTAGACTATGAAACCATTATATATCTCTTTTCCCTGGTGGATGAATACTTCCTGTTAAATAAAAATTTAGCAATATTCTTGTAAAATACCAGTGTCTACCTAGGACTGCTAAAATAATTCGTTTGGAGTAAATAACAAATTTCTGAATATGCAATACATACTGTGCAATTACTATGAAAAATTGCTTCTTTCATACGTTTAGCCTTCATACGTGTCCATGAATGGAATTACTGGCAAATATCTTTTTTGATCTTTATAGCAAACCAATTTTTCCAAGAAAGGTTTTATGATTAAGATATAATTATTGAGTATAGGTAGAAAAGGTACATTGCTGTATGCTAATGTGTGAACATATATCCGTCGTATCTTAATTGCAACGCACGCACAAAACAGTTCAAACAACTCCCGCGTTCGAATTTGAATTTTACTCCACGGAAATAACTAAACTGGCCACCTTTGCCTTTGACAGACGGAGCAGACGCAATGCACTCTCAATAATCATCGATGCGTCTGGTCATAAAACGGAGCAAACGGAACGGACGCGGCGGAGGGATGCCACTTTTTGGAAAAGGGGGGGGGGGGATATCACTTTTCGGAACACACTTTCCCACCTACCCTGGAGTGTGGTTGATAAGTTTTTGTGCATGTTTTTTTTATGCGCCTCCTAAACATAGAAAAACCAACTCACAAACATTCAAAGTCGTAGTCAAAATCGGATAAATCGGACAAAGTTACAAGATTTTTTTTGTTGGAAATTTTCTGAAGACGTGACCGTTAGGCTGCTTTCACATTATACGGTTCCGACCGTACGGCAAAAAACCGTACGGTGATATTTAGCTTGTGACAAAAAAAAAACGTACATAAACCGTATAGTGTGAACATGTTGTTCATTCGGATTTATACCGTACGGTGTTTTGCCGTACGGTAAAACCGTATAGTGTGACATCAGCCTTACTGATATATTTAGGAAAGGTCACTTTTGGTGACCTTTGATCCCGTATCAAAAGTAACGCAGCACTCGAATCGATGAGGACTTGTGACATTTTGTTCAACACGCCAGTACCAAGGTTCACACCAAAATTCAGCTTTCCCTTAATTTTTCCGAAGCACCATGTTAAATTTCCTCGGACTATTAAGCGATCACTTCAATTGTCAAAACAACGACGTTTACGACTTGGAGTATGCTGATAGTGCTGTGTGGTGGTGTGGTGAGCTATGATTTGCAGCGAAAGCAAAAGCAGCCGTATCATTGTGGCAGGCGTGGCAGGCCTTAGAGTATAAAGATATTAAGAGTAGCAGAAACACTGTAAACGCCTGTAGGTGTGTGTCGCGAGTTTGTGCCTTCCCCCTTGCCTTTCACTCTATCACTACATGGGAGCGAAAAATCCGGTTGCTGTCAAATTTTGCTAGGCACGTAAAGTAAACGTAAACAAACTACCGACACGCAATAGAAATCGATAAGAAACAACTATTAAAAAGAGGCTTTTTACAAAACGAACTATTATACGTGCCAGGGAAAAGTATGCAAAAGCACCAGAGTATTAGAAATAGAAGCGACATAGACTAAAGTTATTAAAAAAAAGGCAAAGACAACTGAGCAGCGAGTCATCGCTCAAACAACTAGCACTATCCCACTTTCGAAATGTTAATTCACAAGAAACTTTCCACTATAGCACTTGCTGTAATGTTTTTAACAAAATCCAGGAAGTTCCACTTTTAAATAACGCACTAAGTAGAAATTATTGCCGATATCCCGATTGACTCCGCGAGTTAACGTCTTTGATCGCGACATTTTGACAGCAACCGGATTTTAATTTTTCAAGATGGCGCGAGGACTGTCGAAGGTCAATGGCGTAAGTAAGAAAATGATGCATAGGGGCATATGATTTGAACATTAAATTTGTTGGAAAATTTCGAGAGGCAATTTAGATATGGGTAGAGCACTAGTTAACAATGTAAAGAATTATAGTAACATAAACAATTATTTGATGTGCAGGTATTATTTGGACATGTTTTAACTGCTCAAAAAATATTCCAATACGAGCTTCGAAAGCAATTCATAAAGAGCAGCCTGATAAAAAAAACTCCGAATAGCCAGATAACACACACATATATTATATATATATATATATATATATATATATATATATATATATATATATATATTTACATATGTATATAATATATGTATATTTACATATGTATATATAAGTATAAATATACATAATTTATATATATATATATATATATATATATATATATATATATATATATATATATATATGTATATATTTAATTATTTATATATATATATATATATATATATATGTATATATTTAATTATTTATATATATATATGTATATATTTAATTATTTATATATATATATGTTTCGAATTAATTTAATGCATAAAAATTCAATTACAATGTTATATCTACAATTGTATTGCAATGTCTCGTGTCTACTACCTGGTTATACGAATTACAGTTGTTTCTTTTTGTGATATACAAATACGAATTTAGTTTTAAATTGATTTGATGTATAGTTGTAATGTTAAAATGATAATTGTTGGTGATGTTTCAAATGTACTACCTGTTTGTACGGATTACAGTCTTTTCTTTTCTATACGAATACTTTCTATATGCGAATACCACGTTGTCGCTAATCTCCAAAAAAACTCTAGCCGCTTCTCTATCTGGACTGCTGAAAACCGTAAAGGCCAAGGACTTGTTTTCTCCATTTCACTTCCCATGGATGGAACATCGTTTTTGGAACGTCGAAAACGTTCAAAGTCCATTTCCAAGTAAAGTGCCATCTACAGACCAGCATCAGCGGACTATTTGAATTCATTCGATGACAATCAGTGACATTCTCCCGGGCCTTGAAACGTTTCTACGTTTCTAAATGAATTGGGGAATGAATTGTGACCGGTGATTATAAACCTCCTGAAATCCAGGCTGAGAACGCGCCACCTCGACATGTTAACATGAAATTAAAGTTAGATTACTATTTGTTCAAAAATTCGTTTATGATACTTGGTGAGGATTCGATCAGATGCGTTCCAGCTGCATTCGCAGCGGTTATGTTAATCAAAGAGTTTGTGACGACTGGATTGTGGTTGATGTGTATGCTGCTCGTGGCATTTCCTCCTGACGAGCAACGCAACATCCTGCTACGAGGGGTTATTGTTAATGTGGCGCCCCGACTCGCCACCTCGAACATTAGGAAAAATGAAAAGAAATGAAAAACTTCGAAATAAATAGTGAATTCAGTGTCGTATCATGATGTGGTTAGACTTATGTGTAAGGATTTATATATATATATGTGATGTATCCTTATATGTATTTTTATTTTTCGTGTGAGTTGTACTTATTGTTGTTTTTGGTTTCTTGTCGTAATGATGTCCCTTTGTTCGGGTAGTGGACAAACTTTGTGAATCGGACGTCGTAGTATTGAAGAGGCGGTTTTAATGTCCACTACTCGGACTAAGCCATCTGCCCCTGGATGAGTTTTGGTGATTCGGCCCATCAGCCATTTAAGTGGGGGAAGACGTTCGTCCTTGATGATAACTAGTTGACCGACCTGTAGATTTTTTTGTGTTTGCTGCCACTTTGCACGCTGTTGTAGCGTATGCAAATATTCTGTCTGCCAGCGTTTCCAAAAGTCTTGTTGTAGTTTTTGTACTAGGATCCATCGTCGAAGACCAATTGCATTAGCTTCCAGTAGATCATCTTGTGGAGGGGCGGTGATTGCGCGTCCGATCAGAAAATGACCTGGTGTTAGTGGAGTTAGCTCTGTTGGGTCATCGGTTAATGGACTTAGCGGTCTTGAATTAAGACAGGCTTCAATCTGTGTCAGCACGGTTGTGAACTCCTCATAAGTGAGGGTGACATTTCCTACTACTCTTCTCAAGTGATGTTTAACGGAACGAACTCCAGCTTCCCATAAGCCTCCAAAGTGTGGTGACGCAGGAGGGATAAACGACCATGTTATCCCATCCGTAGCTAACAATTCAGCAACCTCTGATCTAATCCTTTTCTGACTTGCCACAAATGTTTTCTCCAATATCGTTTTTGCTCCTATGAAATTTGTGCCACAGTCGGAATATATATTCTTGCAGAGCCCTCTTCTTGCAATGAACCGGCGAAGAGCGGCTAAGAAGGCCTCAGTGGTGAGATCGCTTACCACTTCCAAGTGGATTGCTTTGGTCGCTAAACAGACGAATAGAGCGATGTAGCCCTTGTACGTCTTCATACCACGGCCCTTTGACATGCGTAGTGAAAAGGGTCCTGCGTAATCAATCCCTGTGTTTGTAAATGCAGGAGCTGGGTTGATTCGTTCCTTTGGTAAGTTGCCCATCATTTGAATGGAAGTCGTCTTGGACCATCGGAAACATTTCATGCAATTGTGTATGTAAGCCTTGACAGAGTTGCGTAATTTTGGGGCCCAATACGTTGTTCGAATACTATTGAGTGTGGCGGTTAGTCCTCCGTGAAGGGTTTTAAGATGGTGGTGTACGATAATCAACCTTAAAAGATGACTTCCGTGTGGGAGAATTACCGGGTGCCGTTCGTCAAAGGTGATGTCGGCGTTTTGTAATCGACCGCCAACTCTTAGTATCCCAAATTGGTCCAAAATCGGTGTGAGAGCTTTGATTTTGCTCTGCTTGTTGACTGTGCCATGTAATTTTAGAGCAGTGATCTCGTCAGTGTAGTATTTTTTCTGAACAGTCTGGTACCAATATGTCGAAGCGGAGTTCAGCTCGTAAGTTGTAAGATATGAGCTGCTATTGTGGGTTTTCTGCCGGATGGAGTTATTAATGAATCGGAGGCAGTATGCGGTTACTCGTATGAGACGATTAAACGAAGAGAATTTGGTGAGATCCAGTAGTTGTTTTATACTGTGAATTTGTGTTGTTAAAGCAGTTGGCTTTCGCATTTCCTGTGTCGTGTCATATAGTTGGTCAATGGGATCTTGATGTGTGAATGATTGTAGCCACGTCGGTCCTTGCCACCATAATGTGGATGTAGACAGATTTTCCGCGGTCAAGCCTCTGGTTGCAAGATCGGCGGGGTTATCCGATGAATTAACATGATGCCATATTGAAGTCGGAATTAGTTTATGTATTTGACTGGTCCGATTTGCCACAAATGTCTTCCAATTACAAGGGTGTTTTGATAACCATGCTAATACTATGGTCGAATCTGACCAACAGTAAACTGGGGTTTTATGTAGTTGTAGTGCTGACACAATTTTCGCCATTAGCTTTGCCAACAAGGAGGCACCACATAACTCCAGACGGGGAAGAGAGATTGTCTTGATTGGCGCAACCTTGGTTTTTCCCATTAAAATGCTCACCTTTGCTTTAGATAAACTCCTGGTGGTGGTTCTTAAATACACTGCCGCAGCGTAAGCACGTTCTGATGCGTCACAAAATCCGTGTAACTCAATCCGCGTACTACTCGTGGTGTGCAGCCAGCGAGGAACCTTTACTTGTTCTAATTGCTGTAAATTGTTTCGGAATTGACACCATTCTGTTTGGATTTGGTCTGGAAGCAATTGATCCCATTCTATACTTAGTAGCCATAATTTTTGTAACAGCAGCTTTGCTGTGATTATGACTGGTGCATACCATCCTAGGGGATCAAATAGTCTTGCGATGTATGATAATATAATTCGTTTAGTGGGTGTCTTGCTGTTGGACTCCAGGGAAAATTTGAGTGACAGTTCGTCTCGTGTCCGATGCCACTTGAGTCCTAAGGCGTTTACCGTCGAAGTGATCGTGTCTCTTATTTCAATTGTGTCTGACTGTAACCTATCTCTTTCTGACACATTTTGGATCACTGTGGGATCATTAGATGTCCATTGGCGCAGATGAAATCCACCCTGGCTAAGTAACTCGATGAGTTCTCGCTGTAGTTGCATGACTTTATCTGAATCTTCTCCCCCGCTCAGTACATTATCTACGTACAACTCCTGGGACAATGTTTTGGATGCGAGCGGGAAGTTTGCGCCATCGTCTTCTACCAGCTGTTGAACTGCCCGCATGGCCAAAAAGGGAGCAGAATTCACTCCGAAAGTTACAGTATTCAGTCTGTAATGTTGAATGGGTTCTGACGAACTTTGTCGCCATAATACTCGTTGAAAGTTCCGGTCTGATTTAGCAATTAGGACTTGCCGATACATTTTTTCCATATCAGCTGAGAAAACGATTCGGTGCATTCTCCACCGTGTTATGATGTCGGAGAGATCTTGATGCAGGCTAGTACCGACGTAAAGATGATCATTCAGCGAATTTCCATTGTCAGTTTTGCAAGAAGCATTGAATACTACCCGTAATTTTGTGGTGAGACTCGTTTCTTTGACTACCCCGTGATGAGGCAAATAATAATTCGGAGCGGTGTCCACTTCTTCCTCGGGTATCTTCTCCATATGTTTTAAATCGAGATATTCATCTAAACATCGATGGTAGTCAGCGTTCAGTTGGGGATTTCTGCTCAATCTGCGTTCGAGTGAAATAAGTTGTGAGTAAGCCGTTGCAAAGGACGATCCAAGATTTTCAGAGGATGCTTTAAATGGTAATGAGACGATATACCGGCCTTGAGTGTCTCGTTTATGCGTAGCTTTGAAATGTTCCTCACATCGGCTAGTATCATCGTTGACATTTGACCCAGCTTCCACTTCTTCAAGCTCCCAGAATCTACGAAGTTGTGAGTCGAGTTCCACCCGATTAAAGAACGAATGAACGTTGACAAATGTTTGTGGTTGACAGTGAACCGGTCCCAACAATATCCAGCCTAAGGCTGTGTTCTGCGCAATCGGAGCATTATGTGCTCCTTTCCTGAGCCCATCTTTGATGATAGCTGGGTATACATCTGAACCCAGTAGGATGTCGATTTTACCCGGCTGGTAATACAGAGGATCAGCTAGCTCAAGATTTCGGAGATGCTTATACTCAACTAAGGGAAGTGTAGAGTGTGGTAGTCGATCTGTCAGTGAAGGAAGAACCAGTGCCTCCAATGGCAGGAGAAAGTCATTGGACAACCTAGATCCCAGTTCCAGTTGCACGACCTTTTGCACGCTTCCTGTTGTAGTTTTCCCGATCCCGGAGATCTTGATTTCATGACTGATCGGCAATGGTTTGAGCCGCAGGCGTTGCATGGCAGCTGTGGAAATGAAGCTGACTTGTGAACCGGTGTCGATCAACGCTCTCATTGTAAGATTAATCCCGTTGGATGATACCTTGATCAATGCGGTTGACAGAAGTACCGAGTCGATTGAGTGACTGGCTAACAGGGACGTTACCGGATTAGTGTTCCCTGAGCCGTTTGGGTGGGAAGGACTAGACAGATTATATCCGTGGAGCAATGAATGATGGCGTCGACCACAGTGAGCGCATCCTTGTTTGCTTGGACAGTTCTGACTTTGATGGTCCGTGCTTAGGCAATTAAAACACAGATTGTTGGCTTTGACAATCTGTCGCTTCTGATCCAGAAGTAGAGATCGAAAAGAAAGACACTTGCGGATAGAGTGGTTCTGTTGGCAACAGCAGCATGTAGTATTGCGTACAGAAGCTAAGGCCTGTATTGGCCGTTTGTTAGGTTTGGTGATCGGCGGCATGATGATGGCCTCTAAAGTACGAAACCGCGATTCGAGAAAATTTAGATATTCGATGAGAGTTGGTGGTTCAGTCGTGCTACTAAGTCGCTGCTCCCATTGTAGACGCGTTTCAGGAGGTAATCGTTGTGTTTGAGCATGTATAATGGCCAAATCCCAGTTTTTTACATCAATTTTCAGCGATTGAAGTGATGCTAGGCTCTCTTTTGTGGCATCATAGAGACTTCGGATCGATGTTGCGGTATCGGTTACAATTGGTTTGCTTTCAAATAAAATTCCCATTTGCGCACTGATTAATAATCGTCTGTTTTCATAACGCTTTACGAGTGCCTCCCAGGCGGGTGCATAGTTTGAATTGCATATAGAGTATGCACGAAGCAATTGGTCTGCTTCCCCAGAAACTGTGCTTCGCAAGTAGTGGAGTTTTTGAACATTAGAAAGTGATTGGTTGTTACCGACCAATGCTGCGAACATGTCTCGGAATGACTGCCATTCAGAATATCGACCGTCGAAATTGGGCAATCGAACAGTAGGCAACGAGATAGTTGCGGGGCCAACAACGCTACAATTTTCAAAGTTGCGAGACGAATTATTCACTTCAGAGGATTGTTCGGAACTGAAGCTGCTTATCATGTCCCGGAAACGACCTGAGTATTCATAATATATCTCTTCATATTTGGAATACATGTCACTAGTAAAATACGGAAGAGTTCTGTTCGTTGTGTCTGCGCAAGTCACAATTTTTTGGTGATTATCGGAAAATTCTTTCCAAAGATCAGTTATCCCTTCGAGACGGCCGTTCAAATAACCTAACGTGCAGTTGGCCTTGGAGCATTTTTTGAAGTTGGAGATAAATCGATCGAAGGAATCGATCGTCACCATTTGAACCTTTATCTGCGTTTCGATGGTGGTCGTCATAATGACCGAAAAATGCACTCGATCGATTATTCGAGAATTGGTAGCTGACACCGAGTCTATCTAGTTTATTTGGGCGTGAGCCGCGATGGTTGATAAATCAAGTACGAACGATTCTCGTTTAATTCTCACTAAGATTCTATTATACCGTTTGTGAAATCTAAATTTCCATACAATGAGCGGAATGCTATCAATACCGTTTTCTTTGTAGCTCGGTGATTTCGGTACACCAATCTTTACTGTCGGATTTAGCGTTTGATTTGAGAATCTGGCACCTACACCTTTTCAAACCATTCATACATTTCACATTCACTATACCACTCATGCACGACACTGTTTTCATGCGAAGATTAATTTCAGTTGCGGATAAAAAATTATCCGGCTCGAAGGACCATTAATTGTTTCGAATTAATTTAATGCATAAAAATTCAATTACAATGTTATATCTACAATTGTATTGCAATGTCTCGTGTCTACTACCTGGTTATACGAATTACAGTTGTTTCTTTTTGTGATATACAAATACGAATTTAGTTTTAAATTGATTTGATGTATAGTTGTAATGTTAAAATGATAATTGTTGGTGATGTTTCAAATGTACTACCTGTTTGTACGGATTACAGTCTTTTCTTTTCTATACGAATACTTTCTATATGCGAATACCACGTTGTCGCTAATCTCCAAAAAAACTCTAGCCGCTTCTCTATCTGGACTGCTGAAAACCGTAAAGGCCAAGGACTTGTTTTCTCCATTTCACTTCCCATGGATGGAACATCGTTTTTGGAACGTCGAAAACGTTCAAAGTCCATTTCCAAGTAAAGTGCCATCTACAGACCAGCATCAGCGGACTATTTGAATTCATTCGATGACAATCAGTGACAATATATGTATATATTTAATTATTTATATATATATGTATATATTTAATTATATATATATATATATATATATATATATATATATATATATATATATATATATATATATATATATATATATATATATATATATATGTATATGTATATATTAGTTAATTCTTTATTTATTTAGTATAAAGAATATTGAAACTTGAATATTCATACGCACAACATTTACATATATTCAAATTTCCGCGCCAAGCCCCTAAACCCGAAACGAGCCATTCATCTACGCCCCGAACAATTTGTCCGAATGTTCGTAAATTTTCATAGTATGGGTGAAATCTTGGTAAAATGAAGGCAGTCTGCTTGCGTTATTGCGACTCTTAATATCTTTATACTCAAAGTGGCAGGCACCAACATGCAAGACCTTACCTCTCAAAGCGACCACAGAGTAAATACATATCCACGAGAGTACTAACACGTGTCTCTTTTCCCGCTTCCTGTTTCCGGCCGTCGCCAACATTTCATGGTTGCCAACTGGTCTCAACGAGCGCTATCAAAGCTCAGATTTGGCCGCGTTTGGAGTTGCGAATTGCAGTCAGTTATGACAAACATTTGTCGAGTGCTAAACTCTGCTACATGCAAAATCTATTAAGTGTTGGCTGTTGTCATTAGTTCTATCGTATAGACTGCGCTCTGTCATTCCCCCGATGTAGTTTTAGAGTCCCGACACATCCAAGTATTGGTTTGATATCATAGTGGGGTTACGAGTCAAATAATATTTCCAGGTGGTTATAGAATGTGTCTTTTGAATCCTCATACTGTTTTGCTATCAGAGCGTGAACGTCTCAGCCATATTATGAAAAATTTAACTTCGATGTGAATTGCACATTTACTGCCTTGAAATCGACTACGTGTGGTTCGAAACCCTTAATTACAATGAATGCCACTCCAAATTCTCGGCTTTCTGCAGGCTTCCCACTTTTGAATATTGTGTTTTTACTGACCTCGTAACAACACATTAACCTGACATTAACAGCATCAGGCTCATTGATTGATCTGATATTCCGAGATTCAAGTGCGTAGCCTTTATGCTCTCAGTGCGTAGCCAATATTTTGTTATCGGGTCATTACAATTGGTTCAATCCGATCCGAGGCATCACCGTTAAATACGGGACGGTCTAAGATTTCGTAGAGGACGTATTATCAGCGCATCGCTTCAACTTCCAAAGCTTTCTACCACTTGATTATCCTGGCTAGATCATCCTTCAGTGAAGGCTAAAAATACCGAGAGGAGAGAGGAATCATTTCAAAAGACCGGATCGATAATTTACTTGCATTTCTCTTACGAACACCAATTTTGGGTGCTAAAAAATAGGTAGTTTAGTGAAGGGTTATTGTTCTTTCTTTGAATTTTGGAAACTTTAAATTTACCGTGTAGAAAAGGCATAAAGCTCATCAATCGTTTGCATTTTATTTATTATGCTAAATATCGAAATTTTTTCGGGGGAAGCGATGGATTTCTGATAACGTGTCTGCCATAGAATTGGTGGTACCATAAGATTGAAAAAAACCCAAGCTGACTAATTTCTTATGCATATTAATGCATGATGCCTCCGTTGAAAAGTATTATTAATCAGATATTTCGCAAATTTTCAGTGCAATGTATAACGTATTAAGTGCACTGTAAAGGCTGATGTAATGTGAGACTTATCATCATCGTCATCATTGGCACTACAACCGGGGTCCGCTCCTGGCGTCCGTCAATATTTTTTTCCATCGGTCTCGATGGCGAGCCGATCTCATTCAATTGAGCACTCCTCAACTCCGAACGTCTTGACCAACGCTCTCTCTCCAGCGCAAGCAAGGTCTTCCACGCTGTTTTCTGATGTAAAATCTGCCGCAAAGGGGTTTCCGAGCCGAATCTTCTTCGTTCATTCTGGAGTCAAACGAGCTTTATCTTAGAAATTATATCTGCTTTAAGATAATTAGCGTACAACTCATGGTTTAAGCATCTCTGCAATCGCTCTTCTTCCCGTATGAGGCCAACGATCCTCCACAAGACTTTCTTATCAAACGCGTCTAAGAGGTCAGAGTGCCTGTTGCTGAGCACCCAAGTTTTGGATCCTTACGTGAGTACTAGCAGGACCATTGTCTTGTACAACAGGAGCTTTGATTGAGTGGGATGATTAAGATTATAATTTTTTTTTTAGCTAAATGGTTTAGAAAGTATGCATTGACTCTCATCAGACATCAACTTGGATTGATATGCAAAAATCGTCATAGGGGTTTCATGAAATTCCTCTCCCAACTTGAAACACATCAAAATTTACAATCATGCCAAAACACTCAATTTTTCATTCCACAAAAATTACAATTATTGAAAGTAAAAAGAATTTCACGAAGCCCATATGACAAATTGAAGGTCATAAGCAAGTTCTAAAAAAAATCAAACAATGCTTACCGTTTTGGAGAAATTTTGCACGGAAACTGCGAACAAAAAGTTTCGAGAAAAACATTTTTGTAATTATACAAAATTTTACAGCCATTTATTACAGGGTTTAAAAAAATATTATTTTAAGGCACTCAACATTTTTTCTGGGACAAAAGCAGTTTAGTTCAAAGCATAGGAAGGATGTGGAATGCAAAATAACATTCAAAATCGGTTTTTTGAGGCATCTAAACCCCCTTGATGCTATTCCAATGCCTGGAATTTCTGCAACTCTTCCGCTTATGGATGTCGCTTCGCCACCTATTCGTGTCTTTATATTATCCAAAAGTAATGATACTCAATATAAACCAAGGTGATTTAACTTAAAAAATATATTCATTTTCAACATAGTCTCCTAACAAGCTCATACATTTAGTCTATCTTTTTTCCAAACCCAGGATACCCCTAGACAATTTTTTTGTCTTTGCTCTTCCAAAACGCCCCAACAGCGGCCATCACTTCCCAATCATCTTCAATTTTTTCGCCCCGAAAATGTTCCTTCAGCGAAGGAAAGAGGTAGTCACTGGGAGCTAGATGAAGTGAATACGGTGCTTGAACTGCAGCCATCGCAACTGCAGCCTTGTGAGCCGGTGTGTTGTCTTGATGAAACAGCACTGTGGCTCGCAGTTTGCCACGTCTTTTCTTCTCAACACTCTCCCGCAATCTTCTTATTTGGTCCACGTAGTAAGAGCCTAATATAGTGGCTTCCTTTTCCAAATATTCCAGCATAATTATTCCTGCAGCGTCCCAAAAATCTGATGCATAACCTTCGTTGCCGAACTCGACACCCTGAATTTCTTCGCCATCGGTGAAAAGGGTCGCTTCCAGGTCATCGGTTGTTGTTTGGTTTCTGGCTCAAAATGGTGGATCCAGGTCTCGTCCATGGTTACGAAATGTGACAAAAACTTCTCCAGATCTGCCTGGAACTTTTCAAAATCACCCTCGAAATGTCGGCTCGTTTCTCCTTTCGCTCGTTGGTTAACATTCTCGGAGACGCAGAGACCTTCTTCAGATGGTATTCGTTGGCAACGATTCTTAGAACACTGCCGTACGAGATTCTTGTGACCTCAGCTATATGCCTGATGGTCACTCTTTGATCTGCTAACTTGACATCTTCGACTTTTTTCACGTTGTCTTCAGTGAATTTTCGTGGATGGGCGTCCTTCACGGCATTGATCTTCAGTGGATACTCTTCCCCTTTGCCCCAGCGTGCAACGGTGTAATATGGAGGAGTAGAGTACATTAGTGTTCCCACCAAGTCGCTGTGTATTTCTTTAGTAGATATTTTTTTTAAATACAGGCACTTAACGACAACTTTAATTTCGTTTTTCTTCATTTTGACTTTCTCTCTTTGACTATTCGTATTCATATGAATGTACATCTCTGGAATCGTGGCCTATTCATATGTTTTATTTATGCTGACTTAGTGGGTATATCAGATAATAACAATTTTTATTTTTATTTTTATGCGAGCTTGAAATAGCCGTTTATCACTACTTTTGGATCAACCCTCGGAAAACAGCTTTCGACACCGTTTTTTGAATGTCGCAACAAAATATAATAGGTACATTGACTGTTACTATGCAAAAAAACTTACACCCGATAGCTTGAAATACTAGGAAATACCATCTTTCTGTCTTACCATTTCGCAAAACGTAAAGGAGCTACTTAAGGAGACTTGTGGCACTGTGACGAAATTTTCACTTCATGACTTCAAGAATCGCTCAAACTTGAAACGTACTCTTAGTATCTATTATCAAAATGTACGTGGTTTAAGAACTAAAGCCAATAAATATATCTTATCCTTTATCTTAGCTCGCGATGATATAAGTAATCTCACTGAAACTTGGTTAACGGAAGACATTCCTGACGAGGAAATATTACCTTTGCATTTGCTCTTCCGTAAAGACTATGATCAGATGCTTACTGGTAAATCGGGTTATAAAGGAGTTTTTATGGATGGGTGTATCCAGGAGAATCCTCTGCAGTGATTTTTCTTTTTCCCATCCTGTTGAATGTATTTTAATTCGGATATCCTTTACTTCCTTTAACTTTTTAATCATTGCCTCTGTTTATATTCCTTTCACCAGTCTTGTGTCAGTGCATGAATGCTTCTATGCGGAACTCTCTAGTCATCTCAATAGTCGCTTCCCAACTGTTACTCTTTTGATATGTGGAGATTTCAATCTGTCTAATGTGGAATGAGATCCTTCTTCTTCATGTAGCCTTGTCATTTCTATCTTTGTGCTCCTTATCCCAAAACAACACTGTCATCAATATAACTAACAAAATGTTAGACCTTTTTCTTCCTCAGCTGTATTCATTAGCTCTAAAGTGTCACAATTAGTGACAATAGATCCTCATCACACTTCACTTTTGATTGAAATTTCACTCGTTCAATATTCTTCGAGAAAGAATTTTTGTCGCCTCCGATTCAACTTCTGTAAAGTAAACTTGCTGGGAATGACTCCAGAGATAAATTCAGTCAATTGTTTTCTTTTTTCTGAGGCTTTCACTGTAAATTTGTGCTCCTCATCTCCCTTCTCTAAGATCTCTGGAGCTCCGCAAGGTTCCATTCTTGGCCCCCTTTTGTTTCTACTTTTTATTATTACTCATATATTTACTCATTTTGGCTTTGTGTGCTGCTGATTTCAATATATTAAGAGCAATTGACTCGCTGCAAGATTGCGACCAGCTGTGTCTCGTTAACGGGATCTTTTCTCAGATCCTCAAAATGTTTCAATTGTCTGTTCGTGAGTCAAAACGTTCCAGAAGAGCTCCATCTATTTTTCATGACTGTTTCGCTTTCACGTATGCATACTTCTATTCCTTTTGGGCGTACTGAGAGTGCATTACAAACTTGATCTTGGTTCCTTATCGCAGACTCTCACTGAATTTAAAAATATTCTAAAAAATAAAGTTTCATCGTATTATGTTAGCTTGCAAACAAATCTGTTGTTTTTTTCTTTTATTTAATAGATCTACCATTTTTTAATAAATCTTCCTTTAAATAATATAAATTTTATTTTTATTATTACTTGTTCTTTATTTATTAAACTTACCTTATCTATCTTCTAATTGAAATATTTCTGTTATATTAATTGTTGAATATGTAAATAAATAAATAAAACGAAATAATGGAAAAAAATACTAGACCTTTCGCCATCAACGTAGAACAAATTATTTTTGTTGTTGTAGTTTTCGTTGTTTTCTTGTTTTAATTTTTATTATCTAAAAATTCATTTGCAACATTAATGTATGTAAATTTTACACTGTTTTATATCTGTGAATCAATTGCTTGCTTTCAAAATGTACACGTTCTTAACTGTGAGAAGTGTACAGCATTTTTTAATATGCAAGATTTTCTAAGTAGTTGAAACTTCATCTACGCAGGTAATAAATAGTTAGTAAAATGTTAGTTAACAACAACATTCATGTATGGTTTCGCAACAACTTTGTTATACGAATATGTTTAAATTAGGTTCCCAAAATCCGATCTCATTGAGTTGGATGATTGTTTGACTTTCATGTAATTTTCATGGTTATCATTTGTTGTTTCTCTGATTATTATTTGCTTTGTAATTTCAAAGAATCGATCAGATAGGAATATCACATGTAATTTACGGTAGATACGATATTAAAATGGTTTTGTGACCAAGCGCTTTTAATCAATATGACGCAAGTTGGACACAGTTGGATATACTGTGTCATGAAAACACCTCATTCTCTAATGCAACATTTCCAGTCATCATGTCCGGCTGCAATGGTAACTCTTATGCTTCAATGTCTTAAGCCGTCTTTTATGATTATTTGCCAGGTAGCTCAGGTACGACGGGTCACGCTTTGGATTTCTCCAGGCTGAGCTCCCGTCTTCAGTTTACCTTAAGCCATCGTTGAGAGTAGATATCGTGCAGTTCGGTCTTGTCAGACTTCACGCGTCGCGATACACTTGCTACCATTTGAACAGAAAGAAGAAGAAGACGAAGAGGAGGTTGAAAAAATAAGTCGCTTACCTACATTTCTTCGTGCTTGCGGTAAGTCGCGCGGACAGTGAAAGAGGCCTTCAAGAAAGAGAAAATACTCGGTACTGACTTTATCGCGGGGACGTGTTGTATGCTGAACGCGAACGTCTAGATTTAAGGTTTCTTGTGATTTTCTTGCTGGAGTGTGGAAAATGTTCGTAAGAAATCCAGTGTTTTGTGGAGTATGTTAGCATATGCGAGCTTCCAGAGATAAGACAGGCTAGACTTGTTTGACTAAAGTATCTCTACCGAGCGTCTGTAAGAACTGAACGGGCCAGATTACAGAAAACACATACAGGCACTGGCGAAGTACACTGGCTAAATGCCTGCTGCGTATGAGTTGTTATTGAGGAAAACAAGAAGTTTGGTAACCAAGTGGAACGACTCTTTATGTAGCCTTGTTTTGTGGTCAGACCGGGCGGAAAAGGGGTCGATCCATGTTGACGCGACGCAGTGTTACTGAAACGGACGTGTCTCCAGCTACAACGTGTCATATGTAATTAAATGTATGCTTAGCCTATTTTCTACGAAATTCCAAGTTGACGGATCTTTACAGCGCAAGCTCCGGTAGTGCATCATTCCTGTGCGTAGCTCCGGTTTCGAGTTTGAGAAAAGGAGTGAAAATTAGTGTCTGTTGAATACCCGAAGCGGTCTTCCTTTCCGAAACAAGTGAAACCTAAAAAATTGCAAGTGATTTGTGAATTGCTTCTGTGAAAATATATTTTTATTTTCTGATTTACGAGAGGCTAAAAAAATTTTAATTTTTATTATTCATCACACCGTTTTCTCGCGCAAGCATAATAATTTCTTCGGAACTTTCACATTTTCATCTATGTGATTACATTTCATTGCGCAGTCGCAGTACGAAATAAAGCTGCTTCGCGGATGTTTTCATTCCTTCATGTTCTTCGGCATTTTTCATTCATCGTTGTGCTAAGCGTTCAACTCATGCTCAGGTAAATCTAATTCAGGTTAGCAGAATATGTGTATATATTTGTTTAAAGTACCTTAGCGAGTATATAATGTATTTGTCTGTTACAAGCTAGGTACATTAATATGACACCGGTCCATACGTAGCAAATTTGCATGTAAATACCACTATGTCATAAAAAACTATGTCATATAAAAAGCTATAGTATATCGGCAACTACTTCAAATTGATATTTATTTCATTTTGTGTGAAAACTGAAATCAATGGACTATACAGGCTCCATCCATGTGTGTGTTCACGACTGCATGAATATGTGGAACAGAAGATACTCAAGCATTTGCGGAACAATTGACTGTGAGGCAAGCTCCTTAGGCCTCAGTTGAGCTGTTTGGAGTGAAAGTTAAATTGTGATTTATGACAGCCTTGATGACTTTTTGAACTATGAATCGACTTTAATATACTTTTTGAGCATCATGCGGGAATAAACAATCGAATAGGTGGCATTGTGCCTTATTTTTAGTGATACGTATTTTACTAAGTTCAACGAGTAACATCTTTATTTCCCGATCAGCAGCCGCTATAAGGTTCTCTATATATTCAGTCAAATGAAATTTCCTTCGATTTTTAGCTTATCTTGCGTGGAATATGATATAAAGTACTGTAATTTTTTTTTATTTTTTTTATTGGCAAATCAGCTGACACGACATCGCGGAGCGGCCAATTGCGAACAATTCACCGGTCGTTCGAGCAGCTGAACAAGAAAGTCATAGTTGAGGTCAAAATTGAGTGGGCTATAGATACATTCAGACCTTACAAAGCCACAGCGATAGATTGCCTGTCATGCTCAAAAGAACAGACAGCACCATCACCCCCACTCTGCAGCGTATTTTCACCGCGTGCTTCCACCTCGGGGTAGTACCCGAGCAATAGACAAAAGCTAGAGTGGTCCTTATTCCGAATGCTGGTAGCATGACTCACCATAACTTAACGAATTCAATGCCAATTACCTTAGCATCTTTTATCCTCAAAATACTAGAGAGGCTGGTGGATTTGCACATCAAGAGCTTGATTGATGTCGCGATGCTTAATGTTAACCAACACGCGAATCTGATGGGCAGACCAGTAGAAAGAGCTTTACAAAAAGCAGTCGGTATAACAGGAAAATCCTTGCAGAAAAAGGAATTCACGCTAGTAGCTTGTTAACAATGTCAGCGTTGCGAGTATAACTGATGTTTTGGTTCGATATGAAGTAGATAAAACTCTGATGATCTCAGCCTCGGACTTGCTCAAAAACAAACAAATTAAAGCCTCTTTCTTGGAGGCCGAAGAGGAGGGAATAGTAGGAACAGGAATACCACAAAGGGGGAACACATCGCTCCTTTTCTGGATCATGACAGCCAACGAGTTAATGGAGAATTTAAGAGCAAGTGGTTTTGAGGTAGTGGCGTATGGCGATGACATTGTGGTACTTGTGACTGATGGGTTTCCATAAACTTTGGTGAGTCTTGTGTAGCCGGTGCAGGACCAAATCCGAATCTAGGGCAGAAAAGTCAGTCTTAGGGCAAATCCGTCATATACCACACTTACCCTCAACGGAACAGCATTGAAACTTGTACGTAGTGTCAAATATTTGGGCATAATATTAGACAGCAAATTGAACTGGAGACCTAAAGTGAAGTATCAAGTAGGTAAGGCTCATCCAGCGCTTTTCATGTGCCAACCTGCTTACTCCAATGCGGATTCAATCAAAAGCAGAGAACTGCTCAAGGTCAAAAGAACGACAGTTGGCTTGGTCACAGGCAACTGATTCAACGTATCTTATGCGAATAGAATAGGACTGGCATTTCATAGTTTATGCATGAACTGTGAGATGGAAGAAGACTCCATTGAACATACTCTCTGCGGTTGCTCGGCTTTAAATAATAAGCGCCTGAAAATTTTGGATTTATACAACTTTCAAGAGGTAGCAGAGATGGCTGTCACCATTAGATTGAGTCAGCTGTTTCAATGTAGCGGATTGGTCACTAGGCAGCTCTAACTATCCAGCGGGGGTGGCAAATGGGCCTAAATTTGGCAGCCCAATGCAAACGACGTAGTTGACAAGCTTTTCTATAGCCTAACCTATCCTAGACTCGTTTTTGTTCATTTTTCGTGCTGGCTTCAGCGATGAGATAAATATGCTCAAATAGTAATGGACGGGCTACTTTTAACAAATTATTTCACGAGCAGATTGATGTATGTATATTTTATACTACTATGTACTATGTTTCAAGACTAAAAACTGAATCTTTAAAACTAAGGAATAATATTACAGTCTTACCATGGCAAAAGTAATCTGGTAAAATCGATGATATTTTTAAAACCATGAATTTGATACGATTAACTTTTTGTGGAGAAGCAGCAACGCTGAAGTGGCAGCTTGGGGCAACGATCTAGTGCCTGTGAGCTCAAGTTCTGATCGTTAGCTCATTCGTTCGATCTTTCATTGCCTTTTGCTGTCAATTTTGCACTTAATTATATAAATGCATCTACACTTTCTAAATCATATTAACCAAGATCTATATTCTGCTTGTTGGGTCCTCTTTCTTATATGTGTCATGGTTTTTGGTTTCATGAGGCTAATGTTCAAGTCTACTTCTTTTGCTTCGGCTTGCATCCTTTGGCGGATAAGGAAGAATATGACAAAGTGCTAATGCCATCCACTTAGGCTACAAATTGGCTGGATATATTTAAAAGCGTGTTCTTGGTGTCAATAGACAGTTCGCTAACACCGCATTCAAGTGTTTTGTTGAAAAATAGGGGAGTCAGCTCATCATCTTGGTTTTGTCCAACATTTGTGTAGAGACTTTAGACAAATAGTTGTCGATTCCGCCTTTTGATATCTTTGCTATTTTGGTCAGATGGACTAGTTTTACTGGGTCACCGAAGTGCAGCGTTGTCTAACATAGTATGCTTGCTTCCTTAAAGTCTACGAAAATCTGTCAGATATTGTTGCTAAACTCCAAGCATTTCTCGAGCACTTGTTTGACCGTAAACAGTTGATCTATCGTCGATAGTTCAAACCGAATGCCTCCCAGGTACTCCCTTATAGCATTGTCAGCGTATAAAGTAATCCCCCGACAGCCCTTGGGTTTAGAGGTTGGAGTTGGTAATGGTCTTCATTACAAATTTACAATTAATGTGAATACGAGTATGAAGTGATTAGTTCCATGACTCACTTTACCCTTGATTAACTCATGTACCTATTAAGAACTAGTGGCCCAGTCATTTTAGCATAAAAAAGGGGTCAACCTCGGAATGGGAGATAATAAGCTGAATTTTTGTATACACCTTCATTTTGGGGTCCTCAAAGTTGCCTCAAAAGTCTCATAAAATCTCGTGTCTGCGTCGCAAGTTATTCAAGGTCAAAGGTGAGAAAAAACAGTTTTTTGCGATTATCTTGGTTTCTATTGATCCAATGATGTTAACACTTAGGATTGAACTTGTAGAGCATAAAATTTACGACAAATTTTATTTCAAGCATTTTTTCATGCGCTCAACCGTTTTTCCGATAGAGGGCGGTAAGCGCGCAGCACTCAGCCATATGCACTGTAATGCAAAGTCAATCGTGAATACCTGTGAATACTGCCTTCCGTTTTGAATTATTTGTATTATTTATCAGTAAATACATTGTATTTAATAGCATTTTACCTATTTTTAATATTTTCATTTCTAAAAAACATGTTTTATTTTTACATGCATTCAGTGGATGTGATACAGCTTCTGCGCTGTTTAAAAGAGGAAAAAAACCTTTCATAAAAGCACTAGAACAACTTGACAATTTCGACGAACTAGCTCAAGTTTTTCTAGAAGAAAACTGCCCTGTCCAACAATTATACGATAATGGCATTCGGATCTCACTAGCGAAATACAATGCTCCAAAATCTGAGGATAATATCAATCATCTTCGAATACTCAGTTCATTAAATCTACAAAACTTAATAAACCTGTGCAATTATCTAATCTTCCACCAACAAGTGCAGCGGCCCATCAACATATAAACCGTGTCTATTACCAAGTTCAAAAATGGTTGGGGCATGATTTAGAGCCCCAGGAATGGGGTTGGGTGCTCTAAAATGAGTTCCTGGAGCCAATAACAACAAAATTACCACCAGCTTCCGATGAATTACTGAATACTCTATTTTGTAATTGTAAGAATGGATGTGGTGCATGGTGCCGATGTAGAAAATCGAGGCTGCAATGCACTTTAGCTTGTGGCCAGTGTAATGGGCAAGCTTGCCTCAATGCTATTTCATTGCAAAGTGACTGTGAGCAAGAGAGTGCTTTTGACCCTGAAATTCAGGAAAGTCTGGAAACATCAATTATAGAAATAGAAATATAGAAATTATAGAAATTCCCGAACGTCCAAAAGATGACGATGAAGAAGAAGAAAAGTAATACTTTTGTTATTTAAATTATTAAAGATTGATAGATTCAAAATATGTAAAATATATTACATATATGTAAAATGTTATTAAATACAATGTATTTACTGACATATAATACAAATAATTCAAAACTGAAGGTTTCACGGTTGACCTTGCATTACAGTACATATGGCTGAGTGTTGTGCGCTTATCGCCCTCTATCGGAAAAACGGTTGGGCGCATGGAAAAATGCTTCAAATAAAATTTGTCGCAAATTTTATGTTCTACAATTTCAATCCGATGTGTTAACATCATTGGCGCAATAGAAACCAAGATAATCGCAAAAAACTGTTTTTTCTCACCTTTGACCTTGAATAACTTGCGACGCAGACACGAGATTTTATGAGACTTTTGAGGCAACTTTGAGGACCCCAAAATGAAGGTATATACAAAAATTCAGCTTATTATCTCTCGTTCCGAGGTTGACTGCTAAAATGACTGGGCTATAGGTGAACTAGGCGAACTCAAAGCTCAGTGCGCGAACCAACCAAGCCAACCAAAAATATGGAGCCAACTTCGCGTTAATCTGGTTATCTTTGGTAATTATATAACCGATTTAGGAATGATGAGATGATATGAAGAACATCAAGGATAAATATCATTACAGATAAATGTCTGTGCCAGGTGAAAGGTACGAAAAGCAAGCGAAGTTTATAAGATGGAAACTGTATTAGAAGTGGAAACGAGATAAAGGCAAATTAAAAATATTAGGTGTCACGTTGTCAACTAGCTTTCACACCCGACGCAGCTTGACAGACGCTCCTGGCTTAGATGATATCGCTGTTGTTGTTTCTATGAGAAAGCGAAACCTTAACGAGATTTCATTAATTTGAACTGAAGAAAAATTGGTCATGCAAAAAACTGTTTTAAATTGACGTCGTTGCTTGCTTCAGCGCTAAATTTGTGCTTCATTATTTTTGTTTGTATTTATTGTAACCTCTACTCGTGTAAGTACTTAGTGTAATGTGAAAGAAATCGAAGATTTCTCTGCGTCTATCATGACGTTGCTTGGTAGACAAGAATGATGCAGAAGAGAACAAACAGCCATGATAAAATTTGAATAAAATCATTCATCCACAAAACTGCATGCTTCTTTCAAAGAGAGTTTCCTAAATTAGGTAACCCTTGGATATTAGGGAAATAAGCAATATTATATTTTAAAAGGAGGATGTACTGATTCAAATAAATACGGGTGTTACGTGCAGTAGAGACACATAAATAAAAAGCAGAGTTAAGCGCAAATCCTCTCGTTTGTTGGAAAAAGGAAACATAAAAGTGCAAATATTAAAATATCTATTCTAAGAGCGTTTAACAAAGTCCTCACCCAGAAAAGCATTTATATTAGTGATTTACATAAGCGCATGTAGGCGTTTACTTTCAATCACCGATTAAAGGTAACTCCACAATCAATATTATCGGTTACGGATTAGGATCAATACTAGATTGTGTGGCTTATAATGTACCCAAAGGGTGCAACGGACATGTGAGCTTAGAATAATTTAGCCCCTATATTACCTTGACAGAGTGTCGTCTTGGTTTGATAGCCGTAACTTAAACTTTTCTTTTCTTTCACCATAATAGGTATGTTCCCGTAGTACGATTAATTGCAATGAAGCCGTTCCCGTACTCCATTTTACTTAAAACTGAAAATTTCCCTTCTTTCAGTAAGTACGATGAAATTTCAGTAGGGTCTGAGCTACTGAAAAATACTGAAAAGTGTCAAACGGTGTGGGCGCAAGTAAATATTTCAAATTTGCGCGGCAAGCAACATATTTTTTGCATAATTTTGCTTTGAAGGTCGAATATATTTGTGGCGATAATTTATCACTGCTTAGAATGACTTTATAATCACTATTTTTCTTCCAAAAACCGAAAATTGACACTTTTGGTTGTCAATTTTCAGAAAATGCAGTGAGAGCGTTCCCATACTTTCATGAATTTCCCCCACCATATGATTTAGGAAAATTCAGTGACTGAAAATACGGGAATAGACTAGTGCTGGGCGTTTCTGTTATTTTCAAAAAACGAAAACGAACTGTTTTTTTTAAACAACTGTTTTTTAAAACTGTTTGAAAAAAAAACAGTTTGAATTAACGAAAAGAAACAAATTTTATGCTGTACGACAATTAGAGTTGGGTCGTACTAGGATTTTCATATACTAGGTATAACTAGTACGAGTACGAAAAAATACCTGTTCCAAATACCTGTTTGAAGTACGTACATATGTCTGGGGCATCTTACCTACTACGGTCTCGTAAATTTTACAACCCCGGTAGGGTTGGAGACACCCTCGTGGCGACCTGCAGTCACAAGGAGGGCCTCAGCACACCCGGAGACGCCAGCTGGTGAGCCAAAAAGGATCTCAACCTTTTCCTACTTGGCACCTTTAGTGCTACTTTTAGTTTTTCCGCCGGATTTCATTTTGCCGTATCTTCGAAACTAGACCGCTTCTTCCCAGACTTGTATGAAAATTTCGCCCGAAACAACTCAGAAAGGTCCCCAAATTCATGCTCGACCAAAAAAAAATTTGTTGGAAAAAAAACCGAGGTTTTTGCCCAATTTCCCCTATAAACAAATTTTTCGCCCTTCAAATATCACTATTGTACTCCTCGCCCCCTTTCAATCATCGAAAGTGCCGTAAAGTTAGTTTTTGCGAAACTATGGCCAAAAAACCCCTTACTCCCCTACAAAACCGAAATTTTTGTATCACAGCAATAGGTCCACTCTACCCAAAATAGGTCCGCTCTACCCAAAAACCACTCCAACCCAAAATTGGCCGATTTTACCGATTTTAGGTCCTTTCGCCCTAAAAATTTTTTGAATATTTGAATAAAATACCTGCAAGTACGAAAATGCTCACAAGTACGAAAATACTTTTTTCCGCAGCTAAACAGTTTTCCACTGCCAAACAGTTCGTTTTAAAAACGAAAAACGATTCGTTTTAAAAAAACGATTCGTTCTAGAAAAGCGAAAAACGATTCGTTTTATAAAAACAGTTCGTTTTAAAAAATCAGTTCGTTTAAAAAAACGATTCGTTTGAGAAAAACGAATCGTTTTAAAAAAACAGTTCGTTTTAAAAAAAACGATTCGTTTTAGAAAAAAAAATGATTCGTTTTAGAAAAAAAACGATTCGTTTTAGAAAAAAAAACGATTTGTTTTAGAAAAACGATTGGCTTTAGAAAAACTTCGTTGTAGAATAGTTGGAATAATTGGTTTTAGAAGTACTATTCGTTGCAGAAAAACGGTTCATTTTAGAAATGCTGTTCGTTTTCGAAAAAAAATTCGTTTTAGAAAAACTGTTTGTCGCTATTTGGAAAAACTGTTCGTTCGTTTTTTGCAGCCAATTTTTTTTTCAAACTGTTTGGCGTTTTTGAGCCCATAACTAGAACGTACCTAATATTACCGTTTCTCACATCTAAGGATCTTATTCGCTACTACTTGGAGATTTTCATGTTGTCTTTATTGTGGTGTTTCTTTCAAGGAACTGCCTACACGCCTGACTTTTCTTTTCTACTACATTCTGGTATTTGTCGTCAAAGCAATGATTTCAATTGCGGTGGGCTTCGTACCCAACCACTTGTTCTGCAACGGTTTTGATTATAATGCTCATCTCCATACAGACTTCGTCTACCGGCCTCATTGTGTTATTTTGTGGAACGTAGGTTACCTTCGTGTCAAGAACTTTTGCAAAGTTTTCTTCTACTGACGTCGTTTGGAGCTTTTCGCTATCGAACTTCCGAGCAAGGTTGGTCTTCAATATTTGGATTTTATCAAGTAGTGGTTCAAGTCACAATTTGCTCCTGGAAATGTACGGATGTCGTTTTACTCCAATTGGAGTATTTTTACGCAGTTTTTAGTTACTACTACCTTCACTCACGCGAGAGTGAGCTGTATATGAGCAACGAAAAATCACGTATGTAGTTGTCGAATCTTATCTTGCATCTCTTTCTGTTCCATGCGATTTCTTCCTATTTTCCAGGCTGATCAACAAAGAAATCTCAGGCCGGTTCACTGGAGTTTTGGTCCGTATACATATACGGAGTTCACACGCTGGGT
>OZ022264.1:193465431-193615431 GCA_963978885.1 Nemotelus pantherinus
TCCAAAACGGCATTCGAAATTCGGAGCTAGCATTTAGCATTATTTTTAGCATTTAAATTTAGACTTCGGAATAATCTGGCACTCATCTATTTACAATCTCGCCCATCAAATTTTAATTTCAAAGTCAAAATTACTCGTCTATGCCAACAAGTTCGAGACTCTTGACCATTTGGAAGACAACAGCCGCCGCGTTATTGGCGCGATACGGCCCCAATTGTTGGTTAGAGTAGTCGAAAATTGGACCTCTCGTTTGGACTTCCTCCACCCCAATCGTGGCACTCACGTGCCCAAAATCATATTTAAATAAAAATGGCAAAGAATTATCTTTCCAATAAAACCAATTTCATGGCAATCAAAATAATTTACCCGAATTTTATTTCATTTCAAAGTTCTACACCTCTAAAAAACACTATCGGAGTACAGAGTGGAAAGAATGGAAAGTTTTATTTCTTTTATTTTAAAAAAAAAATACTTCCATAAGACGTTGCTAATTGAATTTCAGACGGCACCAGTCAAACATCAGCACCTCAATGCGATGTGAACTTCCCTGATTTCAAAAGCAGTAGCTATAATTACGTTGTTTTGACTGCGGTGTGAGCTGGTTATAAATCTAGTCAAAACCAGGTGTTTCAGCTTAATTTATTTCAGAGCTTGCTGGATTTTATCCCAGAGAAATTTGTTCCAAAATAGTGGAAATTTAGACAACCGGAGAATGTGCAGTACACAAACAGACAAGAAAATATTCAGCCATAATCGTTTCTTTTTCATCAGCTCTCATATTAAATTAATTGTTCATATAAATTTGAATAACATTTTCTGCTGAAACTCTAAATCACTTCGGCCAATTCACACGTCTCACCTAATTTTTGTTGTAAGCTCGAAGTCTACTTGATTTGAGATTGCAGTGCAAACGTAGTATTATTTTGATACATCTTGGAAATTAAAACGGAAACCATGTTTTTATCATAAACGTAGGGAAGTTGTTAACATGTAACTGTTAAATATCAGCTTTATCAGCATATTGATTTTAGATTTCTAGAAAAACCGTTGCGAGAATTCATTAGACGCAACTTAATTCGTCATGTAACAAAGTAGTTTATTTCGTAAATACTTCCGTAATTTACTTTGGTTGTGCTGGTTTTCCAGCTTAAAGAACAATTGCTAATATTGGGTCTAAAATGTCCGAGTAGTATTCTTTCTTACAGTTTTCTTGCCCCGCGAAAAATAAATCTTTTGCCCCGCGAAAAATAAATCTCTTGCCCCGCGAAAAATAAATTTCTTGCCCCGCGAAAAATAAATTTCTTGCCCCGAGAAAAATAAATTTCTTGCCCCGAGAAAAATAAATTTCTTGCCCCGCGAAAAATAAATTTCTTGCCCCGCGAAAAATAAATTTCTTGCCCCGCGAAAAATAAATTTCTTGCCCCGCGAAAAATAAATCTCTTGCCCCGCGAAAAATAAATTTCTTGCCCCGCGAAAAATAAATTTCTTGCCCCGCGAAAAATAAATTTCTTGCCCCGCGAAAAAATAAATTTCTTGCCCCGCGAAAAAATAATCTCTTGCCCCGCGAAAAAATAAATCTCTTGCCCCGCGAAAAATAAATTTCTTGCCCCGCGAAAAATAAATTTCTTGCCCCGAGAAAAATAAATTTCTTGCCCCGAGAAAAATAAATTTCTTGCCCCGCGAAAAAATAAATCTCTTGCCCCGCGAAAAATAAATTTCTTGCCCCGCGAAAAATTAAATCTCTTGCCCCGCGAAAAATAAATTTCTTGCCCCGCGAAAAATAAATTTAAAAATAAATAATTGTTGCTGTTTTGATTGAGTGATTCCAAACGATATTTTGACAAATATTGGTAGAAATGAGCTTTACATAAGAGAAGAAGATTTAGATATAACTCATTTGTCTGTAATAGATGTAGAATCATTTTTAAATGTAAATTTTAAACTTCTAATTTGTTTTTGTTATACATACGAGGGTTGATCAATAAGTAATGATAATGAATATAAACTAAGGTGATTAAACTTAAAAGATATATTTATTTTTCAACATAGTCTTCTAATAAGTTAATACATTTAGGCCATCTTTTTTCCAAACCCAGGATACCCTTAGAAAAAAATTCTTTATCTGGACTCTCCATTATTTTTTTTTAAATGCCATAACAGTGGCCATCACTTCCCTATCATCTTCAAATTTCTTACTCCGAAGGTGTTGTTTGAGCCGAGGAAAGAGGTAGAAGCCACTGAGAGCTTGGGTGTTCAAGCAGTTTGAATCCTGTTTCTTTAATTGTATCCATCGCAACTGCAGCCTTGTGACCCGGTGCGTTATTTTGAAGAAACAGAACTCCGGCTCGCAGTTTGCCGTGTGTTTTCTCCTTCAGTGCCTTTCGCAGTTTTCTTATTAGGTCAGCTTAGTAAGAGCCTAATATAGTGCCTCCCTTTTCCAAATATTCCAGCACAATAATTTCTTCAGCGTCCGAAAAAACTGATGTCATAACCTTTCCTACTGAACTTGACACTTTGAATTTCTTCGGCATCGATGAAGAGGGTCGCTTTCAGGTCATTGATTGCATTTTGGTTTCTGGATATAAATGGTGGATCCAAATCTCGTCCATGGTCACGAAATGTGACAAAAAATTCTCCTGATCTGCTTGGAACTTTTTGAGATTCATCCTTGAATTGTCGATTCGTTTTATCTTATCCTCGTCCGTTAATATTCTTGGACAGAGACCTTCTTCATATGTATTTTGTTGGCAAAGATATTTCGAACACTACCATATGAGATCCCTGTGACCTCAGCTACATGCCTGAAGGTCACTCTTTGATCTGCCAACACGACATCTTTGGCTTTTTTACGTTGTCTTCAGTGAGGGATGTGGATGGACGTCCTTCGCGGTGTTCATGTTCAGTGTATGTTCTTCCCAACTTAAACTCCTTGGCCTAGCGTGCAACGGTGAAATATGGAGGAGCAGAGTCCCCTAATGTTTCCACTATGTCCCCGTGAATGCCTCTGGTAGACAATTTTCAAACAGATTTTCAAACAAATTTCGTTTTTCCCCATTTTGATGTTCTCTCTTCGTCCGTTCGTATTCAAATGAATGTAGCTCCTCTTAGAACTGTTTTATACTGGAGCTAGTGCTTTTGGCACTTTGAATCCCTGGGATTGTGGCCTATTTATGTTTTTTTCATGCTGACTTTGTGAGTATATGTAGTGGTAAAATTTTTCATTTTTTTTGAATTTTATGCGAACTGGAAATAACCGATTATCATTACTTATTGATCAACCCTCATATAAATGTACATATTGTTTTCATATTGAACCATGTTTATTTCAATTAAATAAGAAAGCATTATTTAGCATTATAATTTTACAAGATCTAGCATTATTTAGCATTAAATAAAATTGAATCTAGCATTACTCCAAAAAAATAAATGGCAGCACTGCAGACATGTTTCTTCCTCCGTCAATTGTCACACCTTGGAGTCGATTCCAGTCCAAGTTATATTTGGTCAAGCTCAAATTTTTCAGTACGCTGCTTGTCCTTAAATTGTGAGTAAGCTGAAGCATGTTTTGTTTCATAATGTCGACGTAAATTGTATTCCTTCATTACAGCAACAGTGTCATTGCAAATTACACAAATAGCTTTGCCATTCTTTGACTGCGATTGCACAAAGAAATATTTGAAACCCCATTCTCCTTTAAAAACGCGGCACTCGTCATCTACTTTTCTTCTTTTTGTTTCCATGTTCAACTTTAAAAAATAATATTAACATAATAATTAAATTATAATATATTAAATATAAATCTAAACATACCAATTTACAATATATCAACTGTAAAGATTGTAAATAAGCTCCGCGGCCGACGAATTTTTGGTTTGTCGTGGACAATGTCGTAGCTTTGCAGGCACTGCAGTTGAGTGCAGTCTGCCGCTCCGCGCCGCCTACGTACAGTCAGAGTACAAAATCATTCATGTAGTCGAGCGGCCGAGTCGTATCGCAGAATACTGAAAAAATTTGAATACCAGACTGTACTTTTTCGAGCGTGATACCGTGCTCATTCTAACCGAACGCGCTCTTCATCTGCGCGAGATCTAATACCGACGCGCCACGCTACATTTATATTTTACGAAATTTTTCAAAATCCTTGGCGGGCCGGATAAAATCGCCTGCCGGGCCGGGTTTGGCCCGCGGGCCGTAGTTTGGACACCTCTGACTTAGAAGTTTATCACTCTGTGGCTTGAACTCCCTATCCACAATGAATGCAACTCCAAATTCGTGGTTTCTTGCAGACCTCTCGCTTTTCGATCCGAGGCTATCCGTTAATTACAGAATGGTTTAAAATTTTAAAGAGAATGGATAGCCGGTCCATCGCTTCAACCCCCAAGCCTGGAGGACCGGGCTCTCTACTTTTTAATTTCTTTCTCTTCCACTGGGGGTTCAACATTACGAGGATATCATTACCCGATTTCCGATCAAGATTAACAGCACCACCGCGGAAACGTGAGAAGAGAAGGGAGAGGAGACGAAGAAGAGAAGTGAGAAGAGAGGTGTCAGTTGAAATAACTCAAATACACCGCCATACTTAAATCGTGTCGCTATTTTTTCACTATATCTGGATCAAAATGGAATCAAAATCACATTTTAAATTCAAATTAAAAAGAAAACAAACACGTGCAACATGATATTTCATGTCATAACATTTTCCGTTTTCAAATTTTACATTAATTTTTTTCTGCAACTGTTTTATCACTCACTCTCATTTAAATTTTCCCACAACTCGGCGTTTTTATCTATTCATCATACAGACGGCCTGAAAACTTGGTTGAATTCTTTCATTTACTTTCACTGCACGCCAACTGATCTATAATTTGTGAAATTATTGTGCCCGTCATCAAATTAGACGTTTGTACAAGCAAATCTAAAACTCGCGATGCTAAACGTGAATAAGTAGCGTTCAAAAGCGAATTTCCTTACTCTCTTTTTGTGCGTTTTCTTCATTGCCAGCAGCGAAAATTTCAAGTCAATGAACTTGATTATATGCAATCTTGTCAGAATTTTATTTTGATTTTACGTTGAATTAACACACTCCACGCCACAGGCCCCATTTTAAATATTTTATTTGGGAAAATTAGCTACAGGTTAAAAGGCAAGTGCTAAGCTAGTCAGCTAGCTTGATGCAAATATCATTATTTTTTGTTGAGTAATGATTTACCCACTGAACGACTGTTCTAGCTTTCATTAAATTATTAAGTTTCGTGTTGGTGTTGAGTGCTGTAAAATTTAATTGAGCGGAAAATATTCTTTTCTCTTTCCGATGTCAGTAAGATAATGTTCTAAAACTATTTAATTTCGCTTTAAGCTTTCTTCACGACTTGATGAGAATGACAGGAAAACTGAATTTTGTTGATTTGTTTGAAGATTCGAGCTATGAGTGATGCGTTTTGAAACGAAGACAGGTATTTAAATTGTGGGTCCGTGAAGGTGATAGCATTTTCAACAATTGAGCATGTTTTCAGAGGATTCAACATTTGTTCGCCTTAGTTATTCGCTAATGGTTTTCTAAGTCTACATGAAGAATATCAGATAAGAAAGCGGTTTACTAGGAGAGTTGAATATAATTAAAATAATTGAAAAGTGAAATGCATAATTGATAAAAGATTGAAGTAAATTTAGATGCCTTAATAGCCATCATTGGTCAAAATCAATCGTTGCTAAAAATTTATTCGTTTTTCTCTTCTTAGCAGAGCTTTTTGTTTGTAAATTCCAATCAAATTATTGTGAGGAAATCCGAAACCTGACCCGAAATTCGCCGCAGAATGTAATCTAGGTAATTCTAGGACTAGAATGTACAGAATGAACACAAAAATTTAGGTGATTTTTCAAAACATATAATCTGTGGTGCAAAAATTACAAGGCATCTTACTTCTCTCTCCCATACTAACTGCGCAGAAAGATTTTAGAACAAAGTGTTTCTTACCAAGCTGAGAAAATCCTTGACGAATATCAAGGCGGTTTCGACGCGGAACACTGACAACAGACTAAATGTTTACACTCAAACAAATGTTGGCAAAATGCTGGGAATCTAACAGCGATGGCCGACTTCAATCCAGTCTACAATAGCATGGACTGAACTGTATGTTCCTGCAGCTCAGAATTACAGCAAAGCTGATGCGATGAGTGTAAATGATCTTGGCAGACTCAACATCCGAAGTGCAAAAGCGGAAGTAACACCAGTAATATGCGAATTTTGGAATCTCATACGAATCCAGGCGAGTTTTAAGTAGTCGCAGTTTCAAGATAACCAGCCAGAGCTCACCGAAGTAGCGCTGCGTGGTTTTCTAGTGAAGAGTATAAGATCGGTTTTTATCGAAGTTGATGCCAAGGCCCACGGTTTTCTCCCACCCAGTAACCAGTCCCAGAGCGTGCTCCATGGGCTGATCTATGGTACGTGGGAACCTATGGCATAGGCCACAACTAAGAGTCGTTTGCTCTCCAACCTCTTTAGGACTTTATTTGACATCATGTTCCACCAGAGAGGAGACCAAACTCACTCTTCTGGTGTTCCACTGTGAACTTTGTTTGTTCTTAGTTTGTTTCATGTAAAAATGTATCTACCCATATATAAGGAGTCTTATTATTCACTTGTGGCTTTTGAAAAAAAATGTGATAAGAAACATTTTATGTTACATTTTAGTTTAGAATAAAGTTTATCTGTGGAGTGGCGGATCCGATTGAGGTCAAATTTTCGAAGGACGTAGATGTACTATATATATAATAGGTAGATCCATGACTTGCTAAAATTCAGATATCTTAAACCTTTTAGCGGCGGCGAGCGTTTTAGTGAATTTTGAGGTACTCCTATATTTCCAAGCAGCGTAAATTTTTGTTAAAAAAAAGTATCGAGAATCAAAACTTATTATGTTCTTAGCTTGTCTATGAAAAAGAATTGGAAATTTTGAGCCGTGTGTGGGTGCAGCGTGCCTGAAAGTAGGCAAGGCTTTTTTTTCAAATTTTGATTTGTCATTTCTTCTGACAAAAACATTGGATTTTCGTGAAATTTGCAGAGCGTATTGACCTTGACTAAAACTTAACACACATGGATTTCCAAGGTAGTGCGGGTAGCCTTGTAGCTGCGGCAGACTCCTGAAAAAAAATCCTTCAAATCATTGACCCTCCTGAAAAATTTTTGATTTATGACAAGCAATTCAAATCATTGTAATTTTAACCTTTGTGCATCAATTTTAAAATTCCGATTTGCACAAGAACGGCAACCCATCACCAAATTACTTCTATTTTCAGCACTCGAAAGTTTTCTCGAAAGTCCGAGTTTTGAACATTTTTCGGATGGCAACCTCAAACAAAGTTTAACCGCTGAAATTTTCGATGAAATCCTCCGATGAGAACGAAATTCAAAGGATAAGTTGATTTAAGTATGAGCTTGTCAAGGTAAAATTATTGCTGCTTCGTTGGAAAAGTGCTGCCGGCACTGAATATTTTCATCATTTTTGTTATAATTGAGTTTTGTTGCTTTGGATAAGGAATGGTAGATATGATTCTACAAAAAAGTGTATTACGTCTTTCCACATTGTCATTCAAAGACAATTTCTTCGAAAATTAGTTTTCTAGCGGTTCATATGCGCTAGACTTTTTTAAATTAATTTTGTTTCTTTTTTTCTTGTAATTGTTCTGAAATTTCTTTATTTTGTTTTCTAAATTGGTTTTGTATGGTGAGCTGGTGATATTTACTGCTTGTCCAGTAGAGTAAAATTTTTTTTTGGGTTTAAAAATGGCCTTTCAAATGAAAAAAAGAAACAAAAATTTCACTGGCTTGTTAAGTTGTTGTATGAGCTGACACAAGTGTCTGCTTTGATGTTCCAGAGGTTGATTGACCACCAGATGTTAGAGTTCAGCTTGGTAATTGGTCCGTTTAAGCATCGTGCCTTCCCACGTCAATGAATTTAGAATCTTTAAATTTGTTTTAATCAAATGGTCAAATCCCACCTTTTCGTAAATCACTTTCAGCTATTTGAAGATTAGCATTTTTTGCATAGGCTTTTTCCATTCACTCTCTGATTTGATAGCACGTTAGGCTCATGTTCCAACTTTTTGTGAATAATAAGCCTTGAATGGACTCGTGAATGACACATCCATTGGTTTCAACTTATGGGATGGAACGGGCGGTTGGCATACATTGATCACTCCATTTTCCCCAGCTTTCAGTATCACATCTATAATTCTGACGTGCGATCCATGCCCGTCCAATATCTAGACTACAGGATCAGCAGGAGTAGGTGTCACGTAGTCAATGAAATGTTGAATCCAATCAGTGAAATTATGGGCTTGGATCCACCGACATTTGTGACATCTTGCGATCATTCCCGGTGAGGTGCCATCTAGATGTTCAGGTTTCATAGTTTGTCTTGGAAACACGATCAGAAGGGAATAATTATCGCTCTTTCTCGCGCTGATAAGGAAGCCATTTGTTTTTTTCCCCTTTGAAAGTTACGACTTTAGAACGTCGAGGTTGAACGACAGTTATGCGTGTTTCATATACGTTGAAAATTTTGTTTGGTTTGACTTTCTTTAATTCCGGTTTTAATAAACTGTAAAACATGTCAACATTTTCTTGTGTAAAACCTTTGGCTCTTGCGGATGCCAAAGATTGCGGTTGGAGTAATGATAGAGTTAGATTTCGCTTTAGAAAATGTTCCTTTTATTTTTGAGCAATACTGAGCAAGCACATTTTTCCAAATCATCTTCTAATGCACAATTTTTCCCATTCTAGTATTACATACCGTTTTAATATTCTGGTCTAGAAATTTGATGAAATTGATTTTTTTGTTTGCATATTTTCAAAGTTTAGACTTTTAAGAATAAGCATTTAAAAAGATTTTCGGAAATTCGGATTATTTTTGGAGTTACAGCTATTTTTGTGACACGTCAACTAACTGCCCGAAACGAGACTCCAAGTTTTAAACGCGTTTTCCTCGGAAGTACTTTTCTCGATACGGTTGACACGATATCTCTAGTTGTAATGGACCGATTTACGTGGAATTTTGCACAAACCCTCTTAACACTATAAGTTTTTGTCTGACGTAGGGATTTTTGAAAAAAAATTTCTACTTTTTATTAAAAATTCCCAAAGTTAAAAAAATGAGGCAAAAAACGACTTTTTTTTACATGGATGCCAAGTTTTTTTCAAATCGCCTACGTCAAACAAATTTTACATTCTTTTTTTTACAGAATTCACCAAAAATTTATGTTTCAGACCACCAGGAAGGTTGGAATCATGTCAACCATGAGACAAGTTTTTTTTTGAGCCTTCACTTCGCCAGCCTGTATCTACAATAATTTTTATTTTATTTTTATTTTTTGAATACATTTTTGTACTTTCAAAATGTTCATAAAAAATATATACAAAAATGTTTATGGTTTTTTTTATTGCGTCTGTAAAATCATCTCCAAATCGAGCCTTTAGACCAGAATACTGCCTTAAAAGTCGATTTTGGTACACCAAAAGTTTTCAATACCTTCAAAAATTCAATTTTTTTCTCTTTTACTGCAGCAACTGGATGCTTCATTGCATCAGCCTCCCATTTCTTTCTTCTTTTTTGCCGGATCTACCATCTGCCAAGAATGAGATCATCTATATTAAAACAAACCCCAAGATCAGATACCTGATATTGGAATCCCGACACTATCGGATATTTGGCGCCTCCATATGATTTTTGTCAACACAACATAATCTAAAAGGTAGTTAACGTGACCCAAAAATTGAAGTCTAGTTTCAAACAAACGTCTTTCTGCTATACATTTAATATTATAAACGTGTAAATACCTTACCTTGAGCCAAATTGGATCATAAATTCTCAAGACAATACAAATATTTCTCGCACGATTTAACACAAAAATATTTTTTCTCCAACCACTTTAGTGGATTGAGTTCGACTGTAAGCGTACAAGCTCACATAATTGCTGCTTGGCTGCAGCATTCCCCTGAGCCAGAACCCTTCTACCCGATAATAGGCCCCTGTCCGATAATTGGCTGCTCCTCCTTATTATCTAAATCAATAGTTAAGAAAAGAATAAAATTAAGTAATGTACAGAGATTCAAAAAAAATAAGAAGCAAGAAAATAAGGATTATAAGCCTAATTGTGCATTCTATGCAAATTAAAATTTAGAAGCATTAAGTATTTTTTAATTAAACAACATTTTTATTAAATAACATTTTTTTATAGAATTCAATTTAATTTTGTTATCAACAAATGCTCATTAGAAATAGACATTTGTGATTTTTGATGAATGTACGGGAAACCTTGTAGCTGCATTTGGCGTACAGAGAATAATACTTAAATTATATAATAGAATAATTTTGGCTGTGGCGTTAGTAAAAAGTTGTCCGCACCAAACATATTTGTTATTTTCATACCACAAGATGGAACCATTAAGTTTTAATGCGGTAAACAAGTGTTTCACATTTTTAAATTTTGAAAGCCTTCCGACTGGCAGCCCTGGAAATCTTTCTACGCTATGGCTTTTGATATAATCATTGCATCAGAGTGGTAGTGTGATCGTCTCAAAAGCCTGCCAACCTGCTCATAAAGTCGGTCTTCTGCAACTCTTTTTTGTCAACCTTTTCTTGTCTCACAATACAAATCAAACTCGTTAAAAAGGCATCTAAAGTAAGAAAAGTGGCGATTGTTCCTAGTATTGCCCTTCAGATTTCGTTTGAACGAGTCTGATTCTTGTTACAAAATCTGTAGAAAATTTTCATGCCGCCTGCCGTTCAATGTTCTCGTTGAATTCGAAAAATCGAATTTATTGCACTAGTGCCAATTAACACTCGTTATTTATTTTGCAATTGCTCTTCTTATGCCCTTTCTCTTCAACAATCGGAAACAGTGTTTCTTCAGTTTATTTGATTTATTTCACAATTTTTACATTTGTGTATATGCAGAATAGGTCCAGGTCTCGCCAAATATGTTTAGTCCTTTGACATCGGCGGCCGTTTTAGTGTTATTTTAAATATCCCTATTATTTTATCGGCTAATAATTTTCAATAAAACTAAGTTTGCAAAATGAATTTCGAACGTGTTTCAAATGCGAATATTTGCCGCGTTCCATTTTTTGCTAATTAGTACTTGCAAGTGCTTGGCAATAGATCACAAATGGAACACCATCTTCGTTTATATGAGCAGATTCTAACTGGTCAAACTGTATACAGTTTTCAAATGTAAAACCATTGAAAATAAAAGGAGAAAATAACGAGTATAAATTACTACAATCGAGAGAATATATAAAAGCAACAAACAGAAAATTACCTCTTTTGACTTTTTCGAATCTCGTAACTACCAAAACATTCAATATAACATTGAAAAAACCCATAGCACATCAGAGCCGCTATAAACACTAATGTTTGAAGAGCAGTAGAGGATTTGTGCAGATTTTGAGTGTACTAGCTACTCCTCCTACTTAAGACCAATACACCCGAAGTAATAATAGACCCTAAGCCAATTTAATTTCGATGATTTCGTCGAAAGTTACAGCGATAGAAAGGTGTTTCCATCCGAAAAATGTCCAGACATTAGAAAATTTAAACATTGTTTACTTATTTTTGTTCATATTGCAAATTTTGCAATGTGAATACTTAATGTAAGCATTTATTGGTACGAAAATAACAAAACCGCCTCGTGCTGGCAACCCTTTGCTAGCATTGAGGCCACAAATATGTCACATCTGACTCACGTTGAAGTCAATCTACTCTGCGAATTCCGTATTGATCCGATGACTGCATTGGAAGTTATAGGGATACAAGGAAATTTAGGGCTACCACTCTCAAAAGTTTTCGAATTTTCTAGATATTAATATTTGTTGTTTATTTTCTATACCAGATCACTACGATTTGAAAATTTTACGATAAAATCGCTTACTAAAGATATGCCAAAAAAATACCAAAACAACCATAGCTGGCAGCTCTAGCATTGTTTTGCCAACTAGATTTTTACTGAATATTGCCTACAATAAGTTTAATTTGCCATATGAATCTCGTTATGATGCCATGACTGCACTGGAAGTTATACGGCAAAATGCTTTATTTTCTTGAGTGAATTCTCAAAATTTAAGACATTAAAATTACCATAGCTGGCAGTTCCAGCCTAAATTTTTTACCAAATTTCTATCAAACGTGGCTCAAAGTAAGATTCCGCTACTGTGTGAATTTCGTCAAAATCTGGGGACTGAATCAGAATTTATAGGGCCAAAAGCAGTTATTTTTCTTCGTAATTTTTCAAGATGGCACCACGGACACAGATTTGCTCACATTTCAAAGCTGCTTCTAACAGACCTGGCCCTACCTTAGACCAATACATTCTTTAAATTTCAACTGTATCTGATTATCGAGTCGTGAGTTCCCGTGAACAGAAATTTGTGATGCTTAAACTATAGGCGAATTGGGGAAGCGTTACCGTTCTTGTCCGATGTGGAATTTCAAAAATTTTATTTCGACTGTATAGACAAAGCATAAGATTTGTATATGAGTTGCTTCTTTTCTTAATAGTGACAATCTTTCAGAAGAGTAGACGGTTTAAAGTTTTCACTTTCAGCGCCTGCCGTAGCTACAGGGTTGCCAGCACGTTCTTACAAATTTATATAAGTATACAACTTAGTAACATCAATATGTTTTGTAAGTTTCATAATAATTCAATAGCTCTGTCAAAAGCTATCAAAATTCAAAAATTTTTAAATTATCCCGATATCATTTTAGGCACCTAGCGCACACAGGGTTAGACATTTCCCAAACCTTATTAAATCTTTATGAAAAACACGCTCGAAATTCATTTCGCAGACTTAGTTTTTTTGAAAACTACATTTTGATACAATAATAAAATGGCCGATGGCGCCAAAGGGTTATAGATAATTTATATTTGGTGAAACCTAGCTCTATTTTGCATTTATATCAATGTACCCTGAAAATGTCATCTTAATCGGATGGCGCGTTCCCGAAAAATTGTTCTTGAATTTTTTCGATGCTATATATACTTATATATATATATATATATATATATGTATATATATATATATATATATATATATATATATATATATATGTGTATATATATATATATATATATATATATATATATATATATATATATATATATATATATATATATATATATATATATATATATATATATATATATATATATATATATATATAAATAAGTTAGTATGAATTCTTGGCCAAATCAACTTTAATATTTATGTTCATCGAACATTAGTAAAAACTAAAGCCACCTATTGACAACTAAATAGCCACTTCACGGTAAAAAAGGCGTAACTACTCATAAACGACTCGGGAACACGAGCGCGAGTAGTTGGAAGTAACTAGAAGTACTTGCAAGTACTAAATAGTAATAATGGAACAGGGGCATTTTAACAGTTTGAAAATGTTTAGCCCTATGTGTGCGCTGGGTGTCTAAAATAAGATCGAGAAAATTTGAAATTTTTTGAATTACGATCACTTTTTATGTTAATGTTACTAAGTTGTAGACTTATATAGTTTCCCCTGTATTAACGGCAGGCACTGAAAATGAAAACCTTCATATCATCAAGTCTCTTGACAAACTTTCGCTTTGTCAGAAAAAAGTACTTCATATATAAATCCTAAGTTTTGTTTACACTGCCAAAGTAAGATTTTTGAAATTCCATCTCGGACAAGAAAGGTAGCCCTTCCCCAATTTACCTATATTTTTAGCATCAGATTCTGTTCACGAGACCTCACGTCCCGATAATCAGATACAACTGAAGTTCACAGAATGTCTTGGTTTTAAGTAGACCCAATTCTGATAAAAAAACTGCTTTTTGCCCTATAAATTCTGACGAAATTCACACAGTAGCTGAACCTGAATCTAAGACAAATTTGGTTACAATTGGGTTCAAAAATTAAGTTGTAGCTGCCAGCTACGGTAATTTTGGTGTTTTGAGTTTTAAAAATTTGCTCAGCAAAACAAAACTTTTTGCCCTGAAAATTCCACTGCAGTCATGAAATCAAAACAAAATTCTTATGATAAATGGACCTCATTCAGTAGGAATCTGGTTGAAAAATCGATAGGGTTGCCAGCTATGTATTTATTTTCCGTATCTTTAGTAAGCAATTTTATCATAAATGTTTCACCTGGCAGTGACAATAAACAACAAATGTTAAGATTGCGAAAATTCGGAAACATTTGCAAATGGTAGCCCTAAATTTCTTTGTACCCTGTAGCTTCCAACGCAGTCATCGGATCGAAACGAAATTCGCAGTGCGGGCTGACTTCAACGTGAAGCAGATTTGGTATATTTTTGGCTTTGGTGCCAGCAAATGGTTGCCAGCAAAACGCATTTTTGTAATTTCCGTATAAATAGATGCTAACGTAAACTATTCATGTAACGAAAATCTGCAATGAAAATAAGTAGCCAATGTTTTAATTTTCCAAGTTTTGGAAATTTTTCGGATGGCATTCCCAAATGGCATTCCCAAACATTTTTCTTTTGATGATGTCACCGGTTGAAAACGAGATTCAAAGTGTAGGTTGATTTTGACGGAAAATAGTTGCGATAGACTTTTAGTTGCAGTGCTTATTTAGTGTGGCAATCACTGAACATTTTCTTCATTTATGTTACAGGATATGCTGTTTTAAAATTTTTATAACATAAGCAACTGATATTCAATATAAGTAGCAATGTTTGACTTCCCCAAATTTTTAAATTCATGCAAGTGGTAACCTTGATAACCTTTCCACCTTTTGGGTTTCAATGTATTTTTGTGATCAAAGTGGTACATAGCCCTCGAAAAAGGCTGGCTGTAATAAAGCTGGTAGAATATACACTCAAAATCTGCACGATTCTTCTACTGGTCATCGAACATTAGTGTTTCTAGCGGTTCTGGTGCGGTCGAATTTTTTCAAAAGGTCAATTGAAATAATATTTGCACTGCACCAGCGAGTGTCATCTGCTCTACTCTAGTAGGAATATACCTTCATTTTAAACACATTTGTATAAGGTGCGTTTTTTGCACACCCGAGCTGATAAAATTTTGCTAAGTATGTATATTGAATACAACAACAATTTTGTTGTTGTATTCAGCATACTTAAGAAAATTTGATATGCCCGGGTTTGCAAAAAAACGCACCTATAGTTCACATTAACTCTATCCAATATTTCAATCATTTTCTCTTTCCCGCAAAGTCCAGTTTTTTTAGTTTAACACTTTCCACCGTCAATATTATCTTTGGTATTTGGGCGATTTAATATTGTTTTAGCTTTCTGCGCTACTGTTCTCCAAACAACTTCAATAATAAACAATCTCTTGCGCATATAAAAAATGGAATTTGACATATAAACCTTAATCAAAAAAATCATAATTATGTATAGACTGAAATAGAATTCCAAATATTTTTAATCAAAATGCGCTAATTTGATTCGCATAATATGACATGTTCCCGACTTTGACCCTGTTGGAAAATGTTTTGCAATTTCAATATATTTGCATGTATCTGGCATGAAAACTTTGATAAATGTTTTTTTGCGGCGATTGGACAAAACTTACTCAGCGTGGGAATTCTAATTATAGTTAACATTAAAATATTTTATTCCAGTTAAATTTTGATTATAAACGACAGTAAACGCCGACTCAAGAAAAACACTAGAACATCGCTGCTCACTAACTTGCAGACAAGTCATCTTTTTCCTATAGCACATTATATGTATCTATATTCACATTCTACGCCTCGCTTCCAGCCGGAAAAAATGTTTATTTGTGCAACTATGTCAGCCCATACATGGGCAGCATACCATACAATTCCAATGACGTTGATGAGCGACATTTTGTGTTCTTGCCCTCGATTCTTTGATCAATATTCTTTTGGTCGATTGCATTCTGATGTCACTAAATTAGAATAAGGTCCATTGATTCTGCTGATTTCGGAAGCAGAGATGTCAATTTTCCAACTTTCACTGACTTTTTTCACATATCGAAGATGATATGGTCACAATAGTATGGAATTTATATAGACATGCACGTGTGTATAGTAGGGAAGACCCAATTGAGTATCTGTGGACTCAAGCTAATTTTCATAATTTGTACTACACGAATACAAACTTGAGATACCATTAACTGTACTGCTTTTACTACTTAATGGTAAAAATACTTGCAAGTCGATGACCTTTAAAGAATTGCTAATGAATTTTCGGTAATTACAGTTTTGTTCGTGTTCCCGCAATTGTTGATATGTAGCCGTGATTAAATTCTGGCTTAAAGTTGAATAAGTGCCTAGTACTCGACATGCCTGTCGGCTTAGTTTACTGTAGCAGTTTTCGTTGCGCTTTCATTAAACTCGCAGGTTCTTCTGGGTCGTAGTTTTTCATTGTGTCTGATAGTGGTTTGAAGTGGTTGTAAAAAAATGATCAGTTATGCAACAAACTTGTATAAAAATGTATAGTAACCCCTGAGGGTTTTGGTTAAGCACTGTAGCAATTAATTCATTTTAGATTTCATGTATTAACGGATATCTATCTTTGCGTTAGTCTCTAATGTATAAACAATGGTAAGAAGATACTTGTGGTAAGTTTCACATTGCTGTATCATTGATGAGATTTGAACAACCATATTGTTCCATTTGTGATCTAACGTTCTTTTGATATTGTTAAGATTCAAAGAGATCGCGTTCGAGTTTATTAGCGTTTTTTAAATGCATTTTTCATTGCGAATATATGAGCTGTTTCAAAAATACATAGATAGCAATCTTTGGTATTTCCACTTGATGTGTGTGCCTAGCACAACATAATGGAAGCAAATGAAAATTAAGTTTTGTGGAAATTCATTCAGTCGTAAAGAATTTCTGTTGAAAAATAGTTATGAAATAATCTTGAATCCTCAAGACTGGTGCAGGTTTTCTAAGATCTGAGCACCTCCTCACCACTTACTATTCTGTTGTGATCTTAATTATTTATCGATGCATTTTCTTTATAATGGTTTTGTCGTTTTCATAAACAATCTTCCTATTGTAAATCCCACCTGCTTACTAATTCTGCAAGTACAATATTGTTTTTCTAGTACCTTCGTTTTTCGAACCCCACATTTACAGCCACTGTTTTAATAACTTTTTTTTTAGATTAGAAAAGATTTTATTTTTAGTTTTTTTTTTGTACATTATGAATCTAATTTAAGTACTATTTGCAATAACAAAATTACTTACTAGCGGCTATAATATTTTGGCCTGCTGGCTCTTGATATTTTATTGTTTTTATGATTATCTGTTGAATTTTCTTTTAATCTTACACGCTAATTATTATACCCAGCCGTGTACAGTGGCTGAAATTATCTTAGCAATAGTCACTTAAAATCTATGTTACGCTATGACTTAAGTCTAACTTATACCTAACTAAGCCTAACTTAGCCTAATTAGACCTAGTTCCTTATCCTAGGTCTTACATCTAGCCTCTTCTATTCGTTGGGAGGCCTACATAATTAAAAAGCGCATTCATGAGCTGTCATTGACTCGCTACTTTCGCGGGGCGCATAAATGGCTCATTAGAGCCACCTGTACGCCCAAGTGACCGTATCAGTCCGTTATCATGTCCGTCTGTCCGTCCGTAGAATTTTGTCGTTAATTCTACAACCCGGTCCCTAAGTGGCTTCAGTCCCGACTCCTCATACAGGAGAAGGTTTTTCGGCCACTTCTTAGTCACCGGGTTGTAGAACCTACCAGTACAGTAGCGGAGGATTCTCCTTTCGAATACCTCCGCTTCTGCCATGGCAGTTTTGGAACAGGTAATCCAGGATGGGGAAGCATAAGTCAGGATAGGCCGGATCAGAGTCTGGTAACAAATGGACTTAGCTCTGGTGGTCATGCCCATCTTTTTGGCAAAAAGAGGTCTGATGCGTTGAAATGCGGACTTAGCAGCTTTGATTTTACGCCGCACATAAGGATTAAACTTCAGGAATTCGTGGAAGTCAACACCGAGGTACTTTAGAGATGAGATTGGAGTAATCTTAGAGGTTCCGAACGAGACAGCGAGTTTTTTGGCCTTGTTGCGGATTGTTTGAGATCCCCGATACTTAGAAGGATTGCGAAATATACAGAGTTGTGTCTTACTGCTATTTGGTTTGATGCCCCATTCGTCAAAGTAAAAACTTAGTTCTGCCAAATAGTATTCCAGGCTCTTCGCTGCTTTGAGCGGGTCTGTGCTCGATGCGAATAAGAGCGTGTCGTCAGCATATTGGAGGACTTGGACTTGAGGTTGGCTTGCTGGAATAAGAAGATCAGCAGTGAATATTGTATAAAGAATTGGTCCAGTGACAGAGCCTTGTGGTACCCCTGATGTAACAGGCCCTTTGGTTGAATTTGCTCCATTAACGCTGACATAGAATTGTCTGTTGGTAAGAAAGCTTGCAGTGAGTCTTATAACATCTTCCGGGAACCCAAACTTGATCAACTTAAATAGAAGGCCTTCGTGCCATACGGAATCGAAAGCCTTCTCGATATCTAAAGCACACACCACCGTCGGAGTGTTTTGCACATTCACGTGAGACACAATTTGATCCTGCAAGTATGAGATGGCATGCTGCGTCCCGTGCTTGTGTCTAAAGCCAAACTGGTGGTCAAAAATCACCCGCGTGAGCCCACAGTGATGTTTTATCATTTCCAGCCAGATTCTCTTAAAAAATTTCCCCAAATTAGGAAGCAGAGAGATTAGGCGGAAATTGCTGGCCTCATTGCTTTTGCCCTTCTTATGAATAGGAACAATTTTAGCCACTTTCCATGAGTCCGGAAAGTAACCATTGTTCAGGGCATTGTTAAACACAATAGAAAGAATTCTGAACATAGAGAGTGGTACATGTTTAATAATGAAATTAGACATTCCATCATGCCCAGAAGACTTTTTGCTTTTTATACCGCGCAGCAGTTGCACCAGGTATCCACTATTAATAAAGTGGAGCTGGTCATTTGCATTTTGCGGATCATCCGAAGGATTCTCAGATGTAAATGTGGCTAGTGGCTCGTGGTTTCTATTGAGAAAGCGATTGACCTCTTCTTTCACCATTTGGCTGTTAGGGGCTGCAGGCGGAGCGGTATTCAGCTGGGTGTTTTAATAACTTGAATATACACTATATAAAATAGGCTACATAGCTCACTATTTTGAGTTTGCATGATTAACTCTTCGAATTTTTTTGGGATGCTACTTTCTATCTTTTTTAAAACAGAATATTTCGTTCTAAATGATCTTCTATAACTTCGGGGCTGTCTCCTTGGATTTTTTGTGATCACTGTCTTGAATACTTTCATAATAGGCTTACTTGTTTACCACAATCAAAGCACTGATGGTCCCATCGCGTTCAACTAACATCTTGAAATTGCACATTCGAAACAGGGAAGAGCTTACTTGCGCTTGGTTGAAATCAAAAGTTTTAACATTAGACTCAATTATAGCCCGAGAAAACTCTTTGCATTTTGCTCAGAATTCTTTATATTGTGTTTAACAATGCCCTGAACAATGGTTACTTTCCGGACTCATGGAAAGTGTCTAAAATTGTTCCTATTCATAAGAAGGGCAAAAGCAATGAGGCCAGCAATTTCCGCCTAATCTCTCTGCTTCCTAATTTGGGGAAGATTTTTAAGAGAATCTGGCTGGAAATGATAAAACATCACTGTGGGCTCACGCGGGTAATTCCTGATCACCAGTTTGGCTTTAGACACAGGCACGGGACGCAGCATGCATCTCATACTTGCAGGATCAAATTGTGTCTCACTTGAATGTGCAAAACACTCCGACGGTAGTGTGTGCTTTAGATATCGAGAAGGCTTTCGATTTTTAAGTTGATCAAGTTTGGGTTCCCGGAAGATGTTATAAGACTCACTGCAAGCTTTCTTACCAACAGATAATTCTATGTCAGCGTTAATGGAGCAAATTCAACCAAAGGGCTTGCTACATCAGGGGTACCACAAGGCTCTGTCACTGGACTAATTTTTTATACAATTTTCACTGCTGATCTTCCTATTCCAGCAAGACAATTTCAAGTCCAAGTCCTCCAATATGCTGACGACACGCTCTTATTCGCATCGAGCACAGACCTGCTAAAAGCAGCGAAGACCCTGGAATACTATTTGGCAGAACTAAGTCTTTACTTTGACGAATGGGGCATCAAACAAAATAGCAGTAAGACACAATTCTGTGTATTTCGCAATCCTTCTAAGTATCGGGAATCTCAAACAATCCGCAACAAGGCCAAAAAACTCGCTGTCTCGTTCGGAACCTCTAAGATTACTCCAATCTCATCTCTAAAGTACCTCGGTGTTGACTTCCACGAATTCCTGAAGTTGAACCCTTATGTGCGGCGTATAGTCTTAAGGGGGGAAATACATGTAAAATGGAAAAGAAATTGCTAATTTCAGATTGACTTAAAATATATATATTGTTTATTCAGAAAATTTTTAATATTAAATCCTCAAAGTACATATCTTATAGTAAATGAAAATATTTTTTTAATAACTTTTTAACACAAAATGGAGGCGATGCGAGCAAATGAAAAAAACACATCAAAAACAGCCTCGTACAACTTAACGCCTTTTCCGAGAAACTTGCAACGTTCAGAGAAAACAAAATATGCTAATGAGATCTATAATTCCTAGGTGAACCAATAAAATTTAGAAAAAAAAATCAAATTTTTACATTAATATTAGATTTAAAAAAAAAATCGATTTTTTTTCAAAAAAATCACGTTTTAAACATTGGTAAACTAATTATTTTTCCGAAATTACAGGAAAATGTAGGTTCAACGATGAGATAATACTCTTTTGTACACGTGATATAAATTTGAGCCGAATAAATTCAATATTTTTTGAGATATCTTGTACGGAAATTGAAAAAGTACTACTTTGAGAAAAGGGCGTTTAAAGTTCTAAAGCTCCACTGACCTGGGGAACGCCGCGCTGTCTATAACTGGCTATAACTCGAGAACTAATACGAGTATCGCTTTAAAACATTTTTTGGTATATTTTAAGAGTATTTCGAACATTTTGATGCAATAAAAAAAAATCGTTTTTGTTTTAGCAGTTACATGTATCTCCCCCCTTAAGTCCGCATTTCAACGCATCAGACCTCTTTTTGCCAAAAAGATGGGCATGACTACCAGAGCTAAGTCCATTTGTTACCAAACTCTGATGCGGCCTATCCTGACTTATGCTTCCTCATCCTGGATTGGACCTGTTTCAAAACTGCCATGGCATAAGCGGAGGTATTCGAATGGAGAATCCTTCGCTACTGTACTGGTAGGTTCTACAACCCGGTGACTAAGAAGTGGCCGAAGAACCTTCTCCTGTATGAGGAGTCGGGACTGAAGCCACTTAGGGACCGGGTTGTAGAATTAACGACAAGATTCTACGGACGGACAAACGGACATGAGAATGGACTGATACGGTCACTTGGGCGTACAGGTGGCTCTAATGAGCCATTTATGCGCGCGCCCCGCGAAAGTAGCGAGTCAACGACAGCTCATGAATGCGCGTTTTAATTATGTTGGCCTCCCAAAGAATAGAAGAGGCTAGATGTTAGACCTAGGATAAGGAATTAGGTCTAATTGGGCTAAGATAGTCTTAGTTAGGTATAAGTTAGACTTAAGTCATAGCATAAGATAGATTTTAAGTGACTATTGCTAGGATAATCCCAGCCACTGTACACGGCTGGGTATAATAATTAGCGTGTAAGATTAAAAGAAAATTCAAAAGATAATCATAAAAACAATGAAAATTTCAAGAGCCAGCAGGCCAAAATATTATAGCCGCTAGTAAGTATTTTTTTATTGTAAATAGTTCTTAAATTAGATTAATAATGTACAAAAAAAAACTAAAAATAAAATCTTTTCAAATGTAATCTAATCTTTGCATTTTGCAACTGCCTGACCTCTCGGAGATTACAAATAATTTGCGGCAAGGTGCAAAACTTGCTTACAATACAACTGATTATTTAAAAAGAAGGCACCTTGTGGTAGTAATAAACATCATTTTCTGAAATTTAATCCCATGTGTTTCGTAAAAATAAAGCTGTCGACTTTGGGTTCCTGTGAATGTATATTTGGCAGCTTTGTGAGAATGACAGGCTTAAGTGTCAGAGTGAAATTTCTTTCGTCAACAACCTCATATGTTCAATTCTAACTAACAACTTCATATGTTCATTTGAGTTATCCACACAAAAATTTCCGTTCTAGGTTCAGTTATATTTTTAAAAATTGTTTCCGTCGACCCGTATGCTGTATCAAAAGATAGGACTGACGCCATTAAAAGACCTGATTCTGAAGGTTAGGTTAGGTCCTGCGGCTACCTCTTCGAAATATACTCAGGAGAAGGTTCACTTAGCCACAATAGGCCCATAGTGAAGTCACATTGTGTAGTACACAACCTGTGGTTGCTTTATGCAACCCCTTTAATTAATCTTGGATTTCGCTAGGAGATCCGTAAAACTATGGCTGCGACATGAGTACAACGGGTCTTTCTAGACTGAGTGATTGGAAGTGGGCGGCGCTTTTCTCCAACCTACGCTCACACACACAACCTTTAAGAAGCAGTGGTCCACTTGATGAACTGAGTGACTTATTGCAGGCTCACTGAAGTTGCTTCGGTTACGTAACCGAAGCAGTATGAGCCAAAAGACTTCCTCTTTCTTTAAGTCAGGGCCAGGCTTTCACCCAGTAATAAAGAATTCTTTTCTTTTGCTCCTAGTATTTACAGCTCTGGTAGAAGTCGTTATAAGGGACACCTAGCCGTGCTGCATGTCTGCTAAATAGCCTGCGCGAAGGGATTCCTTTTCTAATTCAAGAAGTTCTCTAGTTCGATCAATGACCAAAGTTTTCCAGAAGTGTCTAGCTAGGACTATTTTGGCTTGATAGGCGGTTTATCTGAAGATAAATGGGGATATTGCAGAGGACTTCCTGCAAAAGCGGACCAGCTTCAAGAAGGAACAAACTCCAGCAAGGGATTGTATGGCTGCTTGGCTGTCAATGCAAACTCAAACATTGACTCTAAATATCTGAATACATAGAAGTCAATTAGTTGCTTTGATAATAGCCAAGTCCTCCACCTAAAAGGTGGAAGGAATTTTTCAAGTTAAAGTCAGTGGAAAACATACCACATTCCACTCTGTCGTTAAGTTTGCAGCCATCAGTATATAATTCCAAATCGTCTTGTGCTAGAGATAGCCTCCTAGCCCATTCCCCCCCCCCTGAACCAAAGATAGTTAGGCAGCAGTGAAATTGATATTTCCTGGAACTGGCTTGCCCTGCATTAAGGTTTTAGCAAAGTCCAGGTCTGTCATTCTCCAAGAACCCCCACAACTAAGTCTTACCGCTGTGAACTTAGCATCTTGGCAGATAAGCAGATCAGTACGTAGCCAATAAGGCAGCACCAAAAGTGTGTTTGCTGGGCTAGTACCGAGATCTTCCATAAACAATAAGGCTACTAACTTACGTACTTTCTCAATCATTTTCTAATTTACAGCCTCAAGTATGGTCTGCCATCAAACTACTGCTCCGTACAGCAGGTATGTTTTTTACTATATTAGGACAAGATACGATGTCAAGACAGGATACGATGTCAAGACAGGATACGATGTCGCATCCCCAAGCTGTTCCTATAGCCCTTTCTAGATGCAAAGAGCACACAATGTCTTCCGAGCTCTTTTTGCTGTATTTTCTTTACAGAAAATCTTGCCTTCAGGATAACTCTCAGATATTTTACTTTGTTTTTGAAGCTCATAAATATTCCACTGAGCTTTTGTAGGTTGAAAAATGGAATTCTTCTTGTTTTACAAAGAACAACAGTTCCGTTTAGATATCGTTAGCACTTTGGTCACACTCTTGGCACCTTTGCAAAAGAATTACTAAGGAATGATTTAATATCTTCGATAGAGTTAGAATAAATTTCTCTAATATGCATATACAGACACTATCCCTTTACATCCAGTTTGATTAAGTTCCTTGTCCAAAGTAAGAGAGACAAAATACCGCCCGGGGAGCCCGTATTTAGAATTCGCGTGATGGTTGAGCTACACAGAGACGAGTGTAATATTCGGTTTTTTAGTAGCTGCTAATTGACATCCAGGATTCGAAGAGCACTCAAATTCGCCTGAGAATGTGCAACATTGAACGCTCCATCGATGTCCAGAAATGTTACCAGCGCAAACTCCTTGCAGACAAGTGAGTTTTCATAATGTTCTTCTAGAATATGCAGCGCTGTTTCTTGAGATTTGCTCTTGGTATTAGCATAGTGTGATTTTGAAATCAAAATAAAGCCTAAAGCACTGGTTATCCAATACCCCAAAAACCTCTGTAAAACCTTTAATAAGAAGGATTGTTATAGGTTGATATTAGTCACCCTTCAAATTTCATAACATAATGTGTGAAGTTTAAAATTAAGTTTAAAGTTAGCATAAAATAAAGACTAGCGACGGCTCTGCGGACCATACAGTTTGACATACTCAGGAAATGAACACCGCAGTTAAAATCATGCTCCATAACCGACTTTCTTCATGACTGTGAATCGGCCAAGTCTGTATGATGATTCAGGGTCGTCACTCTCATCTGGTTGACCCACTCCCAATTTTCGGAGATAATATTGCAAAAATTACAATGTCTCCATCGCTGAAATTTATTTTTGCTATTCATACAACATCAATCACCACTATATCGAGACCATATGTTTTTGCTTACCAAACTTCAACAGCAGCTCCGCTTTGTTACGACCACCTCAGCTTAACCTGTTTGCGGTTGGCTCAACTTCCTGTCAGTGGATGGAGTGGAGGAAGTTTCACATGGGAGACTTTGAATTCATTAGCAGCGGCATGTTTGCCTTTGCAGAGGAGTGAGTTGAAAGCTATGGCAGAGTAGCTACCATTAATGTTTTAATTCACTGACGTTAATTAAACACATCTGGATAAATCACAAGAGCCTCCAAAGGATGGGTTCCAGGCTATAGTGGGAAAAGCAGCAAACACTTCCAACGGTCGGTTGTGTGAGAAGGGCTGACAGGCATTTCCCAGTGATCAGCCGAGCAACGAAACAAACATTTGACATGTTAATGTGACGTGTAACATTAATCATGGTTAGTACCGAAAACACCTGGAAGCATCGGTCACGACTGATGGGGCTACATTTGATTGAATCAATTCAGTTCGGTGACAACTAGCAGCGACGGCGTTGTCCGCAGCCAAGACTGGTCCATGGGTGAATCGCTCATAGCCACAAACGAGTGCATTGAACGGCACTTCTTGAACAAAACGAACCAAATCGGGAAACTCCCGCTTGAAGAACAGGAAAATTAGCAACAGCGAGTGTTTTTAGAGAATTCAGCTGGAGGGTTGAGGCAGTATGAAGGAGTGCTGCATTTTGATAATTATAATTTTCCGATTTCGGTTCGGGCGAGCGGAGTGATTGAGGGATTGCTGAGGATCTATCACTAAACTATTATTTGGATAAAACTACTTCTACCCGTTGAATACAACTATTCTTGTGGGCAAAGTGAATGCTGTGGAGCTCAAGCGGAAAGATTGAGCAATCCATTTGCAAATCTGGAACTTTGTTTGGGTATCCGCGACTTTGTTGACAGCGACACAAGAGGACCCCCACCAAATATCGTACGATTTGAACAATTAGAACATGCCGGTGTCAGTGGATCAGCAAGAAGCTTAGTAATGTAAGGTACTTAGTTTTACGGAGTCTCTTTTTTAAAAAATATTTCATTTGCGAAACCAATACGTAAAATCATTATAATGCGCATACCCAGGGCTGTATTTAGGAATTGTACTAGAAATAAATTCCGTTCTAAAAGCAATCCCACGACAACCCTTGTACGGGTCTAGGGGTTAAAGCTGGTAGAGAGCTTCATTACAATTTTTTTAATCATTGGATACAAGTGTGGAGTGATTAGTTCCACGACTCACTTTACCCCTGATTTAAATCAGGTACCTAATCAGAGCCAAGTGAACTCAAAGCTTGGTGCGCGGACCCACGTCCGAACCTGGATTCGAACCAGGGACCCCACACGCAAGAAGCCAGTGCTCTACCCACTAGGCTACTCAAGCTTCTAAGTGTGAAAAAAGTGAGTTAATAGTTTGTTTTTGAATTTGGAATGAAATTTGGAATTTGAAGGAAGTTTGGCCGTAAGCCATATTGCGACTCTCTGAATCAACCGTGTGAGTAGCAAATAATAAGCGGGAGTGATGATAGGAGACGTACTCTTTCCCGGTAGTTACTCGGTTAAGATAGTTTGGGGAAGAAATGAATGGCTTCCAAATCAACTTCTCACCCACGGCTGCCACTCTAGCTCACAGTCGGGGAAAAGGGCTAGGAGGACCATTCTCCTGAGGACGGTAAAAGGATATTAGCCAAATTGGTCTGAACTCCTTAGGTTTAGCGTGTGGTGCTTTCATTGCCTTGGAAACAAACACAACTGCCTTAATTTTACTTTTTAGTTTGACCAATCGTTGAGTTTTTCGGTAAGTCTAATCTCCTTGCAGCTTTCACTTTGAAGACACGCAATCTCATAATATCCTCTTTTTCCCTGCGGATCTAGTTGTGCTGTCTTTCTGATTGGTAAGCGCAGGGACGTGGTCCAGTTCAGTGCATGATGGAAAACGAAACTGGCGGAGAATGTGGGATGCAAAGCCTGAGTTAGCGAGCAATTTATGCACTAAGATAAAATTGAACGCTGAAACGCTCTTTCCTGAACTCTCTCGAGAGAATAGCGGACAATGGAACTTTATTGTGGGGCCTCCTCACGATTGAAAAAGACAGTTAAACTAAACAATTAAAATTAACACCTAAACTAAACAATTTGTGGTTCTATCAGCATGCATGCTCTTTTCCAAAAAGAAATGAAGAACATACAAGCAAATGAAAAGCGCTACGACCATATCCAAAGGAGTGCAGTTACTGAGATTAAAATTATTATGTCATGGCAATTATGTAGCAAGACAGGCTGAAGTTATTAGATTTCTAACTAGAAGCAAACTTTGAGCGCATAAGTTAACTGGTTAGTTTTCAAGTAATTGGAATAACCGTTTACTTGATGGTAGATTAATATTTAAAAGTAAACTCAGTAGAAGATCAAGAGATCACTCTTGCGCAAAGTTTTTAAATTTAATTTCAGTATCATTTACCGTTTTTCCTTGATGATTCTCTGCATTGTATTATATATTTTACATTTTCAAAGCATCAATCAAAATTACCAGCTCCTTAGTGAACTCTATCTTTTAGATCCTTTTCTTACGCCATTTTTTTGAAAATAATATTTACCTACACATATTATTTAGTACTTATTAGTAAACATATTATTTAGTACTTATCACTATTTTATAGTTTGCTTAATTTGACTGCGAGTAACACTCTATATTTCTTTCTCATTTCAGAACACGAAAACCGCCACTAATACTTTCAAGTGACATTACATGGTGACCATGACATGTACGTCTGGTCTATTGAAATTGTTTGGAGACGCTAGACATCGACAGTATCTTAAACTATTTGATTTATCGTGATATACTCTGATTGAGGAACATAATGACATAAGTCAAGTGATATTACATAGAAACTTAGTAAACTCCTCGTGACAGTACAAAGAAACATATCAATCTAATTCCGCTAGGATTTAATGAAACGATAAGCTAACTTACAAAATGCATTCTTGGATTATTTTCGTGTGGATTAGCTGCATAGCAGCTATTCATGGTAAGTTATTGCTTTAATGGTTCATATAAAGATTTATTATTTCAAAATAGAAAGAAAATCTCAAGTTAAAATTTCACGTCAAATGAACTTGAAAGAAAATCTAGATGACGAATTTTTACAATTTACCGTCAATGATAAACCAAAACCACTTAAATAAAAAATTTTGGCTTTGCTTGTCGAAGTACCGATCTATTGTTTGTGGATTCAAGATCATCGTTGTATTTAGATATTTTTACTAATGTTCGAAGAAGAACATTAGCATTAAAATCACTTTGGCTGTACCTATTATTCTGTCAAAAAATAGCTTTTCCAAAAATAAAGTCTATGTTATGAATTCTGAACGTGTTTTTAATGTGAATATGATAATGTTGTTGAAATTTTTATCCCTTTATGCGCGCTAGGCGCCTAAAATGAGATTGGGAAAATTTGAAAATTTTTGAATTGCGATAACTTTTTAGTTGATTATCATATCATTATGAAACTTACAGAACATGTTATTGTTATTAAGTTGCACACTTGATGAACGTGCTGGTAACCCTGTAGCTACGGCAGGCATTGAAAGTGAAAACATTCAAACCATCGAAACTCCTAAAAAATGTCCGTTTCTTTCAATAAAAACCAACTTGTGTACAAATTTTATGCTTTATCTATACAGCCAAATTAAAGCTTTGGAAATTTCATGTCGAACAAGAACGGTAACCCTTTCCCAATTTACCTATATTTTTAGCATTAAAAACATATGTTCACGGGAACTCACGAACCAATAATCAAATACAGTTGAAATTAACGGACGACATTGGACTTAAGTAGGACCACGTCTGATAGAAGCGATTTTGAATTGTGGGCAACTCTGTGCCAGTAGTGCCATATTCAAAAAATGCAAAGAAAAAAAACTGCTATTTGCTCTATGAATTCTGATTCAGTTACCAGATTTTCATGAAATTGAAGCAATGTTTGACAGAAATTTGGTTGAAAAATTCCATTGGTGCTGCCAGCTATTGTAATTTTTGTGTCTTTGTTTTTGAAAATTCGCGCAGGAAAATAAAGCTATTCGCCCTATAACTTCCAGTGCAGTCATGAACTCAATACGAATGTCATACAATTAATGGAACCTATTATATGCATTATTTTATTTGATTTAGTAACCAAACAAGGTATAAACAATACAAGAAAATATTTGAAATAAATATGCGTAAACAAAAAATTAAATAAATTAAATAATTAATAAATAAATCAATAACAAAAAAAAACATTGACATATAGCTTAAGATAAGGGCCTATGGATGGCTTGGAAAAAGGAAGATTTGAAGGAGAATTTGGAGATCGTTGGGGAATACAGAAAACTTGTAGGGGAGACCGAGGAGGGTTGTGACAGAGGAGAGTTGTGACATATTCGATTTCTCGGAGCCTATAACAGCTAGAGAGCTGGCAACACTGCACAGTTATTGCTTTTTTGACGCGTGATTGCATGTTAGTTCGCGCGGGCCGGCACTGCAAGTGGTAGTGTCAACACGACATCGTTGCCAAAATAAATGTCAAAAGTAAGTTTTTGTCAATAATTCATTGTTCTATTGTTTGATAAACGTGTACGTCACAACTCTCCTAATTTGAACCCACTTTCCTATTCTCGCTAATATGTGTTGTAAAGGAAGTTTACATGTTTTTATATATTGTTTCAGAATGCCAAATAAATACACAAGAAAAACTAATAGAGCTATATCTAGTGTCGAAACATATGAAGTAGCTTATGAGGAGGTTACATTACGTGGAAATAGTCTAAGAAATGCTGCCTCCTCTTATGGTTTGAACTACATGTCGCTCCAAAGGTATATAAAGAAGAAAAAAGCTTACGAGGCTAATGAAACGGAAAATCCACCATCTATTGGGTATGCTAGTCCAACGGTATTCACCAAAGATGAAGAAAATGTATTATGTGAGTATTCGTTGACTTGTGCGGCTTCAAATTATGGTCTCACTACTAAAGAAACAAAAAGTTTGGCGTACAAATTAGCGCGTAAACATAATAAGAAGTTTCCGGCGTCTTGGGAAGAGAAAGAAATGGCTGGAGAGGTATGGCTTAAGCTATTTATGGAACGCCATCCAAATTCATCACTGAGATTGCCACAAGCAACAAGTATAGCTCGGGCAACGAGCTTCAACCAAACAAATGTGGCTACATTTTTTGCCAACTACACATGTGTCTTAGGCAAACATAAACTTGCCGGTAAAGATATTTGGAACGTTGATGAGACAGGCATAACAACCGTCCAAAAACCTGATAAAGTTATTGCGCGACGCGGAGAAAAACAAGTAAGTGCTATGACATCTGCGGAAAGAGGGACTCTCGTGACGCTGGCCTTAGCTGGGAACGCCATAGGAAACTACATACCACCTATGTTTATCTTCCCTCGCAAAAGATATCAAGATCATTTTGTTCGAGATGGCCCAACTGGATCTATAGGAACAGCAAACGGTTCAGGGTGGATGCAAGAGGATGATTTTTACACTTTTCTGGAGCACTTCAAGAACTATGTCAGACCGTCAAAAGAGCAAAAAGCTTTGCTATTACTTGATAATCATTCGTCGCATATGGCATTAAAAAATATCGAGTTTTGCAGAGAAAATGGCATAATCCTACTCACTTTTCCCCCGCACTGTACTCACAAACTACAGCCAATGGATCGTACTATTTTTGGTCCTCTGAAAAAGGCTATTAATACTGCAAGTGACAATTGGATGCGCTCAAATCCTGGAAAAGTTATGTCCATGTATGATATTCCTTCAATAGCAAAAACTTCATTTGGCATAGCGATCACGGCAAAGAACGTTTGCGCTGGTTTTGCAGCCACAGGAACTTGGCCTGTTAATACAAATATATTTTCCGAAGCTGACTTCATCCCAAGTCAAGTTACTGATCGAGCTTTGATCGATCCAATGTCAGACCGGGAATTGTGTGCAGATCAAGAAGGAAGAACAGTTACTCCAAAAATAATCGTTGATGCAGAGGAACAATTAACGACTCCTTCTGGCTGTCTGTTCATACTGTTGAATAATGTTAAAGAATCCGAAAACATAGATCCTGTTACCTCTGCATTCAGGAACCGCAGTTTTCTGCACGAAAACTTTGAACCAGTTGCTTCCACATCGAAGCAACAACAGCACGTAAACACAGACTCTGTTGTCTCCACATCTCTCGTCTGTAATGCGCAGCCTCCGGAATTAGAACCTGTTGCCCCCACATCCGAAGCCTATAATCCACCGCCAAGAAACTTGGAACCAATTGCCTTCACAGCTAAATCTCCTAATATAAGTAACATTAAACCTAATTTATTTTCACCGGAAGCGCTCAGGCCATTGCCAAAAGCACCTCCAAGAAAAGGCAAACAACCAAACAGACGTAAGATCAAATCCGCTGCTCTCACTGACTCGCCCAACAAAAACGAAATTGCTGCCATAGAAGCCAGAAGAAAAGAAAATAGCGCGAAAAAACGTATTTTAACTGAGGATAAGAAAACTAAGAGCAAGAAAATAAAAGAAAAGAAAACATACGCAAATAAAAAGCAAAATAAAAATTATACCGAAGAGGAGGGAGAAGTTTTTTGTTTGTGTTGCCTAGAACCCTTTGTCAACAGTAGATCGAAAGAGAAATGGGTTCAGTGCATACAATGCAAAGAATGGTCTCATGAAGCTTGCACTGGAGGAGAACTTCGATATGTTTGTCATAATTGCATGTAGGATGAGACTACTCCGACAACTGAACCTGACGCCTTACTTAAAAGCAATTTAGATCATGATTTGAACTTGATTGATCTCAATACGAATTTCATATTGGATATCTGAAAGGCTATAAAATAAGTGTATGTTAATTATAAGCACATATTAAAGTTCCTATCTTCAAAAAATAATGTTTCATTTAAATCACTGATTTATATAAATACCTGTCACAACTTACCTCGAACACTGTCACAACTTACCTTGGTGCTAGGAGGGTTGTGACACTGAGGACTTCTTTATTTAATGTCAATTTTCTCGTGGATCTTACTATTTTTGTTTCCTTTCATGTTAAATTTAGGTAGTGGACCAAATTAGCTTTCTCCCATAAAAGAGTTCATAGACGTACGGCTAATATTAGATGACTTACGTTAGTTAACGTGAAAATTGTCACAACCCTCCTCGGTCTCCCCTACTGTTAAATATTTGATTTGCAAATGGGAATGATCCTGGAATGAAAACTAATAACAAATAGTAACGCTTTAAAAATTTGAAAAGTTTTGAGCGTGGTTACCCTAAAATTATTTTCACCCATATAACTTCCAGCGCAGTGCTTCAATCGAAACGAAATTTACTGGTTGGGTTTAACTTAATGTGAAGCAGATTTGGTATATATTTTGCTTTTTTGCTAACACAAGGTAACCAGCATTGGCCATTTTCGTAAATATTGCACCAACAGATGCTTCAAATTACGTACTCATATGCAAAGCATTTGCAATAAAAATAAAAGACCAAGTATTAAATTTTCCGAGTTTTGAACATTTTTCGGATGGCAGTCTCAAACAACGTTTAACCGCTGAAACTTTCGATGAAATCCTCCGATGAGAACGGAATTCAAAGGTTATGTTGGTTTAAGTATGAGCTTGGTATGGTCAACTTATTGCTTATTGCCAGCACTGAACATTTTCATGATTTGTGTTATAGTTGAGTTTTGTTGCTTTGGATAAGGAATGGTTGATATGATTGATATGACACATTTTTTGTCACTCAAAGACAATTTCTTCGAAAATTAGTTTTCTGGCGGTTCTGATGCGCTAGACTTTTTCATTTTGATGTGATATGCAGCTTCAAATGCGGCAGCTCTGATTTGTGGTTTATTTCACGCTGACCATGAATGAACTTTCCGGTCATGTGTAGGACTGACGAGAGAAATATTGTCGGAAATATTTCTGGAAATGTTTCGGAAATGTTTCTGGAAATATTTCCGGAAATATTTCTGGTCATGTGTGGGACGGGGGTAGGATATGCACCGTGAACGCATATTTGGAATTTGTTGGGACAACTTAGACAGTACCAATGTTATATCCCCAGGAGAAAATAAGCCGACGCAGAAAGAATACTAATCGATCCGGGTTGATGTGTCGTTTGTAACATGTGTGCCTGGATAACTTTCATAGATGGCGCAGCAATACCGGTTTGTTTTACAACCAATTGGTATTGTTTTACGAGTGAGTTGAGGTACATTAACTATAATATCTAGAGGCTTGGAAGATATTCTAAAAAAAATATTTGACAGTCGATTTTCAACATTGATTGTCGGCGTGTCGAGAAAGCTTTTTAATTTTGTTGGGAGTTTTTTTTAAGGTGGTGCTATAGCCTACTCAAAACTAATACATCTTAGAAATAGTATATATAAAATAAAGTTGGATGACTTTAGTGGACCTGACATAATGTTTATTTTGGTTTACTTCGGGATACAAAAAAAATGAGGATTTGAATTTCCACCTGCAATGGCAATACGAAAGATCTTATTTTGCCTGAAGCCATTTCCTCTATTTGTTTGAATGCTTTACGAGCATCTATTTCATCAGGCTTTTTGAACAAAAGTAAAGCCTGCTTCACCAATGTTTTATACGTCTCAGGCAATTTTAAGCAAATAACAAAATGTATTAGCACTCGTTTCATTAAATTTGAATATTTTTCTAAGATTTCTGGCCTCAAGGGTGTGAATTCAAAGCTTTGTATTTTACACATTAGTAAATTTGAAAATCAGTCAACTCTTATCAATTTTTTTTGGTCACAGAATATCAGGGGGTTTTCTGTCTTCCTTCCACTTTAGTACTTTTTTTTTAACTTAAGCCTTAATGAAAATGCATCCCTGTTGTAAAACTAAGGAGAAAGTTTCTCTTTTTTGATGCTCCACCTAATGTAGACAATAGTTTAAAGTCTTTCCGTTCCACTGCATTTCAGGTTTTTCTTTTACATTTGTTCTTGCGCTTGTGTTATAGCTGCTACTTCTTGCTGTGTCATTCCTTTTTCCCACTTTAAGAGGTGCACATATATCTACTGTTGGTCCTTCACTAGTCTTTCTGCTTATAAACAATAGTTCAATTTTCTTCGAATCACATTGCCTTGTGTACGCTAATAACCTTAAAACCTTCAGAGTGATTAAATCAGTGTGATTGCTTCTAGTTTTGGAATGGCTTGTATGTTTTAGATAGATGGTGAAGTGTTAGCTATTAATGCTCCGAAGTGTGATCAAATGATCTTTTAATCTCAAACATTCCTCTTGACGTTCTCTAGTTTTTTTTTGGGCCGTGTTTTGCTGCAGTTGATAGCTATAATTGCCTGACGTGTTCCTAGATCTCAAACTGCAAAATCTGTTCTAATGTGGCCCAAATCAGTGCAATTTAGTCTGCGTTTAAGATCGGTTGCAATACAAAATATATTGTACACATGAGTATGAAAATAAAAAGCGATAGCAACTTTGTGAAAACGAACTTAAAATTATCAATTTCATTTTTTATTGATATATTTTACTATTTTGAAGGTTAGAGTTTTTCAAGACATAAAAAATTCTCAGATAGCCAAAAGAACGTAACATCCGTCTCATTGACCCGATTTCGACTTTAAATTTTCCACCACTAATTGAAATTTATACATTAAATGAAACCTTTTTATAAAACAACCTTTCGTGTAAATTCACGTATATATCGCCATAAAACAACTTATTATCACAAGTTTTGATTCGTTCATAAACAAACATCAACTCGCCTTAAAGGCCTCTGCCATTAATTTTAGTGATCATTCAATGAAAAACCATAGTCTTTGTAATCGTTTTGACTTTCGTAATCTGTCTTCATTCGCTGGCTTAAAAAAAAAATATTTCGTTACGCTGGCTCGAGGCATTTGATTGAACAATTGTGTACAACTTAGATTCTTTTTGTCGTCTATTGTTGAATTAAATTGCCTGCAAATGACGTCGCGGTAAATTATTGCAGGTGCCCATAGCAGTACGAGTAACCGTACAATGTACTTTTACAATCATGAGCACGAATTGCAATTCGTTTAGGTGGCATGCGAATTTTGAGCCATGCTGGTATTTTTTTTATTATATGCGGGCATGTTGTGAAAAGTAATTTAGCTTAGTTAAATTGTTACGTTGAAAACTTAAATAACTTGAAAGTCATATTTGTCAGGCAATTGAATCGAGTTCATATCAACCACCGGAGTGGATGATTGGAAATAAAAGGATAAGTGTTGGTAATTTGATGTTATAAGAATTTTGCGTGACAGAAACCAGTAGCGAAACTATAATTATTGATACCAAAAAATACCAAAAGTACGTGAAAAACGTCCGTAAAAAAGTAAATAATAAAAAAAATTTCCGGTGAACTATAGCAGGTGTTTTGTAAGTGCTACGGTCAATGTGGAATAAAATATTTACGTAACTCTTCGTTCCATTTGCTTATTATAAGTAAAGTCAATAAAGATATAAGCAAACCCCATATTAGATCAAAATGTTGTGGAAAATACATTTAAAACTATTCTATGTTATCAATACCAGAATAAGATCTAAGGTGTAAAGCAAAATAAAGACAAAATGAGCAACGTTTCTCACATCAACCAATGTTCGGTCTGCTACAACTATGACTAAAACTGGCAGGATCACAATTTTGCTTAGCTGCTTTAGTGCTTTTCTGACTCCCAAAATAGATACAATTGATTTTGCTTTTTATGTAAAATAAAGCCACATTAATTTCAATTTTCAAGATATATTCATTATCATCGGCACTATAACCGAAATCTGGTCCTGGTCTCTCCCAACAAATCTTTCCACCGAACTCTGATGTGGGCCGATGTAATCCAGTTAAGCTCTGAGCGCCCTAGACAACTTCATTTCTCCAGCCGAAGCAAGGTCTTTCTGCCATAGAATCTGCCACAAACGGTTTTCACAGCAGGGTCCTCTTCGCTCATACAAAATGATCCAAAAAAAAACACAGGTTATAAAAAGGGAAAAGGAGCAAAAAAAGAGCAATCGGGGAGTCCAAGAAGTCCAAAAACTAGGAAAATTCAATAATCCAATAATGGAATTCAAAAACGAGTAGTAAGGTAAAAGATTAGTCCGATAATAGTAGAAAGTCCAAAAATGCACAAAGTAGCAGTCAAGTAGTAGTCAAAAATCTAGAAGCCAAAACGAGGCAGTCGAAAAAGGAGTACTTCAAAAATGAGTAGTCAAAAATAGTTAAAAAAAAGCTTTACTCGAATAAAGGAGTCTCTGAAAAAAAGATTAATCGAAAAATAAAAGAAAAATTCAAAAATTGAATAGTCAAACGGAAAGACTTCAGAAAGGAGTAGTAGGAAAACGAAGAACCGAAAAGGAGCCAGTCGAAAGAAAGTAGTAATTGCAAAAAGGAGTAGTCAGGAACCGAGTACTTGAATAAGGAGTAGCTGGAAAAAGGGAATACAATATACAGGTAGTCAAAATACAGAGTTATCGAAAAAAGATGTAGTGCAAATGGAACAAACAAAAAATGAGCAAAAAACACCAAACAAAAGAAGGAGTAAAAATAGGAGCAATCGAAAATGTGTGTGAATTATCTTTATTCCTCATCCATAAATGATTGAAATGCTGAGTGTTGGCAACACTTTAACAGAACTACAACCAAAAGTCTGCCAAAACTGTATCACAGCACACCTTGTGAATTTCAAATCTATCTGCTTTTTGGGCATCTGAAGTTACAGGGATGCAAACATTTTTGGGGCTGCCATCCGTGAAATTTCGAAAACTGAGAAAATTTAAACACGTTACCATATTCTCATGGTAAATATTTATCATATGAAAATTTAATGTTTTTCTGTTTCAAGTTTCCAGAGCTAAAAATATATATAACTGAATGAAGAGTTACCATTTATGTGGGATGGGGAATTTTGAATATTTTAAGTTGGCTTTGTATACAAAGCATAGCATTTATCAATCATTGGCATTTTCTCCTAAAAAAGCAGAAATTTTTCAGGAGGTTCGTTTGTTGGAAGGGTTTCTGCCTATGCGCCTGCCGTAACTACTAAGTTGGCAAAAAAAGAAGAAGTAGCCAGTAAAAAGAAGTAGCCATCAAAAAAGTTAGTCGAAAAAAGGTGAGAAAGGTATTCAAAAATGGAGTAATCGAAAACATGAATAGTTGAAATAAGGAGTAGTCAAAGAAAGGAGTACTAAAGAAAAGAAGTAACTAAAAAAGAATAGTCAAAAAAATAGTAGTCGACCGAAAGAGTAGTCCAAAAAAGGAATAGTCTAAAGAAAAAGAGTTATCCAAAAATGTAGTAGTCGAAAAAGTGGTTTTAAAAGTAAAAAAAACTGCCCAAAAAATTGTAATCCTAAAAAGTAGTGATTGATAAAAGGAGCCGTGATCTAAAAAGTGTAGAATAGAGTGGTCTAAAAAAAAAGTAGTTAGTCAAAAGTGAAGTCCAAGAAAGGAATCGTTAAAAAAAACGACACGTTAAAAAGATGAGTAATTCAAATCTGAGGAGTCCAAAAAAGAAGTAGACGAAAAACCGGAGTGATCGAAAATCGGAGTAGTTAATCAACTAGTCCAAAATGGGAGTGGGTCAAAAGGAGCGACAAAAAATTAGCCAAATAAAAAGTTAAACCGGCTTATTAAAATAAAAAGCAGTTGAGAAATGGAGTAGTTCAAAAAAAATTTGTCCGAATATGAAGCAATCCTAAAGAAGAAACCTAGTTCGCATTCTATATTTTTGCAGTGTATTTCACATTTACATTCGTTTAGTGTTATTCAATACATCCGGGCTCTAGAATGGCTGTATTATTAGGAATATGAAGGCTTTACATTCAAAATGTACCTCAACAACCTCTGATTTATTTATAAGTCATTTGTCCATTATGTTGAAGCTAGTGCATTGTTTAATGAAAAGTATTGGCTCGTAACGGAAACGTATTTTATGTAACTAATATTGATATGAAAAAATGAAAAAGAAGCTAGAGATTCGATAGACTTTACGGTGCGTGATAAATGAAGATATACAGGTGCGTATACATCTGAGCACTAACTTCAACGCGGTAGAGTGAGCACGTATGAGCATGCAAATGTGTTCATGTAACTGAGGCGCGACTGACTGATTGTAGTTAAGCTGGATCATCAAAGATCGAGTAAACGGGCTTGAATTTATATGAGTGACCTTCATCATTCTCATCGTTTGATTTGGTACAGCTCATATCTTTGACCCAGGATTGTTGCAAAACTTCCATACAATCTGTCTAACTATCTTCGATGAAAATCCGTCCAATCACAAGTCGGTACTCTTCATCACAGAGGACGTCTTTATTGATGAGCCCCTATGAATGACAAAGAAAACAAACTGGAATGCTTTTCGGGACGCAATGGCTAATGAACATTTCAAATAAACACTCAAAACCGCCAGCGACATAAACAGAACAATTAACACTCTGACAGCCAAAATCTAGCAGGCAAAAAAGGAGAAAACGACTCATACTCCGGCAAAGGGAGCAACCCTTACGAGCTCTCTAAAAGACATAAAAGTTCTTATAAGGAGGAGCAATAGAATGTGGAGCAGAGCTGGGAACACGGATGACCTTAGCATCAAAACGGAAGCAAAGCGGCTGACAAACACCATCAGCTGTCGGATGTTGCAGCTCCGCAATGAGAAGTGGAATGAATTCCTTGAGAACATGGAGCCAGGGGACAACAATTATTGACGCATGACGCCACAAAAATAAAACTGTCGCGCCCTTCATATATGGGTTACATGGGTTAAAGTTTGACAGTGCTGGCAAAGCGAAGGAGTTTCAATTTCAAGAAACCCGTTCTCTGGAGGATGATCTTAGCGAGGAAGTTTCTGAGTCTGCTGACCAGCTCCGGACCTCCGCGCCAACAAGAGATTCTCAAATCAGACCAATTGATTTTGGAGAGATCAAGCAAATTGTAAATGGGCTACATAAGCGAAATTCCTCTAGGCCAGACATTATTGGCAACGAATGGTAAAAATATCTTCCTCATAACACACTTGAGACATAATCAACGACGTTTTGTTTACGAGGACCTTCGCAGAGACCTGGAAGATAGCGATTATTACTATGATGGCTAAGCCAGGCAAAACCTTTCTCTTCCCACAAAACTGGAGACCAATAAATCTCATGTCCTCAGGAGGAAAACTTGCTGAGCGTCTTCTTCTCAATCAGCCAAATGACAAACTTAATTCTATTGAACTCCCGCTAGAATGTATATTACCAAATAAGATCGACAGGCTTGGTCATGTTTGATATGGCCAAAGCATTTGATAAAGTCTGGCATACGGGACTAATTTTCAAACTGCACGCACTCCAAATCTCACTACTCTTTATATAACTTATTGCATCCTTTTTCTAGAGCACAACTTTCTGTCTGAGAATTAACAACCACGTCTTTTCAATGCGGACAAAAGAAACTGGAGTCCCGGAAGGTTTACCACTCTCCCCATTTTGTATAGTTTGTACACAGCAGACATTCTGAATATGACCAATGCAAAAGTAGCATTGTACACCGATGATACATGTTTATTCTATGCCTCAAAGCATCAGAAGCTATATCTTCAAGCCAGCAAACCGTCATGAACATGCTATTGGATTATTTACAAAAATGAAAAATCCAAATAAACACAGAGAAGACACCAGCTATCTTCGTAACGAAATGATGCAGACAACAACCGCCGCAACTAACAATCGTAAATCAAATAATAGATTGGCAACGGACAGCAAAATATTTGGGACGTACACTTGGCGACAGTCTATCATGGACCACACACATACAGAATAAGACTCAAACTATGAACGGAACGGAATATTGAGTAGAATATAACCAATGACCAGACTAGCCAAACAGAATATGACTAACAAGACGCTGCTCTATAAACAAATAATAAGACCGATATTGACTGCGCACTATCAAACTTGCAAGATAAATAGACGTCAACTAAAAATCTGCCAAATCTTCGCTCTGCGAAAAATATTCAGAACTCCATGGTATGCTAACAATAACATATGTATATGTATGTACGTACGGTATCATAACCAGTGAACGAAAAAATACCGCACCCTAAGCGTACTGTACGCGAAAAGTACACATACTCTGCCTCAGTCTGTAATGTTTGCGTACATGTACACAACCGATATACCAAACGAAACAGACACGATGCAAATGGACGCTACGGTTGAATACTGTACGGTACAATGTCCACAAAACCTTATCCTCTACAATATGGAATGTGTACGCCTACACAACCCGTACACAAACGGTGTACACTAAACGTACTGTACGTACTGTACTAAGGCTGGCTTAACCCGGCTTGATAGATTTGTATGACTGCAACTAGGAAAAATTCCCCTGCAAAGTCTCCAGAGTTGAAAAAAGCAGGCATACTTGTCTTTTTACAATTTGCCTAGGCTGTGCGCCTGTCATCCGAGCATTGTCGGTATTTCAAAGAGAATTCGTTTCGGTGCGGACGCCATTTGAATATTTTGTTTCACTGTGCTGCGTCTACTATGCTTTTCAAATGTACAAATCCAGCTAAAAAACTGCCGTGAAGTGGCCAGAAAGAGTCACATGAAGCATTCATTCTGCCTAAATTTGCCGTACTTGATGTATACGTTCTCAGATGTATACGCATTATACAATACATAAGATTATTCATTAAAAAACCCTAGCGCATCAGAACTGCTAGAAACACTAATGTTCGAAGAACATTAGAGGATTTGTGCAGATTTTGAGTGTGTATTCTACCATTAGCTACTTAAGGACACCCTAACGAATAATATGTCCTAAGCCAATTTAATTTTGATGACTTCATAGAAAGTTACAGCGATAGAAAGGTGTTTGGGGTTGCCATCCAAAAAATGTTCAGACCTTAGAAAATTTAAACATTGGTAGGGTCTACAGCAGTTGGACCAAATGTAACCTGAACTATAGCGCAGACTAAGAGAATTTAGTCCTAAGGTGTTTACATCGACCTGACCTAAAATTTGAATTTGGTCCTCGTTACTGTTATTATCTTTTCATTTGTCTCTCAACCATGACTATTTAAATGATTTTGAGCCAAACCAGAGGGTTGCGAGCTCAAATTCAACGGACATATATTATTACTAGTCGCGCAAAAATCAAGCCTTAGGTTGGGTATCAGGTTAAGTCAGGTTGCTTGAAATCGTGTGCTGACCTATTGCTTGTGTCGGGTGCTGTGTGTTTACAGCAGGTGAACTAAATAATTTAGATGGACTTTGCTGTATACTCCGCGGACTAAACGTCTGCTGTAAACGCTATCATTGTTTACTTATTTTCATGCTTATCTAAGCCTTTATTGGTATGGAAATAACAAAAACGCCTCCTTCTGGCAACCTTTTGCTAGCACCGAAGCCAAAAATATGCCACATTTACCTGATGTTGAGATCAACCTACTCTGCGAATTTCGTATTGATCCGATGACTGCATTGGAAGCTATAGGGATACAAAAAAATTTAGGGTTACCACCCGTTAAAGTTTTCAAATTTACTAGATCGTAATATTTGTTGTTTCTTTTCGCTACAAGAATACCATGATTTGAAAATGTTATGATAAAATCGTTTACTAAGGATATGCCGAAAAAAAAAACAAAATCAACCATAGCTGGCAACCCTATTATTATTTTTGCAACAAGATTTCTGTTGAGTATTCTGTACAACAAAATTAATTTGCCATATGAGTTTCGGTATGATTCCATGACGCCACTGAAAGCTATAGGGCAAAGAGCTTTATTTTCCCGAGTGAATCTTCAAAATTTAAGACGCTAAAATTACCATAGCTAGCAGCTCCAGCCGAATTATTCGACCTATCAAACGTGGCACAAAGTAAGATTCAGCTACTGTGTGAATTTCGTCCAAATCTGATGACTGAATCAGAATTTATAGAGCCGAAAGCAGTTATTTTTCTAAGTGGTTTTTCAAGATGTCACCACTGGCACAGAATTGCCCAAAGTACAAAATCGCTTCTATCAGACCTGGTCCTACTCAAAGGCAATACATTTTGTAAATTTCAACTTTATTAATTATTGGGTCGTGAGTTCTAGTGAACAGAAACTAGCTACAGGATTGCCAACACGCCCATCAAAAGCAACACAAATTGACAAATTAATAATGTCAATATGTCCTGAAAGTTTCATAATGATTTAATTGCTCTGTCAAAAGCTATCGCAATTTAAAAACGCTCATATTTCTGGCGCACACATGGAGTTAATAAATCCAAAACGCTATCTCATTCACATTTCAAATACGTTCGAAATTCATTTCGCTAACTTAATTTTTGCAGAAATTATTTGTGGACAGAATAATACGTATATTAAGAATATCAGTAAAATGGCTGCCGGCGCCAAAGGGTTAAAGATAGTTGGCTTTTGGTGTGACTTGTATCTATTTTGTATATACGCCAATGTATCCTGAAAGTTTCAGCTCAATCGGGTTGCGCGTTTCCGAGAAATAGTCAGTGAATTTTTGTGGTTATACGAGTACTCGTATTTATATATATATATATATATATATATATATATATATATATATATATATATATATATATATATATATATATATATATATATATATGTATATATATATGTATATATATTATATATATATATATATATATATATATATATATATATATATATATATATATATATATATATATATTTATATATATATATATATATATATATATATATATATATATATATATATATATATATATATATATATATATATATATATATAATGTTCTTCGAACATTAGTAAAAAATCGTATAGGTTATTAATAGGAACTTTCAAGCGTGCAGCTGTTCTTTTTCGCATGACCTGTGAATGCTAAGCAGTCGTTTTGTTCGAATGACTGAATGATTTAAAGATACATATATGTATGTATATGTTCACATTTGCGAAAAACTTAAACCTTTCCGTCTACTCTATAATCCATGTGTAGAGTTTTTTAAATCCATGTCTACTCTAAAATCCAGTTGTATAATACAATAATCATATTCTTGCAATAATAAACTTCGCAGATTAGATTTGAAGCTATATGGTTTTGTTTGGGTTTGATCATGTTTAAATAATTCGTGAATGATAAAGATATTAATCAGGTTATTAATTTTTGCAAAAAAATTATTATCCAAACAATCATAAATTTTAAAAAGAGCCTTGAAAATTCAAAAGCTCGGTGTATTTTAGACAGGCTACTCCAACTGCAGCAAAAGGAATACAACACATAATGGCTAGAAATATGGAACGCTTTTGAAACATGTTAATCACTCTCAAAATTTCACCAACATTATTTCCAAAGTAAACCGGCCACGGAACGATCTTCAATTTTAAACATTACCAAGCCCTTGCTCTCTAGAATTCATAAAAGCGATAAGCACATGAGTTCACCGTATGTGGGTGTTTCTAACATCAAAACGTTACTCCTAAAATACGAGTACCTAACCGATCAATGGAATGAAAATTCAATAGTATCAGCTTGTTTCTAGGTTAACAGCGATTTCTTCGTATTCAGGTGCTCATATGCATTCACGAAACGTTTTTGCCATTTCAAATTTTACTCACATCGTAATGAACTGGAATCGAGAACGAAAACGATGAGATTTGTAAGTGGTTTTCACATAAGGTGACATCACTTTTCCCGACGACGAACATTAGCCCAGTGAAATCCGACATAAAAAAGACGAAACTTCGGAAAAATTAGGGGTAAGCTGAATTTTGATGTGAACCTTGGTACTGGCGTGTTGAACAAAATGTCAAAAGTCCCCATCGATCCGAGTGCTGCGTTACTTTTTATTCGGGATCAAAGGTCACCAAAAGTGACCTTTCCTAAATATCTCAGTAATGGTCACGTCTTCAGAAAAACAATGTATGACGAATTTGTAGCTTAGAAAATTTCCAGGACTTTTGCCATTTTGCTAATTTTTCCGAAGCACCATGTTAAATTTCCCCGGACTAATAATATGTTAAATGTAGGTCATCGATTCAGGTGTCTTCTTTGAATAAAATAAAAAATTTGGATTACATGTGTTGAATGCGTAAAAATCTGATTTCATTATTATAACATAGGTTTTTCAATAGTTTTTGGCGAAAAATTTATTTTGAAATACGTATATAGAATTGGGTGCTACAACAATAAAGATTTGTAAGTTGTATACTACTCAAATCTGTGCGGTTCACAGAGAAAGCTTGGCAGTAGTGAATACAAATATACTATGCTTTAGCGAATTTTTATGTTTTATGCTTTAGCGAATTTTTTTTAATAATTCAGAAGTGGTATTAAAACAAATTTGAAAAAAAAAATGTAGTTACACAGGTAAGGCTCGCAACTTGTATTCTGGGATTCAACAATTGAAAAAGTAATTCACAACAATGAGACTTTCGCTATCAATTTCAATTTATCGTTTGAAACATCCATAAGATTCTGCAGATATGTCTGAAACAAAGAGCCCGCTTTATTGATATATACAAAAGATTGATAATATACAGCTTTTATGATTAGTAATCGTTTTTCTAGAGATTCAAAAATGTTGGAACACTGCTGTGATAATTAAATTATAATTTTCTAAATTTGTATGCTTGAATTTTCTAAACATGATATAATTTAGTAAGCTAAAGGCGGCTTTAGATATGCGGTGTTTGTCAAACACCTCCTATTCGCCAAATACCGAACACCTAGTCAAGTAAATTGGCTTGGTGCTTGCGGAATGACAAGCACAGTGAATTAGACATTCGGGCATTGCCGAATATTTGCCAAAACTGGAAGTTGAACGAGCTGCGGGGATCCGACACAGTGCTCGTCTACTTTGATGTAAGTTAAAAATACGGGAATAGTGAGCACCCGAATGTTTGTGCTTGGCCTAGGGCAAGCACTAGGCGAGCAACCCAACCACACATGCGAATTTTGCCAAACAAGGTGCTCGGTATTTGGCAAACACCGCATATCTAAAGCCGCCTTTATTGTTGTTTTTTTGCCTGAAAAAACAATAACGTGAATCGAATATCCTTAGCGTTCTCAAATCAAACATGTTTGATTACTTCAATGAGCGATCCTTTATTTCTATGCACGTTTAAGTCAGCTCATACAGTAAATAAAATATTTTTAAATATCACTTACAGCTAACCTACAAGATGTTATTCTTAGCTTAACTTTTCGTGTTTCCTATTTTGGTTTAATCAGAAATTCATACGTATCATTCTATATACATTCATGCGTATCATTCTCTAATAAGTTGATCCTATTCTATGAAAATAGCATGGTTCCGAAAGCTAGCTAAATAAAATACTAAGCAAACTCCTGATAAACTCATCAAAACAGCTTATAAACACTACTGGTAGAAAAAAGCTCGACAAGCACGGTGTTTAATCGTGACCTAGTCGCATTTTATGAAATCCGTGTCTTTTAAATTAAGCTTTAAACTTTTACTACATTTAACTCTTTGGAGCACAATCAAATTGACTCTTAGTATGGACCAACACTGAATTTACTGTGAACTTAAAATTAAACAATTTTTTCGGAACTATTAAAAGTACAAGGCAGACAATCCTTAATTAAACTTAATTCCTTTATTTATTGTATCTTATTGCTGAGTCGATAAAAGCCTCTAAAACTATTTTATCACAGTTGATCTTATCGTGCATCCAACGTAATTGCTGATTAGGTCGATTAATGAACCGATTCAATTTAGGGCAATAAATGTACAAGCATTTAGTTAAGCAATTTGTTCGTCGCAGGAACTCTTTATGTGACGAACGGTCGGCCGATGTCTATGAGCGAGCAATCTCCGAGCTGGAGCAGTTCTAGTCAGGTGCCAAGATAATGGTGTTGCCTTGGGACGAGATCCCCAGTCGGCCAAGATGCAGGGCATGAATTCGCTGAGGCTCTTCATTTTCATCTTCATTTCATCGCAAATGTAGAACTATCGCTTGTCTTGGATGCCCAAAAAGTCATTATCAGATACGAGGCGAAAAATGCGCCGAGCAGTTCTATCGAAGCAACAAACCAAAGAGCTGTGATTCGGAAGTTCCGGAGTCTACCAAGTTTGATTTGAAACAGGTGGCTCCAACGCCAGCGGAGCCATTTGGAAAGGGAAGCATCAGCTGTCTTTGCTAATGAGGTTAGCGTCGGAACTACCTCCAAGTTGCGTGGCTGCCTAGACCTCTGGATTCTAGATGGAGGAGAAGGAGTCGAGGCAGCTATTATTTTCGAAGAGAAGGGCCTCGATCTAACCTTAATTTATAAAGTGGGTTATACACTAATGGATACAGACTGATAGCAACCGATAACTTATAGAAACCACGAGACTGTATTTTTGTTAAGAAATTTATTAACGCCATTGTCCTGTACAATTTCTGTGACAAGAATAACATGGTTGTTGCAGCGGAAATCGACCAAAGATTATGTTGGGTTGTTTTGTGCTACATAGCACGCAATCATGGTACTAGCCCTCTCTGCGACGATGTCAAAAATGTTGACCGTAGTCAGTAGAAGACACTTGCATCTCCTCCATGACTGAAGGGTTTTAAATGAGTTTTAGGCACATACCTTTTAAAGTCGCTGGCCGCATCTCAACTGATCAGGTGGTAGCAGAAAGAAGAGGGTCTGGAAGTTATTCCAATCCCTGGTCCTATCTTCACAAGAAACTGCTCCAAGGAGCATCGACTGCTACCACGAATTGGATCAGGTGGTGGACATCTTTACTAGTGCCCTTAGCTCCGCATCTAAGGCAGCGACTGACTCATCCACAGACAGGGGAAATTCCAAGCCTCCATGTGGAATATGGAGATCACATCTTTCCAAAAAATAGTCACGTACGACGAGCGGTCAGCACGGGCACACCTCAAAGTAGAGTCCTTTCTCTTTTATTGTGGAACATTACGATAAATACTGAAGCTGGACCGTGCCGGCCGCAAAGTGGTTGCCTATGCAGACGACCTAGTCGAAACAGTGTCGGTTAACTATTTATTTACGCTTTTGAAGAGGTTAAATCGATCTCTTGGCATACTGTCACGTTCGAGTCGTGAGAGGAGCTTGAATATGAATCCAAACGAAACAAAGCTAGTACTATTTACAAGGAAGTACAAAGTTCCTCAATTTGACTTACCGAAATTCGGCCTGAGTCAGAGTGTCAAATATTTTATTTTATTTTATTCATTAACCAAGCAAGGTACAAGTTACATAAACAATACAAAGCAAAATAGAAAATCGAAAACTTAATATGAGTATATAAAAGTAATAGGAAAAAAAAATTAAATAAATCAAATAATTAACAAATAAATCAATAATAATAAATAAATAACGAATAAATAAAACATTGACAAATAGCTTAACATAAAGACTTGCGGGTGGCTTGGAAAAGGGAAGATTTGAAGGATAATTTTGAGACCGTTGGGGAATACAGATTACTTATGCTATTGAATATCCTGCAGCATCTATTAATCGGCTCATTAGCTGCGTAAGTAGTGGAATGTGGATATTCCTTAAGAAAACTAGAGGACCTGGTGCTCCTTACAGGGTTATTTAACACCATTTTATTATTGAGGAACTCAACTCTGATAACGCCTCTAATGACGTCAAATGTGAAGCAGGCCGAAATTATCTTTCTTCTGGATGCAAGTGGCAATAAGTTTAGGTGACCCAGTCGAAACTCATAAAGAGGAAGGGCGCTAAAATCGTAAGGGTTGTATAGATCTCTCAATGCGAAAAGTAAGAATTGCTTTTGTATGGACTCGAGTCTGTTACTGTGGGTGTCAAAAGCCGGATTCCAGCAAATGGAAGCATATTCGAGAATGGGGCGTACAAGTGAGATGTATAAGGATCTTGTGACCCACAGGTTACGAAATTCCTTCGCACGCCTTTTGATGAAGCCTAACTGTTTGTTTGCACGGGAAAGCATTTTATCATAATGCAAGGTGAAGCGGAGTCTCTCATCCAAGATAACACCAAGGTCAACAACGTTTTCAACTCGAGCTAACAAATTATTCCCGATGAAGTACGTATTGTGTGAGACGGTGTGTTTTCGGGAAAAACTTATAACTTGGCACTTAGCAATGTTGAGCGAGAGCTTGTTTTCATTGCACCAATGATCAAGTGAATCAAGTTTAGATTGGAGAAAGAGTGCATCGGATTTAGATTTAATGATGTCATAGACTTTGAGATCGTCGGCATAAAGCAAATGAGGTATATTTGCTAGGACGTCAGATAGTTCGGAAATGAATATATTAAAAAGAAGTGGGCCAAGATGGCTACCTTGTGGTACATCAGAGCTAGCAGAGATATTTTTCGATAAGAGTCCTTGAAATTTTACCAGTTGTGTTCGATTTCGAAGGTAGGAAGTCAGCCAGCTAAGCAAAGATCCGGCAAATCCGAATTTCTGGAGTTTTAGAATTAAGGTAGGGTGGTCAACTCTGTCAAAAGCTTTACTAAAGTCTGTATAGACTGCGTCAATTTGGCATCCTTTCTCCATTTTACACAGCACGTCTGAGATTAGGACTGTCAAATTCGTGGTAGTTGAGCGACCTTTTCTAAAACCATGTTGTTGCTCGTTCAGACGGGAGTCAACAAGTGGAGAAAGTTTATCGTACACAATCTTTTCAAAAAGTTTCGGAATGAAGATAAGATGGCAATGCCCCTATAATTTCCGATACAGCGTCTATCACCATTTTTGAATATGGGTGTGACATATGAAAGTGTCCAGCAAGATGGGAAAACTCCAGACGAAAGTGATCTGTTGAAAAAAATATGAAAGGGAGTTATAAACTGCTCTACACACTTGCGCAAGAAAGTTGGAGGAAGAAGATCGGGCTCAGGGCCTTTGTTGCAGTCGAGTTCCGAAATAGCTTTACGTATTTCGTCACGTGTAATTTCAAATTGGCCGACAAAATCTGTACGAGTAGGATGAGAGAAAGAGAGGTGTGAGTTTGATGGGTCTGGTGCATTAAAAATATTCTGGAAACTATCAGCGAATAAATCACAAATCTCATTAGGAGAGGAGGAAGTGATATCATTAAAGAACATCGACGAGGGATAACCAGTGGTTTTTCGCTTCACATTTACAAAATCGTAAAATTTTTTCGGGTCGCGGATTATATTTTCGCCCGTTGTCTTAATGTAATTGGCATAAGCCTCGTGAGACTTTGCTGAAAACTGCTTAGCAACTTCATTATATTCATCCTGAATAGCAGAACTAATGTCGATATTGTTTTTAATCCGCTTATAAAGTTTGTTCCTACGATTTCGCAAATGCCTAAGGTCCCTATCAAGCCATGGCTCAGACAACTTTTTCTTTTTTTTTATCTTAGGTACATATCTTTCAACGGCGTCAAAGATTTTTTTATAAAAAGTGGAAATGGCTTCTTCAAGATCTAACGTTGAAAGAGTATTCGTCCAATCTATAGCGTCAAGGTGATGGTGAATGCTTTCATAATTAGCATTAAGAAAGTCATATACAATTGAATTATTGTACGCTCTTAAGTAAATAGAATCAGAAATGGGAAGTTCAACTGATAGTGCAGTGTGGTGTAAACTATTTGTAAAAAGATGCTCTGCGTCATTAGTTGGACTTACCACTACTTCGTCATAAGCGTTAGTGAACACTAGATCCAACCAATTACCATTTTGGTTAGGAGTCGGACAAACTTGCTGCAAATCGTTGCCATAGAAGGTACTCGTCAGGTTGAGGTCGTTGGAATCTGACAGGTTTACAGGGAGAAGGTAAGTATCAATTTCATCGGGAATAAAACATAGATTGGGGCGATTGAAATCTCCCAAAAATATGACTTTGTCTTTTTCGTTAAGAGATGATACGAAGTAAGATACTGATTCACATAGATGGTTGTATACTGATTCGGCGGATCTGGGTGGAATATAAACTACACCAATGTAAATCGACGTGTTATTGAAAGAGATTTGAACAATTAAGTACTGGAACATTACGTTTGATGTGGTATCGATGCGTCTGCTTGGAAGTGTATTACTCACAGCAATTAAGACACCACCTCCTCGCGTCTGACCTGTAGAGCAGTAGTCGCGATCATCTCTGTAAATAGTCCAGCTGCTGTCGAGAATTTCTTCGTTTGTATGTGAATCATTAAGCCAAGTTTCGGTGAAGGCAAGTAAATTAAAATGGCACGATTTGGCGTCGAGATAAAGTTTAGATAATCTACCTCTCATACCACCACAATTGTGGTAAAACAGTTTGAGGTTTTTGTGTGTTTTGTTAGGAAAAATTCCTAACAGGGTGGTCTACTCTTTGAGGAGATGTAGACGTCGTCAAGTTATTATTTGATATGGAATTTCCCGCTGCCGCAGTTGGTGCAACGTTTGCAGTCGCCTTGTTATGGTTTCTCAGCGGACATAAATTGGCCGCGTTATTGCAAGCTTTTAGAGGAGAGGAAATACTAGAAACAGGCAATGTCAGCATTTTGGAACAGTTAGAATTAACAAAAGATGGACCTCTAGAGAAGCGGTCACGTATAGTTGTAGGAGCAGTATCTATGAGAGAAGGAGTTTTAGGAGTAGATAGAAAGTAAGGTTTGTGCTTGGAGGAAATATCCCGGGTAAGGGCATTTGGGTGTATACATTTTTTTTTACAATATTCTTTCTTGTCTTACTGCTAATTTTGCTGCTAACTTTCTTCCAAGGGCTGAACGTGATTCCTTTCCAATCGAATTTGCCATTATTTCCATTGAAGTCCATAAAAAGCCAGGCATATTTGGCTGGTATAACAGCCTTGTACCGCTTAGGTGATTTATATTTCCGCTGGGGTAGTTGTTCGAGATTGTAATCGGTGATGCGGAAATCCACTTCCAGAAGTCTTCCCAGCCATCCATCATCAGCATTGTAAGGAACTTTATTCACGTAGAATGCCAATTGGTTTTCTTTGATGGGTTTTTTCGAGTATGCTTTCTCAACACGATTGTGCCTGTTAGCAGTCTTAAGTTTTTGTAGGCGAGTGGTCCAATCGCGTTCGGGCCAGAAAGTGCCGAATTTGTAGATCGATGCTGCGTCGGAATCTGAAGATAAACGCAAATCAGGGCATGGAGTTGGGGGTGCAGTAATGTTTAACAGCTCTTTTATAGGTGAGGAAGCTTTGTCCTGCATAGATGTCCTCTTACAGGTTGTTGAGATGTTTGACGAACTGTTATGATCTACCATAAGTAGTTCCTGGTGTAGCGACTGCTCGTTCAACAAAGGATGTTTGATATTCTCATCGATCAGGGTCTGCTGGGCGACCCTTAAACTTTCGAGTTGGCCGCTCAGTTCATCGAATTTTAATTGTTGTGTAGATAACGCATTAGTTATGGAATCAAAGTGTGGTTTGATCATTCTCGTCAGTTTTAATTCTACATTTTCTAGTCCATCTGTGCTGCTAGTTTGGGAAATGTTATTTGATTTTCTGGAAGATGAGAATTGTGCAGCAATGGATTCTATTTTGTCCGCTAACATATCAATCTTTTCGTCTAGCGTGTCGAAAGACTGCGAAATTTATGTTACTGTTGTTGTTGTTGTTATTTGACGCGGAAAGAGCTGACGTAAATCTATCGAAATGCTGTGTCAGTTCGATAAGAATTTCTTCATTTGCTTTTGTTTGGGCTTGTTGTTTCGAAATTAAATGATCTTTTTCAGCATTCAACGTTCCAATAAAGCTGATTATGCTGTCATGCATACTCTTCTTAGGGTTTATCATCGACTCTTAGATACTACGGAGCAAAAACATGTATAGCAGAAAGAACGCGGAAGGCGTTCAGTGCACTTTATTGCTGCAAGAGAGCCGTATGAGCTAATTAGAGGTTTGTAGCTTCCTACTGGTGCTTGGCTTTACACCGAGTGATTACCAATGAATCAAATGGTCTTACAGTAAGCTAATTTTGCTAATGTGACACTGCATTGTATTTCTGCAAGGAATAGAACAGAGTTCGGGTATGCTAGAAGGTATCGAGCATGCTTGTCTGAAGGAGTACTTGCTCCAGCACCGGAATAAATCCCTGGTATCATCCTCGAAAGTGGATGGAATGGAGCTATCCATGTGTACACCGATGGCTCAAAGCTAAGCAGTAGTCGTGCATACTCGGATGAGCTGAATCTCAAGCTGTTTCGCTGCTTACAAGAACATTGTCGTATCTTTCAAGCAGAACTTGTAACTATTTTTCTGTGTAATCGAATATTCAGAGTCAATATTGCCGTTTTTACAGATATCCAAGTGGCTATTAAGTCCCTTGCTGTTCTTTATACAGTGTCCATGATTATCGCTGAGTGCTCTGCATCTCTTAGGGAGATGTCAAGACGTTCGGCAATATAATTGATTTGGATATCTGGACTCTGGGGCTTTCACAGGAGATATCGTGCCCCTTCTCCATAGGAATACCGATGACATCGATCAAATTGGTCATTAAGCAAAAATACCTCGAAGACGCTAGGAAATCCTGGGCCAATGGAACATCCTGTTCTATATCAAAACAGTTGGACGTGCATCGCACCAGGCAGGAAAGAAGCTTAACTCCTAGTGCTCTGCGTTGTGCTGCTGGTCGGAGCTGTGGCTCTGAGGTGCTCGCTTTTGGTGAAGAGGAGGGACCTGGCACTCAATACACCCTTTCTTTCAAATCGGACCAGCTTATCGCTGGCTAAGCTAGAGGGGATAGTGCATTTTGTCAAGGAAAGCAGATGGTGGGAGCCTATGTGCTTCTGTCAGCAGGCCTGTGTGGGTCCCAGCTATTTCAGCTTATCTACCTAGCTAGAAATACATGAACAATGTAAAACTTAGCTGCTATACTATTTTGGGCTGCTGGTTCTTATCGGTTTTATTTTATTATTGATTCTCTCTTAAAAATGAGCTTATGATATTACCGAGTTTTTTCCAGAATCTAGAATCATCTTGACACTAACTATTTATATACTTCCTTGCAGTGACGGCTCGTAACATAAAAATTTGGGTCGGCCAAAAGGGAAGCTATATTTTATAAGATTAAATATTTGGTAACTACTTACATGGTATCATAGAAATTAAAAGTGTCATAGTACTTTTCAAAGAGAAATCAACAAATCAAAGCTGATTTTTTCCCCAAAATGATATACAAAGCAATAATACTTTGTATATTCAATCGTTTATTTAAATTACCGCGATATCGATTATTTCGGCACAAAAATTATCATTTATCTTTAATTAATTTTCGTAACACTGCTATTAATGACAATCGCACATTATTCCTTATGCAAACTTTTATGCATTTTACGTAAAAAACAAACTTGCAATTGAAACTTTAAATTATCTTTCCCTGTCGATCTAAATCGATGATTCGGTTTCAAAATTGAAGCGCACACCAAAAATTGTTCATTACGGACTACACGAATATACCACGAACATTAATCATCAAATACTACGCAGAAATTTATCAAGTTTTCCTTAAGTTTCCCCTTTTTCTTCATTAAATTATATTCCTTATGAATTAATTTGTCTATAAAAAGATGATTTACGGTAGCATCTTTATACTTGCATTTATTCAGTTTTTCCATTACCATCTCTTCAATAAAACACATTTTCGAAAAACCGTTTTCGCACTGACAAATCACATCTATACAATAGCCACAGTCTCCTAATCAAAACAAAAAACCAATTCAAAAAGCATATTTTTTTCTATTTTACTACTACCATCGTCTTATTACCCTACCAAACACTGGACATTCTTCATACAATGCTATTTTACATTTCTTGAGAAACATAAAGCATCCTAACATTGACTTTAGCGTACTATATCGGAGCATGTACGATGCCTGTTGCTTTTAAGCAGAGTTGAATCAGTTGGCGGCGGCTGGCCGCTGGCAATTTTTGCTTTACCTGGTCTGTATATCAGTACGAAATTTGATACAAAACACCTAACTAAATAGCTAGTATTGAAATGAAGCAAAGAATGGAGGCTGGCTGAGAAGCCTTGAGTTGCTTAGACTGTAGCCAGACTCGGCCAGGTTACTATGGGCCGCAATTTCGGCCGTGTCTTCGATTCTCGCTTGTACTTGCTGGATATGATTCGGCCGCCGTTTCGTGGTTGATGCGTATCATGGTTGATGCATTGCAGTCGTATGTACATACATATGATTGAATGCTTGAGTGTGTGAATGTTGAGTGTAGATTTTGAGGACTGTTGACTGCCCGTCGTATGAAAGATGTATATGCTGGATAAATGCCCCTGACGAGCCGTCACTGCTTTCTTGTCTATAACTTATATGCTTTCTTATACCTAATTACAACTAACTTACTACTAACTTAAATCTAGCATCTCATGCTCGTTGTGAAGCTTTTTTTATTAAAAAAACGCATCGATGAGCTGCCGATGACATAGTTTCTTCGCGGGGCGCATAAATGGCTCGTTAGAGTCTCTTGTCGCCCAAGTAACCACATCAGCCCGTTTTCATGTCCCTCTGTCTGTACACAACCCTAAGTGGATTTAGTACCAAGTTCAGATACAGAAGTAGGTTCTTTGACCACTTATTAGTTACGGTGTTGTAGAACTTTTAACACGCGTCGGATTTTTTTTTATAATATCTCCGTTTCTACCATGGTAATCAAAAGACTGAAGCGAGTAACCTTATCTCTTCAGGATTTTTTTGAACAATTACAATACTTTTATTTTTATTTCAAAGTTCGTACACATTTCTTCAAACTTAACGCTACAGCAATATTAGTGGTTCTACTTTCAATGTTAGAGCGCTAATCTAATGTAAAAACACCATATTTAGAAAAAGTTAGTTGAAGTTAATTGACTAAGTCTTTCGTTATTTTTCGGACTTGCATTTCAAAAAGCATGAGTGGGTTGCATTTGCTGAATTTAAAGATTGTTTATGAGCTGAGCCGCTCAAAAAGTAAAAGGATATTTTTGGCAACTAAACATATACCGTCAAATCTCGCTACTATGCCACGTCACTAATATGACACTCTCGCTATTATGCAAGTTGTGCACGGTCCTGGCAAAAATACATACAAAATAAATTTACTAGGTCACCTCCTAATCTCGCTATAATGCCACTCGCAAACTCAAGAGGGCAGTCAAATTCATCTTTCCGGTGCCTCTCTTACACACGTACGCACTTCTGATCTCGTACTGTAGTGAAGTTTAAAAAGTAGCCTACAATGTCAGCTCAGAAGCCCGAGCGGACTGAGTTTACGCTGAAGGAGAATATGAAGGTCATCGATGCTGCGAAGAACGAACGGAATCAGTTTAAGCTGGCCAGAGAAATAAGCAAGATATGGGGCCGTGAAGGGCAGTCTCAGCAAGAAGGATGCAATCGAGGCGGCCATCAAAGTTAGAGTTCCATCGAAGCGCATGAAGCTAACGCAAGCTCACAACCTGAAGGTCGATGAAGGCGTGCTAATATGGTTGAAACAAGCAAGAGGGAAGAATCTGTATGGCAGCGGCAATCTGATGAAGGAGAAGGCAATTGAACTGGCCGAGCCTATGCATCTCCGAAAATTCATGGCGAGCGATGGTTGGCTGGAAAATTTTAAAAAACGACACAGCGTCACGTTCAAGAAAAATGCGCCAGCCAACAATTTATGAGAGCTTTGGGCTTAACTGATAGAAAACTTGAATGAGTAAATCCGGATACTATGTATCATTTTTCAGTAATGTAACTTTGTAGTGTAAATTTTGAATTTAAATATATACAATGATAGTGAAACATTAAAAATTCGTGGTTTCAGTCAAGGCCAAAATACGTACTTTTATGCAGAAAAAGCAGTTCGTCGAGACGTTTTCTATCGTTACTATGCCACTCGCACTACTATGCCACTTTCGCTTGGTCTCGCCGGGTGGCATAGTACCAATTTGACTGTATATAATAAACAATCCCAAACCGTGAAATTTAAACCAAAATAAATATTGTGCATTATATTTTATACATAAAATGTATTGCTAATACTCTATTCTACTCTACTTAGTATAAGTATTATTGAAAGAACTTGAAATTGAACTACGATTTTAGATTGGTTTAGAAAAGTTATCAAAAGCTACATATCTGAAAAAAAATTGGAATGAAATCAGCTGTTCTTGTAGCACATTTTTCAAATTATGACGCGTTGAATAAGATATGTGCATCTGAAATATGTGCGTGTTAAAATGATAACAAGTGTATTACTTCAAAATCTGAAAGGTATTAAAATAATCTTTCTCCTTAATGAGTATTTTTCTCTCACTTCGCTTTCTGATACTTTTGCAACTGAATTCAAATAAAAAAAAGTCTAGCGCATCAGAACCGCTAGAAAACTAATTTTCGAAGAAATTATTTTTGAGGGATTTAAAAATGTGTGAAGACGTTACACACTTCTTTGTAGTATCATATCAACCATTTCTTACTCAAAGGAACAAATATCATTTTCTGACCGCATTTCCTATAACACAAATGATGAAAATGTTCAGTGCTGGCAATATTTGTCCAACACAGCAGCAATAAATCTACCATAACATGCTCGTGCTTAATCAACCCAGCCTTTGAATTTCGTTTTCATCCAAGGATATCATCGAAAGTTTCAACGATTAAACTATATCTGGAGTTGCCATCCGAAAAATTTCCAAAACTCGGAAAATTTAAATATCGGTGGCTTATTTTATTGTAAATGCTTTGCTTATGAATACAAAATGGAAGCATCTGTTGTCTGGTGCTGGCAATCATGTGCGCTGTAAGTTGTAGGAGTGAATATAATTTTAGGGTAACCACCGTCCAAACTTTTTTAAATTTTTGAAACGTATATATTTGTTGTTAATCGTCATTGCAGGATCGTTCCCATTTGACAATTTTATGACAACATCGCTCGATAAAGAAATGTATATCAATTACGGAATTCATCATAGCTGGCAACCCTTTCATGGTTTTTCAACAAATTTCCCACAGAATTATAAACGCAACAAGATATGCTTATCACATGAGTTTCGTTTTGATTTCATTACTGCGTCGGAAGTTATAGGGAAAAAACCTTTATTTTCCTGAGCAAATTTGCAATATTAAGGAGACAAAAATTACCATAGCTAGCGACTCTATTCTAAGTTTTCAATCAAATTTCTATGAAATGTACCGTAAAGTAAGGTTCACCTACTGCGTGAATTTTGTTAAAATCTGGTAGCTAAATTGGAAGCTATAGGCCAAAAACCATTTTTTTTCTCAGCGATTTTTCCAAATGGTACCACTGCCACAGTGTTGTCCGTATTTCAAAATCACTTCTATCAGACCTGGTCCTAGTTAATACCAACATGTCCTGTAAATTTCATATTGATCGCATTATCCGATCGTCAGTTCTCGTGAACAGAAGTTTTGAGTGCTGAGAATAGACGTAATTTGATTACGGGTTGCCGTTCTTGTTTACAGCGGAATTTTTGAAATTTTTATGTGACTTGGTGAACAAAAGTCAAAATTTCTCAATAGTTTGAATTTGTTTTCAAAGAACAAAATTTTTTCAGGAGACTCGATGATTTGAAGGATTTTTTTCAGGAGCCTGCTGTAGCTACAGAGTTGCCCACACAATCTTAAAAGTCCATATTTGTTAAATTCTTGTCTACATCAATACGTTCTAAAAATTTCACGATGATCCGTTGCTTTTCTTAGAAGTTATGACAAATCGAAAATTGAAAAAAGTCCTTGCCTATTTCTAGGCACTCAGCGCCTAGACCAGGCTCAAAATTTTCAATTCTTTATCATAAACAAACTACAGACATAATAAGTTTTCATTTCTAATACTTTTTTTTACAAAAATTTACACTGCTTGGAAATATAGGAGTACCTGAAAATTCACTAATTTGCCCGCTACCGCCAAAAGGTTTCAGATATCTTAATTCTAGCAAATCATAGACCTACCTGTTATATACATCTATGTTCTCCGAAAATTTCAGCTCAATCGGATCGGTCACTCCAGAGATTATCTCCCTTAATCATTTTGCTGAGATATATATATATATATATATATATATATATATATATATATATATATATATATATATATATATATATATACATATAGATATATATATATATATTGTTGCACCGCGGCCTCTCAGCCGAGCCGCCGTCAATGCAGCATAAATTTTTATGTTATAAGACTCATTTTTATTTTGCCCAGCGTGCCTGACTTTGCCGGCTAACGCAGTCTGGCGTGGGTTTTGGGCAGAAAAGAGTCACTTTGGTGCTACTGCACGCGGACATCACATTTTTACAAAAAAAAACATGCAAGGACAGACGATGGTGAGGAGAAATCATTATTTTTCTTATAATACTTTATTCACACATTGTAGTTTGCAATAATCTCATAACAAAAGAAATAGAAAAAGAATCAAGAAAATATATAACCAAAATTATAATGAGAAAGTATCTATGTATAGTCTATAAGAACTATCTGGACCTTACGAAAGAAAGAAAACAAAAAAAAATGTTCAATAGATGAAAAATTAAAAATTAGTTACAGTATTGAAATGACACTATTAAAAGTTCCCAAACCCGGCCGGGATCAGTTAACACCAATCGTGACAAAAAATGGGTTTTTTTTCTCTTTACCAATCCAATCTAGTAATACGATATTTATTCCACTAATTAAAGTAATTCAATAGTTCACACTAATAGCAACAATAACGATACATAGATGAGAATATTTTAAATAATAAGAAAAAAATTATAATAAATTATTCTGATGCATAAATTCAAATAGTTTCGAATTCAATTAGTTACATTTTCATCTTCTCATGCTTCTATACGTTAGGTATGATACGACTTCGAATAATAATTCTGTATTCGAATAATAATTCTGTTGCTTGTCGATTGAAAAATTCACTTATATAATCAAAAGGTACTTAGCTGAGTTCTTCCCAATATTATGTGTATTTCTTTAAACGTTCGCAAGCTCGATCATCTGCATACTTGGCTGCTTCAATATCTTTTGTCTCCGACACCAACTAACGAACATTCACGACTAGAAGAAAATTTCCTTGTTCGCCAACTCCTGAGTAGTTTTTACAATTTCAATTGCATTATACGCCCAAAAGACATCTTCGTTGCCTCTTTAATTTTCGACGTTCTTCACTTTTCTTTCAAAATTAACTAATTTGAAGTTATCCACCCCTCGTTCGATAACAGGTCGTTTTTCTTCCTTTTTTTTCCCAATTCAGTTTTTTCCGCCACAATTTTGCTTTGATTTCACACAATCTTTTGAAATTCACTTTCACGTACTTTTTCAAATTTACTTTCAAATATTTTTTCCAATTCTAGGTTCAAATAATTTCTCAAACTTAATTTCAAGCTTTGATTTCACACAATTTTTTTGAAATTCACGTTCAAGTACTTTTTCAAATTTACTTTCAAATATTTTTTCCCAATTCTAGGTTCAAATAATTTCTCAAACTTAATTTCAAGCTTTGATTTCACACAATTTTTTTGAAATTCACGTTCAAGTACTTTTTCAAATTTACTTTCAAATATTTTTTCCCAATTCTAGGTTCAAATAATTTCTCAAACTTAATTTCAAAATGTTATTGACTCTCAACCACGAGCATGACCCTCACTTTTCAGATCTCCAAACCAAAAGAAACCAAAAGCCCTCGTTTCTTTGTTCAGAAATTTTTCAGTGAACCGCAAGAGCGGTTCCTTTCCAAAATTCCCCTTTTGAACGCTAATTCCCGAACTATTAGGGCATCACCAGGCCTGTTCGTATAAGCATGAGACGCCATTTTTGCGATGGGAAATCCCAAAGAGCTTTCGCTGAGCAGCTGGATCTGTCAGAATGACAATTACCCAGTATGGTTTGTAGTTTGTTTATATTTACTTTTCAAAAACTAATTGAAAATTGTTTCAGGGAAGTCTACAACAATTAGTCTACAACAATCGTGGGGACGACCCAGACCCTGAGAAGTCTCACATTGCCGGGCACTATTCATTAATTGGGTGTTTTTTTTTTCTTTTGTTTTTAGTTCAACTCATATTTTTATATCTTTCGCATGATATATCCCCAGCACTTTACCCTTTTCATCTACCAGCTCATAGGATACTTGACCTATTTTTCGTGTGACAGTTGCTTTTAAAAACTTCGGCGCCAGCTTAGCAGCAAACCGATCAGCTGCACGACTCAGAGTATGGTTCCGCACCCACACAGCCTGCCCCAATTCAAGTTTCTTTTCCCGAGACCTCAAATTATATCGATTTGCTCCCTTAGCGTATGCCTCTGCAAGTTTACTCCTGACTCGGTCGTGCACCATTCGCAACCTGTCATTATTGGAGCGGAGTAGCACCTCACCATCCTCAAAAGCATTCAGGCTCTTTAATAAAACGTACTCGGAGCCATGCCGGATAGGATGATATCCAAACATCAGAAAATGGGGTGAAAACCCGGTGGCCTCGTGTACGACATTGCGGAATGCTGCGCACGACTCCGCCAAAAATTCATCCCACTTTCGATGATCTTCTCCTACATAGGCTCGAATAGCTGTGAGTATCGACTGATTTACTCTCTCGGATGCATTAGACTGTGGCGAATATATAGGATTACGGATGTGTTCTACTCCATAATTTACCAGAAAATCCGAGAAAGCTTTGGATGTGAATTGCACTCCATTGTCAGAGTGAACTGTCTCAGGAACACCAAACGTGAGGAATATATTTTGATTTAAGAACTTAATGACACTCTCAGTAGTAGCTTTGGGTAAAGCCTGAAGCCATACAAACTTGGTGTAATGGTCCAGTACAACCAATAGTTGGGTATTTCCAGATTTGGACCTTGGATAAGGCCCCATAAAATCTATAAACAAACGCTGTACAGGACGATCTGTCACTCTAGCCGCGCCCATAGGAGGTCTCATGATGGTGTTGGAGCTCTTCATTTGTTTGCATACTGCGCAACCTGATATATAATCTGCCACATCTTGTCGCAGTCTCGGCCAATAGTAGTATCTTTGCAGCAGCTCTACCGTTTTCCGAACACCACAATGTGATCCTAACGGACTGTCATGCACACGCTCTAGCAGGACCTGTTTGTAGGCATCAGGTACCCATATCTTAACACTTGGAATATCCAGGTCTTCATTCTTCTTCGAACCACATGATATATAAATAACCTCGTCGCTGATAATCAGATTTTCGAATTTGTCAGGATTCTCTTTAACTTTTGCAATTAATCGTCTATACTCAGGTTCTTCAAAAAAAGTTTTTGGAATACTACTTCCCCAATGCTGATGCTCGGGCATGCATACTACCGCACAGGCTGGTTCATTCTCAGAAGCGCACGCCCTCGACAGTGCATCCGGTACCACATTCTGAGAACCTATCCGATGCTCGATGGTGAAATTGTATCCCTGTAATTTTAGGCTCCACCGCGCTAGCCTGCCAGACAGGTCTCTTTGATTCATCAACCACTTCAAGCTGGCATGATCCGTGATAACGGTGAAAGGTAACCCCTCGATGTATGCCCGAAAACGCTTCACACTGTGCACTGCCGCCAAGCACTCCAATTCCGTTACACTGTAATTGCGTTGCGCGGCATTCAGCTTCGTAGACATAAATGCAATGGGGTGTTCCCCACCATCATCATCCTTTTGGAAAAGGACACTGCCAATGCCAGTGGCACTCGCGTCGCATTGAATGTAAAAGTGCCGCGAGAAGTCCGGATTTACCAGCACTGGCGCAGACACTAGAAGTTGTTTCGTTTGATTGAAGGCATCACCAGCTGCCTTCGTCCACGTGAACTTACGTTTGCCCTTTAGCAAATCCGTAAGCGAAGAAGTTATTGCCGCGAAATTGGGTATAAACCGTCGATACCAGCCTGCCATCCCCATGAATCGTCTCACGTCCTTAACCGATTTGGGCTGTGGGTAGGCTATGATGCTTGACACTTTCTCTGGGTCGGTTTTAAGGACACCATCACCGATTACATAACCGAGGTATTTAATCTCCTTCTGGATGAATTTGCTTTTTTCAACGTTGATCGTCAGATTTGCCGATGTTAACAAACTGGCCACTTTGGTAAGTAGCGCCAAGTGCTCATCAAACGTTGAACTGGTTACGAGCAAATCATCCAGATAGACGAACACCCGATCATGCAATTCATGTGGAATTACCTTATGCATCAGCCTGCACATTGTTTGAGGGGCATTGCACAGCCCAAACGGCATAACGGTGAAATGATATAGGGGACGACCTGGGACGCAAAAAGCGGTTTTTTCTCGCGATTTCTCATCTAGCGGAATTTGCCAAAATGCATCTTTCAAGTCAAGGCTTGTTATAAATCGTGTGGACTGAAGACGAGCCAATAATCCTTCAATTAGTGGCAAGGGGTAAGCGTCTTTGACGGTGACCTCATTCAGTCTCCTGGCGTCTAAACATAACCGCACTTTACCTGGCTTCCTGACTATGGTGACTGGCGAACTCCAAGCACTTCTGCTTTCTTCAATTACCCCCAGAGACAACATGCGATCTAACTCATCATACATCAGTTTCTGCACGACAGGTGAAACTGCATAATGACGTTGTTTAATAGCTTGGGCTTCTCCTGTGTCGATGGCGTGCGACAGAATATTTGTTCTGCCCAAACCTACTTTATTAAAGGATGGAAACTGATGTATGACGAGCTCTAGCTTCTGCTTATCTGCTGGAGACAATTGGTGGAAACATGAGTCTGCAACTTGAGTTTCAATAGCGGAACAATGTGGAACAATTTTAAATGCATCCCAGAAGTCTATGCCAAGATAGACTTGGTGGGTCAAACTGGGGCATAACAAGAAGCGTATCATTCTAGTTTTATTATTGAACTGTACCAACGTGCTAATATATCCAAGTACGGCCGCCTTCTGACCTGAAGCAGTTCGAACTGCAGTCTGCATGCAGTGTACATACAAACCCAGCTCATTGACTAGTTCAAGTGCTCCTGCACCCAGAATACTAACACTGGCCCCGCTATCTAGTAGGCCTGTGAGTCTTCGCCCCTTAATATAAATATCCGCAAAAGGCCGATTGTCGCCAGGTGTGGACACGATCGACTCCACACAAGCTCGTTTCAGAAACTGCCTCTGGGTAAAGTAACGCCACGACCGTACGAACCGCCCTGCCGAACGCCTACGCCTCCTGAAGGTTCCCTCAAATTTACAGTTAGTTGATGATAGAGAGGGTTGCGAATCTGTTGTATTTGATGAACTTGGTCGATTTGTTTCTTTATTTACGGTCGCCGTCTTAACTCCGGGTCCACGTTGGTAGCGGCCTCGGTCATAACTGGTCGGGTTGCCGGAGAGATGCCAGGAATGCGCGACCTCTCCGCTGGAACCGCATTCCTCCCGAAGTTTCCCGACTGGCATCTAGGACATTTGGGTTTTACTACTCCCTCTCTACCACAACCGAAACAGAAAACTCGCTGTACTGGCTCTTGACAGTCAATAAATCCATGCCCCAAATCTTTGCAGTTCCAACATACTCGATAACTTGCTTGTCCATCAGCTCGTTGACTCCTAGCTAGAACGGGGTTGGAACTGGTCTGCAATGCTTCGATTCTCGGTCTGGTGGGTGCCTCTGCTGCTGCTATACCTTGGTACCAAATGGGATGCCGAGATGGTATGGTTTGAAAGTCTGAGTAACCACGGTCCTCTGAATCCTCCTGTACACGTAGCTCATGTACCGCACGGGGTCGACGATGAGTATCGCGATCTGCATTCCACCCCAAAAGTTTCCACTCAGCCTCCACTATGCAGCAACGTTTAACTAAATCCCTCGTAGACCGAAAATCAACTCCAGCTAAATGAGCTCTGAGTGCTGGCGCCATATTGCGAAATACTACACATTGGAAATCTAGATCAGACAGTGGCACAGTTAATTGTAAGGAAATGCCTTCCAGTGCATCATAAAAATCCTGAAACACTTCCCCAGGTTTCTGAATTCGTGCATCCAACATTCGCCGAACATCTACATCTGAGTGACACGAGCTAAACCGTTCCAGAAACTCCTGGCGCAAGTGGCCCCATAAAAGAGGGTAATTCAACTCCCGAAATCGCCAATACCAATCAGAGGCCGGCCCCTTTAACAATAAATGAAAGTCGGTTGCCAAAGTTTTAAACGCAACCTTATAATCTTCAGCCAACGACAAGACTCTAAACATAAATTGTCTAGCAGGCAACCCAGAATTTGAGCCATCAAAGGTAAGGTTCCATTTGGACATCGGCAAATTCGCCCCTAAACCATTATTGTTTACTGTAGGTTCCCGAAACGCTACCCTTGGCGGTTCCTGACTACCAGAATCAACTATATGATCCACCAAGGGCGGTTGATTGATGGATCTTTTTTCTTGTTTTTGTCTTTTTTCTAGCCGATTAGTATTGACCATTTGAGTGGCTTGTGCGACCGAAGGAGATAAACTCAGGCGTTCCAGTTGGTGTTGGAAGGGCGTATAGCTGGGATCCCAGCTATTAGTTCTACGCCGCATTACGCCTGATGTTGAAAAAACCAAAATTCAAACAGGAAAATGCTTGCTTCAAAAAGTAGCACTAGATTCTACACAGTAATGGGACCAATCCAGCTGCAAAAATGAAACGTAATATTTCGCAGAGCAAATGTGATGATCTCAACAGTTCGAGGAAAAAAAAAGTAAAAAAAATTTGAATAAACTTAATGTATATTAGCAAGGAAAATAAAATGAAAACTTGTATCAATCACTTGAAAAATTCTCTTTTCTTAACAAATGAAAAGTTTCAGCATAAACAAAAAAAAAATAATGATTTCTACCCTTCACCATCAGGAGTGGGACATGAGATAGGACGGGAGTAGGATTAAAGGTTCAACACAAAATGATTATATGGGAAAGGAAATATATAGGACTTCAGATTGTTATGATTGTCTCCGAGATGATCACACAACTATTTGCGTCAAGTCTGGCTCAACGAGTTCTAACCGAACAACACCTCAATGGGTGGACACAGACCGGAACTAAGCTGTTAAGACAAGCCAGCAAGGAATTTATTCGCGATAATCATCAAACGAAATCAGTACAGTTTTCATAAATACATAAAATCATCCTATCATTAGAAGATATTTTGTGATTCATTCTGACTCATCATCTCAACAACTATCACAATCGGTATTTAATACATATTTAAGACAGACACAGTAGCACAGACGGGCGCCAATGCTGCATTGACGACCGCTCGGTCTGATTGATAATCAATGAACTAACTGTACAATAACTTGACAAACAAAAGTAAAAGTAAAGCTATATCTATGTTAAATCCAATAGGAAAAGATCTCACTATATTGATGTTTATAATCAAAGAAAATAAAAGAAAAATAAAAAGAAAAGACAATGGAAACTAAACGGGAATGAACTAATAGAAAACTAAAACTGAATCTCATTTGACGTAAAATTACATCTATGTGAAAGCAAAACGAAATTAACATCATACTGCCATTAGTTTTCGCCAATTTGTTTGGGCGCCATTTGTTGCACCGCGGCCTCTCAGCCGAGCCGCCGTCAATGCAGCATAAATTTTTATGTTATAAGACTCATTTTTATTTTGCCCAGCGTGCCTGACTTTGCCGGCTAACGCAGTCTGGCGTGGGTTTTGGGCAGAAAAGAGTCACTTTGGTGCTACTGCACGCGGACATCACATTTTTACAAAAAAAAACATGCAAGGACAGACGATGGTGAGGAGAAATCATTATTTTTCTTATAATACTTTATTCACACATTGTAGTTTGCAATAATCTCATAACAAAAGAAATAGAAAAAGAATCAAGAAAATATATAACCAAAATTATAATGAGAAAGTATCTATGTATAGTCTATAAGAACTATCTGGACCTTACGAAAGAAAGAAAACAAAAAAAAATGTTCAATAGATGAAAAATTAAAAATTAGTTACAGTATTGAAATGACACTATTAAAAGTTCCCAAACCCGGCCGGGATCAGTTAACACCAATCGTGACAAAAAATGGGTTTTTTTTCTCTTTACCAATCCAATCTAGTAATACGATATTTATTCCACTAATTAAAGTAATTCAATAGTTCACACTAATAGCAACAATAACGATACATAGATGAGAATATTTTAAATAATAAGAAAAAAATTATAATAAATTATTCTGATGCATAAATTCAAATAGTTTCGAATTCAATTAGTTACATTTTCATCTTCTCATGCTTCTATACGTTAGGTATGATACGACTTCGAATAATAATTCTGTATTCGAATAATAATTCTGTTGCTTGTCGATTGAAAAATTCACTTATATAATCAAAAGGTACTTAGCTGAGTTCTTCCCAATATTATGTGTATTTCTTTAAACGTTCGCAAGCTCGATCATCTGCATACTTGGCTGCTTCAATATCTTTTGTCTCCGACACCAACTAACGAACATTCACGACTAGAAGAAAATTTCCTTGTTCGCCAACTCCTGAGTAGTTTTTACAATTTCAATTGCATTATACGCCCAAAAGACATCTTCGTTGCCTCTTTAATTTTCGACGTTCTTCACTTTTCTTTCAAAATTAACTAATTTGAAGTTATCCACCCCTCGTTCGATAACAGGTCGTTTTTCTTCCTTTTTTTTCCCAATTCAGTTTTTTCCGCCACAATTTTGCTTTGATTTCACACAATCTTTTGAAATTCACTTTCACGTACTTTTTCAAATTTACTTTCAAATATTTTTTCCAATTCTAGGTTCAAATAATTTCTCAAACTTAATTTCAAGCTTTGATTTCACACAATTTTTTTGAAATTCACGTTCAAGTACTTTTTCAAATTTACTTTCAAATATTTTTTCCCAATTCTAGGTTCAAATAATTTCTCAAACTTAATTTCAAGCTTTGATTTCACACAATTTTTTTGAAATTCACGTTCAAGTACTTTTTCAAATTTACTTTCAAATATTTTTTCCCAATTCTAGGTTCAAATAATTTCTCAAACTTAATTTCAAAATGTTATTGACTCTCAACCACGAGCATGACCCTCACTTTTCAGATCTCCAAACCAAAAGAAACCAAAAGCCCTCGTTTCTTTGTTCAGAAATTTTTCAGTGAACCGCAAGAGCGGTTCCTTTCCAAAATTCCCCTTTTGAACGCTAATTCCCGAACTATTAGGGCATCACCAGGCCTGTTCGTATAAGCATGAGACGCCATTTTTGCGATGGGAAATCCCAAAGAGCTTTCGCTGAGCAGCTGGATCTGTCAGAATGACAATTACCCAGTATGGTTTGTAGTTTGTTTATATTTACTTTTCAAAAACTAATTGAAAATTGTTTCAGGGAAGTCTACAACAATTAGTCTACAACAATATATATATATATATATATATTTACGGAAATATATATATATATATATATATATATATATATATATATATATATATATATATATGTGACGAATTTTCGCGAAGCGAGTTTAATACTGATTTTCTTCGAAAATTAGTAAAAAACTACTGAGCAAGAAAAAAACTTAAAATCTCTTATCCTAATCACTTCTCTGCAACCATCAGATCACAATGATCTGAACTATTCACCTTTTTGTAATCCAAATATCTAGACATAGTTAATAGACCTAAAAAAAATCTCGATTATGACATAGCAACTGAAGGCAGCGGAGTAATTAATCCCTGGAACTTTTCATTCCACGAGGAATAGAATTGTGTTTTGTGGAGGATTGATAATGGAATTTTAATTCGTTGCCCAACAAAGGCTCAGAAGGATAATAATATTGTGTGAATGTATCTCAGTTTGGATACAATTTTGATTAATGATGTTTAGGTTTTCTGGGCTACCAAGAAACATATAATCATCAAATAATTGGATGCTTGTGACTATATATGCCAGACCTGGTAGTGTTTGAAAAAAGGTAAAGAATATTAGTGATTTAGAGTTTTGAGATTATTAAAAAAATAAATATATTCTTTCGTTTCAAGAGGTTCTATGATTCTATTTAAATTTTTTTCGAAAAGAATGAAGCATTAAACTTAATTAATATTTACTTTTTATTCTTATCAATGAAAACTATTGTTTAAGTGATTCTATACTAAATGAAAGTGTGATCCACAGCACCTCTCTTGCTTTTTTTTTATAGAAAAATGTATGATTTGAGCTGGCGCACAATCATACATTTTTTTAGTAAATTGAGTTTCTCATATTAAAATAGTTTCATTTTTATGTTTTCGTTTTCGTTGTTCTCATAATTAACGAAAATTTATTTTCGCTTGTAATACATTCTTGTAGATACTTTCGGTTATTATCTTCATGCATACATATATTCGAAATCAAATGTAATTCAAAATGAAAATTCGGCTAACCGATAGTTCAATTTAGTAGTTTGTGATTGCAGAAGATAAAATTACTTATTGAGCTAGAAAACATGCTAAAATATCACACATTCAGTCGTGTGCTCAATATTTCGCATACAGTTTCATGTAATTATGCTTACTCGCAGGAGCTCGGCCGGTTGCTTTGTAGACTAGACGCATGATGTTGTTCGAAGCTGAGAAAAAATAAAAACACTTTTGCTAGGCCGCGCAATCAGATGCCAAATCCATTTCACTACCATTTGAATCTAGGCCTGAATCCAAAAGTAGTGACTACTCGTATTAGAATGATAGTGCTAATTAAGTGAAAAAAAGAGAAAGTAATGATAAATGTGGTTTTACTTGATGAAAAAAAAAATACACACACGACCTTGTTATCATTTTGGTATAACGAAATGATGGAAACAAATTTAAAGAATTTAGTTGAATATTGTATTAAATGTGGGAAAGATGCACTGAAGTGATCATTAGCTCCTTATTATTCAGAATATTTTTTTCATTGACTGAGTGGAAAGTTTGTCATTTACTGAAATGGTAAAATTTTTTTAGCACATTATTAAAAACTTATAAATGAATAAATTTCAATGAAATTGAACAACATTTTATGAGCTGTGGAAATTGAACTAGAAATATTTTAACTTTCGAATTTAGCAGTAAACAAAAATATTTGAATAGTTTTTACTCAACATTTAACAAAAATAAATCAAAATAATGTATTCACTGATTCATTTATATTCTGAGCACGTATACAAGTAAACAATAGAGGAAGCTAAATATCCACGCAAAACCAAAAAAAAAAAATTATAAAAAATGATCGTGGAAATTATACCTGCTGTTATTTTTGGCTTTCTCTAGAAAAAAATCAAATGAAGAGTTTTCAACATAATTATTTTTATTGTAGGATTAAAACCTCAATGTGGAAAGTCCATCACGAAATCGAGTGGGAAGAAAATTATTAAGCCAGAAAAGACACGCTAATCAGTTTTTCCTAAATATCTCGTCTGTATCTCTCGTGAGGTTTTTGCAGTTGAGATTTGGAGTGGTTTTAAGTAGATAAATCGAAATTTCTTCCGATACCACTAACACGGTGTTTTGACACCATGTTGCGATACGCAGGGCAAACGTTCACTGGATGCTGGCAATCCGCTCTTTAAACTTCTTCGTTTGGAGTGTATCCGCCCAAATTACTTCCTCGTACAGCAAGATGAAATTTGTCACTGCTATCAGCAGCCTCCGCCTCGTTTCGCGGGGGCTACCAATGCTGGCCAGCAGCCTGCTCTGGGAGCTTCATCAGCTTATTCCGCGAAAAACACCTCCGTGGGTGATTTCAAATGTAGCAGTCTATCGTAAGCGATGTACCAGAGTTCAGGTCCAACAATTCAATGCTGTGCTACCCCTGAGCTTCCTGTCCAGCACTCCTTTGTGGGTGCCGTTCAACAGCAATCAGTCCCTTAGATAGACCTGTATCATGACCAATAAGTAGTCAAGAATGCGGAAACTTTTCTCGATTGCCAAATGTAATACTGCCTACATCATCGAATTGAAAACAGTTTGGTTATGTACCATTACCAGTAAACCAGTCGGTTTGGCACTGTGGCTCTGTCTATTACTTCAATCACTGCTAAGATATTTAGTTGCCCTTTCCGGGAGTCATACTGTGTGTCAAATAGATCATCAGCTGAACTAATTACTGGGAGCAACTGAGGCTTTACCCATTACTCAAGGAGCTTCTTCTGTGGATAGATTACCCAGATCTTTCTTTATTTTTCATCGATATGCGCCAATGAAGAAACTTTCGGGACATCAGAGCCGGGATCTTTTTCTTCCCCGTTCCAGAAGCTGCGTCGATCAGCTCCTCCTCCATGGAAGAACGAGCATCCCCTTGGTAGACAATGATATCGGTTGCGCCGGGAACAAGGAGCCAACGATACGCTCTAAGATTATCACGTCTTTGGGAGTTCTAAACCACATGCAGCCAAATCTGCAGGTAACCAATTCGTAGTCTTCACATTGTGAGTCTAAGTTGATATATTTTCAAAGAGCCTTTTCTTTTGCTACGTTTGCTCTTTTTCATGACTTTGGCCAACTCCATTTTTGCTAACGTGTGGCCTGCATGAAGCTCGTTAGCTAGTGTTATATATCTGGCCAGCTGTGTCTTACGCCTACACGCAGAAGGGATGCATTACACCGCAGTGAATTCATTGTTCTACCACGAGATACCTTCTGCCAAATTGCATGCTCTGTGGGTTCACCTCATGGTACTTGTAAAAGTAGCTTTAAATGCTTCACGGGTCACTTTGACTCTAATGTATGGAGCTTCCTTTCTGGGCTCACGTTTTGAGAAGCCGCTGTACTGCCCTTCTAAGCGCAAAAGCGGTATCTCAATGAAAGTTAGTTTCGAGATAATTGAAGTTTTGTAAAAGTAGTAATATTGATATACTTCTAATTTCTTTAGTAATTTAAGGTAAAATTGAGATAGGCGATGAGGAACTGGGTTCGTTTGGAGCTGGTGCAGAATTCTCTTTACTCCATTTTTCCCGGTGAGTGGTCTTCCGCTCTTGGATACATCGGGTACTTAGATTTAGAAAATTTTTTAAAGGTGATTTTCAGATGTTTTAAATAAGATACCATTAAAAGGCTTAGTTCATTAGATGCGTATTGTTTTAAGCTTTCTAATGTTATCAAAATCAATGTTTCGATTTTTTTTTAGATACCGCTTTTGCGCTTAGTAGGGCAGTATATCACTTTTGCTTAGCTTGGCTGTGTTTCAGCCAAGAGTTTTCCAGAATAAGCGGTATTAGTTGCGTCTGCTCTCAGTTGTGCACAAAGAGATGTAGCTATGATCAATACCTGTGGTGTCGTCCGTCACTCTCTAATCACTCACGAGTGCCACTACTTTTTCTAATGCCATGGTGACATCGAAAATCGACTCGCTAACCAAGGGCCTTCGGTTGATTGGCGTAGAGTCCGTTTTAACACCGACAGACTCAAGCTCAGCACCATCTCTACTATAGCATTTTGTTGGCATGCCCACTCCAAAGCCTTACCATGAAGTGGGCTCCCTACTATGAAATCATCGTTAGAGTTACGGTGAGTGGGCTCTAATGAACTCAGTTTACCTCCAAATTTCTGCACTAAGCAACTCGAAGAAAAGTAACAGCTCACGAAAATTACTTCTCTGTATTTCCCCCATAGATGGTCTCCAACAAAGACGCAGTCACTAGTACCTTCGCTGAAAGCATCAGCAATCCAGATCACCGCGTATCCTGTGCCATTCTAAATCCAAGTAAACGAGCTTCTTTTGGTGTAAATTTACCCGATCAGGACGATCTGAGCCTTGTTTTCGAAGGCGAGCTACGTGAGAATGCCCAGCTTGACTCCACCGGCTATGGAGGATTATCTGGCCTGGCACTTCAACAAGCTCTAGCATAGCGCTTCTCTGGCTTCTTCAGTTTGGGAAGAACAAGTTTGTCTTTTTTCCTCTAGTTCATTCCTCTCCAAAGTCAGGCTTTTTATCTGCAGCCTTCTCTCCATCAAATTTATAGCAATCGAGGTCCAAAACCTTGATTTTAACTCTAAGGGTCATTCGTTTTACAGCTCTTTGACCTTTCACATTAGTCCTGGAGTTTCATCTGATCATCATATCACATGGTTTTCAGTAGAACTGTCTCTCTTATACAACAAAATGCCGATTTCGTTTAGCTGAGCTTCTTTACGAATTGCAATAAGGACCTCAGCGTACGTTTTTTGGAGCTGATTTAACCGTTTTATTCTCTCGCTTTCATGCCGTTTTTTTAAGATTCTTGATTTTCAAAATATCTTTCCTCTGGATCTTCATCATCTCGATAAATGCTTGTGGAACATTTCATCAACTGGCTAAGGATATCGAGCGTCTGAAACTGTTGTCCCATGTCAGATCCAGAGCATCAAACACCAAAGAAACCTTTGGTGTATCACACACAATGCCTGTGTCAAAGAACAGAAATAACTAGAGTATTGACAACGCATGAAGCTCCTCAATGCCAAAATTATAGAAAAAGGGCTAGACATGATTGCTGGAGGGAATCAAAGTCGAGGCATTACTGAGTATGTGCCGGATATACCAAAAGACAGCAACTCTTTGAGCAGAAAGACAACTACTCTTGGGAGCTCCTGCATGTTTAACTGCCAAAAGAGAGGACACTTGAGTCGTGATTGTCTTAAATATGAGTCCAGGTAATGCCAAAGATGACAGCAAAACGGTGAGTTCAAATTGACGAAAGTAACCACTCCTTTTTAGAGAGCAGCAGCAAAGCTAGTAGAAACTTGATTCAATGACAAGAAGTTGGCCAGTAAATATGATGTTCTTTAAACTATCATCTTTACCAGGCTATATTTTTAGGTAATTGATTTGAGTCTGAAATGAAAAATTGATAAATTGATAAATTGAAAAATTGAAAGTTTGGATCATCACAATCGACACCCAAGCTGCTAAGCAGATCTTGAGAGTAGATATAGTTAAAATCTGGATACTAAGCAACGGGATACGATATGTGCCTCGGATGCATACTGTTGAATCAACACCGATTCGTGGCGTTTGGCACATATAGCTACTAAATTTGATACTTCAACATCGGTTCCTGGTACCAAAAATAGCTGATTGGAATCAGCTTTCTATGCTTTCATGGTTTCAGCTTAGATTTTGAATAACGAAAAATCAAATGGAGGAACACTGGCGTATTACCAGCACATCAACCAGAATGCAAACATTATCACGGATTAAAATTAAAAGAAAACCATATGTACGTAAACGTAAAAGGGTGACTATTTCGAACGGACAACTTATCGATATGCGATTTCAATTGAATTTCAGGATTATCATTTCTTGAAGCTGTGCAGCCCTCGTCGGTATAAAGGCCTGAGCCCTTACCCGCAACCATAATGGGAAGGACCATATCGCATAAGCAAATGGCTCAACGATGTAATCAAGATACAGCAGCATCGCAAACACCGATCCAAGATGAAGGTTGAGCAACTAGATTGACTTGCACTGTGCCATGTAGACAGTAGTATTCATGATAACAACGAATCTGTTCGGAAAAAACAAGTCTAAAGAGGATAGGGTGATAGTGTTGCATATACGTGCACCTAAAACACCTTCATATCACCTAGATGGGTCAAGAGACGTCTATTCGACCAGAGCTTGCTGGCAATCGAAAGGTGGATCTTCGAACAAAAATTAATATTCCATAATTGTCGAGAATAGCCTAGAAACTCGAAAGGCGACTATGAATAGTTCCTCGACGTAGTAAGGAAAGCAGCTTGTTTTATGTGAGTTGTGATAGTCGTTATGTACGAAAACGGATCGCAATTACATCAGTCAGCTATTTTGAAATTTTTTTGCTCTAAAACCAAAATAAATTTTTTGTTGATTTGATAGCGCACAAACAGAATCTGTAAACTCAAAAGAAAACAGGCAAGTCTAGATTATAAGAAAAACAAAAATTATTATAACAGTAGTTTGAATTATCATGTAAACATATTAGGAGTCAATTTTACTTGGTACCGCTTTACCATGGTCCTTATATTTCAATGAAATTGCTTTCCATGTTCATCGCCAACTGTGAGTGCAGAAAATGCATAAAGTGTGAAAATTTGTCACAAGATTTGATATGAGGTCTTCATAGTCAGTTGATTTTGTGCTACTCAAAAAAAATTGTAACTTTAACGTACGAAAGCCATACATTTTTTTCCAACGAATTCAGTTTGGCGACACAACTTGGATCGTTCATAGTCCTGGAAATATGTTTTCAAGATATTGAAACCCTTCCCCATTTTTATCCATGGCTGTCACAAAATTTTTCATCGAGCCCAACAATTCTATATGAAGAGGTGACAATAAAATATTCTCTGGTTAAACAAGAGTTCTTTTTGATAGGATCTTAATTCGGATCCTTTTAGTGCCCCTTACCTTTATTATTTATGAAGCTCTTAGTATGGCAGATATTTCTGCTTGATAGATCGTTGCCTCCTTTGGGAGAGGGAAATCAATTATCCAATCCGTATACCACATTTGCGCTCCTTGGTACGAGCGGGGTGGTCCCTTGATAGAATTGTGACTTTGAACCTCTTCCCGAATGCTGCTTCATTTTTTATTTGGTCGCTGAGGTTCAACATTTCCATTCAAGGCCTGATGTCCTCTAGGATTTTGAGGTGCCTTTTAAGGTGATTTTTTGCCTGCAGGTCTGTTGTACCTGCAGGCATGTTTTCTCCTGAATTTTGAGGTGTATCGGCTCTATGTTTAGTAGAGCCTCCATATATGTTGTTGGGGTGGAGCTCAATGCTCCTGTAATCAGCAGACAGGCCATCCTTTGAAGCTTGTTGAGCCTATTAGTTGCAGTTTTTTTGGATGGTTTTCTTCCACCACACTGCAGCTTCATATAAGAGGATAGGTCTCACCATTTGTTTGTATGCCCATAGTGTCTGCCTTGGAAATAGTCCCCAATTGCGTCCAAGCATTTGTTTTGTCGCTCAGAGAGCCTTAGTGGCCTTCATTATCATTTTGTTTAGATGATTGTCCCAGGTGTTTCCAATCTAAGTGTATTCCTAGATATTTTACCTCTTCCTGCAGACATACGACTGTGCTCCTAATATTTAGGGCTCCTATTTCAATTTTCCTTTTCCTGGTGAATGGTATTATGCTAGTTTTCTGTGGATTAACGGATAGACCCTCTTCTTCACACCCTTGGCTTGTTTCATTTAAGGCTTTTTGCATTCTGGACCTCAAGGTACCCATGTGTGAGCCTCTTATTACTACCGTGATGTCGTCTGCGTAGCAGAGAGCAGTTAGGTCCTGACTATTAAAAGTCACGAGAATGTCATCAACAAGTAGGGACCATAGCAGGGGGATAATACTCCTCCCTGTGGACATCTCCTCCTACAGTCCGCCCTTAGCTTTGCCTCCCCCAGCTCCGCGAACACACCTTGATTCCTTAGTATTTGACTTGCCCACTGCACTACTTCTGAAGAAGCATCACTCCTCTGGAGAGCGAGGTACAGCGAGTTATGTCTTGCATTGTCAAAGGCTCCTTTTATATCCAATGCCTTTTCTATTATTTATATCAGCTTATGTGTAGGTGATATAGTTGATTTGCCTTTCTGGTAAGGCAATTTAAATTTGTGAAGTGGCATCTTTGTGAAAAGACCATTCTGTGTGTATAGGTCAATCAGTTTCTCCATGCTCTTTAATATTAAAGATATGAGGTTAATTGGCCTGTATGATTTTGGCAGGTCGGCCGGTTTGTTGCCACCTTTAGGGTATATAGCTGAGTTGCAAGCTCGCTTTAAATATGTGTACCAGAATGGTTTTTAGTTTCCCCGTCGCTCTTTGTAGCAAAGCTGGGTAGATTTTGTCTGGTCCTGGTGATTTAAAGAGTTTGAAGGAAACGGAATTGTTTTTGTGCGATGATTAAAATTGAATTTTATTTTAACTAGATGGTTTCGAAAGTATGCACTGATTCTCATCAAACATCAGCTCATAGTGCGTACTTGGCTGATGTGATAGCAATTTGTAACGAGGATCTGCCGTCAGAAGTAGATGGGGCGGCTTCGGGAGCCTCTGCTGCCTTCCTCTTTTTGTGAAGCTGGCTGGGATATTTGTTCCTTTCCTTGTCCACTTTTGTTTTTTGGTGTGGAGCTATGTTTCACACTCCTCTTGCTTTGGCCCTTCTTATGCCTTTGTTCTTTGGAATCCTTCTGTGATTTGGGCCTCAACTGTTCCCTTAATTCGCTTGAGGATTCACTGAGCAACGCTAGAGCTCCACTGTTAGAAGGCTTTGGGGTCTTTAGATTTTGAGCACTTAAGGCAGTTCCCTCCTTATTTACTTTGGTACTCTAAATTGTGGTCCCACGAGTATGAGGAATGTAAAAGACCAGCCGTATCACCCTTTGCATCCTGGTCTAGACATTAAATTAGACGAGCTCTGGCCATCCGAAACCTGAATTCGCATATTAGCGACTGCTTCACCCAGCAGTCATTCAAACCTCGGCAAATGCTGTGCCACCACTGGCTCGGGGTTTTTTCATTAGGGGTTAACTTCTCAAGAATAATAGTAGCCAATCTTTCCTTCACGGAAGATTTTACCGGCAGCTACCACGTGGAGGTTAAGATCACACTTCCATCAGCCTGAACAGTTGCGACAAGTGAATATTGTCATATCCTCCATGTTATTCCCCCTATTCATCTGATGACTGCTGACGTCTAACGGTACTTGATAGTCATTAAATGTATTTCATGCTCATTAAATGTATTTCATGCTCTAACGGTACTTGATAGTCATTAAATGTATTTCATGCTCAAGAACAAAATATTGACTGAAACCTATAAAATACTGTCTTCCGCCATCTGTGATGAAGTATCAAATTTTACTTCATCACTGATGGTAAATGGAGAAACAAATGTATGGATATTGCATTAAATTCACATTATCATATTGATGAAAAATGAATCATTTAAAAATTTCCATCCGTTATTAAGTGATGCAACGTAACACAAATAAATTTTACAGTATGCATTCAAATTTACTTTTCTTCGAAATCAAATCGTTTTAATTTGCATAAATACATATCTGATCAGGGAGATCAATAAACTGAGTGCTTAGTACACAATCAGATGCTTAAAATTTCATCTCTAAGTTGTCGATTTGTAATAAGAAATGAACAATATTTTCTGAAAAAAAAACGTATGTAAACGTATCATATGTTTTACAGACTCAAAAGTAGATTTGATTGAAGTACCATTACCTGGTTAAAACTCGTAAAATTAGAAAAATGATTGATTCAGTATTCTTATTACAGCACATGTATGAGTCATTAGTTACATTAATAGTACATGTAGCCATGAAAATAAAATATGTTATAGATATTAATTATTCGATGGTATCGATTATGCCAAAAATTGCTTTGGTTTTTGCTCTCAAATTACATCTTTTGTGGTTTTTCCGATTTCCCTATATCGTAACCAGAATATTCAGCAATTAGGTTCCGAAATCGAGCTCAATGTAATAAATTTTATTTGGACGCGTTATTAATAGTAACGGCACAGAGAACAAATCGAGTATTTTTCCTTGTATTCGTTTTGATATACATGTATGTACATATTACACCATATTTATTTGCTCCGATTGAGTATTACGTGCGCGCATTAAAACGAAATTTCTCTCATTTATAGGAAGTGATTTTTGCAACCTTCCGCAATTCGTTCGAGTAATTAAGATTAACACGGTTGTAACCGAATGAAGTAGTCATTGATACTATTTCATGTCATGCTATCTGTACTGCAACAAAGCCAGCAATTTGTTGAAATACTGAGACTTTGAGAATCAAGCTCACCTACATTTGATGTAATATGTATGTACTAGAAAGTTACAGAAGTTTTACTGAAATTAAATTAATAGCCGCATGTAAGTTTTAAATCTAAAGTAGAATCTTTTTCTGGTATTGTGAGACTATTATTATATTTTGTAAATGATTTAGACGTTAAAATTTTAGCTAATCTTAACTTGGAAAATATTACTTATTAAATTTAATAGTTGTATTTAATAATGAACAGAAAAATCTTCAACCATAAATTTCAAATTTCCAAGAGTATCTTGTATAGTTTCGAATAAAACTTTTTTTCTGAAATTTCGTAATTTAATGTGTAGAGTATCGATTCCAATTATGATAACACCAGTCGCAGTGGGCAGTCGCTTCGAGTTTACTTATCTCTAAGGAAGCACCTAGATAAAATCAGAAGTACCTAATTCAAATCAGAGGCGTGAAGGTTGTCACTTGATGTTACTTACACATTGGCCGTAAATAGAGATGGGGTGTGGCAAAAAAAAATCGGTATCAGATTCACGCGATGTACGAGTTAACGCGAATTTATTTCATTCCCACAGAAAAGTGGAATATGAGCCTCCAGACAGTCCTGTCAGCAAAATAGTGCACTTTCGTGGGAATGCATGTGAGCTTTAGCAAATAATTAAATTTCTGTTGATGTTTCGAAAATGCAATTGTTAGATTTAAGTGTCAGTCTGTAATGAGCTCGCGACCAATAAAGATTGTTTTTTTAAGGGACCGCCTTCCTATTTAATTTAACTGGCGCCCAACGTGGGGCCCTACAAATGTCGCGTTGGTTAAAAGTATCCTGGCAGGGAAGCCTATATCCCCTTTAATTTGATCGAAGAGGCCGGCGATCAACCAATCATACTTTAACCAAATTTAAATCGGCAAAAACCAAGTCAAGATTTAAACGTACGCAATACCACGCGAAAACCAAGCGGATGGTTTTAATTCAACGCGAAAGTTTTCATAAAAATCAAGTTCGAAAACCAAGAACAGAAGATTCTTTCACGAGTGAATTAGCGTACATATGTGTTCCTGTTACCCAAACTAGGAGAAAACGTGGCGGACATACCGAAGAAGACCCCCAGTAGCGGAAAAGCAAAAAGGATAAGTCTAGCGGTATATTGTAGTGGCACCGAACTCAACTATGGAAGCAGTGTTCCGGATTATGTAAGAGTAGTATAAAGAATAAATGAAATTGAAATTTAATGAATGAAGTTATATAAATATTGAATATTGAATTCGTTAAACAAATTTATTGTGAGAATTATGAATATTTAAATTGAATTGAATCAAATATTAGTGAAAGAAATCATATTGAATTGAAACTTAATATACAATATTAGTGAATGAAATCATATAAATATAAAAACCATGTTTTAAAAAACTTGTGAAAGTTCTGTGAACGCGGTTGACATTTGCGTAAAAACGGAATATTTCAGTAGTGAAAGATTTTATTTTGCCCACGCCGTATAGAAAGATTTGTTTTGTGCGGAATTATTTTGATAGCTTTGAAGCATTTAATCTAATTGAACCGGTCTAAAAGGAAAAATCTTTATATTATCCTTGTCCAGAATCTCGCGAATATTTTTTACATCTTAAAAGTAGTGTAGTGTTGGAAATAGTTTTCCAATACTTTGCGTTTTAGGAAAATAATTGTTGTGGTATTGTTCTTGTTCCATTGTTATAATTTTTTAAATTTGGGCTGAAATATTATTGCTTTCTGCGTACAATTCTTATATTGAGGTATCATCGTTCAATCGAATTCTTCCTGCACCGTTCCTTGCTATAATGTCGAACCCTAATAACCTTATTCGTCCCGCCAGGCTTGGCGGCATGCCTGACGGCAATATCTTGTCACCTGCGCCACAGCCACCGGAGGCAGAGCCACCTGCGGCGCCTCCAGCAGGTCAGATCATTCAGCTAAACAATCAAGATATAGTCCTTCTGATTTGCAGGTTAGTGACTGATACCGTTCAAACTCAAGGGAGGCAATTGTTCAATTCCATGATGAATCCTGCCTCAGATATTAATAATGATGTCGATGTTCCCATAAACCGCGGAGCAGATATTAACCTCACCGAAATGGACAAAATACCGGACGTCGTGAAGAGCCTGAGATGCTTTTCTGGCGAGCCCGGCGAATTTGGTTCATGGCGCAAAAGCGTTGAAAGGATCCTTAATTTATATGAACGCCTAAGAGGAACCCCTAAATATTACGAAATCCTCTCCGTAATAAGAAATAAAGTTGCTGGACAGGCAGATGTAGGACGCGAGTCCTACAACACTCCCCTAAATTGGGAAAAGATCTCAAAATGTCTGACGTTGCACTACGCAGATAAAAGAGATTTGAGCCCCCTCGAGTATCAAATGACTACTCTGGTCCAGGGCCACAATAGTATCCCTCAATTTTACCAGGAGGTATACCATCACCTGTCCCTAATCTTAAATAAATTGTCATCCATGGAACTGGGTCAAGAGTCACTCAATATCATGACGCAATTTTATTGTGATAAGGCCCTTAATACGTTTGTCAGAGGCCCTAAAGGAGACTTACCCAGATTATTAAGCATAAGAGAACCTGCAGACTTACCTCAAACCCTACATCTGTGCTTGAAGTTGCAGAATGTAGACTATCGTACGCAACACGCAAACAATATGCAAGGAGCATCCCCAAAAATACACCGACCTGCTCCACCTCCTGTTCCTGCCAGAAGGAATATGCTTGCGTCCTTGCAACCATGACCAATACCAGCCCCCAGATATAGCTTCTACCCATAATTAATCCATAATACCCGAAATTCTTACCCCTTTCAGGCATTTAAACAGAACTACCAGCAACCCATTTCTCCTGCAGGCCGACAGCCACAATACAACCACACGCCCCCCGTTCCTCCCAAACCTCAAACACGGCCAGAACCCATGGAGGTTGACGAAACTATCAGATCAAAAGCTATTAATTACGCGAACAAACCCCGAAACCAAAAGTTCCACAAATTCATTCTTTGAGAAAGCAAAGTTAACAGCTAAATTTTGGGTTTGAAGTTTTTAACAGTTTTCTTCGAAAAGTGAAACAACAGAATGAAGATTATTGTAAAAGAAGGTGGTGAACTAAAAGTTGGGGAATAAATTGAGAGTGTCTTTGAAACCAAAAAAAGGAAAGTCGTTGAAGTGATATCAAGGGCAAGCTGGTATATTTGTATGGAGTTCAACGGCAGTGGCTGAATGAAAAGAGCTCAAATAAACTTCTGAACTTTGGGTATGATGGATTCATTGTGCGAGAGTCGAGAAGAAACATTTGCTGAAGGGCAGGCCAAGAAATAATTCGAACTTCAGAGATACCTGATGTAACTCAATATTGGAGAGGCATTGTGACTGGCGACGAAATAAAGAAATACATGGTGTGAAACAATAGACTCAAAATTGGAAAGGTATTGTGGCTGATGACGAACTAAATAGCAGTTGGCAAAAACAAAAGGAATCTCAGATAAGTGTTAAAATGTAAGAACTAAATAGTCAGAACTTCCTAGTCAGAAGAAAAAAAAAACGAAAATCAGTTAAATTCCATGCGTATTTGGTCAAAAGTTGAAGATATTGTTTAACCAGATTACTTAAAAAGGAAATTTATCAATGAAAGTGCAATGATGGTTGCATTGTCTAAGCTAGAATGAATTCCTTTCATGAGGATATGAATCGCAGCAGAGTAGATGTATTCGTTGTTTAAATATTTGATTTAAATCCTGTATTGATTTAAATATGTTGAGATTTGAAGAATAGAGTAAACATTTTTTTTGTGTGGGTGCATGTACTTTTTTCGATATTTATATCAATACTTATATATATTTACCTACTATGATTGCTATTTCACGTTGCTTGCTAAGTTTTATACTTTTTTTTGTATGATTGATGTGAACTCCACTCCGGCCGGAGTTGTGTATGAAGAAGAACCCCCCCACCCAAATTATTCATTAATTTTAATTTCTTTTTGATTTGAGTTATTTGATTGAATTTAGTTTATTTGATTTATTTTGATTTGATTGAATTTAGTTTATTTAATTTATTTTGATTTGCATTATTTGATTGGATTATTGTATTTTTTTTTGCTGGATTGTATTTTTTTGATTTTTTTGTTTGAGTTTCTTTTGTCTTAAAAAAATGCGTTTCGAATAAATAGTTAATTAGTGATTTTTACGGAACTTCTTCGTTTTCTTCACTTCATGTCTTTGTCTGTTTTAAGAATGTGTAAAACGTGGTAAGTGTTGTACTGCCTGCGTGCCCTACCACGTAGAGATCTTCTGCCCGCAAACACACGCCAGGCTGAGCTAGTCGGCTGGGAAAAGGCACGCCGGGCAAGAGAAGCAAGATCTCTAAATAAATATATGCTGCACTGACGACGGCTCAACAGAGCTTGGTCAGTCGCAACAGTGTGTGAACAAGCACAAGCTAACCTCCTTTTAGCAGCAAGGATACAGTAGGCCTTGCGACTCTCATGTTTACTATTCGGCTACTCAAAAAATTGCGTTTGTAAAAAGTTGTTCAACCAGAAAACATATTTTAAAATAATACGCTGAATTATGCCCGAAACTTGAGAACAATGTTCGAAAAACTACCGTTAGGTTGCCTTTAATCCCTTGTAAACGCTCTGAAATTTATGGCCAAGGGTTTTTCTGAGCAAAACTGCAGGTGCTTCTTGCTTCGAAGTAATTTACGAAAAACAAATACTTCGAATTGAATTTGGTATGCGTTAAACTACGGGCAAGAACTAAACTCAGTACAGCTTTCTGAGAAGCATCAAACAAATCACTGAAAGAATGCACTTTATTATTTATATTCCCAGAAAACCTAAGTTTGTTGAAAACAGTACAAACCAAAGCCCGAGAGTACAAAATGTAACATAGTTGGAAAACAATATCAGGTTTATTGGCTTCACTTAGCTTCACGTTATAAGATTCTTATGATCCGCAAAAATTAGTGAGGTGTTGAAACCTGCAAATATTCTACAAAAGTCTAGCGCATCAGAACCGCTAGAAAAATAGTTTTCGAAGAAATTATCTTTGAGGGATTTAAAAATGTGTGAAGACGTTATACACTTCTTTCTAGTATCATATCAACCATTTCTTACTCAAAGGAACAAATATCATTTTCTGACCGCATTTCCTATAACACATATGATAAAAATGTTCAGTGCTGGCAGCACTTGTCCAACACAGCAGCAATAAATCAACCATAACATGCTCGTGCTTAATCAACATATCCTTTGAATTTTGTTTTCATCCAATGATATCATTGAAAGTTTTAGCGATTAAAGTATGTCTGGGGCTGCCATCCGAAAAATTTCCAAAACTTGGAAAATTTAAATATCGGTTGCTTATTTTCTTGTAAATACTTTGTTAATGAATACAAAATGGAAGCATCTGTTGGTGCAATATTTACGAAATTGTCTGGTGCTGGCAATCATGTGCTAGCACCATAGCTGCTTCGCGTTGTGTTAAACCCACCCTATGAATTTTGTATCGATTGAATGGCTGCGCTGTAAATCATAGGAGTGAACATAATTTTAGGGCTACCACCGACCAAACTTTTTAAATTTTTGAAACGTAAATATTTTTTGTTAATTGTCATTGCAGGATCATTCCATTTGGAAATTTTATGACAATATCGCTCGATAAAGAAACGTCAATAAATTACGAAATTCATCATAGCTGGCAACCCTTTCACGATTTTTCAACAAAATTCCCACAGAACTAAAAATGCAACAAGATCCACTTATCACGTTCGTTACTGCATCGGAAGTTATAGGGGAAAAACCTTTATTTTCCTGAGCAAATTTACAATATTTAGGAGACAAAAATAGCCATTCCTGGTGACCCTATACTAATTTTTCAACCAAATTTCTATGAAATCCATCTCAGAGTAAGGCTCACCTACTGCGTGGCTACATCTGGTGGGCAAATCGGAAGCTATAGGCCAAAAATCAGTTTTTTTTTCTCAGCGATTTTTCCAAATGGCATCACTACCACAGTATTGCTCGTATTTCAAAATCACTTCTATCAGACCTGGTCCTTGTTAATATAAACATGTCCTGTAAATTTCATATTGATCGCATTATCCGATCGTCAGATCTCGTGAACAGAAGTTTTAAGTGCTGAAAATGGAGGTTATTTGATCACGGGTTGCCGTTCTTGTTTACCGCGGAATTTTGAAAATGTTTATTTGACTTGGTGGACAAAAGTCAAAATTTATCAATAATTTGAATTTATTTTCAAAAATCAAAAATTTTTCAGGAAGGTCAAAGATTCGAAGGATTTTTTTCAGGAGCCTGCTGTAGCTACAGACTTGCCCGCACAATCTTCAAAGTCTATGTGTGTTGAATTCTAGTCTACAACCATATGCTCCAAAAATTTCACGATGATTCGTTGTTTTTCTTAGAAGTTATGACAAAACGAAATTTGAAAAAAAATCCTTGCCTACTTTTAGGCACTCAGCGCCTACACAAGACTCAAAATTTCCTATTTTTTTATCATAAACAAACTAAAAACATAATAAGCTTTCATTCCTTATACTTTTTTTTAACAAAAATTTACACTGCTTGGAAATATAGGAGTAACTAAAAATTCACTAAAATGCCCGCCGCCGTCAAAAGATTTAAGATATCTGAATTTTAGTAAATCATGAACCTACTTGTTATATACATCTATGTCCTTCGAAAAAATCAGCTTAATCGGATATTCCACTCCAGAAATTATCTCCCTGAATCATTTTGCTGATATATATACATATATATGACGAATTTTCGGCGAAGCGAGTTTAATACTAATTTTCTTCGAAAATTAGTAAAAATCTGTGCACCTGTAGACCAAGTAAAAAGCTGTAGATTTACAAGTTTCTCTGTAGATGTGGAAACTTTGCTCATGTGGGAAATCCTGCTCGACCCACCGTCTTCATCTAACATCGCTACTTAAGCCTGTTAGCTTAGATAGTTTGTGGTGCCGAGTGGATAACTAGTAAAGGTTATTAATGCAGCCGAGCGGATAGCTAGTAAAGGTTTCCTTCTTGTCTATAAACTAGCATAGACAACGTAAATCGACTCTAACAATTATCAAAGCAGAAAATATTTGATACGGAAAACTGGATCGTTTTGCGGAATAAGCCTCCGAATGAAGAATCAAATGGAATTGTTTTTCTGGGATGATTAAGATTAAAATTCTTTGAACTAAGTGGTTTTGAAAGTATGCACTGATTCTCATCAGATATCAGTTCATACTGCATACCTGATGTGATCCCTTGCAGAGGGAGGTCATTCACTTTTATTTATGTTATTTATCATAAACTCTAACATCCTCGACTTACATCCAACGATATCATTTACTCAAAGAGGTTATTAATTTGCGATCACAGTTTCCTTGTCTATAACTAGTGTCGTGCATCATCCCTGGCTTGAGCCCAACCAGGATCAAACCACTCGCTTCGAGATAACTTGAGAAAGTATCTGAGTCAAATTACAAGTAAAATGAGGCGTAGAATGTAGTATCTACCAACTAAGACCCCCCAAACTACAGAATCTCGCCAAGACATTTGACGAGTAAAGTTTATTTGAGTCTTGCCAAAACCGAAACAATTTGGAGCGTTCACAAATCACGTCACGTGAATAAGCCACGCCCACGGCGCAGGTGAATGTGTCATCTAGATCTTTTTACTCGCTTATGCTCGTGATGGCTCGTTTAAAATTTAGATCCGTCATCAGACCCAAAGCAGGTTGTGGGAAAACTTGACCTTTCCAGCTCAAGTCCACTTGATTTATGATGCCTCTTACATGCTAAGCCGTTAAATATACTTGTTTCTGAATATGAACATTCAATCTATGCCAAAACCTTGACACGTTTAAATCGTTGGTTTGCATTCATATATTTTATATATTCAGTACCATTATTATAATAGCACCTTTTATCCCTTTTTTCAGGTAATTTTCCAGTTTTCAAAAGACTCGTTTGAAATATAAACAAAAGTTAAAAGTTAAAATTAATATGTTTTGTTCAAATAACGTAAGTAAACACAAAAAAAAATTTCGACACGAAATAGCCTTATGATCAAATTGACGAACTTGCTAAGCATATAGGTGCAAAAACCTCATTACTGAAGAAATTAACTGAGCACTACTCATCTGCAAACTGAAACAGCTCTCACCGATGAACCTTATCAGAAAAATCATTAACCTCTTGTAATTATTTTCAAATGAAGTATCATTAATTTAAATGATCGTCAATTAAAAAGACTGGCTTCCAAGTGTTTGAAAAATCCCTGATCCAGTGATCGCAAAAGCCTAAGGTCCATTAATTTGAGATCATCATTCAATGTATTTCAGTCGTATGGTTTTTTTACTTTGTTTTTTTTCCCTTACGTGGCACTTCAATCGAAAGTCCTATAGTATTGACTTTGTGGTGAAAATTAATTAATCGAAATTGTATCAAATCGAGAGTCATATTTTCAATGTCGAGTACAGGAAGCCGATACTAAAAAATCATCTTAAACTCTACACTAATTGATATAAAAACACCTGGAGTGTGCAATAAGATATATTTAACGACTTGAATAAGCATTCAAGGGTATGCTGGCTTATAAGTTGCATTGGTCTAGATATAGTATTGATAGATTGGCGAAATTGGTCAAAAAATTTAAAAGGTTTTATATGGCTATTTTTTTCTAGTATATTTTTCACTAGGCTTCTAGTAAATGCATTTTAGTGGTATCATATAAATGAGTGCTCGATTTAATCGCATGTTCATTCGAAACCTTGCCTTGCACCAGTAACGTTCTTCCTATCACGCTAAAATGAAGTCATTTGTCGTGACTTTCGCTCTTTTAGGAGTATGTGCTGCATACGATGCTCCAGATAGAGACGGCATTCCAGCAGCATTGGGTTTCGAAGGATACCAAACAGTTTCTGATGGGTATAAAGCTCCATTTGTAGGTAAATACCAGAGCCAAGTTATTGCTGGTCCTGTGCCAGTAGCTGCTGTCTACAGAAAATCGGTTTCGGGAGGATTCAAAAGTTCCATCGCTGGAGGGTGCAAGGTTCCATTTGCTGGAAAATATAAAGGTCCACTTGCTGAGGGATACAAGATTCCAATAGCTGCAGGATACCACGCACCACTTGCTGAAGATTATAAGATCCCAATCGCTACAGGATACAATAGCCCACTTCCTGGTGGATATAAAGTGCCTCTTGTTGGAGAGCACAAAGTTGGCCTAGCTACAGGATACAATGCTCCCCTTATCGGAGAATATAAAGTACCAGTTGCGAGTGGATATAAAGCTCCATTTATTGGGGGATACTCAGCACCAGTTGTAGGAGGGTACAAAGTGCCACTTTTTGGAGGACATCAGGCACCCTTTGTTAGATGATACATGGCACCAATTACCGGTGGATTTAAGACTTCAATTATTGGAGCGTAAGCAGCTGTTGTTTCCTATTCTGTTCCTGCTTTTGACCACAAAAAATCATATGGAGGCTTTGGTGATTCAGAAAAGAAGGCGTTTGCTTAGTTTATATGAATTGTTTAGCTATACAATATGTCATTACTGTTTTATGAATTAAAATAAAGCAACATATTTTTGATTCTTATGAATTTTACAGTTCGGCAAAAGCTGTAATATGTCTCATATCTGCTACTATATTTACTTTCACGGTTTTCTCTCAATTTCACGCAATGATTTTATTTTATTTCTGTCCTAGAGTGAGATCAACTTAACCCTTACATATACATCACTGTGCCACGAGCAACTATATATTTACGATCTAGTTACATCATTTAAGTTGTTTTAAGGGTACAAATATTTGAATTCAAAAATTAGATTCTAATTTGCTTAAAGCTTCGAAACCCTTAACTAGTTAAGCTAGTCTTGAAATCATTGATTTCTCACATATCTTAGCTATGCCCAAGCTTGAGTAGCTTAGTGGGTAGAATACTGGCTTATTGTGTATGGAGTTCCTGGTTCGAATCAAGATTCGGACGAGGAACCGCACACTGAGCTTTGAGTTCACTTAGCTTTGCATAGGTACCTGAGTTAATCAGGCGTAATGTGAGTCGTGGAGCTAACCATTCCACACACGTATTCACATTGATTATAAATTTCTGATGAAACTCTCTACCAGCATCAATCCTTAGACCCGTACGTTATGGGATTTCTTTACTGTTAACTATGACTTATTGCTGCAGAAAAAGTAATGGAAACCTGCAACTATTCTATCTTCTCCATGCTATGCTTTACTCAACTTCATGTTTTTAAACTTAAATACCATATATACAATGGTTAAGGATACTTTTTCCTTTGCTCAGGAAAAAAACCAATCGACATTTGCAAGCAAGGTTTTCAGCGTCCTTTAATTTTTTCCTTAGGGTTTTAGTTTTTAGCTGTTATCTTAATCTTTCTAGTATCTAAAACTAAAAACTTAATCTATACTGAAAGCTACCTCCCACGTTTTCGTAAAATCAGATCAATCTCCTGATGTCAGTCGTCATTTTTGACTCACCAATGCACCTTCGATAGCGCTGGTTTTTGTTTGTGGTTGTGTCATGCCATAGAATAATTGAGGTGTAAGCGCGAGTGCTAGAGATCACTTTCTGTAGAATAGGCAATTTCTTTTTGACTTAATCGTCTTAGAGGAGGGTATACTACCCTTAAAGCAAGGGAAATATATCCGAGCTCACCAAGACAAACAAAAACTTTGTATATGCAATCAGTACCATGGTTTGTCTCGTAAAAAGTTTGACGACTTTTGAAACTATTTTGGACGATGGCTAACAAATAATTATCTACCTGGAAATGTCCATCCATCTCACAAAATTAAAAGCGTTCCGTACACTTAGCGCCACTGAAAAAACGATTGGTCTGGCTTGATGACATGCAACCTCGGTGCTCTTTACTTGCATCAACTACTTTGTGAATGGCCCTTATTGTTGAATGGCCACTATATATATAGCTGCCTGTAGTAATAGCTTTAGTAGCCTTTAAGAAGTTTCCCACCGCGTCAAGCATACAGAGGGGTCGATAGTGTATGATGTGTTATGCCGCGTTTACACACATGGCAAATGTTAGCAAGCCAAGTGTGTAAATGGTCCCCTTGTTTATTCTCGGCTGTTTTTACTAATGTTCGAAGAACAATAGTATTAAACTCGTTTCGCCGAAAATTCATATTTCTTTACATATATATATATATATATATATATATATATATATATATATATATATATATATATATATATATATATATATATATATATATATATATATATATATATATATATATATATATATATATATATATATATATATATATATATATATATATATATATATATATATACACACCTGTGTGCAAAATAATAGCAGTGCACACTCGAAGCGTTATATTTTTGCAATTACAACATAAATTTCGATTGCATACTAGAGCCATCTGTTTATGATCGATGGCAATAATTTCCCAGATGTTTTACACAACCCATTTTGTTAAAACGTCAGCAAAGATCGGGGGAATAACCTAATTTTCGGGGACAAGGTGTCATTTGAATGTGCAAAATAATAGCAGCGGAGGTAAACCAAAGTCGTTTTCCGGGAAAAAGTTTGTTTCAATTTTGCAGATAGGATACGGTAAGGGCAAAGAATGTTGACAGTTTTCAAATGTTTCGTTATTTTTAGTATAAAATAGACCATTGAGGAATAATGGGCCGCTCCAAACATTGCAGTGCCGAACAAAGAGATTTAATCAAAAAAATGCTTTTGGATGGCAAAAGCTACAAATTTATTGAGGAAACACTTGGCTGCTCTAGTAAAATGGTCTCGAATGCAAAAAAGTGGGTGGAAAAGCCTGAAACTCGTGGAACAAAAAAGAAACTCAGCACGAGAGATGCCAAAAATGTTGTTCGGCTTGTACGAAAAGACCCTTTTTTGACATCAACCAGTATAAAACAGGAACTCAAGTTGGATGTCAACACTTGTACAATCAGAAGAACCCTTATCAACGCCAAATTAAAAAGTAGAAGTCCGAGGAAAACACCCTTTCTAAAAGACAGACACGTTCGAGACAGTTTAAAATTTGCACGAGACCATAAGGATTGGCCTGCTTCCAAATGGAGGAATATCCTTTGGACTGATGAATCAAAAGTTGTATTATTTGGCTTTCCGGGAAGGAGACAATACATAAGAAGACCGCCAAATGCTTCTCATGATCCACGGTATACCACGAAGACAGTTAAGCATGGAGGGGCAAAGATCAATGTTTGGGGCTCGTTTTCATTTTACGGCCCTGGCCCCATATTTTGGATCAAACCCACGACGGATGCCAAAATTTACGTAGACAATGGAAAATGTCATGTTACCCTTTGCGGAAGAAAATATGCCCCTGAAATGGGTCCTTATGCAAGATAACGATCCTAAACACACCAGCCGCTTAGCCAAGACTTGGTTGTCGACCAATAGAATAGAAGTTATGGACTGGCCCGCTCAATCTCTCGACCTCAATCCCATAGAGAACTTATGGACTGATGTTAAGCAGGCGGTTTTTCAAGCAAAGCCGAAAACAGTGAAAGATCTTTGGCGAGTAGTGGAGTCTGCATGGAATTCTATTACTACGGAACGATGTCAAAGTTTAATAGAGTCAATGCCACGTCGATGTGCTAAAGTAATAGCCAACAAGGGCTACACAATAAACTATTAATTTAGAAGTTTAATATTTCTATTTTTCCCCTATGAAATATATGTTTTTCATCATTAGGTGCGTTTTTTTGCAACCTAGCAGAGCAGGTTAACGTAGGGTTGCAAAAAAACGATCCAGAGCAGAAAATCGCATTGTTCGAAAATGTTGTTGCATTCGCTGAGCTTTTGCTTGGATTGGTTGTTAAATTAGAATAATCCATAGAAAAAAACCTGAATGAAATCTTATCTAGATTTTAATCGAAATCAGACATGAAACTTGCATATGAAACAATCTACAATGATAAGTGCATCGAAAAACTCAAAACCAGTCAGCTCACTACAAGATTTGATGTAAAATAATTGAAAATGGCAGAATGCTATGCAAATTCATTCAATTCAAACTGCCGATTTCAGCAGTGGTACGAACCGTTTAGAACACTCTTACAGTTATCAGCACACTCTACATGTAAGCCCATAAACTACCACTGCTTAACATTTTTTGATTCAGTGACGCCACAAGTGCAGGATTTTTGTTGTTATATTCAATATGCTGTACAAAATTTGATCTGCTCGGATGTGCAAAAAAACGCACCTATTATTAGTTATAAGTTGAAAAACTGCTATTTTTTTGCACAGCCCGTTTCAAACATGTTTATCAAAATTATGAAATTCGAGGCAAAGTGCACCTTAAAACACTTTTTTGTCTTTGCTATATTTGCATTGCCACATTTATGAATACATTTTATATTGTTCCCTACAACGAAACTGGTTGTTTTTGAAAATTTAATCAAATTTATCGGCACTGCTATTATTTTGCACACAGGTGTATATATATATATATATATATATATATATATATATATATATACGAGGGTGGTTCAAATATGATGGAGACAAATGCTTTAGATGGCGCGCATGCATGTTTTGAAGGTCATGGCTTGAGTATGTGATGGCTGGGTCCCTTACGAACAGTGTGGCATAGTTTATGTCGGAGCGCATGTTTCAGGCGCGTGCTAACGACCATAAGTGTTCGTCAAGTGCTATATTTGCATTGCCACATTTATGAATACATTTTATATTGTTCCCTACAACGAAACTGGTTGTTTTTGAAAATTTAATCAAATTTATCGGCACTGCTATTATTTTGCACACAGGTGTATATATATATATATATATATATATATATATATATATATACGAGGGTGGTTCAAATATGATGGAGACAAATGCTTTAGATGGCGCGCATGCATGTTTTGAAGGTCATGGCTTGAGTATGTGATGGCTGGGTCCCTTACGAACAGTGTGGCATAGTTTATGTCGGAGCGCATGTTTCAGGCGCGTGCTAACGACCATAAGTGTTCGTCAAGTGCTATATTTGCATTGCCACATTTATGAATACATTTTATATTGTTCCCTACAACGAAACTGGTTGTTTTTGAAAATTTAATCAAATTTATCGGCACTGCTATTATTTTGCACACAGGTGTATATATATATATATATATATACGAGGGTGGTTCAAATATGATGGAGACAAATGCTTTAGATGGCGCGCATGCATGTTTTGAAGGTCATGGCTTGAGTATGTGATGGCTGGGTCCCTTACGAACAGTGTGGCATAGTTTATGTCGGAGCGCATGTTTCAGGCGCGTGCTAACGACCATAAGTGTTCGTCAAGTGCCGACCGCCATTGCGCAACGTATTGTCATTCGTTTTTTAGTGTGGTAAGGCGTTAAAAACACGGAAATTTTTCTGCATTTGCGAAATCAGTTTGGTAGTGAGTGCCTGAGTAGGGCTGGTGTGTTTAAATGGGCCAAAGCATTCAAGGATGGCCGCGAAACCGTCGAGAATGAGCCGCATGATCGTCGACCGCGAAACAGCATCACACCAGACAACACTCGCCGCGTAGAACAACTCATTTTGGAGGACCGTAGGATGAATGTTCGAGACATTTTGGCTGAACTGGGCATCAGTATTGGTAGTGTAATGTTTATCATCCACGAACGCTTTCAATATCGCAAAATAACGGCGAGATGGGTTCCTAAACTGTTGAACTTCTCCAGGATAACGCGTGCCCTCATATCGCGCGTCTCACGCTTGATACAATATTGGAATTGGGGTGGGAGGTACTGGAACACCCTCCCTACAGTCCGGATTTATCACCCTGCGACTACCACATGTTTGCACCACTCAAAGAAGCCCTCGGAGGTCAAAGATTCAACACCGACGACGAGGTAGAGGAGTTCGTGCGCACATGGCTGTCCAAGTTGCCAAAGGAATTCTTCGATACCAGCATCAAAAAACTTCCGGAAAGGTGGAAAAAATGCGTAACTAGAGAGGGAACTACCTTGAAAAACTGTGAATTTTTGTAAATTTTTTCGATAGTAAATAAACGTGTCAGAGCATTTGTCTCGACCATATTTGAACCACCCTCGTATATATATATATCAGCAAAATGATTAAGGGAGATAATCTCTGGAGTGGCCGATCTGATTGAGCTGAAATTTTCGGAGAACATAGATGTATATAGTAGGTAGGTTCCTGACTCAAATTCAGATATCCTAAACCTTTTGGCGACGGCGAGCGTTTTAGTGAATTTTGAGGAACTCCTATATTTCCAAGCAGTGTAAATTTTTGTTAAAGAAAAGTATTGGGAATGAAAACTAATTATGTTCTAAGCTTGTCTATGATAAAGAATTGGAAATTTTGAGCCGTGTGTGGGTGTAGGGTGCCTAAAAGTAAGCAAGGAATTTTTTTCAAATTTTGATTTGTCATTACTTGTAAGAAAAACATTGGATCATCGTGAAAGTTACAGAGCGTATTGATGTTGACTAAAATTGGGCACATATAGATTTTCAGCATAAAGCGGGTAACCCTGTAGCTGTGGCAGGCTGCTGAAAAAAAATCCTTCAAATCATTGATCTTCCTGAAAAATTTTTGATTTTTGACAAAAATTTCAAATCTTTGATAAATTTTATCTTTTGTCCTTCATCTCAAGATAAAATTTTCAAAATTCCGATTTGCATAAGAACGGCAACCCATCACCAAATTACCTCTATTTTTAGCACTCGAAAGTTGTGTTCACGAGAACTGACGACCGGATAATCCGATCATAATGAAATTTACAGGACATGTTGGTATTAACTAGGACCAGGTCTGATAGTGCGGGCAACCCTGTGGCAGTGGTAAAAAATAACTGAGAAAAAAAACATCTTTTTGGCCTATAACTTCCGATTCAGCCACCAGATTTTAACAAAATTTACACAGTACTTGGATGTTACTTTGTGTAACATTTTTTGAAAATTTGGTTGAAAAATTAGTATAGGGCTGGCAGCTGTGGTGATTTTTGTCTCATAAATCTTGCAAATTTGCTCAGCAAAATAAAGCTTTTTTCCCTATAAATTCCGGTCCAGTGTAGAAATCAAGACGAAGTTCATGCAGTAAATGGACCTTAATGTGAAGTAAATGTCGTAGAAATTTCGTACAAAAATCATGAAAGGGCTGCCAGCTATGACCATTTTTGTAATTTTGTTTAATTTCTTTACTGAGCGATTATGTCATTAGATTTGCAATTGAGAATGATCCTGCAATGAAAATTAACAACAAATATGAACGTTTTAAAAGTTTGAAAAGTTTTAAGAGTGGTAACCCTAAAATTTTTTTCTCCCGTATAACTTCCAGCGCAGTGATTCAATCGAAACGAAATTTACTGGTTGGGTTTAACTAAACGTGAAGCAGATTTGGTATATATTTTGCTTCGCTTCTGACGCAGGGTAACCAGCATTAGCCATTTTCGTAAATATTGCACCAACAGATGCTTCAAATTACGTACTCATATGCAAAGCATTTGCGATAAAAATAAGAAACCAATTTTTAAATTTTCCGAGTTTTGAACATTTTTCGGATGGCAGCCTCAAACAACGTTTAACCGCTGAAACTTTCGATGAAATCCTCCGATGAGAACGAAATTCAAAGGATAAGTTGATTTAAGTATGAGCTTGTTAAGGTTAACTTATTGCTGCTTCATTGGAAAAGTATTGCCAGCACTCAACATTTTCAGCATTTGTATTATAGTTGAGTTTTGTTGCTTGGGATAAGGAATGGTTGTACAAAAAAGTGTATTACGTCTTCCCACATTTTTTTGTCACTCAAAGACAATTTCTTCGAAAATTAGTTTTCTAGCGGTTCTGATGCGCTAGACTTTTGTTTTTACATTGTTTTTTGTTTTTTTTTTTTTTGCATAAATTTTGTTTCTTACACACTAATGATATTACCCAGCCTGTACAACAGCTGGGATTACACTGGTAATAGTTTCCTTAAACATTACCTTACACTTAAATTACGATCTAACCTATGTCTAATTATAGTTACTTAGCCTAATTACATCTAATCTTAACCTAGGTCTTAAATCTAACCCCTTCTATTTGACGGGTGGCCTGTGTAGTCGAAAAGCACATCCATAAGCTGCCGTTGCAATGCTATTATCGCGGGGCGCATAAATGGCTCATAAAAGCCACCTGTACGCCCTAGTGTTCGAATTAGTCCATTCTCATGTCCGTCTGTCTGTCCGTAAAATCTTGTCGTTAATTCCACAACTCGGTCCCTAAGTGGCTTCAGTCCTGACGCCTGATACAGGAGAAGGTTCTTCGGCCACTTTTTAGTTACCGGGTTGTAGAACCTGCCAGTGCAGAAGCGAAGGATTCTTCTTTCGAATACCTCCGCTTCTGCCATGACAGTTTTTGAGCAGGTAATCCAGGATGGGGATGTATAATTCAGGATTGGCCGGATCAGGGTCTGATAGCAAATGGATTTAGCTTTGGTGGTCATGCCCATCTTTTTGGTAAAAAGAGGTCGGATGCGTTGAAATGCAAATTTGGCAGCTTTGATTTTCTGCCGCACAAAGGGATTAAATTTTGAAAATTCCTGGAAATCGATTCCGAGGTACTTAAGAGATGGGCCAGGAGTAATCTTAGATGTTCCGAACGAGACAGCGAGTTTCTTGGTCTTGTTGCGAATAGTTTGAGATCCCCGATACTTGGAAGGATTGCGAAAAACGCAAAGCTGAGTCTTACTGCTGTTTGGTTTGATGCCTCATTCGTCAAAGTAAAGATTTAGTTCTAACAAGTAGTATTCCAGGCTCTTCTCTGCTTTGAGCGGGTCTTGGCTCGACGTGAATAAGAGCGTGTCATCGGCATATTGGAGGGTTTGGACTTGAGGTTGGCCCACTGGAATAGGAAGGTCAGCGTTGAATATGGTATAAAGAATTGGTTCAGTGAGAGAACCTTGTGGCACTCCTGATGTCACAGGTTTAATGAAAGAATCTGCTGCATTAACGCTGACATAATAAAGTCTGTTGATAAAAGAGCTTGCGGCGAGTTTTATTACCTTTTCCGGGAATCCAAACTTGATCAACTTAAACAGAAGGCCTTGGTGCCAGACGGAATCGAAAGCCTTCTCGATATCTAAAGCACACACCACAGTCGGAATGTTTCGCTCATTCAAGTGAGACACAATTTGATCATGCAATTATGATATGGCGTGGTGAGTGCCTTGCTTGCGCCTAAAGCCAAACTGGTGTTCGGGAATTATTTGTGTGAGATGTGCCTTGCTTGCGCCTAAAGCCAAACTGGTGTTCGGGAATTATTTGTGTGAGCTCACATTAGTTTTTTATCATTTCCATCCAAATTCTCTCAAAAATCTTCCCCAAATTAGGAAGCAAAGAAATTGGACGGAAATTACTGGCCTCTTTAGCTTTTCTTTTTGGCTGTTAAGAGCAGAACTGTCGGGCGGAACGGCATTCAGCTGCGATTGGAATGTCGATGCAAACAACTCTGCCTGACGGTCAGAGTTGCGAACATCAACATTGTCAATCGTTACCACCATCTCCTGGCTTTTGAATTTGCCAGAAAGCAGATTAATTTCTTTAAACATGTCGGGGCCTGGTCGGATGTCAACCAGCCGCTGCACAAGACACTCACTGCGAAATTTACCAACCATCTTAGCAATTATTGTACTGTGACAGTTGATATTCGAAAGTAGAGGCTTATACAACGGGTGATCCCTCCCATGCTCTTGAAAAATTCGCTTTAACTTACAGCGCCAAATGTGTCTCACTTTCATGTGCTTACCAATTTCTGGCGGTAGCGTGTGATTCTGATATATGTTAAGTGTGATCAAGCGTGTATTTTGGACAACGGTTTCGTCTGTGATATCAGTCGCACAAACATCAAGATTTCCTACCACAACGTCTATGTCGCGCTGAAATTTTCCCCAATCGGTGTTTTTGAGAGATCGAGTTGTCTTTGGGGGTCTTTCCATGAAGGTGAAAAAAGAACGGAACTGAAGCCGAAGCTTTACGGCCAAGTGATCAGACATACCAGCATGCGTCCAGCAATGTGGGGGATCAATACTGCTGCACAGGTCGTCTGACAAGAGAAAAAAGTCAATGGTAGAGTTACTACTTGGTCTGGTTGGTGAGTTCGGAGCAACTACTTGCAAGGGAATAGGAGGGCTGCTTAGTTGCAGAAATTCAAGCAACACCCTACCGTTTCCATTGGTCACGGAATCTCCCCATCGTGGGTATCTCGAGTTCAAATCGCCACCAATAAACGAATATTTATATTGGGATATGATTGAGTTAAACACTCCGAAATCATGTAGCAGGCTTGACTTTGACGAACTACATCGAACATACAGAGATGCTACGAGAATTCGCCTATGGTCCGTTATTTTGACTACAGGTTCAGCAAACGCACAGCACTTCAGATCGGGGACCGCGACGGGCTCCATGTCCAGATTATTCTTAACCAGTAGTGTCGCGCCGCCATTTTGGTGGTCGAAGACAGTGGTAAACTTTCTAAAGCTGACTTTATGGAATTCTGAGAGTCTTGTTTCTGTTATCAACGCAAGATCCAATTTCAACGCATCAAGGAGGTGTTGAACAGACGCTCTTTGTGCCATCAAGATGAGCGAAGCGCTATTAAAAGTGGCCACGTCAACCAACTTATTTGAGAAGGGTAGTCAGCAGCTTGAGAGTGGCAACCAGCCCCGCAGCATCATTTCCTGCCGCCAATACTTGGCTGATAAAGTCATTTATCAGTCCAAGATTTACATTAGCAGGAGATGACCCCTGCGAAGCTGGAGCTCGCTGAGAACCAGAACTAATCAAAATCGGATAATATCAACATGCCGTTTAGAAATGTTTAGATCAATATATCTCCAAAACGGCTATGGTTACAAGGAAAAGTTATACAATCTTTTTTGTTGAAAATTGTTTTTCCGTAGACGTGACCGTTACTGAGATATTTAGGAAAGGTCACTTTTGGTGACCTTTGACCTCGTATAAAAAAAAGTAACGCAGCACTCGGATCGATGGAGACTTTTGACATTTTGTTTCCCCTAATTTTTCCAAAGTTTCGTCTTTTATATGTTGAATTCCTTTCACATTCGCAAAGTGTATACTTTGTAACCAAAATCCGTTACGTGCTTAGTTTCCTCATTTACTTTTTAGTGTTGGTTTCCATCGTCTTTAATATAGAATTTGGGTTTTAGACAATTCAAGCGGCTTCATTTCCATCCTCAAAGAACTATGCTACCATTACATTGTCATATGATAAACTACTTGAAATGATGAATGAACAACTGGCATCTGTTTGAATACATAAAATATTGAAATTTTGATGCGGCTGTCACTATTATAAACTGGGCCACTTGTGCTCTGAGAAAGAAGCCGCCTCCAAAAAAATATTTTACCTTAACGTTGTTTTCTTGTATAAATCTGTACTACAGGTATATATTTGTAATTTTGGTTCACCCACAATACAAAATATTTAAAAAGTTTTGGGCTTGGAATGTGATAATTTCTTTAAAGACAGCGAATCTGTTAATAACCATTCTACCTTACGTTGCTTAAAAAAATAAGAAGACTGAAATTAAAAAAATGTTGTCATTAATGATTTATGCGTGTGCAGACTTCTTGTAAATACTGAAAGTATGAATAATAAGCTACATCAAGAGTTCCTTAGGGTTCGATTCTGGGTCCTATATTTATTCAAAAGTAACAAAATGGAACTAAATCTCAAAAAGCACTATCAAATTACCTTTAGTCGAAGCAGTACAGAACAGGTTTAAGCACTGTATGGATGAAAATTTATTAAAAACGATGCTCAACATCAATTACTTAGGATTAATAATAAATATTAGGTTAAAGTTTAGCGACAATTTGAATCCCTGCAAGTGCTTTTAGGGATACTGGATTCGTGATCAAGAATATCTTTGAGTTCAAAAGTAGCCAAAGAAAAATTATTTCATACAAGTCGCTAGTCCGCAGTATCCTAAAATATTGCCCTTTTTTTTGGGAACTCTTTTATAATTCTTACATCGAAAAGTCCAGCTTAAAAACAATTTATGAATATCATCGGCTCCAAAGAAAACTTACTGAAAACAGTGCCTTCATACAAAGAGAAGCTTCAATATTTCAAGCTAATATCTCTGTCTGACCGTTGTAACCTCCAAGACTCTGTTTTATTTTATAATCCTATTAACTAATGCTCTTTGCTTCCAAAATTGAGCTCCGCACTCCTCATTATTCCAGAGAGCGCGTAAAAATGATTCACTGAATTCGGACAAATATCAAACTAGTTTAAAATGTTGCGCCAATGCAACAATCTCTCGATATTCATGTATGCGCATATATATTTTTCAATATAAAATAAACGAATTAAAGAACATAATTTACTATCGTAATAATGAATAACTATCTCGTCATTTGTACTCAGAAGCTTCGACCCATGCTGTTTCGAATATGTGCTGAGCATCGTTGAGCTCAGGCACACAGTACCGGCAGCACGGAGTGCCTAACTTACCCATTCTGTTCGGGCATTTTCTGAAGTAACCGTGCACTGTCGAAAATTGACAAAGGTAGAAATTCACCTCTGTCCGGCTACGGCTAACTCAAGGCTCTATTAGGCTAACTAGTTTTGCCGTCTAAAGTCCTTTGCTACTTTTACTCCAACGTAGTTTCAAACTTAGAGGATTTGCGTACGCGCATTCATCTGAAACGTAACTCTGTCCGGTTCTGAGCGAGAGAGGTATCATTCCTTGCGTTCTCGCACTAATAAATCTATAACAATTACACGGCATTTTCTGAAACCGTGCAGTAGCTACAGCTATACGTATGGCACCTCTGCACGTCTGAAATTTCTTCATTCGGAGCGCGTTTCTCTAAATGTTGGCCTCAAACAGCAAAACGGAATTGACTGCCGCTATCAGCAGCCTCTGTATCATATTACTGGGTCCGCTTTATTGGCCATTAGTCTATTTAGTGAACTGACGACTGACTAGAACCATGTCACATGCCATGCGGATATGTTTGCAATAGGTCAGCTGGGTATCCAGAGTCACTCCCAGATGTCTAACCGACTTGCTGGTCTGGACCTCGACAAAGCCAACGATGACGGTAGGACAGTTGGTATCCTCTCCTTTGTCAACATGACAATATCTGTTTTTGAGATCGCCAACTGGAAGCCATGCTCGGTCATCCACCACAACATTATTCTCATGTCTCGGTTAAGTCTGAGTTGGATGAATACGGTACATCTGGCAGTGTTAACCGCTGTGAGGTCATTTGCGCACCTATCAAAATAACATCCGCATGCATTTTCAGGTGCAACAGATCATCATACATGATGTTCCTGAGGTCAAGTTATAGGGTCGATATATGGTATAGGTGTCGTAGAGGACCCATCGGTCACTGATGTAGTCCCGTATCATAGACGTCAAGTAACTAAGAATGCGGAACTTCTGCTCAATGGCCCGAAGGATGTTTGCCAATCTCACCGATTTGAGGCGTTTTGCATATCCCGTGTTACCAGCAGGCAACCAGTTTGGCACTGTGTCATAGCGCTGTGTCATGGCTTTTAATTTCAAATAAGTAAATAGAATATGCATGGCGTGACCAGCATTCTACTAGACGGCCATGCTATAACAAATAACCAGTCTGAAAATCTGAAAACTTGCCACTGATAATGTCAAAGTCTTTTTTTTACTGTAACTGAAATTAAAATAATGATCACACTTACACATATATAAGCACCTCTTTTTAATCTACTACTAGATGGATCTAATGAATTTTGTTTTTACAAGAAAAATACAACTTAAATTTTTGAAGACAAACTATACATTTCCATCGTGTTCTGTCCATCGGATATTATGAAAATTACATCACAAGAAATAATTTGTTGCCAAATTGTTACATCCTCTCAACTTGCATGATCCCAATTAGATTTTTGTTTGCACAGCTCGAATAAGCAAATCTTCAGGTAGTACCGTTCTTTTCACGTACATACCGTACTTTACAACATATGCGTGATATAAGCAGACATATAATGTTCCGGTCTTCATCCAACGCAAAATTAAGTTTTATCTTGAATTTCAAACTGCCGGGTTACACTTATGGTCAGACAATGCGAACTTTCTATACATTTCTTTCAACGAACATCAAAACAGAAAGTTCCGCCCTATTAAAATGCTCTAGGTGAGGATTTTTAATGTTCGAGTGGAGTTTTTCGATTTTCGTGCTCGTTCAACTAGTATTTATGTCATTACAAATAATGGGTATTAACGTATCAGCACGTAAACATTCTATAAGCATTGAATACAAGGCCATTAACTGTAAAATGATCTACGCAGAAAATGGAAATTCACCAAAAATTCAAAACGCGATCGCAAACGATAAATTACAAACACAATACAATTCGAAATAACCGTAGCTTTTGAGTGCGCTTGCCAATCACTGACTTATTTATGATAACCAGACTATCAAAACTGTTGGAAAAGCCTTAGAGTAAAAAAAAAAAATAGATTGAGTAATTCGCCTAATTTGGCTTTGATTTCCGCCCTCGAACTGGTCATTTTGGCTTTGAATGCCATAAATCTCGGGTTCTGCGTTGGAGTGTTTTTTTGTGTGCAATGTTGAAGCTTCCCTTGATTTGAAAGCAAAAAGTGGATTCGTTAGTATTCTACAGCCGTACAAAAATTACAACTCCTCAAATACAAGAGCTCTTTACGGTATGCCCGCCAAATCAGTGTTTACATTACCGGATGATTCCGTAAAAGCTAAAATCATACTTGTATCGTACCGGGAAAGGTCCATTGCCCCTTTCGAAATATCTGTTCACTTATTCGTCGCACGAAAAGTGTCCAACGATTTCTTTATTTGATCGGATTTCGTCCGGGTCCGACGACGATTGCCGGCTTTTGAATGAATGGAAATCGACGAACGTTTGTTGTTGCCGAAGGTTGTTGAACTTTTGCTATGTGCTTTAGATACTGTGCGTTGATTTTTCGAGGTATGAAATTTTTTTGATGCATATGCAATTTTATTCAAATGATTCGGTTGAGTACATTTCGACATATCTCCAGTCCCAAGCGGCTGATGTCGCAAGATCAAAATCAAGTAAGAGCCACTGTTTCGTAGAAATTTATGGCATGATGTGCAGTTTCTATTTTGAGTGCTTTCTAAAAGCAAATGATCTCGAAGTGTAGTTCGTTATGGTGGATGGCTTACGGTATCTGCATGGTTTGGAATCGAGTAGCTATTTAATTCAATGCTAAGTGCCTACATGCAAGCTGGGAGACAGGTAAGCATGAGAAGATGAATCAACAGATTCTTGGAGACTTTAGTCAAGGGTCTTGTACCATGGGTGCTTTCATCTACTTGTACTTGAAGGATTAGACAGCTAAATTTGCATAGCTACAGTGGGTAAAAAATGTTAAGGCACGAACTCTTAGTATGAATAAAAAACCTATTTTTAATGCGACTTTAATAATAAATGATGATGTTTTCGCATTGAATTAAAAGTTTTGCATGTTTACTTTAAGACCAATATAAAAAAAACCCGGTAACGAAGCAAATTTCAGAACACTAACGTAACATTTTTCACTGAAGTACCAAAATAGCGCAAAAAAAAGTTAAGGCACAGCACAATTTTATCAGAAATTATTTGTAATTCCTGGAAAAAAATACCGTTAAAGGTACTTAAAATCATAAAAATATGATATTTCTATTCAGTCTAGCTTGAAAAGTGTTTTAAAAAGTAATTTTATTGAGGGTGTTGTTAAAAATGAGTGTGAAAGGAAATCGGTAGGTGCAGAAATCCGTGAATGTTTTTTTGCGACGTTGGAAAATATGAATGGCGTATTCTGAGATTGGAATACTAATGGGAAAATCAAGCTATACAGTGAGAAATGTAATAACAAAATATAAATCAACCAAATCGTTTAAAACAAAGCATCGGTCAGAAGAGACTAAAATCTTATCTGATCGACAAAAGGGGATTATCAGAAAAATTAAGAAAAACCCTAAACTAAGTGTCCCAGTTTTACAAATTAAGGTGAAAAAACGAGTTGAAACTCAAACTCAAACTATTCGAAATGTAATAAAGAAAGCGGGTTTTAAGGGCAGAATGTGCCTGAGTAAACCTTATATTAGTACAAAAAATGAAATTGTTAAATTACGTTTTGCTGAAGAGTTCGTAAAAAAGCCAAAATCATTCTGGAAGTCCATAATTTTTGTTGATGAAGTTAAAATTAATGTTTTTGGATTTGATGGACAGCGATATGCTCGGCGAAAGCCTAATACAAAGTTTAGGAGGAATCATACTACTCCCACTGTAAAACATAGCAGAGAGAACGTTATGCTATGGAACTGTATGGGGCCATATGATCCTGAAAATATAGATTTTGTGAACGTTATGATGGATCAAACCTGTTGCCTGGTTATTCTTAAAAGAAATATTAAACAAAATTGCTGAAAAATTAGGCACTTTATACAATTTTGGCCTGTATCAGGACAACGATCCTGTCGACGATCCAATGTCGGCTTTGGGCTATTTGTAACTGTCGAAATGCTATTAAAAACACCCATCAGTCAACGAACTTAAACCCGATCGAGCATTTATGACATCATCTCAAAACTAGAGTGGCATTGCGATAGGTAAAGTATAACAAAGGGCTCCAAGATGTCATTATTGAAGAAGGGACCAAAATTTCACCCATTTTTGTAAAAAAATTCCGAAAAAGATGCCGAAACGACTGCGAGAAGTGATAAAAATGCATGGAATAGCCACAAAGTATTAGCGCTATGTAAGCTAATTTTTTTGAAATTGATCACTTTTGAAATAATTGTAATAATTTCAGATAAAATTGCGCTGTGCCTTAACTTTTTTTGCGCTATTTTGGTACTTCACTGAAAAATGTTACGTTAATGTTCTGGAATTTGCTTTGTTACCGCTTTTTTTATATTGTTCTTAAAGTAAACATGCAACACTTTTGATTAAATGCAAAAACACAATCATTTATTATTAAAGACGCATTAAAAATAGGTTTTTTGTTCTTACTAAGTGTTCGTGCCTTAACTTTTTTTCCCCACTGTATGTACTTCTAGTAATAGAGAATTGTTTGGGAAACAAAACTTGAGCATTAAGTCAGCTCGACATTAAACTTATGCAGTACATTTTGAAAAAAACGAATCATAGTAAACTCTTATTTCAAGTTGCTCTTTTTACTGGTTTCTACTAATTTTCGAAGAAAATTAGCATTAAACTCGCTCCGCCGAAAATCGTCATATAAATATATATATATATATATATATATATATATATATATTTATATATATATATATATATATATATATATATATATATATATATATATATATATATATAAGCAAAATGATTAAGGGAGATAATCTCTGGAGTGGCTACACCGATTGAGCTGAAATTTTCGGAGAACATAGATGTATATAACAGGTAGATAATATATATGTATATAATTCAGATATCTTAAACCTTTTGGCGGCGGCAGGCATTTTAGTGAATTTTCAGGTACTCCTATATTTCCAAGCAGTGTAAATTTTTCTTACAAAAAAGTACTAGGAATGAAAACTTATTATGTTTTTAATCTGCTTATGATAAAGAATTGTAAATTTAAAGCCTTGTGCAGGCACTGAGTGCCTAAAAGTAGGCAAGGTTTTTTTTTCAAATTTCGATTTTTCATAGCTTCTAAGAAGAACAATGCATCATCGTTAAAATTGCAGAGCATATTGATATAGACTTAAGTTTAACACATATGGACTTTCAAGACTGTGCGGGCATATCTGTAGCTATAGCAGGCTCCTAAAAAAATCCTTCAGATCATCGACCTTCCTGAAAAAATTTTGATTTTTGAAAATAGATTCAAATTATTGATAAATTTTGACTTTTGTCCACCAAGTCAAATAAAAATTTTCAAAATTCCGCGGTAAACAAGAACGGAAACCCGTGATGAAATTACCTCTATTTGCAGCACTCAAAACTTCTGTTCACGAGAACTGACGATCGGATAATGCGATCAATATCAAATTTACAGGACATGTTTAAATTAGCTAGGACCAAATATGATAGAAGTGATTTTGAAATACGGCAACACTGTGGCAGTAGTGCCATTTGGAAAAAAATTATTGTAGAGTCGCCAGCTATGGCGATTTTGGTCTCCTAAATATTGTAAATTTGTTCAGGAAAATAAATGTTTTTTCCCTATAACTTCCGATGCAGTAACGAAATCAAAACGAAATTCATGTGATAAGTGGATCTTGTTGCATTTATAATTCTGTAGGAATTTCGTTGAAAAATCGTGAAAGGGTTACCAGCTATGATGAATTACGTAATTTATTGACATTTCTTTATCGAGCGATGTTGTCATACAATTTCCTAATGGGAGTTATCCTGCAATGACAATTAACAACAAATATTTACGTTTCAAAAATTTAAAAAGTTTGGACGGCGGTAACCCTCAAATTATATTCACTCCTATAACTTACAGCGCAACCATTCAATCGAAACGAAATTCATAGAGTGAGTTTAACACAATGTGAAGCAGCTATGGTGCTAGCACATGATTGCCAGCACCAGACAATGTCGTAAATATTGCACCAACAGATGCATCCATTTTGTATTCATAAGCAAAGCATTTACAATAAAATAAGCAACCGATATTTAAATTTTCCGAGTTTTGGAAATTTTTCGGATGGCAACCCCAGACATAGTTTAATCGCTGAAACTTTCGATGATGTCCTTGGATGAAAACGAAGTTCAAAGGATAGGTTGATTAAGCACGAGCATGTAATGGTAAATTTATTGCTGCTGTGTTGGACAAATGTTGCCAGCACTGAACATTTTCATCATTTGTGTTTTAGGAAATGCTGTCAGAAAATGATATTTGTTCCTTTGAGTAAGAAATGGTTGATATGATACTACAAAGAAGTGTGTAGCGTCTTCACACATTTTTAAATCCGTCAAAGATAATTTCTTCGAAAACTAGTTTTCTAGCGGTTCTCATGGGCTAGACTGTTTTTATTTCATTCAAAAATAGAGACATTATTTATTATCATCTCCCAATTTTCACTTTGGGTTAGGCTTTGTTTATCACTTCGCAACTACACTAAGCTATAATACTAAGTCAACCAATTAAAACATATATGTTCCGCCATCTCATGATCACACACTAAACTGCTACTTTGCAGCAGCTATTACGAAGCTAGATATGACACCTGTGGAAGAGTTATTTGAAATACCGGAGATATCAGATGTAAAAATATTGAAAAGAATTGGACCGAGTATGGAGCCGTAAGGTGCGCCTGATTTAATACAGAACTCATCAGAAAGTGCCCCGTCACAGGTGCCGATCGCTATCTTGTGACTGAGTAAACAAGATTTTGAAGATTTGAAGTCCATCATATGGTACCAGAGACAAACAATCCATTCAGAGCCGAAGGCGTTCTGAAGATCAATCAGGAATATGACACGGAGTTTGTGTACATCGTAAGAGTTTTTGGAACGGGGAACATTTTTGCACGCCTGCAAGCAGTATGTTTACAGCCAATATTGAGGCAGGAGTCAAAGAGAACGCAAAGATCTTCATAGAAGCAGGTTGAAAACTTTTTTAGAGTGAAGATTTTTTAGGAGAAGATTTCATTTTCTTCTGAGAACTTTTTCGATTCTCTTAAAGGGTATATACCAGAGCGAGTAGAGTTTCTTTGCTTACGAAAAATTGCATGGTTCGATAGATTGAATTGAAATAGACTTACTAAATGATTTTGCCGTCAAAAAATTGAGACAATGCTACTGACAATTGTGGTGAAAATGGTGTCAAAGCTATGTTTTTTACTTCGATAGATTCGAGACCGGGGATTCGAGTTGTAAACTATAAAACCAGTAAAGTATCCGGAGCTGTAGGATTATTGGATTTGTTGATAGCTAATAAAGAAAATGTAAGTCCATAAGCAGATTTAGGGTATTGATGTTTGAGTTAGTGCAGATACCGGAAGGGTTTTGGATGCACTCCATAGCCTTTGGTGCTGAGCTGAAGACATTCTTCAGACGATTTGACTCATTCAGACTTTCTATGTTACCACAGAAGGTTTTCAATGATGACCTCTTTGAATTGTGGATGCCATACTTAAAAGTCGTCAGTTTTATTTTATACCGTGGCTACCATTCATTAAATCTTTTTGAGCCATTAAATTCCTTCTTGCACTCCCTTTGCAGGGAAGCAGTTTTCAGATCTTAACATGGGGGCTTTTGGGTACTCTTTAGCTTTAAGAGGACTGAATGATTGCCCCAGTTGCAGAGTTAAAGGCAGTGGCAATGGTGTTAATCATCTAATATAGATCATAGTAGGAGTCGATACTCCCTGGGAGAATCTCTTGAGAGTTTAGAAGTTAAAGATATTACATCGCATTTTATTTATTTTATTTAAATTTTATTAGCTTAGCAACTCCGGAAATGTAAATCGAAACTAAAGACATTTAGTCTTAAACCTGATGCTTCGTGTTTTTCTTATTCCAGCCAATTACGTGTTTCCCAGATTTTGCCCCTCCCATAGACATATAAAGACTGAACACGCAATCATAATAGCGGGGAAAATAAAATATGTGTCACATGTAGGGAATCCAATCCCGGGATTAGAATCCCGGGATCCCGGGATCCCGAACAGTTTTTAGTCCCTAAAATCCCGGGATTGATGTTTTATAATCCTGGGATTGATGATTTATAATCTCGGGACTATAAACCATCAATCCTAATTGAGATCCGGGATTTTAGTGGCTAAAAACTGTTCGGGATCCCGGGATCCCGGGATTCGGATCCCGGGATTGGATTCACTAGACTCACATGGGGCACAAATTTCAAAATTAATCAAATTTTCTGAATGAAATTTGACGTTATTTTGTAAGGAGAGGTCGAAGATGTTGCTTGCACACATTTTACAAGCATTTCTTTCCACGAGTCAAGAGCTTTCTACGCTAAATCCGGTAAAAATAGATGCATTGGTTCAAATTGAATTTGTACTTACATTACACATTCTAGGGCAAAATCCTATGAGTAATTGGTGCAAAACACTTTTTACTTGTGCACTGTTTATTGATCAATCTAAACATTTACACTTTTAATTGATGAAAACACGAAAATAAAACATGTGTCAAACCACCCGACGGCCATTTTTATAGATTGTTTTTATTCATAGGCGGGGAAAGCTTGATAGCTTGTAGGGGCATTAAGTTTGATCAACCATATGAATCGACGTCATTTAGGTGAGGAAAATTGTTTGAACGATGAAAACAGGTGTGAATGAACGATTTAAAGCAAACTTTGAAATTGACTTGGCTTACTATTTAGAAATGCTACGTGCAGATTATGATGCTAAGTAATCTAAACACGTCGTTTGTACATATTTCATGTGTAGATGTTTTAGGTTACGCTGGTAGGCAAACCGATTGATTGAAAGTAAATTAGCAAGTGTTTTGGTCGTGAAAATTTAATTCGTAGTTTTAAACGATATTCAGTTAGATTTCAAATATGTTTTTAGTATTTTAAAATGTTTACAAATGTTTTTAGTATTTTATTGAAATATTCAAAAGGCTTTTAAGGCAAAAGTAGCTGAAATCGGCCAATTTCGGGTTAGAGTGGTTTCGGACATAACAGGCCAAGACCTATTGCTGTGATACAAAAATTTCGGTTTTATAGGGGAGTAAGGTGTTTTTTGGCCATGGTTTTGCAAAAACTGCCTTTACGGCGCTTTCGATGATTGAAAAAGGTAGGAGAGTACAATAATGATATTTTAAGGATGAAAAAATTGTTGATAGGTAGAATCGGACAAAAAGGACCAATTTTCCCAAACATTTTTTTTTGGTCTAGCTTGAATTCAAGGACCTTTCTGAGTTATTCAGGCGAAATTTCTGTACAAGTCTGGGAAAAGGCGGCCTAGTTTCGAAGATACGGCAAAATTCACAGGCGGAGAGAAAACTATCGAATGAAAAAGTATCTGAACCATTTCCTAGTTAGCACTTTTAGTGCTACTTTCAGTTTTTCCGGACGGCTCTTCAGTCGATTTCATTTTGCCGTATGTTCGAAACTAGACCGCTTTTTCCTAAACTTGTATGTAAATTTCGCTCAAAACTACTCAGAAAGGTTCCCCAATTCTTGCTAGACAAAAAAAAATGTTGGGGAAATCGGAAGTTTTTACCCAATGCTCCCTATCAAAATTTTTTCTCGTCCTTAAAACAGAACTATTATACTCTTCAACCACTTCCAATCACCGAAAGTGCCATAAAGGCAGTTTTTGCCAAACTATGGCCAAAAAACCCCTCACTCCCCTACAAAACCGAAATGTTTGTATCACAGCAATCGGTCTTGACCCGTTATGTTCCAAACCACTCTAACCCAAAATTAGCCGATTTCAGCTACTTTTGCCCTACAAACTTGTTAAATATTTGAATAAAATACTCGCAAGTACGAAAATACTCGATACTTCATGTGCTTTCAAAGTGCGCTATCTAAAAGCAGATTTTATTTTAACATACTTGAAAGCATGACAAACCTCAACTTCATATAATATTTGATCATACATTTTGATCAGATTTAATGGTTAAAGTGTGCTGCTTTTGCCCACCAGTAGTCTCTACTCGAATTATTCGAAATGTAAAAAAGAAAGCGGATTTGAAGGGCCAGAATGTTCCGAAGCAAACCTTATATTAGTAAAAAAAAAAATGAAATTGTTAGATTATGTTTTGCTTAAGGGGTTAGTCCACTGTTAAACTGCTCCAAATGAACTTTTTTTTTAAACAGCTGCCAAAAAAAAACTATTCAAGATATCGATTTGAAATTTTACATACATCTTTATTGAAGTTAAGAGTTAACATTTTCGTTGGAAAAAAATATTAGAAAGCAAAATGGCGGCCACCCCAATGGATCGCCGCAGCACCGCCGAAAAAAAAAGCAAAATGCGCCTCGTAAATTCCTGGACAAAATAAGCGTCTGTGAACAAATTACCAAAAATATTTCATTAGTTTTGAGTATAAAGGACTACACGGGCCTAAATTTAGAACAAAAAAAAATTTTTTACGATTTGGGAAGAGCTGCTTCACACTTCATGGTGAGCGTAGAGTCTGCTTCTAGGATAAGAGGCACATGAAATAGCCCGATTACAGGTTGATAACCCATGGTTCTTGAATTAGCTCCTGCTCTGCCTTTGACAAGTGAAGAAGCAGGGCAGCTGCTACTGCTTTGGAATGGTGCAGATTAATTTGAATTGGTTGTCAACTCCAATCAGGGTTGAGCCCAGGCCGTTCTCAAATGCAATAGCTGCCTCATTCTCAACATTTGTTTTCAAAGTTAGAAGGTCTAGATAGCCGTCCAACTCAACCCTATTCATCGTAAAAGGATTCCGCATCTCATTTTTTTTTCAGATGTCACTCCTATAAAAGCGACGAATTTCTTCTGGAAGACTCCTTCGCTTGTGACTCTTGGTCACAAGTCCCTTTGGTCAAGATGCTTTAGCCTGAACAATTTTGCACAAATGTAAGGGCCATTGCTCCACTCACTAACTCCATTTTCGGCCTATAAGACCGATGCTGCCACTTCATTTTAAATAAAGGATGTTTTTCGTCGATTTTCTACCATTAGCAGGCTCCCGATCCTCCGTAGGAAGACCAGAGCTAATGACCCTGATGATCTCCGGAATTCCCTCTGAGCTCAAACGGAAGCACGAGATTTACGCTTTATATCTAGAACAACTAGGAATTTTGTCCGTTGACGCCACTTTTAATTTGGTACCTGGCCAAAGCTTTCCCAGTTAAGAGATTGTCTGCTTGTAGAAGTTGGTCGAGCCTTGATCATCACACGCTTCCAACCATGCTCCTTTACACCAACCCGCGTCACTCACTGTTGGTGGAACTAACTTTCTGTGGCTTATAGTAAGCTATGTTCAGGCTGCCATATTTTCAGCCAGTTTTCTGCCGAGATTTATCCATCTCTTTTACTGGCATCGATCACAGCCCAGATGAGGCACTCTTTAGCCATCTCGTTAAAAGGTCGCTATTAGTCTTCAGGTCGCTATTAGTCAATCGATCTTTTTCGTTTCTGAGCAGAATCTGTAGGGTTTCGAAAAAGCCAGTGCTATCCAATAATACGAGTAGTTCATTGAGGGGACCTTTTATCCTTGTCAGGCAACGTTCCGGGTAAGATTTTACCTGGCTTCCTTAGAATTTTGAATGGAAGTAGAGGTGAAAATAGTTGACGATCGGGGTGGCTTATTTTTCGTAATATGTACGCCACTCTGGCCAAAAACGGGCTTCTGAGCTTTCTCTGAACGAGGCTCGGAAAGCAGTGCCCTCCTAGAATCGCTCGAAAAAAGAGTAAGAGGCCAAGCCGAAGTTTTACAGGAAGCCAGTTGAGTTGACTCATTCGTCATACAAATACAGAATAATGGCAGTTAGTGGGCATCATTACCTTGGGATGCAAGCGTGCCACAAGCATTGAAACGCATAAAAAGACGGTGAAAACCATAAATACCAAAGCAAATGTGTAAATCGCCAGCTTGAATGTTATCTAAACTCATAACAGCACATTTTTTCCATGAATATCTATGTTTGGATAATTATTAAAAGAGCGAAGAAAAGCGCGTAGAAAAGTGTTTCAAATATTTATTTGTAAGTTCCCTACTAAATATCTAAATCTGGCTGGGTTATGTTGCATGTATCAGCAGCGGAAAATCTTTATTAACAACCACATTCTACTATCAAAACTAATATATTCGCTCGTTTCTTCATTGCTTTCTTTAAAAGGAAAGATGTAGTAGTGCCTATACACATGCGTGTGAATCATAATATACTAACAAAAATCCATTGAAAGCAATTGCCACAGTTTTTCTATGGTTTTCATGTTTATTATAACTCGATTATTTTGTGGCTTCGTATTGCTGGTATAATTTGTATCATATGATTGTATCTAATTAAGATTTACTATTTTTAAGGTTGCAAACAAAACTATGATTTTTCATAAGATTAGAAGTTAGCATTACAATATACTTAGCATGTCTCAGAAATCTCTTTCGGCTATACATACGCTTATTTTTGAGAAAACAGTTAAAAACTACTACAAATACATATCTCAAACTAGATAATTAAAAAATAGATTCAGCAACATGAAATTCTATCAGTCGTCGATGCAACTATACATTTAAGTGAAGACAGTAAACGGGAAAATTTTCGAAATCAATCAGCAAACATAAGTTCTGGAATCGATCAGGTTTTCGCAATCAGCCGGCACGGCAGATATACGAGTATGTATTTAAAAATATAATCTAAGCGTTTTTTGCTACCAAGCCGGTTCAAGCGCTTTAACATGCCATCAATGGTCTTTAACCTGTTCTAACGCCTAATGCGAACTGGCAGAGTATAAGAAATGAACAACCGTATTTTGTTCAGAAGAACCGTTAAATATTTTTGAAATCCAATACTAAACTGGTGTGATGGAAGAACATCAACAAGATAAACAGCAGTTTAGAACAAGCAACCGTCATCATTAATTTATTGGTTTTCGTTTCAATAAAACGAGTGTCGAAATGATGTTTTCTGATGCTGATTGTGATGATGCAACTACTTCTATCAAGTAGCTGAATCGAAGATATTAAAATGAATCAAGCTTGATAATATTTTTCATTATTTTTTGTTTGTAATTTGCATTTTATGTTTCAAATGTAGTAATGTAACGAACAAGTGTTTCGACAAAGCGACAGCATCAATTTGAAGTTATTAAATATTAATAATTGTAATTTGCATGGATACTTTAAATATAATAAAGTTTCTTGCGTCTAAAATTTTCCAATTTAAATTAATTTCAATGATAAATTGTTTGGCTTCTTTCTAAGAAAAAATGTAGAATATTATTCAAATGCATTTAATAAAACTAATTCAAATAAATTTGGAAATTTGTCACTGAAATTCGAAAATTATCAGGCCAAAATGTATACATGCAGTAAAAGATAATATAGCTATTCTGGCTGAAATGTCATTCTTTATTCAGAGAATTATGAAGAAAACTACGGCTTAAATAAAAGCATCAGGATGGTCTTCTGACAAAAAAAGAAAAGGAAACTGTAAACCTAAAGAAACCAGGAAATAAAAGTATTCTCAGAAAGAATATTTTAAGAACCTTCGCACAGTTATTCCCTATTTATAAATTTAGAAATCTTCCAAAAAGTAGCTACTGTGACCCTATGATCTGACAGCTGAACGATTAAGCTGCAACTATGTAGCTTGCGTTACGTCGATTGCTTTTGAGTTTAGTTTCAAAGCTCCATATACTTTCCATTGCAAAACGCAACGATAGTTATGCACCCGTTGCACAGTGGTCTATTTCGCGAAAAAGGTGAACTTTATTCATGAGAACCACTAGATGTATGAAATTGAGTGTTTCTTGGGTTTTCAAACATGGGAAATCCATTTCTGGGGTTGTGTTGGCTCCAACTTTTAACAAAAAGTTTCCAAAAAGGGTCAAAAATTGGAAAATTTCACTTTTAAGAAAAAAATTTTCTTGTTAATAAACGAGTGTGACTTATAATTTCCATAGTATTTTTGCTGGCTGAACACGAAACCGCTGTCCGAATTCGCCTATCGTGTCTCAATGTTGAGGAAAATATCATTTTTAGAATTTTTTCCTGCTGACGCAATTTTTATCAATATTGTGACGTGATAGCCAAATTTTGGATCACATTCGTGACAGCAGGCAAAAATGCTGTGGTAATGATTATTCAAATTCGTTTGACACAAATGATGTCGGACAGTATTATTAATTTGATTTGCACCCCTAGCCACAAAGTTTAATCGAAACATTTATAATAAATCAACTAAACAAAAATAACATGCGGAATTCTATATAAATATTTGAACGTATTTTTGTTTTAATTTTGCTAATCATCATCTTCTTCTTCTTCCTCCTCCTCCTCCTCGTCATCATTGGCATCTCATTTTTGGTCTCGTTGAACCTGATCTGTAATATATTGTAATAATAAGTTAATAGTCAAATATACATAGATGTATAATAACAACTACATTCAGCTTGGTTTTCTTCTATTTGTAGTAGGCTGTATATCTCCGGATCTATTTGAGACTTTTTCGCATTTGGGAAATTCCTGCATGATATTGTGCTCAAAAGTGGATCGGAACTCGAAAGGAGTCTATTAGATAGGTCCGCATTTGTATTCTCACGGGAGCTCTTCCTTGTAAAATGCTCCCGAAAGAATTTAAATTCTTTGTTCTTCGATTCGGCCGCCTCTTTACTCAGCTGTCCAATAGGAACCAAAAAGTGTTGAATCACAGCAGTTCCGTGAATAAGGATCTTATGGACGGATGCAGGCAGGTAGTACCAATCGTACAACTTTACATATTTTTCTGCAGTTTCCAGACAGTATAGTTCGAAATTATGGATGTTAAGTGGGAATCCAGTACTCATGGCTTTAAGAATAACGCCAAAACGTCTGATTAGATTGAACATATTTCATTGAATTGAATTCAGAAGCAAGTTGGGAAATTTGATGATACTAAAGTACATGTGAATGGGTAAATAAATGTATGAACAGCCAAATAAACATACAACACTTGAAACTTTGCCAATAACATAAGAAGTAAGTGTAGGGTTTAGAAACTATTGTTTTATTTATGAAATTCAACGTTTTGTTTATTTCAATCTCACGATCTTCAACCTGGTACAAATGCTTGCTATTGTGTGCTAGTGCAAATGATAAGAAAATACTGCAGAGCACGCGGAATGGCGCAACAAGCGCGCAAAATGGTGCATTTTATGCAAGGTCGCTGAACTTTGAAAGGAGTTTACGAGCGTAGCCGCAGCTAGCCGCAGGCAAATGAAATTTTGATAGTTACTTTGAACTTTAATGAATACAACTAGACCTATTTCGTAACAACGTTTTGTGACGCTCTAAACTTAAAAGGGACTAGAAGTTTAAAACACCGAATTCATATACTATCAGCAGTATGAGCACGATGAAAGGGGGGGAGGCTAAATTATCAATGTCTTTCATAGCTTAATAACGCTGTATTACTCAAAGGTATTTTGATCTTCATATTCTTAATTTAAAAAATAGGTTAGGAAAGACAGATGTTAGGAAGACAGATGCAATTTTTGGCTGTTTTCAGTACCTGTGCTCTTACCCTTAAACTTATGAAACCCAATTACCACCTCAAATTATGGGGGCCATGTAGAACAATATTACCCCCAAGTTTCAACTTCATGCTTAAAAGTCCATAATTTGAATAAAGTTCACCTGCGAAATAGACCACTGTGCGTTGCATCGGACGAAACGGAGAGCAAGAGATGAACGAAGTTTATCTTTGGACGCATCCACGCAACGAAAAGTGAGTTTAGAATGTGTGGTGCGTGCTTTCCAAGGTATTCTGTCAAATGAGTCACCTCCAAGTGAGTCTGATTTGAAATTGTTTAGTGGAAAAGATCATCATTTGTAGTTTCTGTCAATATTACAGTTTTTTTTTGTTAATTAATATAAGTTTGAAATATTAACGTGGTTTATTTCGTCCTTAAAGCTATCTTAGGATCATAAATCTGACTTATAGAATTATGAGAATTCATTAAGGGGTTCATCTAGTGTGAAGACCGTTTTTAATACTTTTTTGGGGAATTTTTTTTGACAAACCATTTTTATTAACATTTAAACAAATTTTGTGCATTTTTTGAAGTCGTTGTATACAAAATAGTCGGAGATACACCACCCAGCAGGAACACATATATAAAAAGAGGTGCTCCACGGCTGCCATGATTCCGGCCGTTCTGCTTATCTGAAATCAAAAAACCAAAAAAAATTAGTTATAATTCCAAAAAAGATTTTTTTTTGCGCTTTAGAAAAAAACCCAAATTTTCGTGTTTCTTTTGGGGTTTGTAAAGCTTGCAAAATGAAAGCTAATGAAGCATTCTTAATTATTTTTCGCCCACTTGTAGTTATATTTGTACTAAAAATGCTGTATAATTTGAGCAGAATCAATCAAATAGTTTTATAGATATCAGGGCAGCAGTATAACAAAAATCGTGTTTTGAAAAAAAAACTCATAACTCATAATAAAAAAATGGTCTCACTATCAATTTGCTATGCCAGGACCAAAGAGTACACCTTTCTCTTCTTCAAAGAAGTCACGCAAGGCCGTTTTCTCTTCTCTGTTTGATATCCGAGAATCGTTACGTTGATGAGCGAACGCTTGGGCATTTAGGCCAATATTTACTCCCATGACATCCATCACCTTAGGGATAGGTTCGAACCCTCCGTTGAAGATTAGTACAGCAAGAAATGTGGCGATTTCGAAGACTTTTGCACCAGAATGAAGATGTTTCGGAGCGAAAGCCCAGATTATTGAGTTTAGTGACTCATTTTTGTTTTGAGCCTCGGTTCCGAAGCACCTGTTCAATAATTGTTCGCTCGACAAATCTTCATAGACTGGCTTGATAACTTCCTGAGCTTGTTTGGAAAGAGGCTGCTTATCGTGTTCAAATTGATCATGATTCCCAGAAATTCAGCTCTACGCCACTTACATCAACTATTTTCACCTGCAGGACAGTTTTGATGCTGTGGCTTACCATCCGTGGAAATCTTGTGGTAAAAAAGCAACGGGATCCGGATGTCTTCGAATAGCCGATCCATAATATTTTTTAAATTCGCCAATTACTTTATCAGTGAGTTTACCCTCATCTCTTCCACCTATGCCCTTCTTAGCTTTCTTTGCATTTCCAAGTCGAGTTCCAATTCTCTTTTCAACATGCCCAACACATTCTTTTTTAACAGCTACATAATTATTTTCATATGGTAGTACATCTAAAATACCTTTGAATGTCTTACTGTTACTATCACCAATATACGTTAAATATTTGACGATATGTTTCTCAATTGAACGTGTAAACATTTGCACGATGACATCTATCTCCATTTCTTCAGAACTTTCAGTATGATTTATCGTACAATTTTCTTCATGGGAAGCGATCCATTCTTCATATTCTTGTGGATCAACCTCCTTTTTATTTTCCCACGAACATTTTCCCTGACAAAAACTACTCAACACACACGCATCCACTACTTTGCCGGTATATTTTGCAATAAGTGTTGAAAAAGATGAAAAACTTCGCTTTTTCTACGTTCCATCTCCCGATACTGTAAATTCATCTTCTGGTCCACCGGCTTCTTTATTGAGCTCTTTCTGCTCAGTAATCACCAAGAACAACGCATTTGTATAAATGGCCAAAGCAGCTATATATATTATTCAATACTGCATAACAAGTATTTCGAGTCAAACCTTGTTCCATTTCCATCAGTCCACAAAACATTTTCAAACTTTCTAAGCCGAGTCCTAATAAACACATTACGAAAACGATTTATTTCGTATGCATTATTGACCATAGAACATGCGTTGATTTGTTTTATTTTGTCACAATCGCACTCCAGAGAAATCTTGAAACTCAAGTCTCGTACACCACACTGTTTGAATGTCACTTCACTATTGCAATTCTTGCAAATGACAGACGAAGAAATGGTTGAAAAAACGCTAGCACATCAAAAATTTTTAGATGTAAATGACGTTTTCTTTTCTCGTTTTCCTTTTTTTGTCAGATCTCTATGAATTGGCCTTAAGTGACTTCCCTTTTTAAACATTTTCAATTATTTTTCGAAAGTGTATCGAGCTAGAAAAACTACGATGCATACTGTGTCGATACCACGCTGAAACTGATCGATCGACGCTATACACTAATGTTGGAACGGGTTTGTGAACAGTACTGTGTACAATTAGTACAATTTAGTAACACAAAAGAGCCAGGTAAGGAGCTGGGCTCGAGAATATTCAAAGCGAAAGCCATCGTATACCTCCTACGGCTTACGTATACCTCCTACGGTGACACCGTATACCTTCTAAGGTTTATGGCTGTAACTTTTCAATGGCTTCAAATTTCGAAAAATTCTTTTACCCACGCCTTCTATACATTTTTTAGATGTTATTTATGGCACACTAGACGACCGCCCTAATGAGACATATAAAAAAAGGCCAAATTGTTTTTAGCCAGTTGTCTATTTGCTTTTTTGCCTCCTCAGCCAATTAAGTTAACTTCTTTTCCGAAACTCGCAATTAGTGATCAAATCCTCACAAATTCAAATACAGGGTTTTTCAATAAGGACATAACAATTTTGTGTTTGAATCACAATTTCTCGTCAACGCGTGATCTGATTGAGCTTAAATTTCCAGGATACATTGGTGTAAATGTGAATCGGTTTTACCTAATGTTAATGATCGTTAGTCCTTTGACGCCTGCAGCCATTTTAGTGGTATTTTAATTAGTCTTTTAGCTCTACCGAACGAATAAATTTTCAAAAAGCCAATATTGACCGTGTTTATATTGACTGAATTTAGCTTCAAAGCATCCATCACTGCAAAAATGCTTGCCGTGGTCATATGAACAAAATTGAAATCCATACCTTAATGTGATATGTGCATAGCATTTTAAATAAATTTCAGCTCGATATCTTTATTTGATAATCTTATTCAAATACAAAATTGTTATGTCCTTATTGAAAAACCCTGTAAATTTGAATTTAAGAATTGTGAAAAAGACAAAATTTATTGAACCAACAAATTAAAAAAGATTTCAAACTACTTCCGCTTGCTAATATGAACTATACACCACGAAAATAGCTAATCTGACCACCTTCGGCTTTGACAGATGCAACGCACGCACGCACTGAGTATAATTATCGTTGCGTTCGGTCATAAAACGCAAGGGACGCAGCGCACGCAACAGACGCTACATAGCTGCACCTTTAACGAAAACTTGAAATTTAAACATATATTCAAAGCCAGTGTTGTTAAGGGGGGAGATACATGTAACTGCTAAAACAAAAACGATTTTTTTTTATTGCATCAAAGTGTTCGAAATACTCTTAAAATATACCAAAAAAAGTTTTGAAGCGATATTCGTATTAGTTCTCGAGTTATAGCCAGTTATAGACAGCGCGGCGTTCCCCAGGTCGGTGGAGCTTTAGAACATTAAACGCGTTTTTCTCAAAGTAGTACTTTTTCAATTTCCGTACAAGATATCTCAAAAAATATTGAACCTATTCGGCTATAATTTATATCACATGTACAAAAGAGTATTATCTCATCGTTGAACCTACATTTTCGTGTAATTTCAGAAAAATAATTAGTTTACCAATGTTTAAAACGTGATTTTTTTGAAAAAAAATCGATTTTTTTTTTAAATCTAATATTAATGTAAAAATTTGATTTTTTTTTCTAAATTTTATTGGTTCACCTATGAATTATAGATCTCATTAGCATATTTTTTTTTCTCTGAACGTTGCAAGTTTCTCGGAAAAGGCGTTAAGTTGTACGAGGCTGTTTTTGATGTGTTTTTTTCATTTGCTCGCATTTGCCTCCATTTTGTGTTAAAAAGTTATTAAAAAAATATTTTCATTTACTATAAGATATGTACTTTGAGGATTTAATATTAAAAATTTTCTGAATAAACAATATATATATTTTAAGTCAATCTGAAATTAGCAATTTCTTTTCCATTTTACATGTATTTCCCCCCTTAAGCTTCAAGTTGCAGGCTAGTTCATATAGAAAGGAAATAAAGCCTCCGACTCGATAGTGAGGAAAGGCTCGTCTTTGACATTGTATTTATTCAATATAGAGCTCACTGTTAGAAAATAAGCCCTGATAATGAAAAGTAATCCAAGGTAATGCAATTAGATAAACTATACGCAAGCCTAACGACAAATTAGCAAGATTCCATACCAACCAAAACGGCAACATTTTTAGGGCAATAACTATTCCAGTCTAATACCAGGAAATAAAATATCATGTGGCTGCATAAATAACTTATTTATCTGTGTTGCTACCTCGCTAGCATATTTATGTGGAGCGTCCGCACACGGGTCGACATTCAATCGACTCGACTGCGACTCGAACTCGAACTCCTTGCGATTTCCAATGTAAATGAATGGAGACCCGCACACGGGTCGACTTGTGCTCGACTCGGACTCGGTGCGACTGCGACTCGTCTCGCTCGAAGTAGGGAAAAGTCGAAGAAGGGAAAAGTCGAGCAAGACGCGTGATATTTTTTTTCGAAATATATGAAAGTGTTTTTTTTTATAATGTATGCATTATTAATTATTTTATTTTATGTATTATTATTATTGGTTCTTTGAAAAATATTAGTGTTTCTGATAACGTATCACGTATGTATTTTTTTATATGTTTGCATAATGTAATGTTACATATTGTAATGTTATATACATGAAATTTTCCTACATATATTTTAATTATGTTGGCCACAAAATAGTTGCACCTATATGTTCATAAAGGTTATTGATTTGTGATCCCCTTCTTGTCTATAAATCAGCATAGATAAAGCAGAGCATAATTGATACGGGAAACTCGATCGTTTTGCGGAATAAGCCGTCGAAAGCAGAATCAAAGTGGAATTGTTTTTGCGGGATGATTAAAATTGAAAATTTTATAGAAAATGTTTTTTGTACAAAATGGTTTCGATCGTATGGACTGATTCTCATCAGACTCCAGCTTACAGTGCTTACTTGACTGATGTGACCACTTGCAGTTGTAAATCAGTAATTTTTGTTTAGGTTAGTTGTGACAAATTTTAACATCTCCGCAAAACGCAAAACAATCGAGTTTGTGTGCGCTGGTGTCTGATGAGAATCAGTGTATACTTTCGAAACCACTTTGTCAAAAAAAAAGTTGGAAATTTTCAATTTTAATCATCCCGCAAAAACAATTCCACTTTAGCACCAATATATTTATTCAAGCAACAGCGAAGTGTTTATAATATAGTTTCCTAACAAAGAAACAAGCTTGCAATTTTTCAGGATGAATTTCCACTTACTGGAGAAGCTTTTATTGAACACTAGTTGTTGCTGCCAATGGCTAATGATTCGATTGGTATTGACATTCTTAGATGATATAGCAGTGCCATCTGCGAGGATAGAAATTTTGCACTTAGAGTGTGGAAGAGAGCTATAATATAGCTATTGAATTTAGTTGGACCCTGGGACATGCTTGTCAGAATATTAATGGAAGTGTTTCATATCGGATTCAATAAAGGTCGGATCATTATTACTTGTAGTAATCCATAGTGGGTGAATATAAGTTACACGTGACAAAGCGACATATACTAATAACATACAAGTATATAATATTATTGAAGATCTCTCTAGTAAAATTACTTTCAATAACCGACCAAGACGCACCAGATTTGCAAATCTGCTCAATGAATTCATTCATCACACTACTTATCATATAATGAGCCCATTAATAGGTGCTGTGGATTATTCAATTCTATAAGCAGCCACTACTCTTCGGGGATTACTAAATCAAAATTCAAAAATAACTGGCCCAAAGCCCATTCCACATCCGAACCCGCTTAACTTCCATCGTTATTAGCCTAAATTTAATTAAAACAATGTAGAGTAAATGCTACAAAATTTGTGATGTATTGAAATATTTTTTACGGACAATTTTTATTTTATATTTATAATGATTAATTGTATTTTAGATTTATATTATGGTTTCTTGTTGTGTATGTTGCCTTGTTTCGTAAAATAAATATCTAAATAAATAATATATACTATTGTTTGTTTGTCAAAACTTCGCGTAGAAAACGACCCGTTTCGAGTTCGAGTCGCAGTCGAGTCGATTGCATGTCGACCCGTGTGCGGATGCAATTGTCTACTTCGAGTGTGACGCCTATGACGCTTCGAGTTCGAGTCGCAGTCGGGTCGATTGAATGTCGACCCGTGTGCGGAGGCACTAATAAATAAATAAATGTTCAACAAATAAAGTTTAATAGAGCAAAGTATTACTTCGAGTCTAGGGGGTTTGAGTTGGTAGAGCTCCATTTTTAGAATTAAAATTTTTACGAATGTGAAATGAAGAGTTTATGGCAATTATTCACATCTAAATATTTCAAAGAGTCTCAAAGACGTAGACACTCGAAACACCTACCAGTCTACCATAGGTTCCATAATTATTGATGATTTGAGTGCCTCTGCACTTGAAATTTGAGCGGAAGACATCTGGCAGCACCTCAAAGACGCTATTAATCCCTTGGCTACAAATTCCTTAGGCTCCGATCAAAGAAACGTTCAGAACGACTGGTTTCGTGATAAATGCAAGCGACAGTGTTGCCAACATTTTTCCAGCCATTGTAGCTAGAATTTAGGAAAAACATAGTTAAATATAGCTGAATAGTTTCCATTGCAGCTAAAAAGTGTAGCTAACTCCAACAATAAAAAACTCAAGGTTCTTGAAAACAGTGTTATTGAGCTTATGTTTAAAATTCATATGGAAAAATATTGGAGGTACATCGGATAGTGAGCAGTTAATTAATTAAACAGTATCAAATAGTATAAAAATCGTTAAAAAGCTTTGAGAGTTCAACAGAATTGCTCTCTATTTTTTTTTATTCATGACGGAAACATCCTTTAAAATTGGTTCAGAAATTGGAAGTTTAAAAGGTTTGTAATTGTTATACTGCTTGTAAATCATTTTTGCTAAATAACATTCTTCTGATGTTTGGACTATATTGAAGTGGGTTTTTAGCCCTAACTATTGTCTAATAATCCTCGATACTGATCCCTTTATTGACAACCACCTTGTTTATGAGCTTCGTATCATCTTCAAAGGAATTTGAAGAGCCAATTATACATTTCTGCAAGTAAAAACTCTAACGTTTAGGGAAGAAATGATCCTGCAGCTGCAGAAATTGAAAGCTGAACGGAATGACAAGCACATCTTATTAATATTAAAAAAGGATTTTTGCGTCTTAATTTTTGAAATACACCGTTATTGACTCCGACCATAGCACTTGCGATGTCTATCATATTTGTAATATTTAGGTTATAGTTTTCTAAGCACGTGCTTATGGCAGTAATAAAACTTTCAGCAGTTCCGCGTTCTAGCTCAATCAAAGCCAAGTAAATTGTAATAAATTTTTAATGAATATCAGAGTTATCAAAATCTGCCTTTTAATCCGATTTGTAGTATGAAAACATAACATTTTTCACTATGACGCTGCTTTTGATCGATGAACCCTATACGATGAATCCTATACAATCAAAGCAAAAATTTAAAGTATATATAATCTATAAATTAATAGCTAAATTTGTAGCCAATAGCTAAATGAACAAATATTTGAATGCATTGAAAGGGACTGAGTAGACTATGCATTACAGAAGGAAGGTCAGTTATAAAAAGAACAAATAATAGAGGTCCAAGAATGGAGCCTTGTGAAATACCAAAAGCGGGGTAAAAAGAAAGGAAAAAACAAACATTTACCACAACTTTGCAGGTACGATTGAGGATGCATACTGAAAATCAGGACAGAAGGGTATCCGATATATTACCCTTCGTTTCACTTCAGAAATGACTTTTTTCATCAACTACAGGACATACATTCTGATTTCGCATGTATGTACATATAAAACAACGATAGCACAAAGTCGAGGGCTGTCTGTCTTTGAACCAATTACAGACTAAACAAACCGAACATCTTTGCTTAACACTTTTTCTGAACACTACTTGAAGTTATGATGTCGTTGTCATTCATTGTTTGCATTTGTCGAATTTGTTCCGGAAATCAGAATCAATCATAGTAATAACAATTAATTTTGAAGTCTTGGAAAAGTACAGATTGCTTTAATGATGCAATAGACTGCCGTTTAAATTATAATTTAGTTGCCAAACACGTGAACCACACAAAATAAGGATATATACGTAAACATATGTATTTCATCTCACTAGTCATTATCACTTCCATCTTGTGAGTAGACAAAACCTAGAATAATTCTTTCGGACATAACAGTATTTGCAATACCGCAACTTTTACTTTGAACTACGTAGGGATCAAACCAATTCTGAAAAAAACTCAAATTATCCAAATTATACGTAATCATCAAAAGTTCTCAATTGTTATTGAACCATTCCAAGTTTCTTTCAGCTATCATGCAAAGGTAGTCCGTCAGTCGTCAATTAGTAATCATTATCTGCTATGCTAAAAATTACAAGAAACTGCATTACCTCCAAACACCTACCAACCGCTGATCCGGTAACCATTGCTTCAAGGTGAATAACCTTAAATTCACTTTAGGTTTTGTGCTCAGGGAAAAATCGTTATTTCGCCAGCTGATGAGTGGTATCAGCACGGTACAGTTTCGCAACTTTCGTTAGTCACGTCTACGTCCGCTTTGCGACGCTGTGGCCGATGGTGAAAGATGTGGATTGATGGCGAAATGTCTGCAGCCAACTATTTGTCATAATGCCATAGTCATTCAGCTTCAGCTTCGAAAATTCAAAGGCATGATGCAAGACGGATTGTGTTGTTTCGAATAGTCATACATGCAAAGATGTAGATACGAACTCGTATCCGCATCAAAGTGAGTCAAATAGAAGAATGACTCCAATAGCGGGGATGTAATGCAATGTACAATGGTTGGACAACCATTTCTTTGAAATTTCTCTTTTACGGAACCTTGAGATATTAATTGGTGAACACATTCTAGTTGTATGGTTTATCTCGTTGCCGTTTAACGCATTTGGCTTAGTTTCTTTGGGGATCGTCATTATCAAGAGATTAACAATTTAAATTGAAATAACCACATTAGTAATCATAATATGATTATTGAATGAAGATAAACGTCTTGGCAATGAGTCATCTTTAAATCAAATTTTACATTAATAAAACCAATATCATTGCATATTTGATGTGATCTATATCAGAACAAATGCTAATATTTACTCAAGGTGAGGCTTGATTTTCTACGTCAAATTGTTCCACTTTCGTGCCTATCTTTGACATTGGACATGTCTAAAGTAGTATGGCAATCAGTAATGTTCGTAGATTGATTCGCTGAAAGCGTAATGCAATGTACTGAAATGTACAATCCGTAGCTATGATCATTGCTTTCAGCTCATGATCTTATTAGATCATATCTGCTTGAATCGAAAGTCTGATAGGGTAAGTATTCCTAAGTCCGGTTACTTCGTAGGAAAATCAAATTTACTTGCTCATGTCTACAGCAAAATACTTTTCTTTTTGCTAGTGATCGCCTGTTACTATTTCCATTTTCATTTCCATTCACATTACATAGCATAATTGGAACATTAATTTTCGAAAATTTTTATTTATTATTCGGTTTCATCGTTCAATGAGTTGCTACTTGTAGTACGAAGTTTTACGTTGAAAGATTTTTCAAATAATCTATGAGTAATATTACTTTGATACTTTGAATTCCACACCTCTAATGAAACATAGCAATCTTTATTTTTTATTGAAATATACCGTAAATTGTTCAAAATGTACTAGCAATCACCCATCATAATTGATGTGTACCTGGAAATTGATGACTAATGATGTACTGCTCCGTAATCTTGTTAGAGGGACCCTACACGATCAATATGGATCGTGATATTTGGATCGCGATACAAAGTATTGATCGTGTAGGGTGCTGTATTGATGGATCACGATACGAATCGCGAAAATATCCGGATATTTTGAAATCCATCACTCAATGTAGTTGGATTGCGATAAATATTGAACGTGTAGTCAAGCGGTCAGCAAATTTTCGTCAGTATTCAGTTAGTTGGCAATTGGCAATTAGCAATTGGCAATTTCGAAACAAAGTGAGTTATTGGACAGAGCTTGCAGCTATTTAGCACAAACGGATAGTCAACCTGTACAGAATAACATGGCTGTAAATGCCACAGCTCTTTATTGGACACATAGGCTCGAAAAATTCGGACGTCATCCGCGGCTTTTGGCAGAAAAAAATGTAAACGAGGTTTTATATCAAACAGAAATGGGCGAGCTAACAAATGCAACTTTTGCAACAAATGCAATACACAATATAGAACAATTTTCTACTTCTGCGTCTCCATCCCCAACATACTATTTTTAACAATATTCACCATGTCCATCCATTATAAATAGCAATAGCCCAACAACTTCTAGTGAACATATCATGAACAGTTATCCAACATCCCTATGTGACGATTCTGGGACCTCAACAGCTCGCCACAATATCATCATCGATTCCCAACAGGTCATCAAATCTTTTGAGAATACTGATATTAATGTGAAGCAACCAAAATTTTCACATAATGATTGTTGCTCGGACTCTTTGCCTATTACCGGTTTTCCTTCTCAGCTAATTATTTGTAAGAAAGCTGCGCAAATTAATAAAATCCAAATTCGCAAACGTCTACACCAAACGAGAGTATAAGGCGTACTGATGTGTGATCCGATTGATCGTGTAGGCATTTGTGTTATTCCATCAATATTTACTTGAGTATCACGATCCAAATATCACGATCCATATTGATCGTGTAGGGTCCCCCTTAGAGATTTCCCTCGGATCTGGTTTGAAATCATCTGATTTCCAATGCATTCAGAATTTGTGCTAAAACCTAGATTTCAATGAAATTTTTACAGAATTGAGCAAACTTTTATTCGCATTTGCGGAAATTCAATTCACTGTTCGAATACATCGAGCTATGGTAGTTCGGACAACACAAGCTGTCAAAATCCCATGAACAATGATTACTTTCCGGGCACATGGAAAACGGCCAAGGCTGTTCCCATTTATAGGAAGGGAAAAAGTAAACCGGTCAGCAATTTCCGTCCAATCTCTCTGTTTGATAATTTCGGGAAGATTTTTGAGAGAATATGGGTGAAAATGACAAAAAACCATTGTGAGCACTCAGTTTGTTTTAGACGCAAGCAAGAGACCCTGCACGTCATCTCATACTTGTACGATTACGATTAAATTGTATCTCACTTGAATGCACAAAACATTCCAACAATAGTATGTGATTAGAGCCTAGACAGGCAGGCAGTTAAATTACCAATTTACTAATGATGATTTATACCTAAATTAGTAACTTAAAAGTTGCTTACGCACAGCCTTTGCGTTAAAGATGAATACTGTCACTGACTATCTGTCACTCAAAGCAATTAGTTTTTTTGCCTCTTTTAGGTTCTAATTTTTCAAGTTGGAGTACAAAGAGCGCAAGAATTACGTTTAAATTCTTTAAATATTTTGAAATTAAATTTGATATCTCAAAAAAGGTGTCTTTTTCTTCTTTTTCAATGCGAAAAGCGACTTTTTACAAGGGGATTGTGTATTATATCGGGTAACTCTCCATCATTTAAGAATAAATGACCAAAGTTTGATGATCATTGGCGATTTGCTTAATGATTGATAAATTGGTCATTTAGTGGATGATAATTAACGACAAATGATCATTTAGGTTGCGCTGTCTGTCTAGGCTCTTACATATCGAGATGGCTTTCAACTCCGTTTGGCACGAAGGCCTTCTATTTAAATTGATCAAGTTCGGATTCCGGGACGAGCTAACAACTCGCCACAAACTTTCTTACCAACAGTCAATACTATGTCAGCCTTAATGAAGCAGATTCACTCACAGAGCCTATAAAGATTGCCACAGGGTTCTGTTAATGGACCGATTTTATACACCGTTCCCATTCCAGTGGGCCAGCCCCAAGTTGAAATCCTCCAATAAGCCGATGGTAGAGCCTGGCAGAACTAAGTCTTTACTTTGACGAATGGAGAATCAAACCAAATAGCAGTGATACTCAGCTTTGTGTACTTCGCAATCCTTCTAAGTATCGGCGATTGCAAACTATTCGTAGCAAGACCAAGAAACTAGCTGTTTTGACCAGAATTTCTAAGATTACTCCTAGTTCATCGCTTAAGCAATTTTTAAAGTTTAAATCTTGATGTGCGAAAAATCAAAGCTGAAAAATCTTTATTTCAACGCATTTAAGCTCTTTTTGCTGAAAAGAAGGGCATGATCACCAAAGCTAAATTCATTTGCTATGAGACCTTAATCCAATATATCCTGACTTATGCACACACATGTTCAAATACAGTCGTGGCAGAAGCGAAGATATTCGAAATAAATCATGAGATAATCATGTACTTCTGCGCTGGCAGGTTCCACAACTTGGTAACTAAGAAGTGGCCGAAGAGCTTTCACTTGTATTAGTTGCCGCATCTGAAACCATCGAGGAATCGGTTTGTAGAATTGCTGACAAGATTTGACGGACATGAGAACGGACTGATTCGGTCAATAGGGCGTGCAGGTTGCTCCAATGAGCCATTTATGCGCCCCGCCAAGACAGCGTACCAACGGCAGTTCATAGCGGCGCTATTTAATTATGTAGGTCAAAACAAATAAGAGGGGCTAGATTTAAGACTTAGGTTAGGAATAGGGTCTAATTAGTGTAATTTAATTAAAATTAGGCATAATTTAGATTTTATTTGTAGGGTAAGGTAGATTTTAAGCAATTTATTGCGCAGATAACCCCAGTTAATATAATTTATAAAAAAAGGCCCAAAAAATAAATAAAGAAATAAAAAACCCTAGCGCATCAGAACCGCTAGAAATACTAATGTTCGAAGAACAGTAGAGGATTTGTGCAGATTTTGAGTGTATTGTTATATATTGTTGTTATAGTCTTATATATTATATATTGTATGTATTGTCATATATATTGTTATATATTGTATATTCGCGATGTGAATACTTAAAGCAAGCATTTATTGGTACGAAAATAACAAAAACACCTCGTGCTAGCAGTCCTTTGCTAGCACTGAAGTCATATCTGCCTCACGTTGAAGTCAACCTGTTCTGCGAATTTCGTATTGATCCGATTACTGCATTGGAAGTTATAGGGATAAAAAGAAATTTAGGGTTACCATTCGCAAGAGCTTTCAAACTTTCTAGATCTTAATATTTGGTGTGTATTTTCACTACAAGACCACTACGATTTGAAAACTTTATGATAAAATCGCTTACTAAAGCTATGTCAAAAAATACAAAAACAATCATAGCTGACAACCCTATCATTGTTTTTCAAACTAGATTTCTACTGAATATTGTCTACAATAATTTAAATTGTCATATGAATTTCGTTATGATACCATGACTGTACTGGAGGCTATAGGGAAAAGAGCTTTATTCAAATAAAATAACATTTTATAAACAATTTGGTGCAGTTGCACCAATTTTTGACGATTCTAAAAGCATATAGATATATAACTTAGATGCTTTGTTTTTATATAATCTTTTAGTGCTTTTATATAATCGAAGTCGTTTGTCATAAATTATGCTTACCATAGAAGGGGGATGATGCAGATGAATAAGCTAGTAAACTTGGCTATAGATTCAAGTAACAAACAATAAAATTTCCAAAACTCGGAACATTTAAATATCGGTTGCTTATTTTATTGTAAATGGTTTGCTTATGAATAGAAAATGGAAGCATCTGTTGGCGCGATATTTACGAAATTTTCCGGTGCTGGCAATCATGTGCTAGCACCATAGCTGCTTCACTTTGTGTTAAACCCAGCCTATGAATTTCGTTTCGGTTGAATGGCTGCGCTGTAAGTTATAGGAGTGAATAACATTTTAGGGTTACCATCGTCCAAACTTTTTAAATTTTTGAAACGTAAATATTTGTTGTTAATTGTCATTGCAGGAGCATTCCCATTTGGAAATTTTATGACAACATCGCTCGATAAAGCAATGTAAATAAATTACGAAATTCATCATAGCTGGCAACCCTTTCACGGTTTTTCAACGAAATTCCTACAGAACTACAATCGCAACAAGATATGCTTTTCACATGAATTTCGTTTTGATTTCGTCACTGCATCGGAAGTTATAGGAAAAAATCTTTATTTTCCTGAGCAAATTTACAATATTTAGGAGACAAAAATTTCCGTAGCTGGCGTCCCTATACTAATTTTTCAACCAAATTTCTATGAAATCTATCTTAGAGTAAGGTTCACCTACTGCGTGAATTTCGTTAAAATCTGGTGGCTAAATCGGAACCTATAGGCCAAAAACCATTTTTTTTCTCAGCGATTTTTCCAAATGGCACCACTGCCACAGTGTTGCTCGTTTTTCGTTGCTCGTTTTTTTTTATCAGACCTGGTCCCAGCAAATTCCAACATGCCCTGTAAATTTCATATTGATCGCATTATCGGATCGTCAGTTCTCGTGAACAGAAGTTTTGAGTGCTGAAAATAGAGGTAATTTCATCACGGGCTGCCGTTCTTGTTTACCGCGGAATTTTGAAATATTTTATTTGACTTGGTGGACAAAAGTAAAAATTTATCAATAATTTGAATTTATTTTCAAAAATCAAAAATTTTTCAGGAAGGTCGATGGTTTGAAGGATTTTTGTTCAGGAGCCTGCTGTAGCTACAGAGTTGCCCGCACAGTCTTGAAAGTCCATGTGTGTAAAATTTTAGTCTATATCAATACGTTCTAAAAATTTCACGATGATTCGTTGTTTTTCTTAGAAGTTATGACAAATCGAATTTTGAAAAAAAATCCTTGCCTACTTTTAGGCACTCAGCGCCTACACAAGGCTCAAAATTTCGACTTCTTTATCATAAACAAACTTAAAACATAATCAGTTTTCATTCCTAGTACTTTTTTTGAACAAAAATGTACACTGCTTGGAAATATAGGAGCACCTGAAAATTCACTTAAATGCCCGCCGCCGCCAAAATGTTTAAGATATCTGAATTATAGCAAGTCATGGACCTACCTGTTATATACATCTATGTTCTCCAAAAATTTCAGCTCGATCGGATCGGCTTCTTCAGAGATTATCTCTCTTAACCATTTTGCTGATATATATGTATATATATATATATATATATATATATATATATATATATATATATATATATATATATATATATATATATATATATATATATATATATATATATATATATATATATATATATGTATATATATGACGAATTTTCGGCGAAGCGATTTTAATACTAATGTGCTTCGAACATTAACTGGAATAACTTAAAACGTTATCAATTTGCTGAGTTTTTGACTATCTGACAATAGCATAGTCAAGTGTTCAAATAACCAAACAGTGAAGCAGCGGTGGGAAATAGGCAGTAGTTAATATTTATGCGTAGTAGTTACTTATTTATGTATAAAGCTGCCAAAAATAGTCACGTTTTCAAATAAATAGCAGCTGAACATGAAAACACTCAGCATTTAACTTTGCAGATGAAATAAAAATTGAAGACCCGAGACAACGATTGACAGATGTGCGTCTATGGTGGAGCAAAATTGTTTTACTATATGACTCATAATCTTGTATTTTTTGCTCATCTCGTAGCTCATAATAAAATCTTGCTTTTTGTGGGGGTATGTACCCTGGCACAACTGAAAATTGAGTTCTTTTTAGCAAGCATCGGTTTATATCTTGTTACTCTCCCGGTTTAAGGAAGACATAATCTGATTAAGCCCCTTTAGTTTAAGGTTTGTTAAAAACAGGGCGTGCGCACCACTCGTTTGCCCCAATTTTTTGGGTAAACTTTTCGGTTGCTGACTGCTTGTTTTAACCAATTGAGCTTCGGGGTCACCTACATGACTCAAAACATACTCTCACAATTTGGCACTCATATAGCACCTGACGTAACACTTGCGTCGTGATGCGACATAAGCTTGTGAAATTAATTCACCATTTAAACAAAATTGCCTTGTGATTCGATTTGCCACCTTGGAACCAACTAAAACACTCGTCTTCGTATTGCAATTTGGCTACATTAATCCGATATCCATCTTCTGGAGAAAACTGGCAGCTCCAATTATCCAAGAAAATATTTATGCCAACCAGCGTCATAAAAAAAGTGGCCATTTTGGGCCAATGGAATAAAAAGTCGAAAATGATAGAGAATTGACGTGTGCTTTGAACACTTGGCTGTACAAGCTTCTTTACATAGTTATGAGAGAGTTTAAAATCCTCACCAGCAGCTGGATTGCTCAATTCGGAGCGCTCAGTAAATTGTCACGGACCAAGATAGGTAATACGAGTCACTACTCCACGTTTAAATTGATCGATTTGTGGGCTTCGAGCGCTATTGCACCACAACGTACCATAGACCCACGGCTTCTTAAAAAATTGCATCGTACTCTAAAATCAGTTATCATTGCATACAACAATGAGGCATTGACCTGAAAACTGCCTCTAATTCTTCTTAAATTATAATTTCTTATCTGAGAAGTATTCAGTGCGTCATCGGCATATCTGTTGTTCGGAGAAAACCCACATGTTCTTAGAGACTTTCTTCAAGAAAATCTTAGAAAGAGAAGTCTAACGAACTTTGCACTTAAGCTTTCAGGAAATATGGCAAAACTCGATAGGTCCCTTGAAAAGCAGCAAAAATACACGCTTTAAACAAAACGCATCCATGTTATCTTGTCAAAAGTTATGGGGGGAAAATATATAGTTGAATGTCTTTCGACGATTAATTATCGTCAAGACAATAATAACCTTGCGTTTATCGCTGTATGGTTCACAGGCTTTGAGCGCATGATAGTTTTAGTGACACCTGATTTATATATTAGTCGCATGTTTTTGCACCTCGCTCGAGTTGTGGTTACGTTAGTAGCATTGAAAACAACAACAAAATTCTTCATCGGCGATCTCACTGAGGCGGATTAACGAAGCAGTAAAAGTGTTTGACTAAAAGCTCATGGGTTTACAATTGAGTGGGAAATTTTTTGAAGTCGTTAGTGCGACCACTACCTGTAGGAGTTGCACTAACCAATTACGACTCACAGACTGACAGCTTGATAAAATTTAAACATAAATTTGAAATCAATCGCATCACAACGTTAGACAACAACCTGCTGGATTGGCGTTACATGCTGCAACCTACCTGGTCTGGAACGTTTTTTCGCGAGCTGGTCAAACCTGATCTGATATGAAGAACAAAAAAACAACTCTAGCGCATCAAAAACGCTAGAAAACTAATTTTCGAAGAAATTTTCTTTAAGTGTTCCAACGAAGCAGCAATAAGTCTCCCATAACATGCTCATGCTACCATCAACATATCCTATGAATTTCGTTTTCATCTGAGAATTTCATGGAAAGTTTCAGCAATATAAAGATGTTTGAGACTCCCATCCGAAAAATATTCAAAACTCGGAAAATTTAAACATTGGTTTCTTATTTTTATTGTAACCGCTTTGCAGATGAATATATAATGGAAGTATCTGTTGGTGCAATATTAACGAAAATGACTAGTGTTGGCAACCCTGTGTTAGTAGCATAACCAAAAATATTCCAAATCTGCCTCACGTGACGTTAAACCCACCCTTTCAATTTCGTTGCGACTGAATGACTAGGGCTAGCACCCGCAATTTTCTTTCAAATTTTTTAAACCTCATTATATGTTGTTGATTGTCATTGCAGGATCGCTCATACTTGCAAATTTCACGCCAAACTATCTTAGTAAAGAAATGCCAGAGAACTATAAAAATTACCATAGCTGGCAGCCTTGCATGATTTTTCAACAAAATTTCTACGAAATTAGGCTTACAATGAGAACCATTGACTAGATGAGTTTCGTTTTAATTTCATGACTGCATCCGAGCTTATAGGGGAAAAAGCTTTATTTTGCTGAGGAAATTTACAACATTTAGGTCACAAAAATTACCATAGCTGGCAACTCTATTCGAATTTTTCAACTAAATCTCTACCAAATGTAGTTTAGAGTAAGATGCAGGTATTGCGTAAATTTAAAATTTGTTGGCTGAATCGGAAGTTATAGGCCAGAAAGCAAGTTTTTTCGTAGTGATTTTTCAAGATGGCACCACTGCCACAGGGTTTCCTGCATTCCAGAATCACTTCTATCAGATCTGGTCCTAATCAATACCAAGTTCTGTAAATTTCATGATGATCGGATTATACGGTCGTCAGTTCTCGTGAACAAAAGTTTCGAGTGCTGAAAATAGGGGTACTTTGGTGTTGGGCTGCCGTTCTTGTGCGATTTGGAATTTCGGAAATTTTAAATTGACATGATGGACAAAGGTTGAAATTTATCAGTAATGAAAATTTTTAGTCAAAAAGCAAAAAATTTTCAGGAGAGTCGACGATTTGAAGAATTTTTTTTCAATATGCTCTGCAAATTTCACGATGATTTAATGTTTCTATAAAAAGCTATGACAAATCGAAATTTGAAAATAATCCTTGTCTACTTTTAGGCACTCAGTGCCTACATAGAGTTCATAATTCCCGGTTTTTTTTATCATGGAATAGCATAAAATATACCAAGTTTATATTTCCATTGCTTGTTTTTACCAAAAATGTACTCTGAATGGAAATATAGGGGTACCTGAAAATTCATCAAAATGCCCGCCGCCGCCAAAAGGTTAAAGATATCGTAGCTTTGATTCATATACATCTATGGATTGAAAATTTCAGCTCAATCGGACCGGCCATTGCATTGAATGTGAATCCTAGCAAAACGGAGCTAGTATTGTTTACAAGGAAGTACAAAGTTCCCTCTTTTGAGTTACCCAAATTAAATGGGGTCTCCATTGAACTGAGCCAGAGAACCAAGTACTTAGGGCTTATCCTTGCCTCGAAATTACTATGGACCTACAATGTAACAGAAAGAGCACGGAATGCTTTCAACGCACTTTACTGGTCTAAAAGAGCCATAGGAGCGAATTGGGGATTACAGCCTCCTACTGTTGCTTGGCTTTATACTGCTGTGGTTGAGCCGATTCTATTGTTTGGGGTAGCGTTCTAGAGGCAGGCTGCTCTTAAGGGTACCTGCAAACGGCAGATTGAAAAAGTACGGAGGATGGCTGCACTGCTGGTAACTGGAGCGCTCTGCTTCACCCTTACTATGGCACTTTTCATGCTGCTTCATTGGCTGCCAACCAATCTACTTATTTTACAGCAAGCCAATCTTGCTGCTGTGAGACTGAATTGCATCTCGGCATGGAATAGAACAGAAGTCGGCCATGCGAGGATTTTGGGCAAGGGAGTTCCCGCTCCAGCGGGTATTGACTACATCGCTCCTCATAGGGTGGCATACACAACGATTGGGCGTAGAGTTTAACGATTTCTTTTGGAGCTATAGCTCTGAGGACGAGGAGGAATCCATCCTCCATCTCATGTGCCAGTGCCCGGCGTCGGCAAGGAGAAGGTTGGCGGCACTAGGTACACCCTTTCTCTCAAACCTGACGGAACTGTTTCTGTTCAATTTAAAGGGGATAGTCCGGTTTGTCAAAGGAAGCAGATAGTTTCCTGATTTCAGTGAGTAGGAGAGAGTCACTAATTTACTGTGGCATCACAACGGGCCTCTCTTGTGCCTATGTGTGTCGGTCGTCAGCCCTCTGTAGATCGGCAGCCACTTCAACCTACTAACCTACCTATCTACATTGCAGATTATTTCATATGCAAGTTTCATGTCTGATTTTGGTTAAAACCTAGATAACAAAACCTAGGGAAACTGGATCGTTTTGCGGAATAAGCCTCCGAAAGCCGAATCAAATGGAATTGTTTTTTGTGGGATGATTAAAATATAATTTTTTTTTAACTAAGTGGTTTCGAAAGTACGCACTGATTCTCATCAGACATGAGTTCATAGTTCATACTTGACTTATTCCGCAAAACGATCCAATTTTCCGTATCAAATATTCTCTGCTTTGATAAGCATTAGAGACGATATATGTTGTCTATGCTGATTTATAGACAAGAAGGGAATCGTGTTTACAAATTGATAACCTTTATGAGTAAATGATATCGTTGGATATAAGGCAAGGATGTTAAAATTGATCACAACTAACGTGAATAAAACTTAATGATCTCCCATGGCAAGTCAAGTATGCACTATGAGCTGATGTCTGATGAGAATCAGTGCATACTTTCGAAACCACTTAGTTAAAACAAAAAAACAATTCAATTTTAACCATCCTACAAAAACAATTGCATCTCAAATAAATTTCCGAGTCATATCTTGACAAGTGAATGCTTTTAATCAGCCTTGTGGGAAGTAAAAGCAATGCAAATTATGCCAAGATCAAATTATCGGAAGGATGTTAAACTACATTAACAAAAGTGAAAAAACTAGCATTACTCAAGGCCATATTGGAGCTCAATAACCCAAAAGAATCGTTAATAGTTGAAACCAATACAAGCAGTATCGTTTAAATTATCATATCATAATTCAAACCCGAGCTAAATATCGAATAGACATCATTACACATTGACCTATTATAATGCTCACCTGCTTTAACGAAGTGAACTTTCACTCATCAACGGGTTTCCTGTGAAAAAAAATCATTCTATTCAAAAAAGAACTCATCTCATCATTCAACAAATCATTTTTAGATGATATGAGCAGCGTTGCCACTTTGGTCCATTGGGACCATTTTTGGTCCCTTTTACACAAAATTTTTAATTTTGGTCCTTTGGTCCCTTTCTTGGGAAAACCATCAGATTTTGGCCCCGTTCGCATCTATCAGCAATTTACTTTGCTTTTCTTACCAAATCTATAAATAAAATCCCAAATCTCTGCTTTCATCGATAATTTTGAACTTTGTTTCATTTGAAATCAAAAAGAAGAGCTACCTGCGCATCGTGCGCTTCTTCAAAGCAAAAACTCGATTGTATGTTTCACTTTAATTTGTTAGTATCCATGTCAATCTACTACTAAAGCATAAAAAAATATAAAACATGATTAATTTTCAGTGCACATATCTAATTTCTGTTCCGTTCTATGCAGTTTATTGAATTAATTACAGAAAAGTGATATTTTCTTGAAGAAATGTTTGCCTAAAAAGATTTACATCATTTGATTCACTTACAGAAATACAAATAATATTTATGCATATATGTATCTAGTTCCTGAATCAACATAGTAAAAAGTTTTATATTTTCGGTATTTTGATATGATATAATGACTAATTTTTTTGCATATAATGAGTAACTAACTCACTATTTAGGGTATAATGTGCTTGAAAAGTTAGTAAATTTTCGAATCAAATGAGCGTATGAACTAAAAATATCGCAATCGAAGACAATTTTGAAATTTTATTTAAATTTGAATTTTTAGTATGTATGTATGTTGTTTTGAAGTAAAAATACAAAATTAGCGCATATCTAAAATTCTGTCAACTTCTTTGGGATTTCATTGAATTGCGTGTTATATTTTCTTGAAGAATAGTTTAAATTTCAAAAAGTGCATTTTGATTTATTTATGCCGCATAGAAATATTTCTGACGGATGGCTGATTGTACATATAAGACTGCTCCTTTCTCGTAAGAGAGCTTTGAAACAAAAAGAAACCATTTATCTACAAAGATGGACATACATGGGTATCTACTTTATGTATAATATAATCGAAAAATGTTATATTTTCAGCATTTGGAAATTGGTTGGTCCCCTTTGGTCCTTTTTTTCCAAAATGTTGGTCCCCAAATATTTTTTTTCGTGGCAACACTGGATATGAGCATAGTATTAAATACCAGTTTTGATTTTTGATGTGGGTTATACGTGTATATAAATAATATCTATTTCGAAAAAAATGCATGCTGATCCTCTGTGATTACAAGCTACCAGAAAAATCGAAAGTATACATTCTAATGAGGGCACAATATTTTTTAACAAGTCATTGAAGTTAAATGATCCACGGTGCCTAAGCTAAGATATTTCATTCAAAGCGGCCAATCATACTAGCCGACTTGGAAGCTGTCTGACAACATTATGTACTTCTTGTAGCGCCTGTAACGGAATTTCTCGACTGAAATTTCGGAAATTTATCAATCATGCTGTCAAAATGCTAAAACGAACCGACGAAAGTAAACCTGCTCCTAGCAATTCGTTTGCCTCTATCAAATCGGTGATTTAAATACGTTTAAGACATTAATTTCATGTTAGGTTATGTGGAGTAAGTCTGAGACGAAAGCTTTAACTATGGATTTAGAAAACCATACATGCTTCAATACAAATGTATAGAGGGAATATGTTATCATTGGGATAGAAATTATCTAGTTGATATAATGTTAATATAATTTCTCTCAATTATGCACACATTATGTTGATCGCTTAAAAATTTATATTTATTTCAGATATGAAAATTTATTTTCATAATAATGCGAGCACCAAAACGATTGATCTATTGAATTTTGTTAGATATTTCTGAATGCAAGTATGAGAGCCGTAAACAAAAACTTAATCTTAATTTGATTCGCATTTAAAGCAGCGATCTTTAAATGAGTTATTAAATCAAATGAATGAGGTTTAATTTGCAAATGGCAAAGACTTGTCACCCGTTTCATTACCAAATCTTGAGTTTTTTTCTAGTGTGCCTAACGATGAAGAATCGAAAAGCTCTAAGCTCATTGGAGATTCGTAAACGAGATTTGATTATTGTCTGTCACCAGTATAAATTGGATTCCTCAATATTCTTATTTTGGTTTTCTCGGAAGTCTTACTTGACATTCCACATGATTTATTGCGAATGATCTGAAAATGTACCAAACTACTCAATCTGACTCTGATTCAAATTCCCTTTAGTTGAAACCCTTATCGCTTAAGCAATGGTGTAGATTAGGTTAGGTTAGTGAAGAGGGCTGCCGGGAACACAGCCAGAATTAGGCCACCAGTTTGGGCCCATTTGCCACCCTCATAGACAATCACACGCATTCACACTTACAGCCATGGCACTGGTGGGATTCGAACCCACAGGCCCCGTAGCATGCCGCTTTTTGGCCTGACGCCTTAGCGAGCAGAGCTACCGGGCCCCCTAAGCAATGGTGTAACCGTAATAAACTGACTCTTAATGTTGAGAAATGTTATGCCATAAGCTTTTCACTTAAGATTTCTACTTTAAATTCTAATTTCCACCTGGAATAATCAGTTGTTGATTATGTTGTAAATCTCGGTGTCGTCCTGGATAAAAAGTTACGCTTTAATCTTCAAATCTTCGAATTATTAGGCTTCGGGGAAGCACATAGGTTTGATCCAGAGCCTTATTACATGTCAGGTTTTTTATACTGTTGATTACAATCAAATCTGGTTTCTAGAATCTGCTTCATGCTAAACGACAGAGGTCAAAGGCAAATAAAACAGTTTTTCGTGATTATCTCGGTTTTTATTGCTCCAATGATGTTAACATCCATTATAAAAACTGTAGAGCATATAATTTGGGAAAAATTTTATTTGAAACATTTTTTCATGCGCTCAACCGTTTATGCGATAGAGGATGGAGAGCACACAACGCTCAGCCATACGTACTGTAATCCAAGGTCAACCGTCAATATCTGTGAATACTACCTTAAATTTTGAATTATTTGTATTGTTTATCAGTTAATACATTGTATTTAATAACATTTTATAAATGTTTAATATATTCATTTAATAATACTTACCTACTTTGTGTAATTAACAACTCATTAAATGAAGTACTTATTGTATTTTAAGTAAAAAATAATTAGATAGTTTATCTTTAAAATGTGTAAGTTTTTAAATATTAGATAATATATTATACTTATTACATTATTATATATCTTAGTTATATTAATTTATTCAAAGTAAATTTTAAGTAGAAGTAAAACGAGTAAATATATTTGAATTTTATTTTTATTTAGCAGCCGTACATTTCTTACGATTTAAATTGAATTGCAGTGAAAACATATAAATCTTTAATAATTTAAAGAACAAAAGTATTAATTTTCTTCTTCTTAATTGTCATCTTCTGGACGTTTAGGGATTTCTGTTTCATTGTCATCATCTTCGTTGCCATGAATCGTTGTTTCCAGACCTATCCAGAATTTCCTGGTCAAATGCACTCTCTTCCCCACAGTCACTTTGCAATGAAACAACATTGATGCAAGCTTGTCCATTACACTGGCCACAATCTAAAGTGCATTGCAAACCCGATTTTCTACACCCGCACCGTAAACCACATCCATTTTTACAATTACAAAATAGAGTATTCCGTAATTCATCGGGAGCTGATGATAATATTGTTGTCATTGGCTCCAGGAATTCATTTTGGAGCACCCAACCCCATCCCTGGGGTTCTAAATCATGCCCTAACCATTGGTAATAGACACGGTTTATATGCTGATGGGCTGCTGCACTTGTCGTGGAAGATTAGATAACTGGACAGGTTTATGAAATTTTGTAGATTTAATGAACTGAGTATAGCGAAGATGGTTGATAGTATCCTCAGATTTTGGAGTGTTGCATGTCGCTAGGAAAATCCCAATTCCATTTTTGTATAAGTGTTAAACAGGGCAGTTTTCTCGTAGACAAACTTGAGCTAGTTCGTCGAAATTGACAAGTTTTTCTAGTGATTTGATGAAAAAAATTTTCCTTTTTTTAAACAGCGCAGAAGTTGTATCTCATCCGCTAAATGCATGTAAAAATAAAATGTTTTTTTAGAAAGGGGAAATTTGTCAAAACTTTTTGAAAAATAGATTTGTGTTTTGACATTGCCTTTGCCAACGTTTTTAAAAAAATGTCTTGTTGATGTAATTGACTGCGTTCAATTCAAATAGCTAGTAAATCTATGTCTTCTCCTATAATAATGGCAGTCCTCTCATGTTTGGATTTTTCGATAGCTGTTTCTATGATAAGAACATCAGCATCATCTCTTGCTTGTTTTTTTGTGATATTAACGCTCTCAAACTTTTCAACGAACATACCAATAAGTTTCTTTTTATTCTACCGATTCGACATAAACGTATCTTGGCTGATTGGCACAATCATTGTTTCGTCGAAGTAAGTAGATAAATATTATTAAATGAATATACTAAACATTTATAAAATGTTATTAAATACAATGTATTCATTGATAAGTAATACAAATGATTCAAAATTCAAGGTAGTATTCACAGATAATCACGGTTGACTCTATCGCATAAATGGTTGAGCGCATGACAAAATGTTTCAAATAAAATTTGTCGCAAATTATATGCTCCACAATTTTTATAATAGATGTTAACATCATTGGAGCAATAAAAACCGAGATAATCACGAAAAACTGTTTTATTTGTCTTTGAACTTGAATAACTTATGACGCAGACACGAGATTTCATAAAACTTTTGAGACAACTTTTAGAACGCCAAAATGAAAGTATATACGAAAATTCAGCTTATTATCCATGTGAAGGCACGCAGGATGCAGTTTCAACGATTTTTTTCGGATCTATAGCTCGGAGGTTGTCCTAAATAATAGCGAGTGTCTTTGTCTCAAAAGAATAGTGAGGCTTATCAAAGAAAGCAGATGGTTTCCTGACTTTAGCGACTATGGAAGAAAAAATTACTGTGCCATCACAACGGACCTCTTTTCAACCTAAGTGAGTTTGTTGGCAGGCCTCTGTCGATTGACAGCCACTTCAAGCTACCTACCTATCTTCATTGATATCACTTAAACCGTAATGGGTACTTTTTATATTTCCATGAATATCTTTGCCCGGAACATTATTTTTTGACGAAATCGAACCCTTAATTGAAGCTGCTTTTTCAAGAAATTTCAGCTTCTGTTTTCATCTGCAGAATTGGGAGAGCTTTTCACAAAAAAACATTTCACATTTCGGAGATGAAATTTTTATCGCAGAGCAACTGCTTCTGGTTTGAGCTGCATACACATGGTTAATTTTTCGATTCGCCGAGAATTCGCCTTTGTCCAGAATGTTGGGAATTTTAAAATCATGTTTCCGCGCTGATGAACTGATGATTTTGACTGGTTAACGCTGCACTGTACATCCTGTTTCAGGAAGGAAGTTGATGTGTACTTTAGGTTGCATTCTAGTTATACAGTTTTGGCTGCTAAGACTAGCATTATGCAGTATATTTTCACCTCTGCAATCATTATTTTAACACATAGTGATAATGAATAAACAGTTTGGATAGATGTAACTCATTTGGCTGAGCTTTTCATTCATAGAATTGAACTTGAGAGCATTGCATTGCAGAACTTCGATTCCGCTGAAACTATAAAGCAATAATAGCGCCAGATTTAACTTTAACTGAGACTGCCAGTTTGCTTGTTGGATAGTCTAGGACAGTTTCGGAGTGGATATGAAGTAATGCTAGCCTTTGATGGCAACGATGGCTTAATTTCTGCCAAGTAATCATGAAACGCATTGCTTTTAAATCAATTGATTCAAATAAATTATTTACTTTATCATCTTTGGTGTCTGATATGCCATCAATCTATTACAATGGAAAGAACTTTCATTCAAAAATAAATCTTGTTTTATTTCTTTTTTGGAGGGATATAGTTCCTAAGAAAAACGCATACTATTTCATGGCTAACTCGATCGGAAAATGTCTCTTCAATTTGAAAAAAAAACTATATGTCATATGTTGCATCATTACGTGTTTTGTAACGATGTAGCTTAGGCTATAAAATGAAATATTGTCTTGACGAATGACAGTAACAAATAAACAGGTCGAGCAAGTATCTAGAAAAGTTAACTGAAGATAACCACGTAACGGACTTTGCGACATAAAACTACTCAAAGTAGAACAGAAGGTAGCGTTTAGCAGTTAGTTGCTTTCCAAACGAAACTCTGTGTGTCCAATATATTCATTTCAACTAGCCTGTATTGTAAGTACAAACATAAAAATTGTAAGATAGATAGGTATATTGCTTAAACACTCACTTTCATAAGCCCCATTCTAGCTTCAGAGCACAAAAAGAATTATAATTGGAAGCAATCAATCGCTCAAACAAATCCGACACATACTTATGTACAGTGGCTCAATTAAGCAATCGGACAATACCGCGGTGTGAAGATTTTTGTCTGTAACTTCATGAAAAATCAATTTCGAAAAAAATGAAATGCACGTACATTTACTAGGTAACAATAGTTTATAAAATAATAAAAAAATAAATTTCTATTTTATTTACAAAAAAAAAACTATAAGCCAAAATTCAAAATATATGATTGTTAAATTCCAACTAAATATTCGGACTCTTCAAATAATCCTTTTTCTTCTCACAACAATGCCCTACTCCTTCCTAAAACCTTATCTTTTCATCTTCTCCTGAATTACATTCGTTTCGGACAAACCCTTTAGAATTGATCTTGTTCAATATAAGTTTATCTTCTGGTTCTTTCCCTTCTCGTTGGAATATATCTTCCCTATACATAAACCTGGTGATCGTACATGCCTCTCAAACTACCGTCCCATTTCCCTTCTTCCTTGTTTCAGCAAGATCCTTGAAAAAGTGGTCTATAAGCGAGTCTACTCCTTTATCCAACCTACCTTAGCTCATGAGCAGCATGGCCTTGTCAAAGGTAAATCCACATTAACCAACCTTCTTTCCTTCACACATATGGTCGCAACCGCTCTTGACCATCAAAAGCAGGTCGACGTTCTATATAATGAATTCTCCAAAGCCTTTGACTCTGCTAACCATAACCTCCTTCTTCAAAAGCTAAGGAAAAGTGGCATAGCTGGTCCTCTTCTTTGCTGGTTTATCTCTTATAGATATGGTAGTACCTGTATTGTAACTCACTGAAAGAAAAACTCTTGGTTGGTTTAACTATTTTTAATAGTATTGCAACGATTCATTCAAAATCGTTAAACGAACTACGGAAAATAGTTATTTTTACTATGTTAATATAGTTAATTTAACGATATAAAAGTAGTTGGCTCTGGTTATACAAAAAATATCGCAAGGTTCATGAAATCAACTGTTTTAATTGTTTCATAACCACGAAAAAGAGTTCAAACTTCAACGTTTCGAATTATCAACAGTTTTTATGGTACTTAAACTACTTTGCAATAGTTGATTTCAACAAACGTAATTCAGTGGGCAACGTCTTTGGAATTATTCTACGCAAAGTAGAATGGTTTCAACATTTGGACGCTTTTCATGCTCCGAATGAAATTTTTTTTGTTTATCAGCCACGCGTCATGGTGCATAAAAGTAATCAACAATTTTCTTATAGTTGTTTTAACTATAGCCCTAGTTGATGCAAAAACAACCAAGGAAAACTGTTGACTTTTCATACTCCTCATACTCATGCTCCTATTCTATCATAGAAGTTTCATATGATACATGGCGAAATTGTGTTCGGTTTGCTGTTCGATATAATTCATATTCATGTTATGCTGTGAAGCCTTTATATTACGTTGTATGACGCTATTTTGTTCACAATATAGCGTTTTCCGCTGTGGCAAAGCAGTGGGCTGCGGCAAAGCGCAGTCAAAAAATTAGAATGCACTGTTTTGTATGGTAACGCGCACAATGGCTGCGGCCGAATTTGCGGCAGCGGCAGAATTTGCCAAATTTCTAATTTTGCCGCACCGCTAGCGGTGATACCTACCATAGGTTGGCATCACCACTAGGTTGAATTAAATCTGTTTGAATTAGGTTGAATGGTCTGGTGGAATAGACAAGCGATGGCTGATGTGTATTGTGATAAGCCAACCTATTCCTCGTACAACAGGATTTAGCAATGCAAAAGAAAAAAAAATGAATATGGTGGTGCCTTGGTTGCATTGACAACGACATTGTCGCTGCATTGTGATTCACCAAATTCAACTGCGGCATTCACGCCTCCCCTGCCTATATTTCGTACTATGTATATGGTTGGAATACCATTGTTTGTGGTTGCTTACTTTTTACCTTTTTTCCTGCATCAGGTATTCCGCAAGGATCTATTCTTGGTCCTGTTCTCTTTCTTTTGTTCATAAACGATCTACCTCCTTTAGTCCAATCTTCTTGTCTGTTATTTGCTGACAATTTCAAGATGTTTCGAGTGATCGAGTCACAAAATGACTGTACGCTTTTACAAAATGACCTTAATAGTTTACAGACTTGATGCTGCGCCAATGTTCTTACTTTGAACATCGCGAAATGTCACAAAATGTATTTTACCTGTAAAACTTCACCTTTAATGCTCTCCTATTGTTTCTGGCTCTCCTCTTAATGTTGTTGATAATTTTAGAGATATTGGTGTAATATTTGATTCTAACCTTAAATTTGATAAGCATATTTCATATATAGCTGCCAGGGCCTCTAAGTTATCGGGTTTCATTATTAGGTCCTCTAAATCCTTCGTTAATATTTCCACCTGTGTACACATTTTTCTCTACTTTGTACGTAGTGTCCTTGAATATTGCTGTCAAGTGTGGTGTCCTCATTATGTCTACTTAAATACTGGGTTGGAGTCCATTCAACGCAGATTTACTCGTACCCTATTCTATAAATTTCAGCTTCCTTGCTGTCCTTATAGTGATCGCCTGTCGTTCCTTCATCTTCCCTCCCTCAAATCACGGAGACTTTTCCTGGATGAGTGCCTACTCTTTAAATTATTTCATAGGATGGTTGAATCCGACATCAGTAGCCACGTTTCTGTCCGTGTTGCAGTACATGGCACCCGTTCTTCTTTTGCGTTTAGTGTGCCATTTGCGCGTACTGACACCTATTTTTATTCTCCGCCTTTGCGTTTACTGAGGCAACACAATGACCTTCAGTTTGGTCCTCTACCGCCGACGTTGCCTTCAAAACTTTTCTGAAAAACAACGTTTTGCTTACTTCCAACTTAATGTAGTTTTGTTTCTCTCTTATTTTTCTTAATTATGCATTTGCAATTTTTCACCTTCATTTTGTTTACTACTTTTGTTCTTTTTTATCATTATTATTTCATTATTATCTTTTGCTCTCTTTATTACTTTCTTTCATTAGTAGATTCTTTGCATATTTTATAATTCTATATTCAGTAATTGGATTTGATCTGTTGAATAATAATAATAATAATAATAATAATAAATAAATAATGATAGTAATTTAAGTATAAAAAAGCTTTTTTTTCTTATTTTAGTATTTTGTTGGAAAACCTTTGGTTTTCCGAATGGCTTCCAGTCTTCTTAAAATATATTCCACTAACGGCCTGCAATAAGAGGGATCGATTTTTTTCCATTTGTCCTCCAGAGCTACTTTAAGCTCGGCCTTCGAAGAAATTATCCGCGATTTCAATTTGTTTTCTAAATAGGCCCAAAAATGTTCGATTACATTTATATCCGGAAATTGGGGGGCGGTTCCGTCACGTGAGGACAATTATACAATAGCCACATGCGCGTATTGTGAGCTTTGTGTTTTGGGTCATTGTCTTGATAGAACGAAAATGTCTCAAAAATGCCCAATTTATCTACACTTTCTTTAAGATTTTCGTTTAAAATGGATGTGTACTTGTGTTTCTCCATTATGCCATCAATAAAAACTAGCTTTCCTGGTCCATAGGCAGCCACACAGCCCCAAACCATCAATGATCCAGCTCCATGTTTTACGGTCGGTTGAAGGCTAACAGGTTTGAACTCATTTGGTCGTCTCCACACATATGTTTGTCCACCTGACCGGAAAACATTAAATTTGCTCTCGTCAGTAAATAACACTGTGCTCCAATAGGAAAAGTCACGCGATTTATGCTCTTTAGCGAACTTAAGTCGCGTTAGCTGATTTTTCTTATTTACAAAAGGTTTTTTGCGTGGAACGCTGCCGTTAAAATCGTTACTCCGTAGAACTTTTCTCACAGATTCTGTACTTGCAGTAATGTGGAGGTAGTTAGACACTTCTGATGCCAATTTTGTCGCACTCAGCTTGGGATTTTTCTTTACTTGCTGCACGATCCACCGTTCATCTGCCTCTGAAATTTGTTTCGCCCGTCCGGACCTAGGATTATTTTCAATACTTTTATTAATTTCAAACCGTTTAATGATGTCAGGAACTGTCGAATGGCTTCTACCGATGATTTCCCCAATTTCTCGCACAGACATCCCGTTTTTGCGATGTTTGATGACAAATTTCCGCATTCGTTAGTAGTTTCTTTACCTCGACGACCCACGCTAGTTTTGTATGAGAATTCACTTTAAAAATTTCGCAACAATTAATTTATTCTTTTCGTTTACACTTTGACTATTGTTATTCACACTTAATTTGCTATAATTCGGGAAATTCCCATCTCAAATGTCAAAAGAAAACCAGTGTTGACAGGTGTCTGGATATTTAATTGGAATTTAACAATCACATATTTTGAATTTTGGCTTATCACTTTTTTGCTGATATAATAAAAAGCTATTTTTTCTTAGATTATAAACTAGTGTTAACAAGTAAATGCACATGCATTCCATTTTCTCCTAAATGGGATTTATAAAGAGTTACTGACAAAAGTCTTCGTCTCGTAGCTGTGTCCGATTACTTAATTGAGCCACTGTATGTTGTCTACAGATCGCAAATCAACTCTTATAGCGATTGTTCAGATAACTAGCATTCGGCTGTCATGTCGTTTCAAACATCTCTGTACATTAAACCACTGTTAATCATATTGTTAGCTTGAATATTTAACAGTACCCCGACTTCGCAGCATTCGATAGAAATGAAACCGCTAATAAAAGCATTCACTTGAAAATCTGACATCGATAGCCAGTCGAATATAGGTATGTATGTAAGATACGATAAAAACCAAGAATCCAATCCAATGAAAAAACTCCATAACTTAACAGTTGCTTTATACTGGCGACCATAAATATTCGAAGTCAGGTAAATAAATTATTTTGGCGTTAAATTTCAAACCTCGTTCTTCCCCTCGTTTTGCTTGCCGATTAAAAATCTAAAGGCATCGAGCTGAAAAATTTATCGACCGAATTGGAACATTACTTTTGTTTGTAAAAGATAATACAATAGTAGCGAAGAGACTGCAGCAGGTGAGAAAGAGCACGTGTAGCTAGCAAGAAATGCACGCCAACTTTCAATCGGACTTTGTAGCAGTAACCTGTTCGTTACCTGGTGGCTAGTGCTGTCGCCGTATCTTTTATTCTGGGAAAAAGGTCGTGCGATGAAGTTATGAGGTGAGTTGCGTTCGTTTCGAAATATCTTCTAGACCGACTGTAACATAAGTACATTCATTTTGGTTATGCTGTTGCAATAATACTTCTAACTGTTTGCAACGAATGTATGCACGCACGTTCATGCACCTACTTATAAGCTGACTGCGTCCCTCTTAGTTCGCACTTACTTGCTTATATGGGCACTTGTTACGTTGCACCGTTAATTTTAAGAATGGACAATCGTAGGTTAAGTTGTGCTCGCGAATAGTGAAGTCGTTCTGCATGAAGTTTAATTAGGCACTAGAATATGAAGATTATACCTACGTGTAGACATAGCGAGGAAAATGGAATAAGATTTATAGATATTGTGCTATTGGATGAATTTCAAGTGAATGAAAGTCTATTGCATTTTAATTAATCTAATTTTTATGTGCATATTAATGACGTTTTTCATTAATTGTTTGGCTATCAGAGCTTCTGGTAAATCTATAATTTAAATTTACTCATTATCTTCCTTTTCATTTTCAGGTTCCAACCAGCCACTGTCAGTATCACAAATATCACCAAAGTCAGATAGTTTAGATGCACCGTTAGATCATCTGCAGGCTTTCACCACGCTCAGTTCATCTATAGATAACGTGTCACTCGATCTGGAAAATCAATCGCCTAATTATGCTACCCAACCAAAAATACTAACACGAATCGAACGATCGGCTCAGCCAATCATTAATGAATTTTCTTCGAAACCTAGCCTAGATACCGAAGAACGTTTAAACGATCTAGATACGAATGATGTTGATGTATCCGGTAGATACTTCAATTATATCAAACCGACCGCAACATTCGCTGACCAGGCACCTGATACTGTAGAAGGTGGAGGGGATGGCGAGCTAGCCAAAGGTCAACGGATGGGAAAAGACTTATCTGAAAAATCGGAAAATTCTTTTTTATCGATAGGGGGCCCACGACCGCAATCGTCGGGGTCCCCTCTTCATTCGATCGATCCGACTTCTGCCTCGCAGATGACGATATTGCCGGCTGCAACATCCACTAATAACAATGAGCCACGACAAAAGCAGAACCCAGATATTCAGGACATCATAACGGGAATCGTGAAATTGTTAAACGGAAACGTTAATGTTCATGCAAACACTCAAGCAATGCGACGGCCTGGTGCAAGTCGAATTAACAATCGAGGTCCGCCGAAAATATCCGAAGCACAGCCCATTCCAATTGACTATGAAGGACAAAAAATCATGGATTCATCAATGCGCCCACCGCCGTTTCCGTTTGATCGCCCAGAAGGCCCAATACGACCATATTTGACAGGTGTTCCATTACCACAGCAAATCGTTCCGGCGATGCAACAGAGCTATAGACCTAGTTTTATCAGTCAAAACAGGCCTCCCTGGCACAGACCCCGACCAAGACCACCAATAGGTGGTCGCCGTCCTATTCCTCCATACAAGCCAGTACCACCTCTCATTGAATATCATCCCGAGGATGAAATTCAGTTTACTACTATGGAAGCTGACAGCAACGAAACACCAGATCCAGAATCAACCGATACAACATTGGACGGTGTTGATGAAAATGGCAAAAATGATCATACACTGCCACCACCAGCAACAGATGCTTACGAAGCAGATACAACCACTATGGAAATTCCAGTTAAAAAAGACGATTTCCACAAGAAAAAAGACACCTGGATCAAATCTACAGAGAAAAAACCGATCGCTCCAACACAGCCTAACTATCAGCCAGTGTTTACAACAATAATCAGCTCAACTTCTGTCGTCAATACAACGCAAGTAATTGCTTCATCAATATTAGAAAAAGGCACAACCGAGCTTGATCCATCTTCAATTCTGGAGTCATCGATAGAGGACATCGTAACAACGACGACATCTATTCCAACAAGCAGTATGGAGACACCCGTCCTTGACTCTGTGCAGCCCACCGTGACACCAATTGAAGCGACAACGTCATTGATTGAGACAACCACGTCTAGCGCTTCTACTGAAAGAACTTCAACCACCACAATTGCATCATCAGAAGCTGACACATCTACTTCATCACCGAATGCATCACCGTCCACGCCCACAATACCGACATCTCCGCCTCCTATAGGCTACCTTCCGCGGCCCGGTATTGTGCTGGATGATCCTGAGTTTAAACCAGGTGGGGCAGCAAATCGACCAAACCAACGGCCACAACGACCAACTGTCCAACCCACTCGTCATACGCCCCCTCCTGGTTACGGTGAGATTTTTGACGTAACACTTTCCGCCATTCAAGGTCCAGGCTCAGGAGGTGGGTCGAAACAAACAATCAATATCAAACCTCATGGCTACCCCTATGGTGAGATCGCAAACGGCGACATAATAGTTTCGCCATCTGGTGACGAAGGGTTTGTTTCCATTGATGGCAAGAGGACATACATCAACTTGTTTGGAGAATCAACAGAATCACCAACACCCTCACCCACAGTAGAACCTTCAACTCCTAGGACCAAGCTTGCGCTCTCACCTGGTATTACTGGGACAGGATATGCTATCCCGGAAACCGAGCCTCCAATGCCACTAAAACCTTCAAAAACTCTCAAGCCACACATATCTCCAAGCCATCATCCATCTCAGCGACCACACTACCGGCCTCGAACTACACAACCTCCAGTTCGAATCGATACATGTATTGTTGGCGACGACTCGACTTGCGATCAAGCTCAAAACGAAAGATGCA
>OZ022264.1:193622931-194060431 GCA_963978885.1 Nemotelus pantherinus
TATATATATATATGAATATATATATATATATATATATATATATATATATATATATATATATATATATATATGAATATATATATATATATATATGAATATATATATATATATATATATATATATATATATATATATATATATATATATATATATATATGAATATATATATATATATATATATATATATATATATATATATATATATATATGAATATATATATATATATATATATATATATATTCATATATATATATATATATATATATATATATATATATATGTTCAGCAAGGCCTTTGATCGGGTTGATCATGATATTCTTCGAATCAAACTACAGAAATTTGGCATCTCGGGTCTTTTATTAAACTGGTTAGACTCTTATCTTCGAAATAGGACGCAGTACGTTAAGTTTCAGGGTATCCAATCCAAAAAAATCGAAGTTTTATCAGGTGTTCCACAAGGTAGTCACTTGGGGCCTCTTTTATTCAATATTTTCGTTTCGGATCTTTCTGAAGTTTTATCAGACATCCCTCACCTTTTTTATGCAGATGATCTGAAAATGTACCACACAATTAAATCGAAATCTGACTCAGTTTTCCTTCAATCGAAACTGCTTTCTCTTGAGCAGTGGTGCAAACAAAATAATCTCGACATTAATGTCAGTAAATGTCAAGTCATTAGTTTTTCCCGCAAAACCAGTAATATAAATTTTGATTACCGCCTCAATAATGTTACAATCAATAATGTTGACAATGTCATCGACCTCGGGGTTACTTTGGATAAAAAGCTGCGTTTTAATTTACACTATGACAAAGTCTTAAGCAAGGCTAATAAGCAGCTTGGATTTATCAAAAGACGTGCGAAGGAATTCAAAAACCTATGGGTCACGAAGTCCTTATACATAGCTCTAGTTCGGCCATTGCTCGAATATGCATGTATTGTCTGGCACCCTACCTTTGATGTCCATAGCGATAGGCTCGAATCGGTGCAGAAGCAGTTCTTGCTATTTGCGTTGAGAGATCTGTATAATCCTTACGAATTTGAAAATCTACCTTCATACAGATACAGGCTAAGTCTCTTAAATCTATCAAGTCTATCTTCGCGGAGGATAGTCATATGCTCCTGCTTTACTTTTGACGTTATTAGGGGCTTGATCAATGTTGTGTCCCTGTCCAATAAGATCACCTTCAACGAATCAGTAAGGCAGACGAGGCACACACGTTTACTGAATGAATACCGACACCACACAGTTTACGCCAACAATGAGCCAATCAATAGATGTTGCAAAATATTCAATAGCTTCGCAAAATACTATTCCCCTACAATTTCCAGACCTAGGTTTAAAACTGCTCTGACTAAGGTGCTCACGTCATGAATGCCCTATCCAATTCCCTACTAAAGATGGTTATATATTTTTAAATTTCTTCCGTTGTTGTTAATTATACAAATTTATATAAATTGTTAGATATTAATTGTAAGTGTTTTGTACGCCTTGTTTGGTTGAAATAAATAAATAAATAAATAAATAAATATATATATATATATATATATATATATGAATATATATATATATATATATATATATATATATATATATATATATATATATATATATATATATATGAATATATATATATATATATATATATATATATATATATATATATATATATATATATATATATATATATGAATATATATATATATATATATATATATATATATATATATATATATATATATATATTCATATATATATATATATATATATATATATATATATATATATATATATATATATATATATATATATTTATATATATATATATATATATATATATATATATATATATATATATATATATATATATATATATATGAATATATATATAATATATATATTTGTATTTATATATATATATATATATATATATATATATATATATATATATAATTCATTTTATTTACATGTATTTTAATTAAAATATGTATGAAATACATATTGCGATAATATATTTATATTAAATTAAGTACGTATATTAAATAAATATATCTATATATGGGGGATAAAAGAAATAGGAAAATGCGATTGTAATACGTCATCAAAACATCCTTAAGTGTAAGAACAAGTAGGTAATGAAGATCAGGTGTAGAAGAAAAATGTTCGGAAAGCAAGTTGCAACTGGATTGTGGAGAGGTAGTAATTTGATCACCAAGTGTGGTCGAAGGTTAGGTGTAGATTTGAAGGTACGCAAATATCTGCAGTGTGTTCAAAATCGCTTAATATTACCAGCAGGCATTTGGTGTTCAATGTTTCATAGATATGATCGATGAGCATTTTGAACTTCAAGTTTTGTTTCGGCTATATGTTAACGATAGACTTTAAGGTCTGCAGCAATAACTAAAAGTGTATATTTGACGCAATTTATATTTTTTTGCGCAGATTTGAGATAATTGATTTCGTAAACCAGTGGATACTTGGTACATTGTTAATAATTAATAGGTATAAATAATGAAAGGAGGAACTTCAGGATGCTTTAGAGAATATCTGTACAATTTTCACATGAAAGAGATCAGAAAATGCTTAACGATTAAGCCCAGCATAATTACTTTTATGCAAACTGAATTTTTGGAAGCTCTAATTAAAAAACTGTATTGAAATTGAAGTGTCTGCGACGTAGAAAACCTACGTAGTAGCCAAGTCGGTATTAAGCATTGAGTTGTGTTTTCTGATCCTCCTGTAGTTGAAGCTCTTAATGTAGAAGTTGTTGAGGCTGCTCTTGATGTGGTGGGAATTCTTGCTGTTGAACAATAGGTTGTCGTCGATGTTGGGCATATCTCTACTCTGCATTTCTCATACTGTTGGTTTTGTTTTTCGATTATATGTTTATTGTTTATGATATGTTCACACTGTGCGAACAATATGCACAGTTTTTCTATTACTACTGGAGTAGCAAATTCTGCTTGATTCCCGGTAATACTTTATAATGTAGTTTGTTGCTCTATAAATTGCTCTTTTCACATCCTCAAATTTGCGAAAGTAAAATTAAAATAAAATCTACTATCAAAGGCGAATATGGACCAATAATACAAATCAAACGTTTTTACTTTACTTATTTGTAGTATGCTATTTTAAAATAAAAGGATATTCTATCTTAAATAGCAGCTAACATATACGATGCTTACAGTAATTAAACGAAATTACGTATTATATTCTAGACTGGGGTTGAATTCACGATCAAATGGAATGCGAACATTGGATAACTCTAGTTCAAGTGACGAAGAAGATCGAACTGATTTATTGGGAAGAAACTTCCAAGTGCCACGACCCAAAAGTAGGAGTAATGCCAGTATAGCGGTAAGTTTCACAAAAAAATATATGTTAACACGTATATCTTCCCGAAAACTTTGCTGCATAATTATATATATTCCTAATTTTAGAATCAATCTGGCATTTACTATGATGTAGAATATGAACCTGCGGGCGTTGATCTATATGGCACATCGACTACATCATTAGCGAACACAATGCCAGGCCCGCAGGGAATACCTATGAGTACGTATACATCAGGACGAGCACCGTCATCGTATTATATGAAACAATAAGTTTTAACTTAATTAGAAACCATAACACATCAATTTTTCATTGAACAAACAAATCAAGTCTTGTAAATAGTCATCGGTAGTGTAAATTGTAACATCTGTAATTTAATTTTTCGTATGGAATAGTCTGGTTGTTTAGTACGAATAGAAACTAGAACGGCAAGTAAATGAATAAGAATGTATTTTCATGTAATTGAAAAATAAGACTTTAATTTGTAATATTATTAATAATGACCAGTGAAATATATGTTGTGTAACATTATTCAACTTAACGTGTGTTTTATTAATATATGTTGACTAGCTATATAGCCTCGATCATCGGAAAAATTACAGGAAAAATTATAAAATTTTGTATTACTAACTAGGTTGACGCTAGCTGCTTTTCTATAGATAAGGAATCACTGAGGAAGAATATTATCATATGATCTTGTATGATTCGGCCAATAGTCCCAGACTATTTTTTTTTTGCTCTCTATACTGCCTGCTACTCGAAATGGACAATTAATTCATATCCATATTATCGCCTTTCTAAAGAAGAAGTGATAGTTAAATCTCATTTTCAACTCAAATTGATTTTGATATTTACGCAAAAGAAGATGGAATTTTGTATCATTGCTGACAGTAGAACATATTTCAATCATATTTCGATATCAAATTCTTGAGTTACACTCTATAAAGAGAAATTAATTTTAATAACTCAAATTTCGTTAAGCTACTATCATTTACCATAAGTATTGCGTTTTCACACAAAGACAATACATGTCGAACATATCAAAGAATGTCAAAGAAAGATAGGGCCTACTTCGGGCTGCTCAACAATCCTGTTGACCTAGATAAGAATCATTAAATTTAACGGTACGAGCGTTGGGAGACTCGAATGTTACGCGTAGGCAGTGCTCTACAAGTTATTAGACTTGATTTTCCATTAAAACAATGACCACAGTAAAAGCGGTAAAGAAGAGAAATGCAGTCCACATTACGTCGATGCTCAAGGGATTTCATTGCCAATAAGCTTGAAAGCTTTGGATTGGAATTTGTCTTTGTCCCTCAAAATCTTTGAAAGTTCTCCTCCTAAGAAATGAAAAGGAGATATACAACATGTAGGCCATCATTTATCTAATGTGCAAAGTCGCGGCACAAAACCCACGAAGTGGACAATCTCAGTGTCGCAACTAGCAGTTTGGATGCTTTGCCAGCAACTGTCATGCTCAGACTCCTTGCGTCAAACACGATGAACTCCACCACAAATGGTTCAAAGTATGTTCACTGCTCAAAACACACGCAAATGATCTCCACTAACCATGTTTCAATTTTCATGCAGAATGCAAACTCCTTGCTGCCGAAACAGGGCGAGCTGATGCAATTTTTGATTGATTTCAAAATTTATATCATGCTACTGTCGGAATCTTTCCGCAGACCCGGTGACCATCTCCGGATCCCGAACATCTTATACAGGAACAACAATTTTACTAGGACGGGAGGAGGCACTGCAATCGTAACCCATAATGAAAAGAATAATAGCTAGCCCATCATCTTGTATCTACCCTTAACCTCAGGGGAATGGAAGTCCGTATTGGTTACAGTGTATCGGCCACCAAGATCACAGGAGTTAACTGAAGACCTTCGTGCACTTCTCGATCATGAAGGCACAATCTTGCTTGTGCGAGACCTCAATGCCTACAGCCGCCATTGGGGAGCTGTGAGAAGTAACAAAGTTGGGATCGAGCTAAACAATTCCATCACAGATAGGCAATCAATGAGCCTACGCACTTCAGCCCATTAAACAGCTACGCTTTAGATGTAGGGATCTCAAAAGCACTCAACCAACATGTGTATATCATTACCAGGACGAGCTGTCATTGACGACCCTGTAAGAGAGAAGAAAATCACCAACTGGGAAGCTGTCCGACTTGTACTGGCTAAAATATTCATCCTAGAAACACCTCAAACGGCCAGCAACTTAGAGGAATCAATAGATTTCCTCACCAATGTCATAAAGCAGGCAAAAGAGGAAAACTTGATCACAATTCCTGTAAAGGATGAATACAATCCTTGCGAGCTCCCCAAGTTGATTAACATACTGATATGGTGGGGCAACTAACTCTGGAGAAGTTCTAGAGACACAGGTGACCCTAGAATAAAGCGGAAAGCACACCGGCTTACTAACTTATCCAAATACCAAAATGAGCTGTTGGAGAGTTTGATGCAAAGCATCGACCCTGGGGGTAACATCCTATGGTGACTGTCTCGATATTTTCATACAAAAACTAAACCAATGATGACACCAACCTGCAGCACACAAGGTCTAAAGCTGCGTACACATAGGGTCAAGGCCAACGCATTCGTTGGCTCGGATTTGTTTAGTGTGTAAGAAGAGCCAACCTTGGCGTTGGCCTTGGTTGCCGTTCGCTCTGCTGGCGGTAACATCAAAGTGTTGGCGGTGTATTGGCCTTGGGACTTCGATCCAGTGTGGACGGTTGTTCGACAAACGTTCAGCGCGGACCACAACCAACATCTCGGTCCCAAGCCATTGGCCCGATTCTTTCAAGTGTAGGCGGTACAGCCAACGACAATAGTTGAGGGGAAACATTTGTTCAAACTGTCATTGGCCGTTCGTTGGTTGGATGTGTACACGCCTTAAAATACAACTGTACAGATAAAGCCAATGCATTTGTGGACTCCTTTGAGATACAATTCCAGAAGAACATCACATCCGACGACGACCTAGAGGACAAAGGACACATCGAACGAGCGGCAGGAAGCCTTCTTAATTTTAAGCCTCGAGGGTAGAACTGTTAAACCATTCCTTGGAGAATTGAAGATTTTTGTGAACGAACCAAAACGATGAAAATCAGCTGGGATAGACAGCATTACAAACATTTCCTTGACACACGGACAATTACCAACGCTATACTTTTTGTCATAACGGACAATTGGTATACTTCGTCTGAGGAGGTATCCAGATGCATGGAAAGCAGCCATCAGCGTTGTCTTTCTCGCTTGATCGAAAAAGTCTCCGAGAATAACATTCTCCCGGAAGAGTATTTTGGCTTCGAGTTACTTCACTTCACAGAAATCCAGCCAGCAAGAGTGGTCCAACACATCTTAGCTCGCTAACGCGTCAGTCCGAAGCAGCGGTCTACTGCCCGCGGGTTCAAATCCCGCCGTACCCATGGCTGTACTTGTTCATCTTGTGTTGTCTTAGTAGTCGGCGACTGGGCATAATACCAACGCTCCATTAATTAAGTGCCACATTAAAGAGATTTGGTAGCGACTAGGCATAACACTAGCGCTTAAGAAAATAAGAAAATAAATGTGGCACTTAAAAAATAATGGAATAATTGAGATCGGCTTCTCCCATATGTGTCCCCCTACAGCCATCGCTAAGCATTCGCTTCAAAGGGCAATCCCCTGGGCATGAATCACAACCGACGATGGACGATATCGCCTGTCGAAATTTCCGAGATTCGAAATCACAAGAATCAAAAAACGACAGCGACTATCGAAATCTCTGGCGATAGATCTCTGACTATCGATATGTCATCGATATCCATCTTCGGCTTGTGACATGAGGTCTGTTCGCGTACTGGAGCAGCAACAGATCTTTGCAGCTGGTTTCTTATTGTGGTAAAATTTGGCTTGCAGCAAGAGTACAAAAACGACTTGCTGCGAATCCATTTTAATATATTATAATAAATTCAGGTACGCGAACATACCAATGATGGCAGTCCATTTCACAATTTTGTGTTTGGAGACGAATGGTAAAGAGTGGTTGAAACGATTCCGGGTATTTTTTTGAAAAAGTGAGTATTATGACTATTTTATAAAATTTTGTCTCAAAGAAAATGTATTTTCAGCGAAAACACAACGAATATGAAAATAACAAATACAACTCAGTTCATAATAATGAGCAAATTCATGGCGGAACATGGAAAACTTATCATCTTCAGATGAAGAATCAAAAAGAATGAATGGCTCTATTGATTTTCGTTGTGAATTTAACTACCGACAGACTTTTCGCGCGTTAGCAGCTCACTATTTGAATTTTCAAATATCATTATCATACATCAGATGCTGTCAAATGTCAAGAAAATCTACCATGGAGTTATAATTCCAAAGGAAAATTTCGATACACCATATCGTTTAGGTTGTGATGCCGACATTCCTAAGTCGATAATCGCTATCGTTTTTATTTGACGATAGGCGATATCGCCTATCGAAATCTCGTGATTCATGCCCTGAGCTTTGGCATTATCATAAAAATAGGGCTTGAACATACAAAATCGACCCGGCATAGCGATGGCCTACGACAAAGTCTGGCATGCATAAGTAATTTAATCTAATTAATAATTTACTCACTTTCGACAATCGATTAATTTGTACAGCGCATATACAAAACATGCGCAACACCTGCAATAGACTCCACGCCTTCCTGCCTCTCATCAAATCCCAAAGACTAAACAAAAACAACAGATTACTAATATATAAACAAGTGCATACTAAAACCGGCATTACTATACGGAAGTCTTGCATTCATACAAACGTCAAATACTATCAAACAAAACCTACAGACCTGCCTAAATCTCGCACTGAGGAGAATTTTTCGAATTTTGTGGTACCTTAGAAGCGTGGACAAACAGAAGGAATTTAGGAATGAAACAGTAGAAAAATACATACTAAGTAGAAAAATACATAAGCTCTTCGTCAAAATATACCGACATAATAATACCACCATGGATATTTTCATATTTCCGACCAAGATACACGATACATGCCCACACCTCAGAAAAATCATTAGCCAGTGAAAACCATTTGCACGCAAACCTAATCTAAGTACCCTATGCAGCCAAAATTCAAAGCTGAGCGCAATATTCCCCACAGAGAAAACTGGCGTAAGAGTGAATCACTTCACTAGCTCAAACGAACCTATTTCCTCGTCGTCGTCGTTTATGCTATCGGAATACCAATAAACTGTTTTGAAGATGCGTTTATTATTTAAACCTTTTGTTCCTTCATATTATTTTAGGGAATAAATAATAACTTCTTAAAAAATAATTGATAACTACTTCTGGTCAGTGTCATACAAATACAAATATGAAAATGTTTACCAATTTTCCTGATTACAGTCTGCAAAAGGTATTGAAACGTACCTTTGAAATTTCTTCATAACTAATTGTTGAACTTTCATGTGTGTAATATAATCTTTTATCTACACTGCCAGCGCCTGTAAATACATTTATACAGAACGTAATCGTAAATATAATATTATGAAAATGTTACAAAAGAAATTGATTTTCAAAATAGATGTATAATTGTTTTTTCTTTTATTATCTTCATGGTGGTATACCGAGAAAATCTAAAAATATATAGCACACAATATATTGAATTGCAAAATTTTTTACTTATCGCGTTAATTTTCTTTGATTTTCGCGGTCGGAGGGGTTGAAAAACACTTTCTAGCGACGATTGATGGCGCTAGAACGCATTTTTAAATGATTTCGTTAGTAAAACTCAGCATTATATAAACCTACAGCACTAGTCATCGTTTGTAATGTACAATTACGAGTTAAGTTGAATTCCGAAAACTAAAATTTCTATAAATTTACCAGGATATTAAACATTATCATTACGAAAGAGTAGCTTACTTTTTTTTGAAATCGGTTGATGATCGCTAGTAAATACATAACAGTAAGCGGTAATATTCCTCGTGCGAAACTTAACAACAAAATAACTTAAATTCAATTGTTAATGTGCCAACTGTATTTCCAAATCTATAAATAAAAACATAAAAATATTGACGTCAGAACAATCAATTGTATTTAAAACTAAGCAATTGCTCCTGGACCTTGTCCTTCCAAGTCAGTAACCTGACTTTGATAATGTAATGCATCTTGATAGGCCTTTTTCACAGCTTTCCGGTCAGTTGGCTTACGAGATTCAACTAATTTAGACTGATCTAATTCTTTGTCAATGCCGAGTAATTCGAGTTTGGTGGACGGCAACCATTGCCATGTGCGCTTTGCGTCAAAGAACAAAACCAAAAACACTTCTTCCGTGTAGTTTTTCTTCAGATTTAAAACATCTTGCGGTGGCGCCGGCAGCGGCACACCATTATAAACAAAACCTTTTGGAGTTTTCGGGTCAATAATCAGAGCCGGGTACCATGGATATCCCCGACACTTGGCCCAAACCAATTGAAGAGGTTCTAGTGTTTTGTCTACTTTTGGCTGCGGAGTCGACATGTTGGTCGTGTCTTCATGTGACGATGTATTTGCTTTAAGACCATCGTGTTGTTCATGATCACTTCCAGAATGCATATCCGAATGATTACCACTGCCGTCATCGAAGCTTGAATCGAAATCAGATCCACTTCCACTAGCACTAAACTCTGAGCAGCTGCTGCACGGACTATCCGTGAAATCACTTTCACTATCATCTGTTTCGGATATTTCACGGTTAGCATTCGCTCGATACAACCTGAAACTATCAGGAATCGATTCGAAATTCTCTTTGTGTGGAGATTTTTTTGGGCTTGTTGTAGGACTGCGATGTTTGTCTAACACACTATCTCCATCTTCTATACTTCGTCTGTTAGACACTCGCTTGTTTTTTGAATTCCGTTTTGGTGATTTTACTTTTTCTAAAGTAGACATTTCACAAGATGATTCCTCTTTCATCGTTTGCTCAGGTTTTTTCAGTACAGCCTGAGCTTTCCTTGTAAACAGGACAGCAGTTCTTCGATTCACACCTGATGGCGAGGCGCTATTACATATGTTTTTAAGTGGACTGCACGGGGGCGTTTGATCTACAGGTTCTTGTTCTTTGACCTCGGTGTCGGATTGTGAGCTATCTGAAATAGCTTTTGTCTGAAAAAGATATGGCAAAAATCAAGTTTAATAAGTTTAATTTATCTTTGTGCTACAGCTTCAACTCAAAAGCAAGTTTGCGTTTTTGATTTTGAAAGTAACTTGAAGTTTCTACAGATCTTAGGTATGGAATCCGGCAAGAGGTTTATACTTACCGCAACTATTTTAGATCGTGTAAGTGTTTTCCGCACCCTGGACATTTCTAAACGGATTATCTTCACTCGTTTGGCTCTTTGCGCTGGATTACGCAAAGCTTGCGCTTTATCTGATAGGATAAGTAACTTTTCAACCAAGGCGTCATTGGGCTCCTCACTGCATAGTTCTCTGTATTCACTATCGATTTCCTGCAATATATTGTCGTCACTCTTCGGATTATCAACTATCCCTTCTCGCTCAAGTTCTCTTCGTATAACTCTAAACAACGGACCGCCTTGATCACGCATACGAATGCCTGCGCGATAAAACACCGTATCCTTATTGTTGTATGCTAGACAATTTTTGATCATCAAATCGAAATCGAACTCCATTTCGTCGAGACTTTTGTATTTTCCGTCGTTCAATTTCTGTCGCATCGTACCCAAATCCATAGGATGTTGGACAATGTCGCGGTAGTCGGGTACTTCCTCACAATTGACTGGTTCCATGAAAATCTCCGATGTATCCTTCGCTTCGAGCTGATCCAATAATTTTGACATCGCAGTTTCGAGTGGATTCAATTGCAACATTAGAACCTGTTCAGTCGTTTTGATAAATGCAGCTTTAAGTTTTTCACGCTTTCGTACCAATTCACATAGCAAACGGGCCCGTTCTAAATCTTGACGCAGACATTGCCATTTTTTCTTGTGCTGATATAGTTCTGAAGTGTTGGGTGAGCCTGAAATGTGTGCAAGGATTTAGTGACAAGCATCCAAGAAAATGGGTTGAGCATTCCGAAACTACTTGTCAAATAAGTAAATATAAATGCCACATAAAAGATGTGCATGGAATAATAGGAGCAGCAAAAAACATTTCAAAGCATACAATTTAAGAATTTGTTATTCATTCTGACTTAACATTCAGCCAAAAAAATTGTAATGGTATCATTGTAACAGTTGAAAAATACTATTATTTATTTAATCATTTTAAACGTTAATCGTTTTCGTATTAGATCTACTAAGAATATACTTTATTTCGAATACATTTTTCAGACAGTCAAGTGCTAGTGGTGATTTACTGTCGATAGAAACATGGCTTTAGATACTTTTATTAAACAAACATCGAAATATAAGAACAATAGTTTGGGATAGACTCGCACATTAATAAGAATTTGTATCATAAATTCTACTTTACCAGGGTTTGAACCCAAAGGACGACAAGAAGTAGTCAGAGTTTAGCTAGTCTCTTGTAATCGTAGAAAATCAGTATTTTTAAGACAATATGATCGAAAGGTTGTTACCACTGAGCAATAGTAACATTTGCTATTTGATAAGGAATAGCATTGCAAAGTCATCTTCGAACTTAAATACTTCTATTTCTACTACATATTTTTTTAAAATACGAATGAATGCTGGAAAAGCGAATAATACTTGCGGCTGAGGTTAAAATATAAATTTATTAGATTAGCAGTAAAAAAACCAGAGGGCGAATGAAAGGCCTCTATTAACCGCTTTGTGTTTGCGACGAGGTCAGGAGGAAGAGTCCTTTTGGAAATTGCGCGCTGCATTAACCGAAAAATTAAACCGGGAAATTGCGCGTTGCAATTGTACTGCCACAGATGGTCAGGCGTAACTTTTAGAGTCAAGTTTGAACTTCAGGACCTCGATTCCCTGACAGTCAGCGAAGACGTGACGTCCGCCATCAAACGGGATGCTGGAGAGGCAGAGGCTGTTCTGGTGAAAACCACATTCTCTCCCTAATACAAGGAAACAAAAGAGAACCATGGTGATGCTGGATAGGCACTAGCATTCAAAAAATTCTCAAGTCTGCTCGAGTCCGGATGGGAATGATAAGTGCCCGAGTGTGATGTTGGGCTGAGGTGGCCTATGCTACGACCACACATGGCGCAACTGCAAGGGCCCGCATGGGAGTGCCAGCAGCTGGAAGTGTGATCAGGTTGGCAATCCGGCACGAGATTGCTCTGCGCAGGCTCAGTGAATATAAAGCACCGACAAACATGACGCGAATGGCACCAATCATCTTATGGTATGGAGTGCAAGTCGAGTTTTCAGAAACACACTCGATGCAAAGAAAAAGCAGAGAAGGACATCAGAGTTTTTCAAGCGAACCTGCAAAGCAACGGACGGCCTCTCTATAGGGGGAGCAACTCACTAGCCTGTTTGGCAGATGCTACGGGGTACGCGCCTATTTTGACTACCTTTTTGAGCTACTACTTGTCCCCGAATGACTCTATACAGGAATTCGGAGACAACTTGAGCTCACTGGAGCTCTCTCCATGGCATCGCCGGTAATGTCATCGTAGGGGGAGACTTCACTGCGAGGGCATTGAAGTGGGGCATGCCCACCGACAACACTCACAAACGGCGCTTAGTTGAGATGACATCGAGGTTGGCTTTGTTGGTGTTGAATACGGGTTCGACACTAACATTCTTAAGGTCCGGATTTGGCGAATCTATTCCCAATATCACCATGACATCGGAGAGACTTGCGGCACTCGTCAGTGATTCGAGAGTGATTGAAGATAAAACAGCGAGTGATAATAATTATATTACCTTCCAAATCGTTGAGAGCAGACAAAGACGCCATCACTCTCCTGGTATGTGACTAGGTTCGAATGCCGCTAATTTTAACAGGGACGAGGTGGTCACACTGCTCGTTTTGAGCTTGGAAGAGGAGTCTCTAGCATGGGAGACCTCAGTGACTCGAACAACAGAAATCGCCGAACTGCAACGCATTGCTTTGGCGTGCATGCCTAGTAAGCCAGGATTAGACCGGGAGCGGCTAAACTTTCCGCTGCTTACATTGCGGTGCTGCTCAAGAACATCATCAAGAACAAAAAAGCCAAATAAAAGGCTCTTTGTGAGAGGGTCAACTCAAACCCGTGTGTAGATGGCTACAAATTGAAAACTTATAGACTCGGCTGCATGGGGCCGGCTCGGCTGCATGGGGCCGGCTCGGCTGCATGGGGCCGGCTCGGCTGCACTTTCATAGATGCGATATCAATGGAGCGTATCTTTGGTTCGCTGTCCCCAGCGCATCCGCCAAGGACTGATGATCCCATCATTGTCAGCCAGGCGGATGTTCCTCCCTTTACGAACGAGGAGCTGCACAGCGCAGTATCCAGGATGAAGAACCGGAAGGTTTCGGGGCCTGGTGGGGTGCCGGTCGAGGCGCTTAAAGTCGTGACGGGGAGTCAACCGCGACTATTTCTGGATTAATATAATTCATGTTTAGTCGCGGGGGTCTTCACGTCACGGTGGAAACTAGCTCGGCTGGCACTTGTAGAAAAGGGAAAATATAACTTGGGCAATCCATCAGCGTACCGTCCGTTGAACATCCTGGACACTGCGAGGAAGTTTTGCGAAGAGTTACTTAAGCCGCGGATGCTGTCAGCAGTGAAATCGGCTGGCGATCTTTCTGACAGACAGCACGGCTTCCGGAAAGAGCATTCAACAATCGATGCCATCTTAAGCTACGGTCAGACATCGCTACTTTTTGCGCTGCGCAGCACAAAAAACTGCGTTGACAGAAAGTAGCGATGTGTGATCAATGTAAAAACCTTGAAAACTGCGCCTGCAGCCAGACTGCGGTCGCAACTTGCAGCTTAAAAAGTAGCGATGTATGAAGAGCTTTTCAATGAGTTGCAAGTGCAGCAAAAAAATATTGGTTGAAACTTTGCTGTGGCTGCGTCTGCAGCTTTTTGTTTTGTTATTGCCGATTCAATTAGTGCCTTGAAAAGTGACAGTATTGTGTGTACGGTAGTGACAGCAATTTTAGTATTTTTTACGGTATGTATTTCACAATTTGTAAATGGTAGAGTATTAATTTTGTTTAACCAAATAGGATATGGCTAAATACAATTAGACGAAAGACACAGTATCTTTGATTGAAGGAAGAGCATTTTTAATTAAGAGAAGTTATGGACGATACGGTTTATTCTAATTATAAGTCTATGTTATAGCTATTTTGCAAAATCTAACTTAAATATTAAAAACTGATGATAAACAAAATTTACGTAAATCATTCTATTCTAATGTTTCAAAACAAATTTGTTTAAATTTGTTTAAATAATTGAAGGAAGAGAATCGTTCACTTGGGGTATTGATTTTCTCATCCAAGTGTCTTTTTTTTATTAAAGGGGTCACTAGTTGTAGAAGTTCATCAAAATCACTACCCGATATTCTCAAAAAGTTTTTATAAAATGCTTCGTCATCTAAACGCAATTCATTTAACAAACAATGCACAGCTCCATAGTGTTCTCTATTTGCGATCCACGCCCTCACCCAGCAGCTTCTGTTTTCGCTTTTCTTTTTTCGTTTATTTAAAACTATAACTAAACAAGCCGCAGCCAACACTTCTGGATCATCGAAATACATACACTCAGAAAAATGTCACTTTAAATCACTTTTTTAGAATCACTTTAAATCGAAAGTTGAAATCACTTTGAAATAAAAAGCGAATCTTATATGAATTCCACTTTATTATAAGAAAAATTTTTTCAAATCATAATTTTTCATCATTGAATTAAAAAGAAAACGTATATGGCGCCAAATCCCATTTGAACATTTTTGATTCAAAAATTTTCTAATATGATTTGGCTTCATATACGTTTCTTTTTAGTTCAATGATGAAAAATTTTGATTTGAAAAGAAAATTATTATAATAAAGTGGAATTCATATAAGATTCGCTTTTTATTTCAAAGTGATTTCAACTTTTGATTTAAATTTGATTCTATTAAATGACATTTTTCTGAGTGTACTAACACAACTGGTTGAAACTTCATAACAAATTAAATAGTAAAATACTGCAACAGAGGTTGCGCGCAGCAAAAACTGCGAGTTATGTGTGAACACCTTTGCAGTTTTCTTCGCAAGAAGTTGAAGCTACCCGGTTGCGCGTAGTAAAAGTAGCGGGTTGCACCCACTATGTGTGAACAGAGTTAGCAGTTTTTGCTTCTGCAACCTAAAAACTGCGCAGTAAAAGTAGCGATGTCTGACCAAGCTTCAGAGGTTGTTGTGGTTATAGCAAAAGTGGCCTGTTATCAAGTGGAAGCGTTGAGCCTTGCTTTGCAACAACATCACCAATTTGGTTTTCTTCAACACTGGCGTGTGCCGGCACTCACAGCAAATGCACCTTATTGAACCTAGCGTGAGAACTCGAACGTGCCCTGCATTTTTGGGTGATTTTCGTAGTATAGAGTCTAAATAACGCCAGTAGCGCAGCTTGACTGTCGCAGTAAATAACGGTGCGCTTTTCTAGCAAGTAGCTCCCAAGATAGTGAAGATATATTCTTGAAAAACCGAATCATGCTCTCCAAGAGAAAATGCCCACTTGGATGAGTGCAGGCAGACGCCAACTTTGAATCTAGAATCTGTTCTAAAAAGCTTAAAATCTCGAACATTCTACAAAATTTTATAGAGCAACGCAATGACGTGGAAAACAATATATGCTGTTTCTAGCTTTATACTGAGAGTCAATTTTATTAAGAATTTTATTCTTTTAAAATAACGTTAAGGCTTTAGCACTCTTCTTACTTTTGCATAGCTATGATATTTGGCAGGATCATATGAGAGAAGCCGATTAATTTTGCCTAAAGGACAACTAAACACTTAGTTTATGCATAAAATGATCACATATCGGGCTGTGAGTTGACCAAGCTCTAAATATATCTCAAAGTTATATCAGGGGACAAGTGAGTTGTGAAACTTATCGTTCTATACTCGTATACATTGATTTTGAATGAAGTCTTCACCAAGCTCGATCTCCGAGTCCGATAAGAGTTGTAGTGGAACTAGTTTACATTTTATGTATGGAGCGGTGGTTTTATATCTTGTCGCGGTCACCTCAAGACAACACAAGGACACAACGAAAACTATGACCATAGGCAAATCCACAGCCAGTAGTTCACTACATGACGGCAGAGATAATTGCATCACAAATTTTTTAGTTTAGCTTAAGTAAGACTAGATCGGATGATTGCATGTACATATCAATAATGAAGATTAAAATGAAGTATGCATGTAACCTAAGTGTTGGGAGAGTAAGAAAGAGAAATTATAATCTTTAGTTTATAGAGGTTCTACTATATTGCATGGATAGCATTTTAAAGTCTGGTTGAACAAATTTCGATAGTGATATCTAAAATATTCAATGAATATAGCTATTAATTTTTTTAGTCAGCTGTCTTAGAATATAAGTCTGCGCAAATGAAAAATATTTTTTAGCATATACGGAATTGAATAATATTTTAAAAATGCAAGCAAGGTACTTAATGCAAAATAAAATAAATCAAAAGGTTTTTAAACTGGTCTATGCATCTTCTTGCACATTAATAATAACATTCACACAAGGACACAAAATAACATCAACAATCGTTCGTTTAGTTGTTACCATATTATATCCTGCCCTCCAAGCATTAGTGGATTAGATAAAACATTGCGCAAAGCAATAATAGCAAACCTTCAATACCATTTCGTCCGAAACTAGAATGACTCTGTCCTTGACTCTGTAAGCGTCGCAACAGCGGAACACCATTCCTGTATTGCCGCTTGAGAGTCCAATATGCAATCAGCCGTTGAATAAACTGTGCCTTTTTCTGCATACTAACTAGTCCGGAAATTTCCTGAACGCGATCCGCTGGAATGGTTGGAATTAAGATCAACGGAACGCTTGATCGTTTCTTTGCCAATAATTTTCTTGCTTCTTTCATTTTATGACGTGTTTCTTCGCGAGCTTTTTCGAAATTACTTTCACTTTTAGCATCAGCCGGCGTATGAGCATGACAATAGGCTATTTTTTGGACTTGCACGGGATGTGCTTCGTTAGCGTTGTCTTTTACCGTATCCATACGCATATGAAGACCAGCCTGTTGTGCGCATGTAACGTGAAAAGCAGCATAACAATTATTTCGTAAGCATTGAATGCAAGCACCAATCCCTTTCTCCTTGCAAACGTAACATGTTAGGCGCCACCGAGCTGGTGGAATCATTTCGATGGAGTCTAAATGAGAAATTTATTTGAATTTTTTGTTCCTGAGTATTGTTTTAAAAATGCTTTTGTTGACATATAAAAGAATATTGAAATCATTCAACACCATAAACTTAATATGATGGCAAAAATATAAGTAAAAGACGTAAAAAAAAGGAATTTTAAATTCTCTAGTATTTGACTTATTAGTTTTTTTTTCGTAAAACATGGTATATTGTAAATTGGCTTCATTTAAAGCGAAATATCTTACCAATCGGCTCCAAAAACACCGTATTGGCGAATCGGACTTCAGGTATCCATAGAGCACAAACTACATGAGCCCACAGTCCCTGATCCGTTTGCTTAAAAGCTCCTCCCGTATTTGGACAGAGAACGCAGTTGACGGGAGTGCTTGGTGATTGAAGACAACGACGACAAAGCCACTGACCCTCTGGGATGTACGGTACCTACAAATTGAATTATATATGAGCGATTCCGCGACGAAGAAAATAAACACTATCACATACTCCATAACAATCCTGATGAACAGCTAGGTTACACATGTCGCAAAAAAGGATGACGTTGGTATTCTGGCATTCTCCATCCATGCAAATGCAACAAACTGCATCATCGTCGACTTCTACTCCACTTTGTCCATTTGCTGCCGCCTGAAAGAAACATTTTATTAAATTACTAAACAATGGTACTAATTATTTCGGTACCATAGAGAATAAGTTTTTAGTAAAGATGGTGTTTGCATCAAAATTTTTTTAACATTAGGAATTTAAAATGCCGCTCATCTATTGCCCAGCAAGAAGCTTTTATGATGGCAAATACATCTGTATCGAAAGAAAAAATCCACCAGTCATTTGAATAATGCAAGTAGACGCCAGCTGTAGTTCTCTTTTGTGTAGACATATGGATACTTTCAGTCACTAGTGCCAACCAAATTACATCTTATATTCTCCCGAAGTTGAGTAAGGGCACTCAAGCGTTCGAAAGCATCGCGACAATTCACCACTAATAAAGCAGTACTATCGTACTGTACCATCCATTCAGACCAAGTTGAATTAGCAGGAATTACCAGGATTATTATCAGGATTCACCAGGATTCACTGAACGGCTGTGCTAGAGAATCAACTGTCAATTCAATCTAATGTGCGTTGTGTATTTGTTTATACCACATTTAGATTTTTACTAGCTGTTAGTATTACTACGGCATTAGCATAATCCCATTTATCACCATTATAAATCCCTCCCACAATCCTGGAAGCCAGAGAATGAAGGGCCGACTTGCATGATTTTCCTGGTTGGTGTGGCTGATGAATGTTAGGCTGATCGGCCTAAAGTTTCTTCGATCTGAATGTTCATTTCTTTCAGGTTTTTTGGGATGACACTTGTTGTATCCAACACAAACAAATTTGTATCATATAAATTCGATACATCTACTTACATTCTATGCAAAATAATCATTGTGAAATTACACGACTGACTATGAGTTATATGACTATGAATTACATAACTACAACTTGCATATATATTTGCATTATATACTTGAACTTTAATTGTTGGCCACCTTATTAAGACTTCAGTGAAAACTTGTTTGAAAGAATAGCTTGAATGGCAATACCTAAGTTTAATTATATACCTTTTGATTGTATTGAATTTATTACTGTTTTTCAATAAACCAGTCAGTTGCTTTTTATCAGTCAACCGAATCGTTTCAAATACACGCCGCGAGCTTCTTGTTAAATTAGTATGAACTCAACCGAAAATTAACAACATTTACCCTTAACCTGTCAGCAAGGTGACAGAAAATATCCCAGAGCTAGACATGCACAAAATCTCCAGGGGGTCAATTCCTTTCTTCGGCAAAGCATCTCTAAACATTTCGCCGGTGGCCGCCAGGATTTCTTTTTGCTGCGAGGAGCAACATTTACTTCAGAGACACAGAAACACTCTGGGTTTCAAGCACTGGAGCACTCGCAGATTCATTTCCCAGTAAAGTCTGCAGTGACTCTTTTTTGAGAATGGATTCACAAAATATTTATATTTTTTTATTATATTTATTATTTTTTATATTTTTTTGTGAGGTTCTGTAGGCAATCCAGAAGTAATTCAACCCATAATATAGGCTCCATTGTCGCGTTTCTTTGTATTTTTGTGAACTTCTGCATTTTCGGTTCCATAAGGAACCATCTTGCTGCATCTTCTTTTGCTGATAGTGCAGGCTTCTTCATAGCTACCAAAATATGGCTCTATTCAGAGTGCTCAACCGAAATTCAATTGAATTCAGCGACTTAATCCTACTACCAGGACACGCTTTGCTCACAAGAAGTTGGTTGAAGTTAGCCAATCAGTGTTTTTTGGGTTTCTTCTTTCCACCACATATGTTGGGTCCGTAGTTAGAGAAAGTACCAAGTAGCGGTGACCAGAGAGTGAGCTCAGATCCGATACTCGCCATCCAGTTTTTGATCGAACTACTCCAGGTTAACATTGTGAAATATCAATAACTGCATTTTTTATCGGGGCGATAAAGGTGGGAGAAATCTTAGTGTTTGAGCTAATTATCCCCGCAGAAGCTATAAAATAAAATAGTTTGTCTCCTTTGCCATTCCATTTTGCATTGCTGCACCAGCTAACATGTTGGTAGTAAGCATCGCACTCACCAGAAGTTACAGTTTCTCTGATTCAGCGTACTGAATCAGGCCTTCAGCTTCTGTGTTAGCTCGGGAGTACGAAGTGAAAAGGGATATAATCGTGGCTTTTAGTCTACTATCGAAAGCTCCCGGCTTGAAAATTGTCAGAGCGTGGTGGCATCAAGAAGATTGGAATCCAGAATACAAGTCTAACGAGGTTTCTTTCATCACAAAATATCTTTGCCCCCAGATCTTGCTGCCTCGAACCCACTGCTCCTGAACAAGTAAAATCTAGGGACACCCTTGTAGTGTTACCAAGCCTTGGCATACTGTAAGTTGGTCTAAACAAACTACATAGGCATAGAAATATCAAGAAATGATGTCTGCAGACTCCTTTGCAGGGACTTTTAGACAATACATGATTGATCTCAGTGGAAGAAACTCTGTTGAAGAGAATTTTCACTGGATATTTGCGTTTTATGTGGGAGCATACATTATTTCCATTACAAGAGTTAATGCTTTATATCTACTTGGTTTGGTTGAATTTAACTGCATAAAATAAGTCGCTCAGCACTGAAAAGCTACTTTGGCTAAGTACTAACACCAGATTGAAGCTATCTTAATTGTTATGATGTACTAAATTATCTAATGTTTCACATCGATGTTCTAATTCAGTTTGATATGTCACCTGCACAATCCAGCAAATAAAAGGGTTTGGCAATATCAGGGCCCAAAATTGTGAATTAGATTCGTTTGGCAGTACTCAGTTTTGTAGTACTCACTCTTTGGATATTTAGTTGAAGCAGCAAACTTGGAGGTGAACGTTCACAAGCTTTGCTTGCGTGGAGTTGTAAATTGACTCCAAAACCGCTGTCTCTCCCTACAGCTCGTTCCGAAGAATGACGCATTGATTATCTGTCAGTTTGCTATCCTTATTTGGCATAACCAACAATTATGAGAGGAGAAAATGCAGCTTTTGCGTACGTTTTCTTCCCTATATTCGCGCATCAGTGTTTGTGCTTGAAGGATCTGATTCAGGAAGCTATCTTTCGGCGATTTTAACATTTTTCGCCACCTTCCACTTGTAACACTTGCAGTTTTTATTGCATTGATATTGTTGTCTATTTTCACCGGCAGCTTACATTCTTGGTACTGCTCCTTCCGCTGCTTGCAATCGAGAGCGTCCACAGGTTTCCAGAGGCTTCTTTGCACTAGCCGGAGTAAGCTTCTTTAGTACTTTCCTACTCTTTTTTTGAGAGGATTTGGGAGCCATCTTTTCCTTGGCATCTTTTGCCCCTGTAATCACAGGAGGCAATCAGCAAGTTAAAAAATTCGCTAGCATTGGAATTCTCCACGATGGTTGCCTGCAATCTTCCAATGCAACCAGAGCCTTAAATGAGGTTCGGAACTTACAACTACAACGAGAATCAGCACATTAGCCCCAAATGACTCTCTTCTTTGAAACCCTGAACACTGAAAAAAAATCCACATGGCGCCCAGAGCTATGTAACATAGCGCATTATTTATGGTCTCACACGCTATCTACATAGTACTCTGAGCTATGCAATATGGCTCCCAGCACCATAATGTCAGAATCTGCATAGCGCGTGGTCCTATGTAACATGGCGCAGCATTTATGGTCTCACACGCTATGTACATAGTACCCTGAGCTATGCAGTATGGCTCCCAGCGCCATAATTACATGACGCAGAAATTATGACCCCCCACGCTATATTACAAGTACCATGAGCCATGCAATATGGCTTCAGTTGTCATACCGATTCGGATGAATTGAGGTTTTGAAGTTTCGGATGAATTTGAAGTTTTTGCATATTCCATATCACATGTTCCATGGCACCAAATCAAATCGTTTTCATTAGTTTCAACGGAGTGAATCCTTTTAGATATGTATCTTTGTCGATTTGAATGGGTATACCATCACACACTTGCATTCGACTAAATATTTCATCAGATTTGCTTTTAGGATCTATTAGGTTATACAATTTGCGAATGATTACCATGGATCGGGACCTAATTGCTTAAGCTTATCGAGGTAGATGTACGAGCCAGATGAGCTCTGAATATCGTCATAGTTGGTTAGCCAGTTGCTCCTGCGCTTGAAGGACTTCATGCAGATATTACATACTTGTGGCCTATCAGGTATGTGAGACAGTTGGTGTCGGGTCAAGTGATCCTTTCCTTCCAATGCTGCATTACATATATCGCAAACAAATCTACGCTCAACAGCATGTGCTGCTCGATTAGACTTCGATCCGCTGCTTTGAAACAGCATTTGTTTTTTGGAGTGAGCGAGAGGTTGGAGGGGGGAATTGGGTTACCTAGAGGTTGAACTCTATCAAAGACATTTTTAAATCTTTCGTAGATGATTGAATATCTGGAGTTTGGAAGAGAAAGGTGTTAGCCATCTTAATTTTGATGAGTTCCTTCGCAAGCATGAATTGAGCCCTATAGATAGTTGGGAGTTCATTTGCCATGTCAAAGGCAATTATATTGGGTGTTTGATTGGTAACTCCAAGGCATCTTTTTAGTATTTTCGCCTTTTCTGAGTCGAAACACTTTAGGACGTAGTTAGGAGAGTTTATATATGTCGAGAGGTGGCTTTCAATTTTCGCCTTAAAGAACGGTTTATAAAGGGTAAGACTCTTATCAGGTGGGAGCCCACTCTTGGTTCCTGTGACTATTTTAATGACATTTATCTCAGGTTGTATGGCATTGATTTTCATGTTTAGGAAATTCTTGTCTGAATACTTGGAATTGATTAATCTTCCTAGGAATTTGGCTTCAGTAGTCCACTGGATATCTCTATTATCCAGTTTGATCTTGGAATTGAAGGATTGATTCCTATTCAGCAGGATTCCTTTACATTTGTCTGGATTTAGTGCGAGTGGATTCCTTTACATTTGTCTGGATTTAGTGCTATCTGCGCAAAACTGGAGACGCTCTCCTGCAGGAGGTTGAAGCAGGTTGTTTTATTTTTATCAGACGCCATGATGATGAAATCTTCTGCATACTGGATGATATTTATACCATTTTTCATGATATCGTGAAGCTTGGAGGTATACAAATTGAATAGTCGTGGACTTAGGACGTCCCCTTGGGGGATACCATTATTGATTTGTACATTTCCTGAGCCTAGTACCAAGCTTCTAAAATAGAGGAAGGACAGTATCCAGTAGCTGTACTTGAGGGGAATGTTAAAGTGAAGGAGGCATGAATTTAGTAAGGATGTGTCCACACAGTCATATGCGTTAAAAATATCTAGAGTGAGGAGCATGATGCACTGGTGGTTTCTTTTTGCCTGGCAAATCCAGTGGTTTAACATGTTTAGACAGGTGCTGATTGATTTATTTTTTGTGTACGCATGCGAGTTGGAGGGGAGTCTCTCCAGAATTTTGTATTTAGCAATCAATCTGTCTTTTATTATTCTGTTGATGACTTTCACCACAAGGTTAAGGAGCGAGATTGGTCTGTAGCTAGTTAGTTCCTTGGGATTTTTCCCTGGTTTCAGATTCGAGGATATCCGTCGGAAAAAAGTCAGGGTTTACTATATCGTTTAAAGCATTTAGTAGGACACTGGAGCTGCTAGAATTCATTGCGTTTAGCATTTCATAGGGGATTTGATCTGGGCCAGGGGCCGACTTTTTTGTATGCATGGCAAGGGTATCAGTCAATTCTTGTTGAGTCAAGATTATTCTGTGGGAAGGTTTGGGGACTAAGTTAAACCTTAGCGAACTTAGCGGGCTTTTATTTTTGATTAAGTTAAGGTATTCTGGATTATATTTTTAATCCCAAAAGGATGGCGTGCTGTGCGAAACATTTTTTTTAATGTTTCAGGCAAAATTCCAGAATTTTTTTATTTTACCGTTGAGAGCGATCTCTGTTAACTTACTGACCCAGTTGTTTCTTCTGGCCTCTTTAGCCTTATCCTCCCACTCCTTTTTGGCCCTCAGGAATCCATAAAAGTCAGTCATTAGTCTTGACGCTTTATATCTCTTGAATAGAGCTTTTTTTGCGTTCCACAAACACTTAAGGTCCTCATTCCACCAACTTTTATTGGAGTGTTTGAGCTTTGGATTTGTTACTTGATTTCGTGTAACAATATCCTTGAACTCTGAGGCTATATTATGTCAATTCCCTGTAAAGTTGTGTTTCGAGATGCTATCAAGAACTTTTTTTGAAATTACGTTTCTTTTGGGCTTTGAACTAAGTTTGGTTCTAAAGGTGATGGTGATGGGTTTATGCCCGCTATTGCTTATGTGGTTTAAGCTTTTACTCCACTTGATATTTTTGGGCACATAGTTGCCGAAGGTAATGTCTGGAGTGGAGGAACCCCTTCTCCTAGATCTGGAACCTGTGGCGAAAGTTTTACTGCCATTATTGAAAAAGATAAGATTGTGGTTGTAGAGAAGCTGTAAGAGTTTAGTACCTTTAGGGTTGTTTTGATGATCACTCCAGCACCTTTTTCTGGCATTAAGGTCACCTCCAAGGATGAAATTACCGATACCCGAGGCTAGAGTTATTATTTTATTAAGTTCCCTGTAGAAGTTCTCATGATTCAAGTCTGGGGGGCAATAGATGGAAAGGATGAGTAAATTTTCTCTTAGGTTGATGGTAGTGCTTGCCACTACTTCAAGAGGTGAATCTATTTCTATCTACTGAAATTCAATATTTTCTTGATCAGTAGACAGACACCTCCACCTCTGCTACTGGATATATTCTTGAAGATCATGTTGAAACCTCTTATTGGGTTGAGGATGTTATTTTCATTTGAAAGCAGAGTTTCTGACAAAATTGCGATGTTGTAGTTTTCTTTGTTTAGCACGTATTCTAGGTTGTTTTTATACTGTATTAGTCCCTGAATATTTAGCTGTAGGATCTTCATTAGTATTGGGGGGATTATTAGATAATTGAATTTTCTTAAGAGCATTTAATAGAAACTCGAACATGCTATTGGATCTGGTGTCTTTATTTTGAATTAAAGTGTCAACTTTATTGTTGACCAGGAGTGTTTTTAGGAATTTCTCAAACTCGCTAGTTATAAAATAATTTGGAATAATGAAGATGGGTGTGGAACCTGCATTCTCTTTGGCGGTGGAGATTCTTTTAACGGAAGAGAGAGTTACCCCTCGGTTTGCTCTTAGGACCTCCGCAAACTATTTTCCTAAGTGTGGAGTTAATCTCCTTCTGTGTATTCCTTGTGGACTGAACACAGTTATCTATAAGGAATGGAAATGAGCTAAGATTTTCCTCGTCCAGAAGATGAAAACTGTTCGCATTTTCCACTACTTTTCCAGCCTCGAAATAAAATATATTTTTAATGGCTGCAATTTTTAACACCTGTTCCTCTCCTTTCCAGACAGGGCAGCTTTTGTTTGACGAACTATGATTCGGGGAGTTAAACAGGATGCAAATTAAATTGGTACAGGTACCCGCACAGGTTGAAACATCACATTTAAGGCACCTTTTCTCATGGCTTTTACAGATTTTTGCTACATGACCCGGTCTGCCGCAGTTTAAGCATTGCCTTGGTTTCGAGACATAATAATCGACTCTGATCCTAACATAGTCAACTTTTATGAAATCAGGAAAATCATCTCCTTCGAAGCTGCATTGAGGGAAGGTATGAACCTTGTAGGGTCCTCTCTGTCCCTCATTGTTAGCCTTTCAGCAGATTTGATATCAATGTTCTTAATTTTATTTCCGAAACTGTTACATGGAATGCCATGTTTCGGGATGTCCTCTAGGTCTGAAAATGAAATTATTGGGAATATAGCCGTTTAGGTTATACTTTGATAGGACACCACTATCAAGCAAGAAATTGGCATCTGCTGCCTCCTTGAAAATAATTTTGATTTTGCCGAAACCACTATTCTCAATTTTTTCTACGTTATTTAATCTATCTTTTTTGGTCAAAGAATAGAAAGTAATGTCATTAAGCCTTGCCTTAGAGCCATCACCATTCGTTCTTTCGACGATGACCGGATACTTCTTTTTAGTGCCCGGAGAATATCTGTTTGCGCGTCTGTCGGTAGCCGGAGAGGCTGCGATAGCAGGTGGAAGTGGTGTAGAAACATTCACTAAGTTGTTTACCATGCTGATACTAACTATGGTTTGATTCGCTTGATTCACTAATTCCATAGACTCAGCACTAGTGGGCTTTACATCCAGGACATTTACATCAACACAACCTTGTTTCAGAGCGGCTTTTGTAATCATTCCACCACCATCTTCGTTCTTTTTTCTTTTGGGTTTCGGCATTGCATCTCCTTCCGCTGGACGTTCCTCCATGCGTTACATAGATGCACTTACTTTACCTCGTGGAAAAGAAAACACTGAGAGCAATACACCGTAAAATCAACAAATTTGTGAATGAAAACCAGAAATTCAAACAAAGGGATCTAAATCTACAAACTTATTCCTAATTCTTACTCAATTTCAATGACTGGGCTCCAAAACAGAATTGTCAGTACATAGCAGCACACCACTCAACACACAAACTATTGCACTAGCTTTGGCACGTGAACGCACTTATTAACTAAAACAAAAATGGCGTAATATCTGAAAGGAGCTCAATACTAAGAACAAAATCACCCTTGCACCAAGGCTTCCAGGTTGCGAATGAAACTGTGACTTGCGTTGTGCGCAGTGCTGTCGTTTTACTGCAATTGCAGTATATCTGTTGCAATTTGATGCAGTTTACTGCATTTTACAAAATTTGCTACTTGTTTAATCCAGCCAGCATATTTAGTAAGTTAGTTTCGCTCTGTTTAGTTACGTATGCAACTGCTAGCCATTTTGAACTAAGAATGAATAGAAATTTCCCCAATTCTTGAACCTGGAGATATAACTGTATTTTACACATAAAGGTTATTGATTTGTGATCATGGTTCCCTTCTTGTCTATAAATCAGCATAGACAACGTATATCGTCTCTAAAGCTTATCAAAGCAAAGAATAATTGATACGAGAACTCGATCGTTTTGCGGAATACGCCTCCGAAAGCAGAATCAAAGTGGAATTGATAAGCTTTAGAGACGATATACGTTGTCTATGCTGATTTATAGACAAGAAGGGAACCATGATCACAAATAAATAACCTTTATGAGTAAATTATGTCGATGGATATAAGTCGAAGATGTTAAAATTTGTCACAACGAACGTAAATAAAAATTAATGATTTCCAACTGCAAGTGGTCACATCAGTCAAGTATGCGCTGTGAGCTGGTGTCTGATGAGAATCAGTGCATACTTTCGAAACCACTTTGTCAAAAAAAAATTTCAATTAAATTTTCAATTTTAATCATCCCGGAACAACAATTCCACTTTGTATATTACTATTTATTTTCTTTAATATGGAAAAACTGAAGTTAACAATAGTAGGTATGTTCCCGTACTTCAGCAAACTGCAGCAGTAACAGAATTTAGCAGCTGGCTTCTTTTTGCTGCAAAATTTGGCTTGCAGCAAGAGTACAAAAACGACTTGCTGCGAATCTATTTTAATATATTATAATAGATTCAAGTACGGGAACAGACCTAGTAGGTATTTTTCACCAAACGACTAAACTCGAATCTGGGTGTGTTCAATGTGCATGCTATAGCTGCTCCAAAAGCATAGCATAGCATAACTTTAGCAAGTTTCAAAATTCGCAGTAGCTACGTGAAGCAGCTATGGATATTGGACAGCCAAGAGCTGCTACGAAGGTCAGCCTTTACACAGGAAATTCAAAAATAATTTTGTTTCAATTTTTTTATTGTAATTTTTGCATTTTCATGGATCAGTTCAATACTTCCATTGCATTTTGGAAACTGTATGAAATTTAAGAGTTTTCAACATACAGCTGCACAATCCATTAAAATTTTCCTAACATATTTAAAACGTATCACTTATTTCCGGCATTTGACGCCACATATGTGAAAAAGAGCAAAAAATAATCGTTGAAAATTTGATGGCACATGAATCAGTGCACCCGGCCTTTTGCGCTTCATGCTCGCCTTCTAAAAACTCAAGATGAGCTGCGCCGTGTACAAGCCAACTTAAAACTCGAGTTGAGTTGAAGTGCTTAAAAGCCCGTATTTAATTTATGTTGTCACTATATTCAAATTTATTCCTCATCTCCTGTGTCACAAAAGCGCAAAAACTTCTTTTCATTTCAATTTCCAATTGAAAATGACGTTTAAACTGCATGTCAGCTGTGTACGCACGGCCTTTTGCCTTAGCTACTTTCTTGCTATCCTCCAGACTGCGAGCAGCAAATAGCTGCTACCTTAGCAGCTATGCCGGAATCTTGGACAGCCCGACTGTCAAATAGCAAGCATCAGAAAGTAGCTATTTCGGGACATTGGACAGCCAGAGCTGCTAAAATAGCAGCTAATAGCTGCTATAGCATGCACATTGAACACACCCCTGATATCTTTTAGAAAAATTATATATTTTTTCTTGAATATGCTTTGTTATATTTTTCAAATAGCAATAGTTGTATTTTAAATGCATGTAAGAAGATTTATATGTGTACACATATTTATATACCTATAGAAAAATCAATCTAAGAATAAGAAAAGAAAAACTAAAACAACGGCACGGGTTGTGCGTTGTATTGTCGAAAATGAAGGAATAGAAGGAAAATTTCCCTGGTTTTTTACTAGGAAAAATCCGAAAAAACAGCGTGATTATTAGTTCTAAAATGTTCTAGTCTCCGATTTCATTTCTAAAGCGTCTAAAAAGGTGTCGTTTTTTGTACAAAATGGCTGAGTTAACGACGTGGAAATCCGGGATTATCCGGGACGTGGAAATTCGCCAATAATGTGCGAAAATGGCGAGAATTGAGGAATTCGAGGAATTTTTTTTTAATTTTAAATTATTTAATATAAAAACAAGATAGATAGCATCACAACAAGAAATATGGAAAAGGTTATTAACAAATACTCCTAGAGCAGAAACGTTGAAAATCGATTACATAAACAAGCAATATACGTCTATAACGCCCAATTTTAACAAAACTTCAGAAAAGTTTATAAAATTTAAAGATAGCTGAACATTGTACATCAAAAGTACACGTTTTGGTTAAAAATGTACCAACATTTACAGACAGCATTAAAATTGTACAATGAAAATAGTTAATGATAGCGAACCAGAATTTTGTGTAAACATTTTTCTTAACGGAAATAAATGATTACAATAAATAGTTATAATGAATGAAATACCACTGTTGACTGTAATTGTACTATCTCTTATACCAATACTCCAATTATCTGCAAGTACTAGGACTAACTACTGTGTGTGAGAGTGTTAGATACACACGGACCGTACATATTGAAATGATTTTTGAAGAGTGTAGAGGGAAAATAATATAAACATTACATTTGAATTTGGAAGTCCAATATATAGATTTGATGTTTGTGGAATAAGTTTTAACGGTTTTCTAAATTCACCTTTATTTTTCAGTGTTTTGAATTGTAATTATCACGTTAAAAGATAATTTTAATTGGATTGTTGGCAATGTTTGGTTTTATAATACAAAGAGTTTAATATACTTACTTGAAAATACGATTCCTTCTCAAGACGATCCATCAGCAGTTCCAATGTATCGATTCCAACCGGATTCATACCAGCTTCCTCACGTTTTTCATTCATTGTTGCCAGCCACGTAGTATCCTCTTCATCTACGTCATATTCAACCTCACCATCAAGCTCTTCGGCTGATTTTTCTATGAATCGAATGTAAGCATTTGGACGCGGCGGAGCGTCACAAATGTTATAGCCTTCGATCTCCTTGAACGAAGCTTCGGGTAATTTCAGATGAGGCTCAGCAGGCACTGCAGGTGTTGGGCCGAAGTCGCCTCTTTCCAGCATTTTTTCATATTCTTCATTAGAAACGAAAGGCAACTCATCGACAACCGAGACTTTAATGCTCTTGCCATCGATTTCATACTGGACGAAATTTTCTGCTTCACAGTACGTCACAGCCTCCTTCGGTGAAGTTTTCGTGTCGACGGGTGTACTGGGAGTAGCAATTAATCTAGACCGTCCTTTCTTCCTGTTGGGTGTTATTAAGGGTTGAACTGGCTGCGGGTTATCGTGATCATAGTTAACTAAGTGATATTGAAGTCCACACACCGATTTGTAAGATCTATCACACTTGTCCACAGGACAACTGTATGGTGGAGAGTGTTGTTGATTTTTGAGCTTTTTACAATATTCGATGGCATCAAAGTCTAAGCCCATGGCGTATGAGTTTCATGTAGGTTTATTTGAGAGGATTTCCACGTAGAAAACAAGCGAAACAAAACAATATTAACCGTAAACACAAGTCAATGGCGGCATTTGACGGACTTATTTTTGACACTAGTTGAGTGCACCTGTGTTTTGACGTAAAGGAAAAGGAACTACATTACCGACGTACACTACCAGCTGTAAATAAAAAGACTTCTGTTAACGGATATGACCCAACCGCCAACTTTTCTCTTAGAAAATTCATTGAATAATTAATTCATTGGAATTATAAGCAACGCAAAATAATGAATAATACACATATGTATAGAATAGTTCGGGGGACAAAAATAAATTTCGGTAAATTTGTTCGATCAATTTAGGAGGCAAACTACTTAATATGTGACGATATAGATGGATACATTCAAGCATTAACCGACGACATAAATAGGAAATTTAAAAAACTCTTTTAAGGCCATAGTAGCAAAATTGATCAAAATGCTATTGAACGCATCAACGAAAGATGCAATAAGTTATTAAATACATTAGGGAAAGTGGTCGTTTCGAATCGGAAAGCTAGACGACAACCATACAATATCGTTTTGATAAAACAAATACAAGGTACTTCAATTCGTCTAACAAAATAAAGGTGCTACAAAACCATAATAAAAGAAGCTGCAGCTGACCTTAAAACATACTGGTATATTACAAATGAACTAAACCACAGGAAAATAGCTAAGCAAGAATAAAAAGAGCTTGAATTGTAAGGATGCGGCATACAAAAGGACTAAACAATCATACCAGATGAATTTGGTGAGAGTATGCAGGATCACATGGGATCATTGATATTGCAGCCAATGTCGCCTATTGAAAATATAAAATCTTAGCTAAATTTTCATAAAATTACAGAGCATGAGATTGAACATATCTGTAAAATATTCAATTTAACGCCTACTGCATTTGATTTGTAAACAGAAAAAATCAAGTTACTTACCTTCTATGGCTTTGTTTCTGAAACCATTTTACTGCACCACATATATTTGAAAATATTTTCTGTAAAGAATATTTTGGTCACAATTTGCTTGGATCATTTGTATATCATATAAACGCAAGTTGGATTGAATATTTTTTTTTTTATTTCTCAAGTAATGAGACTGAATTTAAGTACTAGTTGGCTTATAATCAGTTTCTGATTAACTCTAGATACATAACGTCAGCCCCGGATCTAGAGGGAGGAGGGGGGGGGGGGACAAGCCAAATCCCGTGGCCCGGGTGGCAGATTCAGAGGGCGGCAAATTCAAGCTTGGCAGACGAATACATTCCTTAGCATTATCGCAACTTTGCGATGACTGACGCAGTATAGTAAAATAATAAATAGATAAAAATAAAAATTGCTTATTTCGGCCACCTAAATGATCCATAGCGTGTTAGTAAGGCTTACAGTAGGTTAATATGAATAAAAACACAAAGCACTTTAAATATAAACATAAAAGACACAGATAAGTCCACTTTCCTGCGCCGAGGGCGTTTAAGAAAACGAGCGGGTTTTCGTACAAGGCACTTCCATAGTGGTGAAGATAACCTATCAGCTTTAGAATTTAGAATACTGTTGGGACTGTCCCGTGTTATATGGATTAGGAATATAATTTTATTCATCATTCGGGAACTCCACAAACATCCCTGACGCATTGCAGAAGCGGGCCAATCCCATCATAATCCTGCAAATATTATTATATTGGATGCGCAAGGTGTATATCTGACACACAGGTTGCCCGTGTACAAGCTCTGGCAATATGCCTGGGAAAGCGTTATCTTAACTTGGTTAGTGCAACAGGAAAATCGCAAGTCAGCATATTACCTCTGATTGCAAAAGCGCTGCGCTTCCTTTCAATAACAGCATCGTCAGTAAGGTCGTCGGCAATGATAAGCCCTATAGTAAGTACTTTAAGCACATAAATTATTCTCCTGGGGGCACGTAGGCATAGATAGGACAACAATCGCGCTTGTCCGGCGGTTCAGGCGCAATAAACAAGTGGAACACACTCACATTTGAGGGCGGTTAGCGTCTTTGCGAAAGGGATGCAGCTATATTGAGACAGATCGTGCGTATTGTTATCAAAAAACTGTCTTTCTTTTCGTGGGTCCAACGAAACCCCTAGCGACCTCATCACACAAAGTCCTCAGCCTGGTCAAGGGGAGTTCTTGAAATTAATTTTCTTGCTCTCCAAACATAATTCAACTCTTAAGTTTTAATTAGAATACTTAAAAAAGGGACAAGTATCATATTTATCAAAGACGATACAGAATGAAATTATTGACATAATGACAAAAACAGTTAGAAATAGCATTCTAAACGACATCAAAGAAGCCAAATAATACATAATAATGTTCGACTGCACTCCAGATGTCTCGCATATATAGCATTTTCAGCTTAAATGAAACCTTTTCCAATCGAAATGAAACTTTATCCAATTGAAATGAAACCTCTTGAAATTGAAATGAAACCTTTTCCAATTGAAATGAAACCTTTTGCAATTGAGATGAAACCTTTTCCGAATGAAATGAAACCACTTTCATTTGAAATGAAACCTTTTTCAAATAAAATGAAACCTTTCTCCAAATGAATGAGACTTCGATAAAAAATAGTTTCAGGACAATTTATTTTTGATGTAAATGTATGAAGAATAATGAAAACATGTGAAGAAAATAAAAATAATGTAGAATTTATTTTAGTGATATAAATTTTAATTACAAAATACAATTTAATGTAATGGTTGACCTTCTGCAGCTTTTGGTATTTGCAAAACCATATCTAGGACATAGTTAGAGCAATTTTCTGAAGTAACTTGAAACACGCTTTCTTCAATAACATTGCTAATGCTATGGTCCGTACTTATGTCGCTCAATACGGAACGAGCGTGCAATTTTATTTTCGAAAACGCTTTTTCGGTTGGGTTCAGCATCGGTGAGGAAGGAGGTAAAAATGTTAATGCACATCCGCTACCTGCAACCAACTCCTGAACTTCTCGCGTTTTGTGGATTCGAGCATTATCCAAAATCAGAACTGAATTATCCATGTTTGGCATGGAGTCAATTTTATCTAAAAGCTCTCGTAAGAATAGTTTAAATCTATCAGCATTTACGGTCGCGTTTGACATTATTTTCGAATAAACAAGACCACCGTTATTCATGGTTGCAATAAGCGTAACATTACGTCCCCTTACAGTAAGTACAGCAATGTGATCTCGTGTACCGACTTTCGAATGGCCTTGCGATCTTCGAAGGTGCAAATTAAAGCCGCACTCATCTAAAAAAAATAATTTTCCTCTTTGTTGAAGCGCCCACTGCGAAAAGTTCGCTGGCAATTCATATGGTCAACTTCAACGGAAGTAAGCTTCAGCGTAATTTTCAGCTCTCGCACAGCATTAAAAATAGTGCTCATCGACACAGCTATGCCTTTTTCTTCATAATTTTTTTTTTTTAATGTTTATAAGGGATATTGTGAGATCACTTTCAACATAGCACTCAATGTTGCACCCAAAATATCTGGTGTTAATTTTTGAATTCTGTTTCCTCCACGCTTGCATGGGACTAAAACTTCCGAATGTTTCTTGTAACGTGATAAAATTGTTTTCGCAGAGCTAACATTCATTGATGTTATTCGCGCTGCTTCGGAAACCGTTTTCCCTTCTTGGTGCAGTTTAATAAGCAGCAATTTCATATCATCGGTTATTTCTTGGTGGCGCCCTATTCGTCTCCGTCCGCCATTGATAATAGCACTACCTCTGTTTTCTCCGCGATTTTCAACATTTCGAGTTGTCACTGCACTAGAGGATTCCAACTCCCGACCAGGATGCCAACAATCAGAGCTCCCTGAACTAAAATCTTCTGCACTGCTCATTTTTATTTTACAGACGACTAAGAACTTAATACACCTCACAATTAGAATAACTTATATAGAATTATTAGAATTTATAACTTAATGCACTTCACGTTTACCATTTGCTAGGTTAACAACTAAATGCACTTCATGCGACTAGTTGCGGTCGCAGCTTATCTAACGGCATGTTATTAACGCAGTTAAAAATTTTGTGATAAAAACTACCTGGCATGAACTAAGAATAATGGAATATTTACTTCGAAAATAATTTTTCTAAAAATTGATTTTTTTTTATTAAAGTTTCATTTAATTTGAAAAAGGTTTCATTCCAAATAAAAGAAGTTTCATTTCAATTGGAAAAGGTTTCATTTCAATTGCAAAAAGTTTCATTTCAATTGCAAAAGGTTTCATTTCAATTAGATAAAGTTTCTTTTCGATTGCAAAACGTTTCATTTCAATTGAAAAAGGTTTCATTTAAGCTGAAAATGCTATAGAGCAAATAAGCCAGGTCATTCGCTGTGAAAGAAAAAACGTGATGTGTGTGAAATAAAAAAAGTTTCATTGATTTCATAGAAGTTGCTGGAAAAACAGGAGAGTACATTTGTCAACAGATTGTGGGAAAATTGACAGTTGATGGTTTAAATATTAGACAATGTCGTGGCCAATCTTATGATAATGGGTTCAATATGACTGGCAACTATAACAAAGTGCAAGCCAGGATTGCAGAAAAGAATGAGCTGGCCGAGTTCGAGCCATGTTTGGCTCACTCCTTAAATCTTGTCGGTGTCCATTCTGCCTCATCATGCCCAGAAGCAATAAACCTATTTGAAGTAATTCAAAAAGTATATTGCTTTATTGTAGGCTCCAATATTCGGTAAGATACTGTAAAAAAAAAATGTTAAAACCAATTTAGAAGGAAGCAGTCAGACGAGATGGTCAGCGAAACATGACAAACAGCGAACCCTCTTAGATAATTTGCCGGAAGTGGTGAAATTATTGGAGGAAGTTGAGCAAACTTGTCATGCTCCGGAAACAAAGTACGAATCAAGTCATCTCTTAAATGCTTTTATTCTCCGCGATATCAATCGAGTAAGTATTGAAATTCAAAAGGAAGATATAATCCTTGCATGTTCCGTATCTTTAATGGGTGGGCTAATGAAAACTTTGTAAGAAATGAAATAAAATTTAATTGAATATTGGACAGATGAAGCTAAAGAAGTTGCTGGAAAAATTGCGATGAATCTATTCTGCCAAATAAACGAATTCCGAGGTGCAAAAAACAATTCGATGAGATGCGTGATGATGAATTACGAAGACTTCAACCTGTTCAACTCTTTGCTATGGCAAGACTGATGGTATTTAATCGAATCTTATCAGAAATTAAAAAGAGGATTGATAGTTCAACCACGTTGAATTTGAATTTTGTATTTCTCAATGGTACTGAAATTTTGCATATGTCAACAAAAGAACTGCAGAATCATGGAGCAGATCTTGGACGAAAATAAGTTGAATTCTGCGAGGAACTCTACGTTTTTAAAGATATATAAAGGTATAAAAAATGCTAGCGCTTTCAATCTCTTGCAATAGATCTATACGCATGATTTGCAGGATGCCTTTCCTAATATTTTTATTGCTCTGCGACTTTACTCTACGCTTCCTACTAGATTCGCAAGCTGCCAGTGAAGTTTTAGCAAACTTAAACTTATTAAAAATTATTTACGTTTACCGAGCCTCGCAATATTAGCAATAGAAAATCGAACTGCTCATGAGGTTAATTATCACAAGGCCATAGACTTGTTTGCATGACAAAAGGCTTGAAGAGTAAAATTGTAATTTCAATGTGCAGCATAACAATTAATTTTAATCGCACGTTTTATTTCATATCCTCTCCTTTCCTATTCTAATTAAAATATATGTCCGACACGTTTATGAATTTTGGAAAAAAATATAAGGCTAACAGAGAAAGAGCATCGCTACACCGGTCGTTTTGGAGTTTTTTGAGGGTCTATCAGTGGGCTGAAATGATGATGATGATAAAGGTAAAAATTTTGGTTGGCGGGGCAGTATTTTTCAGTTTTTGGCCCACCTCGAAAAATTTCAAAATCCGGGGCTGCATAACGTGAGTCAAAACGACTCAGGCACGAGACGTATTCATCTTTCTCTTTCCAACCACTTTATGTATCGCATCGCCTGATCGAGCCAATTTAGTACTCGGCCAGAGCTCCCAAGTAGTGCATGTATCTCATGGGTAAGTATTGTATGTGCGTAGATATAGTAACATCGTGAGTCAAAATGACTCCACGTTATGTGATTTGTAGCATTTTGAACTTAAGAGCCCGACTTATTTTTCGATTATTTTTGTTTGATTTGAACATGTAAGCTAAACCTTTACTACAAGAGTGTTATACACTAACTATAGTTGGAACAATTCTCTCGAATAAAAGGGGCTCGAATAATATAGGAAGAGCTAAAAAAATACTAGGTCTAGACCAGCTGGAACTTCAATGTTTTGCTATGCTGGCCCGCTAACTTTATTGTCATACAAACACAAACTGGCAACGATGGTATATTTACTACCGTGCTGTGACGAGAAAGGTGTTCTAAATTATATCACCGGAAAGCCAGATATGATTGAATTCTTCAATCAAATAAAGGAAGGAATTGATTTGTTCGACCAGATATGTTCCCCCATGTCATGCAGCAGAAAAACAATTAGATGGTTTTTATGCTCAATATGGCTTTTGTCAACAACTACGTCATTTATTGCCGCGAAATGCTTTACAAAAAGAAATAAACCCCTAATAGACGGGCATTTATGAAGCAACTGAGCACTGACTTAACAAAATAATCCATGGAAAAAAGGCTTGAAACTCCTACTCTGAGTCGGACATTGCGCCGAAATATTCAAAGCATATTACCGAATCCTCCTGCTGCGAACTCACTACAAAATGAAGATGAACCTGCTGTAAAGAAAAGAAAACACTCTGCCGTTTGCCCGTGGAAAATCAAAAAGAAGACGCAGGCAAAGTGCAAAAAATGCAAAAAAAAAACGGTCTGTGGAAAGCATAAAGTGTTGACATGTTCAAATTGTATATAGTTCCTGTTTGGAGTCTGATTTGTTAATATTTTGGTTCTAGTAAAATTTGAATTCGTTACTAGAAACCCCAAGAAAAAGAAATTCATTTTTATTAGTGTCATAATTACAAAGAATTTTAGTTTTTGTTTAAATTTAAGTAAAATAAAAATAATACAAATTGTAAGTTAATTTTCTTTTATTTGTTAGATTACTGTTAAGCTATAATTACATTTACTTCATCAAAAAATCAAATCATTGTGGCGCAATCAGGTAGAAATGATACGTGAGTCATATTGACCTCACGTTATGGTGTGAGGGGTATCAAAGAACGTTATGCATCTGGGGTTAAAGTATTTTTTAACCGCAACTTTTTCGGTCCTTCGAATCAGATCTTATAGAGATAACATTCCAGGCTAGAAAAAATCCAGTTTTTACGCACTCACAAGCTCATAATCTCCTCCGCCAAATCAACCAAATACTGCGATTTGATGCGAACAATATTCTTGATTCAATTGCCACAAAAACAATACAGTATAAAGTATCTTATTATGAATAGGAGTTGGTTAAGCAGTTAAAAGTTAGTGGCTAGAGGAAGGCAAAAAAGGAGCGAAACATAACTCCACACTAAAAGCAAAGGTTGAGAGACCAAGAACAGAAGCGTATCTATCGTATTAACCGCCCTAGGCTTGAAAAACAATTGCGCCCTTGTTCTGCATGCAAAATTATAGTTACAATAAAAACAACCTGAAAATATCTACAAGAACCCACAAAGTAGCTATAAAGAATCCGAATACCGAAACGCCCTATAAAGAACCTAAGGACTAAAAGGACCTGAAAGAACCTGAACAGTCCCACAAAAATCTTATAAAAGATACCTTGAGGTTGAAAAAAATTGCCGTCTTTACCGTTCACGTAAAATAGTAAATAGTAAGTGTTTGTTTAATGTTTACCGTTTACACAACCACTCGTTTGGCTTTCAGCTTGGCAAAAGAGTCGACTATAGAATCAAAATTGATCGTTTGCAGTAAGTCAGACTCAATTCCAAGTAAAGCGAGATCATTTAGCCGGTCCTCCTTCATTGTAGATCGTAAATAATTTTTGACGCACAGCAACCACAAAACGTTTTTCCCCGGAGCAGTTCGTCACGGGTGTGCAAACGCACATCCTTAAAGCAATGTCCACATTCGGATATATCGATTGTAGATCGCTGTCTCGAATCCACCGTTTGTTTGCTTGATATGCAATGAGCTCGAAAATGAAGACACTCATTTTTAAAAATATCTTGGTGGTCAGACACATATGTATGTCCTTTGCAAGGCCTCTGCCTTTTTGCCAACTTCAACCGAGCTCATCGACGCCAGCTTAGTTAAAAAAGAAAACTTCTCGGTATAGCGCATATATGCGTCTTGTCGTTTCCGGAATTCACATTGAAGCTTATCGATTACAACCAGGAATATAGCAACTCTCATACGGTCTTGACCAGACAATTGCACTTCTTCATTTCGAGATTTGTCGCGATGCCGCTTCCTCTTCTTCTTACGCTTTGTATCTTGTTCATTTTCGTCTGTGTTCGACATTTCCTCAGTGTTTAGGTCTTTTGGGCTCTTTTTAGTTCTTTTATGTCCTTTCAGGTACTTTGTAGGTTTGTGGTTCGCAAATATTTGCCGCCACCAAAAACTTGCCGCCCTAGGCTAGTGGTAAATCCGCCCCTGAACAAAAACCAGGAGTCACTGCCCAAACCTCATGTGAAAAGTAGCAGCTCAGAAGAGACGAATGTGGCAGATGCTCCCGAAGTGTTCCGTTACCTTCGAAAGCTGATCTTTAAGCGAAATTGCAGAAAACATCTCTCGGAGTATGTAGCGCTCAAAATAACTTCGGAGGAGCTATCGAAGGAGGATCTAAATCCAGAAAGTATGAATGGTGCAGCCAGAAATCAAATGAAGTTCCTCATGAGAAGTGGCATGTCCATAGAAGAGAGCAAGGAAAAGGCACTCCTACCAATGGCATCTGCTAGACTCCAGAATGATACTTCAGGGTGATAAACCGCCAATAGAGACAAACGGTATGGAATATTCACCAAAACACTCTCAGCCTAGTAAAAAGCAGCAATAGTAGTGCTTTCATCATCGTGGCACTGCAGCCCGAATCGAGCTTTAGCCTCCTTAATGCTCCACCTCTATTTGTCTCGGTTCAGTGACCGCGTCTTCCAGATTGGTGCTCCCAAATGTGACGTGCTGTCAGCATCTATCGAATTACCCCAGTGCTTGCGTGGCTTACCGACTGGCCTGTCTCCATTTGCTCGCCCCTAGAGAGACTGCTTGGGGATTTGATTGTCGCTCATTCGCTCGACGTGCCCAGCCCGTAGCTGTTTTTATAGTTGTAGGATGGTAGAAATTTGCAGCTTGTCATGTATGGTATACAGTTCACTGTTGTATCAGATTCACCATCCATCTTCTTACCGTATTGGACCGAGGATTCTTCGTAATACCCTTCTTTCGAACGTATTTAAAGCTTTTTCAGACGCCTGCGTCAGTGTCCAGGTTTCTCTTGCATAGCATAGCACAGGTCTGACTATTGTTTTGTAGATGCGAAGTTTCGTTTTCCTGTGTACGCATCGAGATTTCAAAGTGGGAAGCACCGAAAAGAATGTCTCATTGGCTAATTGAATCCATTGTTTGATTTCATAATGCTCATTCCCATCCTTTGAGAGATTCGTCCCTAGGTACACAAAGTTGTCTATGTTTTCAAGGTTATAGTCCCCTATCGTTATGTTTTGTTTTACTGGCGCCCTTTTTCTTTATTGGGACTTAGCTTTTGTTTTTTGCTCGTTAATTTGAAGACAATTTTTTTTTTGTGGTTTCGCCTAGTGTTGCAAATACTTCCTTGGCGTCGTTGAACGAACGTGACGTAATATTGATGTCATCAGCATAAGCTATTAGGTGTGTCGACTTAAATGAAAGAATTTCTCTAGTGTCAACGGGGATTTTTCTGACGACATACTCAAGTGCTAATTTAAAGAGTACAGGAGCTAATCATTTCCCTTGTTTTAGCCCTGTATTCGTCAAAATAGTAGTGCTTTACAGATTGTTAAAATAACGGACATGCCAAAGATTTTTCCCGTATAACTTTTTGCGACCGTCCAAATGGATGAGGTGTAGCAACACCTATTTGCAAAGACAGAAAGGATAAAGCCGTAGGAAAGATTTAGCCCGTGGGTCACGGAGAAATCCCTGATTGCCAGCCCCAAGACGCCTGCTGGCTACTTCCCCAACGCAGTGGCTCTAGCAACGAATAAGATCCTGGCATTCGTGGAATCACAAAATAAGGATATCAATATCATGACCTGGAAAACATTATTTCAGCGAGAATAAAGGTAAGTATACAATGCTAGTCAAGGCAGAGGACAAAGCATCACACTCCAGAATAACTGAAGGAAAAAGCAACGTTAGTTTCCGGCTCAGGCAAGTTAAAAATATGGAACGGTACCAAAGCCGGCGGTTATTCCAGCAACCAGCATGAAGTTTGGTCAACATGATATGAAAGCCGCAACACATTCTAGTGGCTCCAGTCCGACTAAGTAGATAGATTAACGTGTCTACAGGTAGAACCTACATTATGCCAAAGCTGCTGCGCTGGAAGTAAGTAGTAGGTTTGCCTCGGTTTCCTATTATACGGACCAAGTAGAAAAGTGCTGAATATATATAAATGAATAAAATCAGAGTATTTAAATGACAGCTGCCCAGAAAAAAAAACCAATAGGGAATTGTAAGCTCTGAAGAGTCACAAAACCGGAATTCAGCAGTGCCAAAACCAGATCGAACAAAGCGACCTATAAAAATAAATTTTCAGAATACAACGAAGAGCTACGATAATCCAAACGAAATGTTTGAAATGCCTTTTTTGAGAGTCTCAAAAGCATTCCTGATATTGCACGGATACGAAACGCTACATCCAAATTCAACCAAGCGCATAGATGACGACTACATTCGGAGTCACACTGAAAGTATTGCTCATAACACACTTTCCGGGGTGCATAATTTGTAATCATAGTGAGGTCGAGGAAGAAGATAAACGCCCTGAGCAGATACCTCACTCACAGCTGATTAAATAAATTCTTTCGTATGAAGAGGTTAAGCTGGGCAATATCCATTTAAAGCACTTTAAACTCTTTAAATATGATCATGCCAGATGGAATCATCCCAACCAGTGCTGTGAGGTTTCTGTGGCCGAAATTCCCTCGCAAATGATCGTTTTTCCCACAAAGCATGTCGCAAATTCCCACGGTTTTTCCCACGGACAATATGTGACCTATTCACCACAGTTTTATATTTATTTATCAATATCACGCAAATCCCAATACTTATATGAAAAAAAACAGAAGTTTCATATATTTTATACACATTTATATTTTATTTATTACAGCGAAAAAAAAAAACACATTCATTTCGTGAAAAAATCATTTCATTATAACGCAATATAAAATGCGTTAAGTTTTAAGCCAATCAAATAAATTTTGTCCATTGTGCAAATCGATATGTTTGTCAGAAGGCTCGAAATCAATGCAGGTACCAGGTTTAGACTGAAAATTGAGCGAATGCAAGAAACTGCGTTCAGAGTTGCTGCTAGAATGGTAGACACTGAAAAAGAAGGCGGATTATCTTCGAAATATCAATATCTGTCAAAAAATTGAAATAAATCAGCTTCTAAAGTAAGAAAATTAAATTTGATATTTAGTCTTGATTCAGTTTTTAGTGCCGTGACTTGAATTTTTGGTTGAAATTCGCTAATCGGATGTCTTGAGAATCGATTCTTATTCATTTTATCCCAGGATCTAACTAAAATATAAGAATACATGAAGAAATGTCAATTTTGCCTGAATTGTTTAAACTTTCTCTCAAATATATTTGGTGGTAACTTTACGAAAGTGTTTCATTTCATTTAAACCATTTCTCCCACGATTTTGATCTACGAGCAGCACTTTTCCCTTTTCCCTTTTTCAAGTTTTAGAGGGCGAAAATTCCCATAAAAAGGGAAAATTCCCACAACATCACAACACTGATCCTAACTCTGTTATAAAGAGGTGCAGAGAAACTGAAAGCCCACTCTGGTACATATTTTTAAGGTGATCTTGAAACTTAGTTTTAAGCCAGGATCGTGAAGACCGGCGCGGGTAATGTTTCTCTCCACGGGTGGCAACAAACCGGCTGACTTTCTTAAATCATGAATGCTAATTTACGTCGCGATCTTCATATCGAAGACCACGGACAAGCTGATCGACCTATACATACGAAATGATCTCCTAGACAAAATGCAACTACAAAAATTTCAATTTGTCTAGCAAAACGTAAATCAATTTATTCATCCATTCATAAGGTGGTACAAATAATAGAAAAAGCGTTAGACTCCTTGATAATACGAGACATAACTCGCTGCACCATGCGGTCCACAAGAGGAAAATATGGAGGTGAATACGCGATGCCGGAGGAAGCAAAGCTAAGGGCGAGCCCTATGGTAACTACTAATTGATGATCTTTTTGGGGCTCTACAATGAAAGAAAATCACCACTGTTGGATACGCAGATGACATCAGGGTAGTAATAAGAGATTCACACTCGGGTTCTTTTTTGGCAGAAAGTTATATCCATAAACCCTCAAAAAAACATAGTCCCATTGACCTAAAAAGGAAAAATCGAGATAAAACTTTTGAAAATTAGGGACACAGAAGTGTGCCTGCAGGAAGAATAAATGTCTGGGAATTCACCTGCTTGTTTGATTTCTTGATAAAGGTTTACATAATCAACTCCACAAACTCCATGTTTGCTTTTGATCTATTTGATGCCCACTTGCTAGTTCTGAAGGCAGATTGGCTTCCACGAAAAATTTGCACAACGAAAAATTCCTCCAGGAACGCGGCAACGACAAAGAATCTATGGACTGAAGGATTTTGGCTGAAGCCACAATTCTACGAAAAAGCTCCACAATCTATTTCAAATATTTAAAAGCCCTATCAATTTTAACCAATTTTATTGATAACCGACTTCTCAAAACATGATAAAGCAAATCTCTTTATCTATATCCTTCAACTTTTTCAACTACATTGTTTATTTTCATAATTTTACTGAATTTTCGAAGAAAATTTAGTATTAAAATCGCTTCGCCGAAAATTCATAGTTCTATATATATATATGTATATATATATGTATATATATATATATATATATATACATATATATATATATATATATATATATATATATATATATATATATATATATATATATATATATATATATATATATATATATATATATATATATATATATATATATATATTAATAGAATCAAATTTAAATCAAAAGTTGAAATCACTTTGAAATAAAAAGTGAAGCTTATCTGAATTCCACAAATGTTCAAATATGATTTGGCGCCATATACGTTTCTTTTTAATTCAATTATGAAAAATTTTGATTTGAAAATAAAATTTTTATAATAAAGTGAAATACAAACAAGATTAGCTTTTTATTTCAAAGTGATTTCAACTTTTGATTTGAGGTGATTCCAAAAAAAGGGTTAAGTGGTGAAATTTTTCTGAGTGTATATATATATATATATATATATATATATATATATATATATATATATATATATATATATATATATATATATATATTTTCAAGCAGTGTAAATTTTCGTTAAAAAGCGTATTGGGAATGAGAACTTATTATGCTCTAAGCTTGTCTATTATAAAGAATCGAAAAATTTGAGCCATGTATTGGTGCTGAGTGCCTAAAAGTAGGCAAAATTTTTTTCCAAATTTTGATTTGTCATAACTTCTCATAGAAACATTAGATCCTCGTGAAAATTGCAGAGCGTATTGATGTTGACTAAGACTTAAAACTTATGGATTTTCAAGACAGTGCGGGTAGTCCTGTAGCTACGGCTGGCTCCTGAAAAAAAATCCTTCAAATTAACGACCCATCTGAAAATTTTTAGCTTTTGACAAAAACTTCAAACCGTTCATAAATTTTAACCTTTGGCCATCATGTCAAATTGAAATTTTCATAATTCGGATTTGCACAAGAACGGCAACCCATCACCAAATTACCTCTATTTACAGCACTCGAAACTTCTGTTCACGAGAACTGATGATCAGCTTATCCAATCATAATGAAACACAGAACATATTGGTGTTAGCTAGGACCAGGTCTGATAGAAGTGATTTTGAAATGCAGGCAACACTGTGGCAGTGGTACCATCTTGAAAAATCACTGAGAAAAAAAAGCCACTTTTTGGCCTATAACTTCCCATTCAGCCATCACATTTTAATGAAATTCACATAATATTTGGAAGTTGCCTAAGACAATATTTGGTGAAAAGTTCGTTGAAAAATTCGGATAGAGTTACCAGCTATGGTGATTTTTGTCTCCTAAATTTTTTTCCCTATGACCGCCGGTCCAGTCATGAATTCAAAACGAAGTTCGTGCATCAAATAGACCTTAATGTAAACCGAAATTTGTAGGAATTTCGTAAAAAAAATCATGAAATGGCTGCCAGCTATGACCATTTTTGTAATTTTTTGGAATTTCTTTACCAAGCGATTATGCCATTGGATTTGCATATGGGAATGATCCTGCAATAAAAATTAACCACAAATATTTACGTTTTGAAAATCTGAAAAGTATTGAAGGTGGTAACCTTACAATTCTTTTCACCCGTATAACTTCCAGCGCAGTGAATCAATCGAAACGAAATTCACACGGTGGGTTTAGCTTAACGTGAAGCAGATTTGGTATATACGAGAATGTTGCTTTGCTGCTAACAAGCATTAAACATTTTTGCTGCTAACAAGCACTAAACCAGCATTAAACATTTTTGTAAATATTGCACCAACAAATGCTTCAAATTACATACTCAAATATAAGGCATTTGCAATAAAAATATAGAACCAATTTCTAAATTTTCCGAGTTTTGAAAAGTTTTCGGATGGCAGCCTTAAACAACATTTAACCCGTGAAACTTTCGATGAAATCCTGCGATGAAAACGAAATTCAAAGCATAAGTTGATTTAAGTATGAGCTTGGTATGGTCAACTTATTGCTGCTTCGTTGGAAATGTGTTGCCAGCACTGAACATTTTAATCATCTATGTTATAGTTAGGTTTTGTTGCTTTGGATAAGGAATGGTTGATATGATACTACAAAAAATTGTAAAACGTCTTTCCAAATTTTTTGTGACAATTTCTTCGAAATTCAGTTTTCTAGCGGCTCTGATGCGCTAGACTTTTTTCATTTTGAAAGATTTCCTTTTTTTGATGTTTGCTATGATCAGAAAATTCAATATAAATTTTACAGTAGAAAGTTAAACAAATTCAATAAAATCTGAACCATTAATCAAGTCTTAATTTAAACATGATGAAGTCACAGCATACTCTCCGAGTTGAGGCGACCAATTTTATATGTAAGCAATAAGTAAGTAATGTATTTTTCATGGTTCTTTTTAAATGTGTTTTTACTGATTTCACTATACTTTCGCACAATCCTCAAAAGTGGGGTGAAGAATAAGTAATAAAGTGCTATTTTATTCCTAAATTTTCGATGGCTTGTGCGATTTCATCTTTCTCTTCTAAATGCTGCAATAAAGCCGGGTGTGGAAAGTTCGCTTACGATTTCAAGATGCACTGCCTTCGTCACCATGCAAATAAGAACTGCTATGTAGCCTTTATAGTTTCTTATTCCTTTCCCTTTCGAACATTTTATGTCAAACGGATCACAATAGTCAACAACACCACTATGCGCGAAAGGTCGTGCTCGTTGAACTCGATACGTTGGTAAATTCGCCATTAATTGAGTCCTTGTTTGAGCAGTTTGACGGAAACAGCTAATGCATTGATGAATATGACTTCGAGCAGCGTTTCTTGCGTTAAGTATCCAGAATTTTCTTCTCAGTAACGCTAACATGAGTTGGACTCTTCCATGCATTGATTTCTTGTGATAGTCGTCAATAATTAGTTTAGTCAAATGGCTTATTCAGGTAAGATTATAGAATGTTGTTCCGCATATGACAATGAGGAATGTTGGAGTCGAACTTCAACTCGAATTAATTTGTCGCTGCTCAGGAATGGATGTAGAGATATTTGTCTTTGAATTCGAAGTGCTCTAATTTCCGAAGAAAATTCTTTTTGTTGCACGGTTCCTATTCAAAATTTTATATTTTAACTTTTGATTTTGCAGAGCCCTTTGAACGTTTTTTATCGAACGTTGACAATAAGCAGTTACTCTAATAAGTCTTGAAAAGGATCAGAATCTTTCAAATAGTTCCTGAGAATCATCCATGATATGTACATGTAAAGTTGTTGTTCTTTTATGTAATCTCATTGTTGTTTCGATATCGTCTCTTTTTCCAGGCCACGTGTCCTTCGCCCCTTTTAACCATTGTGGTCCTATCCAATAGAGGGCATAATTTTTCAACCTTTCACATAATTCCAGTTTCGGCAACGAAATTGTCTTGATAGGTGCCACCTTGGTTTTTGCCGATATTAACTGAACATAAACCTCACTATTCACTTGTTCAACTCTAACGTAAACAACAACTGCGTATGTTCTTATAGATGCTTCACAAAATTCATCTACAGTTGTTGATGTACATCCTGTTCGAACCCACCATGGACCATCACCAACAATTTGATGGTTCGTTAACCATCAAATGGTTAACGAACTTGGTACCTCATATCATCCCTTCTTATATGGTTTTTTAAGCAATGTTGTTCACAGCGTTGTTCCCATTGTAACAGGCAATTCCTCTAAATCCCAAAACAACTTTAGATGTTCATTTTCATCAACATGAAAATTTTCCTTTAGCTTGAATAGATTAATGAGAAGCTTGACCAGAAATAATCCAGCCAAAAATGGTGTACTGACCTATTGAAGTTCCTGGGAGTCCTTTTCGTAATAATTCAGCAATGATTAATGGGTAGATATCAGCACCCAATAAAAGGTCTATTCGTCCTGGGTGGTTAAATGTAGGGTCAGCCAGCGGTAATCCTTCCAGATGAGTCCATTTAGTTCCTGCTAATTGTTGACTTGGCAGTCTATTTGTAATTTTTGTGACAATAAACGCCCCAACTTGAATGCTCTTTATTGTAGAATCTTTTGTTGGAAGTATTATTGATGCACGTGATTTAACTCTATCTGTACAAATACTTCCTAAGCGAGACACCTCTATATTGACTGTTTAGTAGTCGTAAAGACTACACAATGTTCTCTGTCACAAACGACCCCGTGGTGAAATGATAGTGAGTTGCGCTGTATCTAACAAGATTTCTTTGCACTTTGAACCTTGATTCGCGACGAAATATTGACTAGTAGGCTGAGTTAAAACACCAGGCTCTTCGATAAATGACTGTTCTTAATTTAAACATGATGAAGTCACAGCACCTGCATGAGAAACTCACCTGGGACAGCCATTTAAACAAAACGAGCCTGAAGGTCACTAATGCACTTTGGGTGAAAACAAATTCTTGGACGCAATAAGAGTTTACCTCCAAGGCAGACTCTCTAGGCATACAAACAAATAGTGAGACGCATTATCCTATATGGATCAGCAGTGTGGTGGAAGATTAACACACCTAAAACTTTTGCTACTAGGGTAAACAAGCTTCAAAAGATTACCTGCCTGTTGATTGCAAGAGAAATGATCTTCACCCAAACGACAGGTATTGACGCCCTTCTAAACCTTGAACTGCTGCACCTCAAAATTCAAGAAGAAGCGACCAAAGGCTATATAAGCCTCCGAAAAACCGTCTCGCTTAAATAAAGAGAGCTCAAGGGCCATCTTGGTAATCTGGAGGACGTCAAGCTCATAATGGAGAACTTCAGCGATCAAATAAATAATAGAGCAGCCTTCGAGAAATGTTCGAGATTACATCATATAGAAAGAAATACAAAATAAATAGACTACCCTACCCCCTTCCAGGCCTCTATCTATCAAGCACAATTATCTGCTATATTGGAGACCACGCATATATTAAAGGCTGGGAATACTAATACTAGGGTCAAAATTAAGATTCTATGGCATAGCGCTAAGAGGCGAGAGATGTCCTAAATAAAATAGAAACCATATAGCTTTAATTCTGGCTCCAACTGGATCTTGTAAGTCTTTAGACCAAGACCCTTGCGCAAAATTTTCCACAAAATAGACGGACAGATCCCAACGACTACAAAACTGGTATTGAAAAATTATTATCACGCTGTCAAGAGGTCAGAAGTACTGATAGAAATTATATCATTCAATTAATATTGTTGTATGAAGAATATATTATTTGATTTGGCTTTATAAAAGAACATACAATTTCGATATGTCTACTATGATCTTGTGCAGCGCATTTCAACAAATATTTTCAATTCAATATTTTCAACCTGAGTCAGATACGTTAGTAGTTAGTACTTTGCCCACTAAACAACTGAAACTTCAACAACTTAAATTCGCATTGAGACTATGCAATGATGGTTTAAGTAACAGTCGATAAAATTTTCTAATCTTGGTTCTTGTAGGGTCCTATTATTTTTATACATTAAGTCTTACTATACATTATGTGTTGGAATAATTGAGCTTAAATTAAATTGAGCACATTCTTGAACTGAACATTCAACACAGAAAATTGTTCGTGTCATAAGCAAAATCATGGACGCAATACGTAAATTGTGTCCGCTTATGTGTATAAATGTACGTAGATGGTATTTTAAATGTATGTAAGTATGTGACTCTTAACGCACTTGATACGAAGAGTTTCATTGCTCCCGTCACCTAATCAGTTTCAAACTGGGTCTACAAATAGGCATATAATTTAATGGTAAGCTGTATACAATATCAAAGTCAGGGGTCAAAACTATTTGTAGAAAACCATAGCAACAATATCTCTGAAAGATTTTCTTCGGTTCCTTAGAGCGTCTTTGAAGACAGCATACCCTATACTTGAAGCGTTTCGCAAATTTGAATACACAACGTGCCTCTTATCAGTTCTTTTGTTCGCGCTCTGGACTTTTGCAGCTTTTTATTTTTCGTGTACTGAAATAAACTTAAAAGGGGCGTTTAATGTCGTGTAAAATTAAATATATTTCGATTGATAATTGAGAATAGGGAGGTTGATAATTTAGTAGAAAATATATGATATCAAGATTGTTTTAGATAAACATATGCACATATGTTAGATCATGCGTGTATGGGCTTACAAACGCACATTTGCCAATTTTGTAAATAGCTTCATTTGCGTAATGGCTGCGACTGCAGTTTTTTTTCAAATAATTAATTTTTGTTTTGAGAAGTTAATTGTTGCATTTGTTTGCAAAATGTTTCTTCAATATCTTTCCCGTTTAGTTAAAGTGGTTTTATTTGTTTATTTTACTATATGTTTCACTGACACAAGGCAGTGATGCAGTTGATCTCTGATCGTGTCGCTCATCAAATAACCACAAAAAAGTACTGTGAAATACCTAAACACAATATTCGAGTTAAAATGAAATGTTTGTTGACAAAAACTAGGTTCGATATTATTATTTTACACATGGTTTTCAGAGTGTCATAAAGTGATAATTTAAAAAATCCTTGAAAACTGCTCTGGCTCTGACACTAAGAAATCAATCGCCGTAAAATACGAACGGTTTAAAAATAAATTGTTTCAGAATTCAATAAAGCGATAAAACGCTTTCTGCATGTGCTATGTTTATTACGCCGGAGTGGGAGCTACAATCGTAGCTCCCACTCAGGCGTTAACAACTCCTCTTTAGAATTGAAAGTAGGTTAATCGAATAATCCATTTAAAGCGGAACTGTGTCCAGATATCGGCGATTGCATCAGCATTTTCTAGTATTATGCTCAAGTTCAGATAAGAATCTTTTGAGGCGCCTAGAAAATTTTGCTTTAGCGTACAAGTGATATAATGATTCTTTGTTCAAAATAAGTCATCCTCGATTATATAAAGTTTATGAAGAATCAGATATACAAATGTGTTTGGAAACTTTCAGTGCTTCCTGCACCTTCTAAAATGAGAGCTCACTTACGTCTTGGGGCACCTACATCACGAATAAACTAACGAATTCCGCATTTTCATTTTGTTCAATACTGCTTCACGGATATTTCCTCTTTTGGAAATATCCTATTGTCTCAGTCAAGCTCCCGGACATTAATATGACATAACGACAGCTCCGGATCCAATTGTAAAAACAGCTTCAAATTTTAATAGTGCTAGTATGTTTCTATATATATCTTGAAGAAAACCTGCTCAGCACGTTGACTATTTGGTGCAATATTTATTTATTTATCGATTTATATATTTTATTTACTTATTTATTTAAGAATCCATTTTAGATCTACATAATCCAGTTACAAGATGGAAACTAAGCTATAAATTAATGAGAGAAAAAATAACAAGATAATGAAAATTCAGCAATGCGAAAATTACAGGCAAACAATAATATTACATACAATGGATTAGGAATGTAATAAAAATAATAGCAATAGTATATTAGTCACAATAATAAATGGTGAATAGAAATAGAAAAAACAAAATTAATACACTAACGTCAGAGGCGATCAGGCTCAGACAAAACCCGAAGAATACGCCTTTTAAAACTAAAGACAGATACAGCAAAATAATCAAACTGGTTCTCTGTGGGGAAAAGACTTACCATATAAGCATTACAAGCAACGCTGAATGAAAAAATACTCCTGTGTGTACAAATAGAATAGAAATGTAGACTTTTTGTAATAATTTTATTAAACTGCTACCTTCGTTTAAGAAGCTTCAGTTTATTTTCGAATCTTACATACTAGGACAAGTGATATGTACCCCTAACAGTTGAGGACGTGTACATTTTGGACGCAAGTTACATTACTAACTTAGAGTTAGAGAGCAAAGAGCAAAGTTAGTGTTCTAGATCTACAATTTACATAATGCAAAGAGTTCGAAAACAAAAAACTGAATTTCAAAGAAATTATCTTTGAGTGACAAAAAAATGTGGAAAGACGTTATATACTTTTTTGTAGTATCATATCAACCATTCTTTATCCAAAGCAATAAAAGTAAACTATAACACAAATGATGAAAATGTTCAGTGCTGGCAGCACTTTCCCAAAGAAGCAGCACTAAGTAAACCTGAACAAGCTCATACTTAAATGAACTTATCCTTTGAATTTCATCCTCATCGGAGGAACGTTGTTTGAGACTGCCATCCACAAAATGTTCAAAACTCGGAAAATTTAGAAATTGGTTTCTTATTTTTATTGCAAATGCTTTGCATATGAGCATGTAATTTGAAGCATCTGTTGGTGCAATATTTACGAAAATGGCTAAAGCTGGTTACCCTGTGTCAGCAGCAGAGCAAAATATATACGAAATCTGCTTCACGTTAAGTTAAACCCAACCAGTAAATTTCGTTTCGATTGAATCACTGCGCTAGAAGTTATACATGTGAAAAGAATTTTAGGGCTACCACCCTCAAAACTTGTCAAATGTTTATAGCGTTAATATTTGTTGTTCATTTTCATTGCAGGACCATTTCCATTTGCAAATCCAATGACATAATCGTTCTGTAAAGAAATTCAAAAAAATTACAGAAATGGTCATAGCTGGCAGCCCTTCCATGATTTTTGTACGAAATTCCTTCGACATTTGGCTCCTATTAAAATCTATTTACTGCATGAACTTCGTTTTGATTTCATGACTGGACCGGAAGTTATAGGGAAAAAAGCTTTATTTTGCTGAGCAAATTTGCAAGATTTAGGAGACAAAAATCACCATAGCTGGCAACTCTGTTCTAATTTTTCACCAAATTTTCACTAAACTTTATCTAAAGTACGATCCAAGTACTGTGTGAGTTTTGTTGAAATCTGATTACTGAATCGGAAGTTATAGGCGAAAAACCGGTTTCTTTTCTCAGTGATTTTTCAAGATGGTACCACTACCACAGAGTTGCCCGCATTTCAAAATCGCTTCTATCAGACCTGATCCCAGTTAATACCAATATGTTCTGTAAATTTCATAATGATCGAATAATCTGGTCGTCAGTTCTCGTGAACAGAACTTTCGAGTGCTGAAAATAGGGGTAATTTGGTGATGGGTTGCCGTTCTTGTGCAAATCGGAATTTTAAAAATTTCAATTTGACATGATGCACAAAGGTTAAAATTTATCAATGATTTGAATTTTTTGTCAAAAATCAAAAATTTTTCAGGATGATCAATGATTTGAGGGATTTTTTTTCAGGAGCCTGCCGTAGCTACAGGGTTCCTTGCACTACCTTGGAAATCCATATGTATTAAATTTTGATTAACATCAATACGCTCTGCGAATTTCACGATGATCCAATGATTTTATCAGAAGTAATGACAAATCAAAATTTGAAAAAAAATCCTTGCCTACATTTAGGCACGCTGCACCCACACACGGCTCAAAATTTCCAATTCTTTATAATTAACAAGCTTAAAACACAATAAGTTTTTATTTCCAATACTTTTTTTTAACGAAATTTTACGCTGCTTGGAAATATAAGAGTACCTAAAAATTCACTAAAACGCTCGCCGCCGCCAAAAAAATTAAGATATCTGAATCTTAGCAAATCATGGACCTACCTACTATATACATCTACGTTCTCCAAAAATTTCAGTTCAATCGGATCGGCCGCTCCATAGATTATCTCTCTTAATCATTTTGCAGATATATATATATATATATATATATATATATATATATATATATATATATATATATATATATATATATATAACCTTTTTTTTTCGAAATTGATCCGCACAATTTGCAGACGTTCTTAAGACGTCAACCTATTAATGATAAAATGGCAAACCAAACTAACCATAAAACGCATGACAGCTGTCACACCATACGTAGCATTATAAAGTGTTGCCAACTTAGAGTTCTATACCTCTAAAAAAACACCCTGAACAAGCTGTGATCAATAATGAAAGTGTTGTCTGTAGGATTTACGATGATGGAGCTCGAGTTCGATCTTGTCGTCAATTTACAGAATGCCGTCGAAGTTCATATTTCTTGATAAAAAAAACCAGTGAGCCGAAAATTAAGGCGACTGACTTCATTATGAACAGCTGGGAATGTCCGTTTGATGTTAATTTCCTGCACAAAACCTTAACGGATGTATCAAGTCTTCAGTATATGTGTTTTATGATGTTTAATTCCGGCGAATCAGTAGAAACACGGCCAAAAATAAATTCAATGACTCTAATCAGGCGATCTCCATTGAAAGTGTTCATTTGGACATGTAGCAGAGACTGTTTGGTGGAATTACTTTGTCTAAGCTCGACCTGTGACTGATGAACATGTTGCTCTTGAATGCAAATCAAAAATCAAAATGCAAATCAGGCTACGTTGGAAACTATTGATGAAGCTGTATTTGTCGATGAAACTGTTGAGTTATTAAAAAAGTTGGATACTTGTGTGAAGAGAATAGATAAAGCATTAATAGTCATTGCAGTGCTTGGATTCAGTTTAGTGAATTGTCTGTAATCTATTGGAATACAAAAATCTTCTGCTCAATTGATTTGAAATATGTTCTTACTTCAAATGTCAAAGTGTAAGCACTGCGTTTGTTCTTAGAACCTGAGAATCTCTATGAATGAAATAAAAAGAAATAAAATTAATCTGAGCGGCTATTGCGAAATTTGTATGAAGCTTATTCACAGGGTAGGCTGCATAAAAGTAGTAGCCAAACCTAAAACTGAAATTTTACCATCAGGTGGGCAAGACTAGACAGTATATACTTCGCTGCTCAATCTATTAGAGCAGGAGTACTGAAGCGAGAGAATTACTGCTCCCCTGAATAATTTTCATTTTTGGGTTAACACCGGATTCAAAAACTACATACTCTATTACATCATTCTACAAAATATGAAAAATCAATTTTGTATGGGAGTATGTTAAAATCAATATTGAAAAATGCACTCTCCATATATCTCCAGCACAAATAAAAACACAAATCATTGAATATCTTGTAATTTACTAAAATGCAGATAGAACGTTTATGCTTAAGACGGTAGAACATTGAAGCGAAGTTGGGAATACTGAAGCGACAGTTTAAATTTTTTAACGAGAAAGATAGCCAATTATACTCCCTTGTCATTTGATAATGAACAGGAGCTTATATTACCAAACATAAAAAACAGTTCGCTTGATTCAAAAATTTAAAGCAATAAAACTAAACTTTACTATTTACATAAAGGTTTGGTCTGTCCTGTGCAATTTAAGAGGCATCACAGAGCCTTGCAATTATAAAGGTATAAAATTTGTGTGGACTGTTTATAGGATGTGATTTGTTGTCTCATATTTCATAACACAAATAATAATATTTTTTTATTTTGTGTTAGCCTGCTGGCTTTTTTTGGATTGTAATTCTTTGTTTATCATTTATTTATTTACCAGTTTATAAAATATTACCCAGATTGCACATTACCTGGGGTTTGCTTAGCTATACAATACTTAAATACTTACTTAATTTATTAAACTAAATCGAGCTTATATCTAACTACAATGAGCTTAGCCTAATTAGACCTAAACTTAACCTAAATCTTAATTAAACTGAAATAATTAAACATAATTAAACTGCATGCTCATGAGCCGTCGTTATCCTACTATCACCACCGGACGCATAAATGGCTCATAAGAACCGTTCGTGCTTAACCGGACTAGTCCGATTCCCTTTTCATGTCCGTCTGCCTTTGCGTAAAATCTTGTCGTCAGTTTCACAACCCGGTCCCTAAGTGGCTCAAGTCCAGTCTCCTCGTATAGGAGAGAGTTCTTCGGTCTCTTTTTAGTTACCGGCCTGTAAAACCTGCCAATACAGAAGCGCAGAATTCTCCGTTTTGTCATCTCATTGGAACGGGTAGTTCAATTTCATTAATTGGTTCATACCAACGGGTCTTTCTTTCTACGGTGGTCGACACAAGAGCCTCTGGAACGGATCCTGAGATTGTTTTATCTTTTCATTAGCTTAAGCACTGTCTATGTAGCGTAGACAACTCTTTATTTGGAAACCAGAGATCTCTATATTCAATTTAAACTGATTTAAATGACGAAAATGGCCACGACCAATAAGAAATAGTTTGCAACAAGCAGTTAGCTTTCTTGTACTACTAAAACTTGCTGGGGGTTGAAGTGAGCTGACGTCGTGACTCCTGTTGTAACTAATTTTAATTTCTAGCTAGATTGGCTCAAAGATCAGTGTTTGATCAAATTGTATTGTTTATGTTTGGATTCAAACCATGGGCTGCACATGCAAATAGCGCGCTCTACTCACAAGGCTATGCCGGTTTGAATCAGCCAAATAAATTTCGAGTTTTCGAGTGTGTTTGAATACTTGGCTGCAATATGAAAATGAAGACCTATATAACAACGAAATATATGAGCAATATCGTTATGTTGAGTTAATTACTGAGACCAAGCCCAATACACTGCGGACATTTCGCTTCGGTGAGGAAGATCGGACTCCAAAGTTCAAACGTGGAAGAATTATTGAACTTGAAGGCACTGCTCCTGGTGTTGATTTTGTCAACAGGGAACCGAAGAAATGCGGAAGCTATAGAGCTGGACGACACTGACACGAAATCCCGACGCCTAGATCTCTATTCTACATCAGAGCCAGTTGGAAAATGGTGAGAACTATTAGTTCACACAAATAATGGAAGTTTTGTAATGTTTACTCGCACTTAATGTTTTTGAACAAACACTTTATGTCATATCTATCAATAATATGTCTTCGACCTATATTCTCCGAAATGCAATTCATGATCGTTACGGAAAATGTTTCGTCTGAGACGTAAATACAATCTAAAGTTGATCTTCATCATTCCCATTGCCCTTAAGAGTATCTTATCGCTCCTATCAGAAAGTTCAACATAACATTTTTTTCGAATAGCGAAAAATCGGCCTTCGGTTCATACTAAGCTAGAGGAAGAGGTTAAGCTTTAACAGCGTAGTACTGTAAGATACGTATTTTCTTTTGAAGAAATTATCTGATGTATGTATTTATGCATATATTTCGTCAAAGAGCATCTGTTATCTGTCTCGCGTAATATCAGTAGCATGTGTCTATTTAATCAGTGACTCAGTACCTTGGGGTGGCGTATTCATGCAGAATCTGCTCGTGCATTTGAATGAAATCGTGGAAAATGTATGTGACAATTTTGGTGAAAAATGAACTCAAAATTCCTCAGACGCGTATATAACACTGAACAAACCTTTCAAATCGGTGTTCCGCGATTCGCTTCATTTCGAGAACGTTAATATGGATTTTGAGTGGTTGATGTCTACTGTGGCACATGTTTTGCAACAGTCTAGCGTATTGTGTTATCAAGAAGCGGAAAAAACATCCAGGGTAGCACGAAGAGTAATTAAAAATTAGAATTTTTTTTCCGAAGGGACATGGTGGCATGGTGGGGCAGAGCTTCAGATCGACATGGCAGCTTGGTGATAATGAGTGATTTGTAGCACATAAGTCTCAAGACCTAAGTAAATTCGCTCAACACAAAAAGTGAATTGAACGACAGATAATAATGTACAATTAAATCACGAAATGGAAGAACTGATAAGGTACGAGTTTTGAGGCCCGTGTTCTTTCAATAATTCTTAGTTTGAGCAGTTGTTTTCGTGGCTTAATCTGAGATCGTTGGAATTCTAGAAATTAGTCGACATATTTTCTAGTCAAATTCAAGTGCGGCAGTAAACCACCTATCGATTTTGCAGTTTGGTTTTAAATAATGTGTTCAGTGCGAAGTGAATATTAAAATATCGTAGATTTTTTTCTTGATAGTTTTTCACAAGAAGTATATCTTAGAGTCTTATCAAAATGACGGAAATTGAATTGAATGATCAGCAAGCTGACAATCAACGTGACAATAATAGCCAGGAACGAGGTCACAGGCAAAGCCCGGAACACCAGCCTGTAGAAAACAACGAGTTTCGTCGTGGAACGCAATCAGACAATGAAGACGATGCTTCTGCGTTTATTGCTTCACAAATATCTACCCGCCCGCAGTTCCCGACTAAAGTTATTGTGAAAGATTCCAGTTTCATGGATCCGATATATGGGTTACTTGGATTCAAAAGCAAAAATTCAGATAACGAATATGATTGTACTGCCCGAGAGGTTGGAACATTAATCAGTGAGTGAATAATTTCAGTTCGTTTTTTAATTATAAATTATTTCATCAAGTGCACACTTGTTGCTTTTTTGTGAGTTTGTTTTGTTTCAAATTGCCACGAATCTTGTCTTGAGTGTGTGTTTCAGGGCACAAATTTATCTATTTTATGGTCCTGCCTTTGATTTGCACCTATAAAGATATTTTGTTTGTATTAAATAGCGCTAGAGACAAAGTACCCATGCTATTTTGATTCTTCTTGAATGTTCTTGATTACTTCGAAAACTTACAAATTTAGATTATAATGTTTGGTTCAAGATTATAATGTTAAGGAAGACTTGTTCCAGCTTTAACCCCTAGACTTGTCAAGGGTTGTCGTGGGATTTCTTTAATCTATTATGTATTTCTTAAATTTACTGTTTAAATACTGTGTTACAACTACAAATGCGCACGGACTATTATTTTAAATAACACATTTTATATTCAAATCTAAATCTAACATTTGACAATTACAAAAAATGCTAATTTAACTACTTATGGAATATTATTTCCGAATATTATTAAAACCTGCGCACACTGCGGACAAGTTTACCCATATACGATCATGCAAATTCAATTGTTTTTATCAAATATAATTAGAATCGAACATGAGCCCTGTAATCAAGTACCAAAAAATATGCCTTTCAAATGGTCAGAAACGGTCTTGAAATCTAACGATCTATGTCAAAATAAAATAAGCTATTCAGTATTTTTTAGTAATAGCTCTTGAGCTTCTAGGGCTGCATAGTTCATTTTAAGTATACATTACCTCAAATTCAAACGCTTAAGTAAATCAAAACTACCGTAAATTCAACGTTACGAAATTTTTTATAGTGTTTTTTAAATGGCCATCGAAAATTTTTTGGCTCTTCCGTTCACATCTCTGTCTTGTTGCTACATTACCGCTAACGAATTTTTAGTATCTTTTCCCACTTTTTCCATTCTGTACGAAACAAGACAGCTCTGGGTCTCCATGGAAGCACATTGCACCATGCAGCTATTATGCTTAACTGCATTGCGTTATGCAGTGTGCGTTTTTTTGAGCCACTGTCTCATGGACGATGTGCGCAAAGGTTGAGAGCATGATTTTTATTAGAGCTGGGACTCAGAGAACGAAGACAAATCCAGCCTCCACTTTATGTGCGAGGAGAAGGGTGACAAAACTGTGTGAATCGTTCAACTCAAAATTGACCGACCTATCACTGGTCAATCTAAATGCAATAGTCTGGTTTATCAATAATGACTAGGGAAGAGTAAACAACTGTGGCATCACAACGGGTTTCTTTTGTGCCTATAGGCGTATTTTGGCAGGGTTTTGTCGATTGAAAGCCACTTTAACCGACCTATCTTCATTACGTCTGCTTTACGCCTCCTCAACTGATACTGCCTGACCCACCAGGTAATGACTCAAAATTCGCTTCTCCGGCTTGTGTACCAACTGAAATGAGAATAATTGAAGTTTTAGTCACCAGTATGCCACTCGTTTCGAAGCTGGTAGCTACAATGGCTTCAGTCTCCACGCTGATTTTACTTCCCAATAAATAGATTTGAAACTTTTGTAGAGTTTATACGATTACCAGAATTAAATATGATAATTTCTTTTCAATTCGGTGGCCTACCACCTGAAATAGAAAACTGGTTGCAGCTTTCTTTCGTCATCTTTTTGCATTCAAATTCAAGCGAAGTTCCACCAAAAAGTGTCTCGTCCTTTTGCAATGTTTCTTATTGCGACATTCAAGCCGTTTTGATTTCTTTACTGCATCGGAAGTTATAGGGAAAACACCTTTATTTTCCTGAGCAAATTTACAATATTTAGGAGACTAAAATTGCCATAGCTGGCGACTCTACTCTAATTTTTCAACCAAATTTCTATGAAATCTATCTTGGAGTAAGATTCACCTACTGCGTGAATTTTGTTAAAATCTGGTGGCTAAATCGGAAGCTATAGGCGAAAAGCCAGATTTTTTTGAGTGCTGAAAATAGAGGTAATTTGATCATGGGTTCCCGTTCTAGTTAACCGCAGAATTTCGAAAATTTTTTATTTGACTTGGTGGACAAAAGTCAAAATTTATCAACAATTTGAATTTATTTTCAAAAATCAAAAATTTTTCAGGAGGGTCGATGATATGAAAGTTTATTTTTCAGGAGCCTGCTGTAGCTACAAGCTTATTCACACAGTCTTGTCAATCAAAGTCCATGTGTGTCAAATTTTAGTCTACATCAATAAGCTCTGCAAATTTCACGATGATCTATTGTTTTTCTTAAAAGTTATGACAAATCGAAATTCGAAAAAAAAATCCTCACCTACTTTTAGGCACTCAGCGCCTACACAAGGCTCAAAATTTCCAATCCTTTATCATAAACATGGTTTGAACATAATAAGTTTGAACATAATAAAATGCCCGCCACCGCCGCCAAAAGGTTACATATGTCTGAACTCTAGCAAGTTATGGACCTACCCACTATATACATCTATGTCCTCTGAAAATTTCAGCTCAATCGGATCGGCCACTTCAGAGATTATCTCCCTTAATCATTTTGCTGATATATATATATATATATATATATATATATATATATATATATATATTACATATATATTATATATATATATATATTTATGTATATATATATATATATATATACCTAACCTAACCTATATATATGTATATATATATATATATATATATATATATATATATATATATATATATATATATATATATATATATATATTTATATATATATATTTATATATATATTTATATATATATATATATATATATATATATATATATATATATATATATATCTATATATATATATATATATATATATATATAAGTATATATATATATATATATATATATATATATATATATATATATATATATATATATATATATATATATATATATATATACATATATATATATATATATATATATATATGTATATATATATAGTAAGACCCCGTTTAAAGCGTAGGATACGTTTCATCAAAGTAGAGCGTAATGCGAAACAGCGCTAAACGAGGCTAGCTTAACATGTAAATAATGGAGTTTGGGGAAAATGGATAGAAAATTGGTTAGGTATTAAATTTAATAATTGTGTTTTTTTTTAATAAAATAAAACCAAACATTTATTTCTTACAAAAATAAAAACAATATAAATGAATATACTTATAAAAACAAATAAAACTTTAATTTAGTTAGACCATTCAAATTATTCTGTTTCCAATTTTCTGCTTTTTTGTCAAAAAGGCATCTAATGTAGTTTGCGTTTTCCTTTCGCATTCTGTTAGAAGTTGTTGATAAGTGGATAAAGCATCTATAACAACTTGTCTTGCTTTTGAACTCCTGTCAAAATTTGGATCATTTTCAACAAATTGGTCCATAATTTCAGTTATAGTGTTCAAACTCCTTTTTACAAACGCCATCGAAAGTTCTTTATGCTCTTCTTCGAAATCACTACTATCAATATTTTTGTTTTCTTCTTGCTCAGTTAATTCCTTGAGCTCATAATTAGAAAGACTAGCTGCTGTTTATTGAACTATTTCTTCGACGTCTTCCACATTTACCTCATCTAAATCGGGTTCTTTCAGTAATTCCACTATTTCTTCCACTATTTCATCCATATCGACAGAGTGTCCAATGTCTTCGCTCTTACTTAAATCTGGCCAAATGTTCTTCCATACTCCTTTCAAAGATCTTTCTGTTATCTCATTCCAAGAAAGGTTTATGTTTTCTGCAGCATTCATGATATTGTACTTTTTCCAAAATTCTCTTATTGATTGCTTCTCTTCTCCGTCTGTTTTTTCAAACATTTGCATGAATGTTCATCGCAAGTAATAAGCCTAAAAATTGGATATAACGCCTTGGTTCATTGGTTGGATTAAGGCAGTTGTGTTAGGGGGCAAAAAAACCACTTTAACTGGAATGCATGTTGTTAAGTTTGATAAATTTGTTGGGTGGCTTGTAGCATTATCAATTAATAGTATTGCTCTTTGTACAAGATTTTTAATTTCGCAATAACGTTTGACAGACGAGCAGAAATGTTCAGTGAATCAACCTTGGAAAATTTTTATAGTTATCTATGATTTTTTATTAGACTCCCAAATTGCAGGTAAAGTTGATTTAGATATGCCTTTCGTAGCTCTTGGGTTTTTGGAGTGGTTAACTAGTAATGGTTTTTATTTGAAATGTCCGCTTAAGTTACCACCCAGTAGAAGTGTTAAGCGATCTTTTGCGGCTTTGAATCCTGGTGCTTGTTTCTCTTCACGGGATAGAAGTGTGTGTTTTGGCATTCTTTTCCAAAACAGTTCTGTTTCATCAACATTAAAAACCAATTCTGGTGGATAGTTTCCTTGTTCAATTATTGTTTTTAACGTCGCTGGGAATTCAGCCGCCGTTTTCGTATCACCACTTGCTGCTTCTCCTGTAATCTTTATGTTATGAAGATTATTTCGATGTTTGAGATCTATTAAACCATCCTCGACTAGCAACGAAAGTTTCACTTATGTCACTTGCCTCGGCCTGAATGTAAATAAAAATTCTTCTAGCCTTTTCCATTATGATAGATTGGTTTAATGGCATATTGCGTTTAATTTCGTCGTCAATCCATATAGACAGTCGTTTTTCCATTTCCCCTATAATGTTATTTCTAGAACGGGTGATTCTAGTTGCAGAGCTTGGCGTAGTTACAGTTGCCGATGACAGTATTTTTTCTTTATTCTTAAGAAATGTCCTTATTGTTGAAGTTGCCAAATTCAATGCAGCACTAATTTGAGATTGACGTTCACCGGAATCTAATCTTCTAATCACTTGCCTTTTAGTTTCCAGGGAAATGCTTTTTCTGGTTGCTTTTTTTCTTGTTTTTCATTATTACCCATGATAAAAACTGAAGATCATAATATTTGTCACTGTATTAATCGTTAAAGTATTATATGAAATTTATACTTACAATAATGTCAACAAATGTTTCAAATGATAAAAATGCGTCCGTATAGCACCACATCAAACAAAAAACACAACTACACTGTTTCGGATATTTATGTAAAAATTTGGAAACCTAGCGCTGTGCACAATTTCGGGGAATCCCCGGGTTGAAAAAATAGAGCGCTAAACCGAAACAGCGCTAAACGAAACAGCGTTAAGCGGGGTCTTACTATATAGATATATGTCTTACTATATAGATATATATATATATATATATATATATATATATATATATATATATGTATATATATACACATATATATATATATATATATATATATATATATATATATATAATTATATACAGATATATATATATATATATATATATATATATATATATATATATATATATATATATATATATATATATATATATATATATATGTATATATATATATATATACATATATATATATATATATATATATATATATATATATATATATATATATATATATATGTATAAATATATATATATACACAGATATATATATAATTATATACATATATATATATATATATATATATATATATATATATATATATATATATATATATATATATATATATATATGATGAATTTTATATATATGAAAATATGGACTAAACTTATTAACTTGTTAGGAGACTATGTTGAAAAATAAATATATCTTTTAAGTTTAATCACCTTGGTTTCTATTCATTATCAATACTTATTGATCAGCCCTCGTATTTCTTCGTTTACACAAGCTGGTGTACATCTATAGCCGCGTAAGTGTTGCAATACTGATGGCAAATTTCATTAATTTCTAATTTTTTCCACTCATTCAACTGATATGACTGCGAATCTAAACTATCCTCTTAAGATTCGTTGTGTCGTTTTAATTTTTCTCGATTCCCGTAATAAAAGGTTATCGTATAGGCTGACCTTATCACCTCCGGCCCTCCGGGTGAAGTACGGAGTTTTGATTTCGCCTTAGACGCATGAGCTCTACGAATGTGTGAGTGTTTATCAGTAAGACAATTTCTTGACATGACGTTGCAATTGATCGAGTGCTTCTTACTTGCTCCGTTTTTGCTAGTTCCATTGTTCATACATGTCAGACAACATGTTAATCGCTTTCTGATAAGTACATAAGAGGCTTTGGCGAACATACTCAATATTTGTGTTATGTGTACACATCAAAATGAATTTGTGTATTATTGTTTTTATTATTAGTGTAGGTCAACTATTTGAGGCTGTTGAGAGATAAGTTGACGATGCTCAACGTTTTATCGTAATTTTGAATTGACATTCGCTATACACTGTATAAAGCGCCACGAAACTTAATAAAGGTTATTGTCGGATAGAACAAATTTTTGATGAACAAATCTTGACTTATCATCAATCGGTCTTCTTTCGCTAACTAAAATCGAAATCAAAGATAGGTTGCAGGAATTGGACAAGAATGCTTACGAAGAAACAATTGCGAGCAATGACAGATAAGAAGTGAATTTTTGAGCTATGTTTTATCTAGAAGCTCTGATAAGATTGTTTCTGAAAATACATAATAAATAATGAGAATATCAGCATAGTGCAAACAATAACAAAGAAGCATTTTCAAAACAGTGAAACAAAAGACAAACGACTAGTTGTGAGTGCATGTACGTTTGTTGCAGACGAACATTTCAGAAATTGGTCTCGTTTTTAAGGTTTTCAAACGGAGGAATAGAAATGTAAACATTTCTGATCTGTTTATAGATACATTTTTCGATATTAGCGTGAAAACTGTAATTTTAATGGTATACTGTAATTAATTAAATATAAGAATCATATGAAATAAAATACCAGTGTATATATGAAATAGTAGTATATTTGTCTTAGATCCACGATGCAATTATTATAATGCACTTGTTAGAGTCGTGTTAGTTAGAATTTGTTTGGACTCAAATTGCCCTTTTGCAGAGGTGCCAATAGAGGGATTTTTTTTCGTTGATCTAGCCATTTTTTACTTCCACTTGGAAAATTGAAGGATTTTTTTCGAAGCATCTACATAATTTTTCTGTAGGAGTTGGAGAGATTGCAAACACCTGCGCAGTTAAATAAGATTCCAATAAAAAATGTGACTGGCCAAAGTCTACTTTCAAACAATGCAGGCTTTATACTCGGTAAAAATGTTCATTTTCGACAAGACTTATCAGGTCAAGTATTTAGCTTATGAAAATTTATTGATAGCATTTCTTTCAACAAAAGTTGCCGATTCAACACCACCACCAAAAATATATCAGACCAGTTCCATTTCGAAACCAAGCTGTCCATTGAATTTCGTTTTGATCTGATGGCTAATTGGGATGGGAAAGATTTTGAGGGTTCAATAGAGTGTTTATCGTGTAAACATTTTCACACCTTTGCTAGCACCACGACTGAAAGATTGTCAGATTTGCCCCATAATGAGACTAACTTACTGTGTGAATTTTGTTTCGATCCGATGACTGGATTGGCGGCTGCAGAAGCTGAAAAATGTTGGGGCTGCTACCCAGGAAAATTTTGAAATTTCCATTATATACGAATATAATTTTTACTAATGTTCGAAGAACATAAGTATTAAAATCGATTCGGCCAAAAAATCATATTTCCATATATATATTTATATATTATCAAAAAATTTCAGTGAGATAATCTCAAAAACGCGCCATCCGATTGAGCTAAAACTTTCAGGATACATTGATGTATATGTAAAATAGGTCCAGGTCTCACTAAATGTCAATTATTGTTAACTCTTTGGCGCCGGCGGCCATTTAAGTGACATTTTTAATATACCTATTATTCCGTACACAAATAATTTTTGCAAAAATAAAGTTGACAAAATAAATTTCGAACGTGTTTTAAATGCGAATCAGATAATGTTTTGAAATTTTTTAACCCCATGTGTGCGCTAGGTGCCTAAAAAGAGAACGGGAAAATTTGAAAACTTTTAAATTGCGATAACTTTTGACAGAGCTATTCAATTATTACGAAATTCGCAGGATATATTGGTAGTATTTAGTTGTAAATTTGTGTAATGAGCATGCTGGTAACCCTGTAGCTAGGGCAGGCACTGAAAATGAAAACCTCCAAATCATCGTCTTTCTTGAAAAAATGCCGCTTCTTCAAAAAAACGCCACTCCGATAGAAATCTTATGGTTTGTCTATAAAGCCAAAGTAAAAAATTTGATATGGTACAACGGGCACGCCTGGTAGCCCTTGCCCAATTTACCTATGTTTTTAGCATCAAAAACTTCTGTTCACGGAAACTCACAATCCGATAAGCAGAATCAATTGAAATTCATAGAATGTATTGATCTTAAATAGGACCAGATCTGATAGAAGTGATTTTGAAATGCGGGCGATTCTGTGCCAGTGATGCCATCTTGAAAAATCACTAAAAAAGATAACTGCTTTTAGCCCTATATATTCTTATTCAGTCGATCGATTTTGACGAAATTCACACAGTAGCTGAGCCTTATTTTAAACCAAGTTTGGTAGAAATTTGGTCGAAAAATACGGTTGGAGCTGCCAGCTATGATAATTTTTGTGCCTTAAATTTTGAAAATTCGTGAAGGAAAATAAAGCTCTTTTCCCTATAGCTTCCAGTACAGTCATGGTATCATATCGAAATTCCTATGGCGAATTAATCTTATTGTAGGCAATATTCAGTAGAAATTTTAGTTCAATAAAATGATAAAGTTGCCAGCTATGGTTGTTTTTGTATTTTTTTGGCATACCTTTAGTAAGCGGTTTTAGCATAGAATTTTCAAATCGTAATGATCTCATAGTGAAAATAAACACCAAATATAAAGATCTAAAAAATTTGAAAACTTTTGCGAATGGTTACCCTAAATTTCTTTGCATCCCTATAACTTCCAATGCAGTCATCGGATCAATACGAAATTCGCAGAGCTGGTTGACTTCAACGTAAGGCAGATGCGACATATTTTTGGCTTCGATGCTAGTTAAGGGCTGCTTGCACTAGGCTTTTTTGTGATTTTCGTTCTAATAAATACTTGCATTAAGTATTTTCATCGGAAACATTTGCAATGAAAATAAGTAAACATTGTTTAAATTTTCTAACCTCTGGACATTTTTCGGATGGCAGCCCCAAACACCTTTCTACACAGTAACTTTTGATGAAGTCACTGAAATTAAAATCAGCTTCGATTTTATTATTACTTAGGATGTATTAGTTTTAAGTAGGAAAAGTAAGTAGTGGTAGAATACACACTCAAAATCTGCACAAATCCTCTACTGTCCTTCGAACATTAGTGTTTCTAGCGGTTCTGATGCGCTAGGGTGTTTTTTTCTTGTTAAAACTTGATTGAACCGTTTATTAGTAAAAAATCACCAGAATGTCCGGTGGTAGCAACCTTTTGTTAGCATCACAAGCAAATGTCTATGAGAGCCACCTCAAGTTGAGGCTAGACTATGCTGTGGAACTTGCCTGTACGTAATAGCTAAATCGGAAGTTATAGAAGCAGAAAGATATTTAGGCCTACCTCCCGTACAAAGTTTTAAATTTGGAAAATTGAAGCATTTGCCGCTTATTTTCAGGTTAAGACCTTTATCGTATTAAATTATTTTTTTAAAAAAACGATCTTTATCTTGATACAAAAATGACAAAAATCGACGGTCTTTTGAATTCTATTCCAATTTTGCAATTAAAATTTTGATCTGATTATATAATTATGATCAGATCTGCTAAATATTGAGATTAACTTGCAGTGCGAATTTCGTTCAGATCTAATGTCTGCATCGGAAGTCATAAAGCAGAAAGCTAGAGTTATTTTAAGATAGAATTAGAACCATAGAGTGTAACACATTCATTAAACTTCGCATATTGATCAGATGATCCGCTCATTATTTCAAGCAAGTAAAAATTTCGGGTGCTCTGAAAATGGGTAATTTTGTGAAGGGCTACTTGTCTTTGCAATGTGGAATTTGAAAAATATCAAATCAGCCATGTAGATAATGCATTGAATTTGTCAATCATATGCAATTTTTCCCAAAAAACTAAAAATTTTCAGAAAATTTGATGATTCCATACGCGCCGTAGTTTCAGGTTGGTTGAAATCACACAGACCTATTTCACATGAACATCAATATGTCCTGTAATAACAAGGCGAATTTAGCCTACCTTTAGATACTTAGCGCCCATATAGAGTTAAACATTTTCATGACTTTATCGTATTCAAATTAAAGACATATCTGGTCCAAATCAATGCTCAGGAATATTTAAAACAACGGCTACGTCTCAAAATTAAATTTATTTTGTTACGCAGTTTTTGATAAGATAATATATGTCTTCAGCTTTTTATAACAGAATGTGACGGTAGATCAAGTCAAGCATGTCCGAATTTGGCTTTCTTGGGCTTGTCTTTGCTCTCCTAGTCTCCTGTATAACAATCGGTCATCGCATTCGCTTGATTAAGAAGTCTAATTGCCAGGTGACATCAACTGGTCTTATTGATGTTTAAAGGCTATGTTGCCAAGCAAGTGAATTTGGGTACATCGTCTCGGCTTGTTGCAAACTGTCATTGCTATTTCGCTGACGTCACAACCAGCTATAACATGCTAAAGATGATGACGTAAATTCGGAAAGGCATTTAATCTACTTGAAACGCTGAATATTTAAATACATTTTTCTACCTAGCTCTCCCAAAATCCCTACACGGCGGCGATCATCTCACTTACTTCTTAAAATAGAATGCCCCTTGGCTATTTTTTAAGCCATGAAAAGGGGCAAACTTTACTTTCGAATTACGGCCATCACGACCTCGGCTTGGTGTGAACAAACCGTTTACTCGCATTTTATCCCACCTTTTTTATTAATAACCTGCCACAATTTTTTTATTTGGTCTGGGTAGTAAAAGACCATAATAGGGGTTCGCTTTCCTAAATATTCCTCCATAAATTATTCACTCAACAGAATGAATAGACGCCATTATCTCTTAAATCGAATTTCATCTCTTGAATTTCTTTGGCTTTGGTGAAGATGGACATCATCTCGAAATCAAAGTGACGAGTCCAAGCTTCACCCATAGTCACAAATTGACGCAAATGTAACAAATCACCATTTGGTGCGGGAGCGCATTTTAAAAATTTTAAGTACCCCTATATTTCGGTAGAAAGGAAATTCCGAAAAAGCAAGCATGCTTGGTTTGACCACGTTTTTGAAATTTTTACCCCCATGTGGGTACAGAGCGCCTAAAAGTAGACAAAGCATTATTTTTACATTCCGATTTGAGATAGCTTTTGACAGAATCATTAGATCGTTACGAAATTCATAGGACTGCTAAACAGAAATAGTCATGTGTAATTTTGGATGATTGGTCAAGCAACCTTTTAGCTACAGCAGGTACATGAAACATATTATTCAAATAATTCAACATATCAAATAATTCAACATATTCAACATATCAACAATTATCTAAATTTCCGCTAGCCTATCATGCCAGTTATAAATTTTCTAAATTGCGCAACCTACAAACCTCATCACTTAATTACCTGTTTTTTGACTCGAAATTTATGTTGGCGATAGCTTACGACCAGATCATAAGATCAATATAAAATTCACAGTATGAATTGGTTTCGAGTGCGAAGTATGATGGAAGTAATTTGAAAGTTTTGCCAAGTCTGTAGCTGTGGTGCCATCAAGCATCGTCAGTCAAAAAAACAATTTCCTCAAATTAAAACGAAATTGCCAGCACGGTGCACTTTTTTAAATTTTTCACCAAGAGATGCTGCCAACGAATTTCCATACGATACGCACCTTACGATCAATAAACAACAGAGGCTTATTTCGCATACATTTTGAAAGTTCTCCAGCGAAATCCTTTAAAATCCTTTCATGCTTGTAACTTTCGATTACATTATTGGATTAAAACTTAATTCACAGAGTAAGTTTGTCTCAACAAGAAGCATGTTTGTTTTCGATGCAGTCATCGCCAACGAAAAGTTTGGTAATCGTGCAATGAGAAATTTATTTTTATTCGAAAATCAGTGTTCCAGTGATTCCTATTGCTGGTTTTTTTTTTAGCTTTCCTATGAGAGCTGTTCTATAAGTAATGAGAATGACAAAGAAAACGTCTGATCTTCTTTAAATTCAATACACTTTGTCCAACGCTGTCCCCATAACGAAATTCAAATGGCAAATTAAACTTGTTGTAGGCAATATTCAGTAGAAACCTAGTTGGAAAAACAATGATAGGGTTGCCAGCTATGGTAGGTTTTGTATATTTTTGGCATACCTTTAGTAAGCGATTTTATCATAGAATTTTCAACTTGAAGTGATCTTGTACTGAAATAAACACTAAATATTAAGGCCTAGAAAATTTAAAGACTTTTGCAAATGGTAGCTCTAAATTTCTTTGTATCCCTATAACTTCCGATGCAGTCATCGGATCAATACGAAATTCACAGAGTAGGTTGATTTTAACGTGAGGCAGACGTGAAACATTTTTAGTTTCGATGCTAGCAAATGGCTGCCAGCACGAAGCGTTTTTGTTATTTTTGTACCAGTAAATGCTAACGTTAAGTATTCACATCGCGAACATTTGCAATGAAAATAAGAGCGCTAGTTTTTTCAGACTGCCCTTGTTCTCTGCTTACGGAATTTTTGCCCATAAGTGGTGTTCTTTGCACCTTTGGCCTACCAATAAAAGGACTTACTTCCTTCGTCACTGGTATGATTCCGTCTGTTTCGTTCACTTTATCGTTATTGTTATTAGTTTTATTATTTATCATGTTTTATGGGTCCCTCCTCAGAGCCGCTATCTTGGTCCGGATGGACACTCGCCTTAATGATCCCGTGGTTATCTAATGCAAGCAGGGAGGACACACGAGTGCGGCGAGATACCCTTATGGGGTCGCCTGAGCAGAGCCAGATCAGTGCTGCCCCACCAACTCAACAGCGCGAACTTCGAACGTACTCTGAGGCCTACCAAGGTTTTAACAGGACGGAGGCATTATGATATTAACCTGGAGCCGTTGGCAGTCGGATGTCACTCCGGTGTTACTAGGTCCAGAATACCATAGCCACCAGCCCAAATGTATCAATTCCAAATCATTAGTCGAGATCTTTGTCCGTGTGGAGTAAGTCAGTTTGTGCCAATGTAGGAATACCATATCGGCATCGCTGCCCTGCTGGTGGCGGAGCCACGACGCATCAATGATGAGCAGGGGAGCTTGATGACTGTAGCCATCAAACAATGCTGGAAAAACTACCTAGGGCCCAGGTGCGCAATTCTTTAGGATCATCAGATCAAACATTCATGTCAAAATCAACAGAAAACATAATATGTATATTTTACTTCAATATATGGAGGTCGCGAAATTCACCCAATTCTACGGACGAAATAATACGACATCCATGTCTGCACAGTTTTGTCTATTCGTATGAACAATTTTTGGCCATCTAGAGTGTGTTCGATATTCTTGCTATAGCAGCTATTAGCTGCTATTTTAGCACCTCTGGCTGTCCAATGTCACGAAATAGCTACTTTCTGATGTTCATACTACTTTCTTACTTAAATAGCTACTTTCTGTCCAAGATTCCGAAATAGCTGCAATGGTAGCACCTATTTGCTGCTCGTAGTCTGGAGAATAGCAAGAAAGTAGCTAAGGAAAAATGGACGTGCCTAAACAGCTGACATACAGTTCAAACGCCACTTTGAATTAAAAATGAAAATGAAAAGCAGTTTTTACGCTTTGGTGGTAAAGGAGATGAACAATAGACTTGAGTATCGTGCTATTATAAACTTAATACGGGCTTTTGAACACCTCAACTCAATTTGAGTTTCAAGTGGGCTTTTACACAGCGCCACTCATCTTGGATTTATAGAAGGCGGGATTGAAGCGCAACAGGCCGGGAACGCTGATTCGTGTACCATCAAATTTTCAATGTTTCTCTTTCGTCTTTTTTCATATACATATATGGCGTCAAAAGACGGGAATAAGTGAAACGTTTTGAATATGTTAGGAAAGTTTTAATGATTTCTGCAGCTGTATGCTGAAAACTCATAAATTTAATACAATTTCCAAAGTGTAATGCAAGTATTGAGCTGATCTAACTAAATATTAAATCTAAAATTTTAAAAAAATTAAAAATTTTTTGTCGAGCTGTGCTGTGTAAAGGCTGATCTTCGTAGCAGCTCTTAGCTGTCCAATGTCCATAGCTGCTTCACCTAGTTACTGCGAATTTCGGCACTTGCTAAAGTGATGCTATGCTATGCATTTGGAGCAGCTACAGCATGCACATTGAACACACTCCTAGTCGCAGTCACGTACACAGTCAGATCTACCAGTGGTATCATCTTATATCGTAGCGACCACACATCTAATCCGAAGCCGTCGTACCAATGTGGGCTGCCCCTATCTGCCACCTGGGGATGCGTCCAGTAGCAAATCACCAAACTGTCCTGGAGAAAAATTCGGTTGGTACTGCCAGCTATGGTAAGTTTGGTGTCTTGAGTTTTGAAAATTCGCTCAGGAAAATAAAGCTTTTTGCACTATAGCTTCCAGTGCAGCCATGAAATCAAAACGAATTTCATATAAGCATTATTCAGAAGTAATCTGGTTAAAAAACCGTGACAGCGCTGCCAGCTTTTGTTGGTTATGTATTTATTTGCAATATCTTTACTAAGCGATTTTATCGTTAAACTTTTAAACGGTAATGATCTTGTAGTGACAATAAACAACAAATATTAAGTTTTCGCAAATTAGACAATTTTCGCTACTGGTAACGCTAAATTTCTTCGTACCGCTATAACGTCCAATGCAGTCATCGGATCAAAAGGAAATTCACAGGGTAGGTTGATTTCAATGTGAGACAGGCGTGATATATTTGTGGCTTTGGCGCTAGCGAAGGGTTGCCTGCACGAGGCGTTTTTTGTTATTTCCGTTTCAATAAATGCTTACATTAAGTATTCATATCGCGAACATTTACAATGAAAATAAGTTACCAATGTTTAAATTTTCTAAGTTCTAGAAAATTTTCGGTGATAATAACAATTCTCAAACATCTTACGTTTTTTGATCCCAAACATCTTTTTATTCCAGTAACTTTCAACAAAATTATCAGATAAAATCGATAGAGTTATTTGATTTTAACGTGAAGTAATTGTGAGAGACTTTTAGTTGCAGTGATGGTAAAGTGTTGGAAGCACTAAGCATTTTCTTTCTTTATCTTATGTTATGATGCTTTCAAAGTTTTGCAGTGTTTGGCTTTCCTAAATCTTGAAAATCATACAAGTGGTAGTCCTGAAATCTTTTTCAACCTATGAGTTTAAATGCATTGTTAAGATCAAAGTGGGTTTGCACTCGAAACAGGTTGGAGCACGTGAGTAAAATAATTAATTTAACACTTTATGTTAGTAGAACAATTTTTATTTATCACTATTTTATAATAGGATTAAAGTAATTAAATTAACACTTTATGTTAACAGAACAATTTTTATTTCTTTATCACTATTTTATAATAGGATTAACTTGCTTGTTTGACGGCTGTCTTAAGACTAACTTCTTATAGTTACCTGAAGAAGCATTACGACATCGGACACCTCGCATTTTGTGCATTTCCACGATTCTGAATAATAGCGTACATTGCTGAAAATGCACAAAATGTATTTTCGCAATTTCAAATAGATCTACATCTCTAGACTAAACATTTTTCAGTTTAGGCGAGAACTTGACTCCACTTCGGTCACGTTGCTGGCCGAAGTGTGGGAATTTGTTTCTGTGGAATGTGAGGTCTCCGATAACGTAACTCCTCTCCCATTAGATTCGAGATTCTCCTGAATCTTGATCTTAATATTAACATTTTTGAATCGGATATATATTATTACAGCAAGCAAAATTAGCACGAATCCGATTATTGTTGACATTGATCCAAGAATGGTGGTTCTAATTTTATGATAATTTAGTTCGTTTATTTGTTTTGTATTTTCTTCTTGACTGATTACAATTTCATCAAAAGTTAAGGTGGAGCCCGAGAGAGGTGGGTATTTACTTTCTGCTATAATGAATTTAATGATAAATTTAGTTACTTGATTGTTATATAGTTTATTGCTTAATTGAATTGAACAATTTTTGAAATATATGAGATAGTTTCCGTTAAGATACATACTTCTTTCGTCACATGAATTATTAAATTTTACATTTTTTGCATTTGTTGCCACTATAAGATCTTCTTCTACTTCAATAAATTCCGTTTCATTGTCTCTAATATACTTGCAATTATTTTTGAATATACAATTTTGGCTTAATACAAGTTCTCCAAATGATTTTCCTTCTTGATATGAATAGGTATGATTATTTTCTATGAGAACATATTCTGATCTATGATCTATTTTTTAATTGCTCGAGTTTGGAATAGGTAAAATAAGTTTTTTGTCAAAAGTTCGTGTTTCACTTGGAATTTTAATGACAATCACTTGCCGTGTTCCATTTTTACTAAATAGTACTTGCAAGTACTTGGGAGTAGAGCACAAAAGGAACGCCATTTTCGTTCTTTCCAGCTGATTCTGACCTGTCAAATTATATGCAGTTTTCAAATGTAAAACAGTTGAAAATAAAGGGAGAAAACAACGAGTATAAACTACCACAATCGATAAAGAATATAAAAACAACTAGCAGAAAATTACATATTTTAACTTTCCACACATTATGAGGGCTATTTCTAATTTCCTAACTACCAAAACATTCAACATAACCAGAAAAAACCAAAACCACCTATTGACAACTAACACTACCAATGACAACTAACATAGCCACCTCACGGCAAAAAAAGGCGTAACTACTCATGAACTACTCGCGAACGAGAGCGCGAGTAGTTGGAAGTAGCCAGAAGTACTTGCGAGTACTAAATAGTAATAATGGAACACGGGCATTATAGAATCATTTACAAATCTTGCGACGCCAGATCTAATGTTCGATAGTTTGTGGAAATCAATATCATAAGTTTGGATTTCGGCGTTTGAAAGTATGGAAGGGTGAATTATGCCAGATTTGGCTGATACTATGCAATCCTGTATCGTTTCGGCTTGTTTTCTAATTATGTTTAGTTTCATTAGGTTTTCCAAAAGTAGACTTTCCGATAAGGTTTTCTGGTTTGATTTATTAATTTCGTTTATGTTGTCGAGTATTTTTTGTCTGTCACTATCTATTGTTCTCTTGATTAGTTGGAAAGTTTTATTGAAGTTATTATTAATTTTAATTTGTTGGTTTACGTTTTCAATCACATTGCGATAGTTTATGTCAATTTGACTTAAGTGGTTTTGTATTTGTAGTCTATCGTTGTTGTCCATTGTCCCGAAAACCCATTTCATTGCCGTGCTTCCAAGGTCGATGAGGCCTCGTCTTTGTCTTTTGGGTGTTAACGTATTGATAATATTTTTGATTTCGCCGATTTGATGAAGCGCTATAATTTTATTGGAACTTTCGTCAGTTGAGTTTACTATAGTTTCTAGTTTGCAAACGATGTCCAGAATTTTTTTAGGGTGAATAATATGGAGAATTAGATCAAATTTTAGTACTATGTCGACTTCATCCGTTTTTATTAAAGCGTATCCCGTTTCGGATTCGATTTTATTAACAATAGTTGTTTGTTGACAGGATGGAATGATTGCCAGAAATAATGCCCTGATGATGAAATATGCCTGAAAATTTTAAGGAGAGGATGCAAAATATGACATAAGAGTGTTTCGGGTTTATTAATGTCAAAAGAGTTGGCTCTGTACTATTTCCAGAATCATTTTCTTCCTAATGTATGGGATAAATTTTTGAGAGAATGTTAATTCATGGTTCCTAGAGATGTATTCTGCAACCGTACAACAAAACACACCGCAATCGTAACTGTTAATTTGTTGGGGGGAGTTCATTACATTTTCTTTTATGAATGTGCTAGTATCAATGGCAATATTTCGTTTGTCCAGTGATTCTTTGTTTAGATACTCTTGCAATGCGTCTAAAACTTTATTGTTTTTTCCTCCAAGGGAATCGTAATATTTGATTGATTTATTTTTAATGTCAATAATTGCCATGGTCCAATGATTACCATTAACGTGGACAGGGATTAATATAATATCGTAGGAGAATATGTCAGCCTTTTTAGTCCATTTCCTAACTGAATCGTATCCTAATGATAGAAGTGTGTTTATAAAAAAGGTGTTCATGGCATAAACCTTATTGCCGGTTTCAGAGTTTTCATTTTTACTTCGTTCTACAATGAGATTCAAATAAAAGTTTAAAATGTTGTCATTAAGCCATTTTTCGTCCTCCAAAGTAATGATGTCTTGCCTAGTTATATTCAGATTAAATTTTGAAACCAGAATGTCGTCTGGAGACCCTTCACTCTTCACTTTATTAAGAATAGATTTTTGGTGTTCGCTGAAATCCGGGAACTCTAACTTCATTTTCTTCGAAAAAGGGGGGTTATCTTCACTACGAGCGTTAATCAATTTTTCATCTTGCCCATCGGTATCGGATATTTGTTTATATTTGAAAGGTCTTTTGATATTGCATTCATGAATATTTTTCAGTTTATATTTCCTGTACTTAGGTTCTTCTTTGTGCGTAACAGATTTGTAATTCTTAATGAAACCTTCTTTGCTTCTCTCTATATAGTCTTCCCTGTTTGTGTTGATTTTATCTATTTGCTTTTCCTTAGATTTTTGTATTCGTTCTCTGATGATTTTATGTTCAATTTTGTGTTCTTGCACTTCTATGGGTGTCGCTTTGAGCGTAGAGTGATAGGTATTATTGTAAAATTTCGTTGCATTTAACATTTGAATTCTGGTGGGAAGTTTTTCCTCCAAATTCAATGCTCGAAATTTTTCAATAATGGTGCTATGATATCTCTCAACATCAGCCTTTCCGGTGTGGCTGTTTGGTTTGGTGAAATGATATTCGATTCCTTCTTTCGTGAGATAATTTCTGATGTTGACAGTATTAAATTCGTTATCCATAATGAATTTATGAATTTTCCCTTTCACTGATAAATACTGAGCTATCTTTTCGATGATAGTTTGGTTGTTTTTGTCTTCCAAATAAAAATTTACAACATGTTTGGAAAATTTATCCAAAAAATTTATAAAAGAGTGTTTGCAAATGAAAAATATATCTACATGAATAATTTCATTCGTAGTTGTAGGTGTTTCTGTAAGACTAAACTTTTTTTAATTGGGTTTCGATCATATTTTGATCCAGTGCAAATATCGCAATAATTAATTATTTTATTGACGGCTTCTTTGAGTTTAGGGTTGTATATTTTACCTTTGATTCCTTCATAAGTTGCAATAATACCAGAATGACCAGTTTCATATTTATGGAATAAGGATATCTGTTTATTTAGCTCTTCTTCGGATTCTATATCTGTTGCGAAGTTGGTGCACTTAACAAATTTCAAATACTTGTGGTTTCGGAAAAGGTATATAATTAATTGTTGCAGTTTGTTGTAATCATGGTCATTGAGTTCGGAATAAATACCAACTTTTCCTTTTTCAACATATCTTCTCAATATATCATTAGCTAATCCGGATTCAACGTCGTTTAAATCGACAAATATTCTTCTGTATTTAAACGGGTATTCGATTTCGGTTCTTTTCATTTTTACCAATATGATTTCGGTTTTGAATCTATTTACGACTGTATCTAAAATCGGAATGTGGTCGTCAAAATTTTCCTTTTGGGAATGAATCGTTTGTGTTTCTAATGATCCGTGGATAGCGTGAACGTCACTATTAGAAAAAGTTTCAGAATCATCTTCAAACATATGAGACAAATTGAGATCGGGATCTTCAGATTCCAAAAAATTTATCTCATTTGTGTCCGAATTGATTCAATTTTATTTTCCTTTCCCTTAATGTATTCAATCTTCATGTTATATTCTCCCAAGGATACTATCCATCTCTGCAAACGTGGATTAATATCTTTTCCCGCATATTTCGTATGAAGCCATTTTATCGGTTGGTGGTCAGTAAGCAAGTCAAATTCGTTCCCATAAAGATAGGGTCTAAAATATTTTGTTCCCCAAACGATTGCGAGCAACTCTTTCTCGATTGTAGAATAGTTCTTTTCGTGACTATTCAGAATCCGAGATGCGTAGCATATAGGGTGCCCTTCTTGAGTAAGGACTGCCCCCAAAGCGAAATTAATTGCATCGGTTATGAGTTTAAACCTTTTGTTGAAATCGGGATATCTAAGGATTGGATGGTTAGTTAGAATTTCTTTGAGTTTTTCAAAGGCTCCAATATAGTTGGGATCATTTGGGTTTATCTTCATGCCCTTCCTAAAGAATTTGTTATTGGGTGTGCGATTTTCGCATAATCCTTAATAAATTTCCGATAGTACCCAGTGGATCCCAAAAATTGTTTAATTTGTTTAGTATTAATAGGTAATTTTAGCTCCTTGATAACGCAAATTTTCTTAGGGTTGGGTTTGACACCTTCAGGGGTCAAGATATGGCCCAAATATTCTGTTTCTTTCTTCAGGAAGCTACATTTATTTACTTGGATTTTCAGGCTTGATTCCCTAAGTCTGTTGAAAACCTTTTTTACGCTTGCAATATGCTCTTCCAATGATGTACTGAAAATCAATATGTCGTCGAGGTAAACGACGCATATCTTATTGATAAGCCCTTCCAAAACATTATTCATTAACCTCTGGAAGGTAGCAGGGGCATTTTTCAGCCCGAATGGCATACGGATGTACTCGTAATGACCAAAAGGGGTAGAAAAAGCAGTCTTCTTCCGATCTTGTGGACTCACAAGGATTTGGTGAAAACCCTTCGCCAAATCCAATGTGGTGAAGTACTGCGCCCTGCCAAGTTTGTCCAAAATACCTTCTATATTAGGTATTGGAAACCTGTCGCTTATAGTGACTTCGTTAAGACGTCGATAATCAATGACTATCCGCCATTTTTGATTGCCCGAATTGTCCAGCTTCTTTGGGACAATCCAAAATGGGCTATTGTATGGGGAACTACTGGAAGTGATAATATTTTGCTCCAGCATTTCCTTAATTTGTTTTTCGATCTCGTTTTCGTGGGATCGGGAGTATCTATAAATTTTAGAATACACCGGATTTTGAGTAGTTGTAATAATTTCATGTTGAACGTCGTGAGTAAAGGTTAACTGTTCACCCTCCTTATAGAATAATTCTTCGTATTCGAGTAGAATATTAAAAATACTTTGCTTTTCAAGTTTATTTAAGTGTTGTAAGTCAAGTTCGTCAATAGTTCCTGATTCTATATAGCAGAGTTCGTTAATGACGTGGGAGTAATCGTTGTACTTAAAACTAATTTGAATGTTTTCACTTCTAAAAATCCGTGTTGTAGATCAATTTTCGCTTTAAGAGGTACTAGAAAGTTTTGTCCGATAATAGCATCGTATTTGCGTTCACCTAGATCTATAACTTTCCATGATAAGGTTCCAAAAATTTCAAATTCCTGAGGAAATTCAGTTTCAATTTTACTATGGACTTTATAGATACCATTTAAAGTAGTAAAATATAGGGGTTTAGAGAGAGTTTTAACAGGATAGTCAACTAAAAGATTGGGTCTAATAAGACTGGTTTCTGACCCAGTATCAATTAAACATCTAATTTTGTTGTTTTTTATAGTAAGTGTAACTATGGGGAGTTTGCTTCTCGAGGCCTTTGGGAAAAATTTACATCAGTCTCCTGAATGTTATCCACTTCCATTGGTTGCGGATAATTTCGAGATGAGTGAGTTTCTTGTCTGAAATGTTTAAAGTTGCTACTATCAGAGTTTCTGTTATTGTAGTTTTTCTGTCTATAACGCCCGGAGTTAGTATCGTTCTTAGAATTCGAGCTAAAATCGTTGTGTCTTCTTGATTCATTATTTCGATAATTGTGCCAATGATGGCTAAAGCTACCGTCTTTGTTATGATCGGATGGTTTACTTTTACTATAACCTTCACCTTTTGAATTTACATAATTATTGTCCCGATATTTGGAACTGTTTCGATTATTTTTAAAATTTTGGTTTTGGTGATTATTATTATCGCCTTTAATATGTTTATAATTATGTGATTTCCTATAACTATAATGAATCACATCGGGCTCATCTAAAAGGCCTAAATCTTCGAATTCATTAAATACATTAACTAGTGACATGTTTTTTCTTATATTTGCCCTATAGCTTCCCATAACAATATCTTTAACAATATCAACTAGGTTTTTGTCGTTTATATTCGGGCTATAATTTTCGGGTTTACTATCATCGAACTCATATTGTTCGTTTAGTTGGCAATTAATATGTCTAATTTTAGTAAATAGTTCCCTAAGATTAGTTACCTTGATGTTACGGCACTCGTCCATTAACTTTGTATAGCTCTTCCGAGGTCGAATTTGGGTTTTCAATTCCGCCTTCACCTCATCCCAAGTGAGGTTGTTGCCTATAAGCTGGATATAACGTCTTGCTTCGCCTTGAATTTTCTCCTTGAGCAGGCCATGTCTGAGGAGATGTTGATTGCTTCCACATAGATCCGCAACGTTTTCCACGGCGCTGCAAAACTCGCTTAGGCATTAGTCTCCTGTACCTGTAAAGGTTTTTATGTTATTGAACTTGCACAGGATCTGATCCGCCGTAAGCTCAAAGAGTCTAGCTGGTTGGGCCAATGACCGCCGAATTTCTGCTACATCTTCTTGATAACGATGTTGTAGCTGCTCCAATTGCAGCCTCAAAATATCTGCTTCATTTGGTTCGGGCAAATTTACGTTTTGTACCCCGTTAAGTGCCATTTCTCTATTTTGGTCAAATATTTTTAGACGATCAGCTTTCATGAAACTTTTACAATTTTTAAATCAGTTTGACAATGTCACTTCAGTGACTATCAAAACTAATTCAACACTGTTTATCGTTCGTATTCACTTGTTTGTTTTATTATTATTTAGCAAGATCATTTACCAGCCTCAGCAAAATTATTGAAGCAGTTGAAGTAGGCTTCTGCTCTTGCGTTTTAAGTTATATTTATTAAGGTCACTTTTTTCACAGGATCCCTATCTTCAGATTGGGATCCTACCGACTGTGCCAGTAAAATAATTAATTTAACACTTTATGTTAATAGAACAATTTTTATTTATCACTATTTTATAATAGGATTAAAGTAATTAAATTAACACTTTATGTTAACAGAACAATTTTTATTTCTTTATCACTATTTTATAATAGGATTAACTTGCTTGTTTGACGGCTGTCTTAAGACTAACTTCTTATAGTTACCTGAAGAAGCATTACGACATCGGACACCTCGCATTTTGTGCATTTCCACGATTCTGAATAATAGCGTACATTGCTGAAAATGCACAAAATGTATTTTCGCAATTTCAAATAGATCTACATCTCTAGACTAAACATTTTCCAGTCTAGGCGAGAACTTGACTCCACTTCGGTCACGTTGCTGGCCGAAGTGTGGGAATTTGTTTCTGTGGAATGTGAGGTCTCCGATAACGTAACTCGTGTGGTAGAATATGTACACAAAATCTGCAGGATTTTTCTATTGTTCATCGAACATTAGTATTTCTAGCGGTTCAGGTGTGTAGCACCCAGTAATTTCAATCGAAGTTACTGGATCAACTTTTTCGACGCTTACTGTATCGAGCTTGAAATTGCTACATTTTTCAATCGGACTAACTGTAGCTTGTTGTTCGATTTGAAAAATAACAAGGTACAGTTAGTCCGATTTGACTTTGTTTGTTTCGAATGCGAGGCGAGCGAAATCTAGCGGGATCGTTTTGCGTTTGTCTCGTATCGCAGCTCAAGACTCGAGACAGTCGGATTACGATCGTGGCCTAGGCCGGACGCGTGGAGTCGCGCTATAAGAAACCATTTAGATCGGATGGTTAGGCTGTCGCTTCTGAGAAGAAAGAAAAATTTGTCCGGGAGTTGAGTTTTACGCAGCACATGTTCGAGTTGAGTTTGTATCTGATTGTTGACCGTGTCTGCTGCTGTGTAGCCCTTTACGTGAGCAGAGTAACGAAGGAGAAAATAAAGAATGCGAGTTTAGTGCAAGGCTATTGTTCTTCGTGATTTTCATTTTGACCTCTCCTAAATTTGGGCTTTTATATATAACCTTTGTGGATAAATAGTTCAAAGTGCTGTGTGTTTGATCGAAAGAATCGTTTTCACAAAGGTAAAAGTGGGTGACTAGAGTGGAAACTAACATACAATATAAAACCCTACTACTTGTCGGATTGGTGAGTTGTTTGGGATGCTAGAATGAATTTGATAGTGCATATGTTCTGCATTGCATTTGGCTAGGCATAACCATTGCATCTGATGCTTTTAAATTCAATATCTAAGTAATGTACGAGCCAAGTATTGGGCGCAGCATTAACGGCCTAGGCAGTTTCTTCCTTCGGGCTTATGCGCACTCCGAAATGACACATAGAATTATTCGCCGACAAAATTAGTAGACGTGGTGTTCCGTTAAGAATATTCAGTGACGATGTCGAATTAAAGATAATGTGCATAAATTGGAACCTGTGATAGTTTGACTGTCGTGCGTTTCATTGATAATTAGATGACATGAGTCCTCGATGGCTTCAGCATGTTTCCGTCGAAGCGAAATCAATTGGAAGCGAGCGACGGTGGTCAAATAATTTAGTCCATTAGCGGCACTAGATTGAAATAAAAGAAGAAAAAACTATTATTTCCCAGCAAGAAGCTGAATTGCATGGTGTGCCGGGCTTGCTTCTAATCATTTTCATTCGGAAAGATCGATTGTAAATTGGTAAAGAGCAACAACAACAGCTACCGCAGCGTGGAAAAAAGGGAAAAGTGGCGTCTTATGGAACAGTTTCTGAAATTGGCACCTGTGGATGTGTCGAGTATTTTGACTGCGGATACCGAATTGAGAACAAAACCAAATGATGAAGAATCAGTCACTGAAGTAAATCAAGAAAACGAATCGAGTTGTTTTTTAGTAAAATTATATGTATAGATGTTATCTTTGTTTCGAAAACAAATAACAAACTAATAAGTTTAAAAAGACAGTAGTCTGTACGTTTTCATTAAAATGATTTATATGGTCTGAAATTAAAAATTAATAATACCCTAGGTTAGTTGGTATGTTTATTAAAGCATTTTTGTTGCTTTTGAGAAACTAAATTGTTTAACTTACAAAATCAGCAATCATTTATAGAGTTAGATTTCTTAAATTGGTATCATGGTCAATGCTCTAAACAAAAAAAAAAAAAGTATTTGATTATTTGTCTACATTGAAGGTAGATTATTATTTTTCACATTGTTCCACACAAATATACATGCCTTTAACATATTCATTAAGAGAAAATTGCCAATATTTTAAAACGCCTAATGTCTACTAATTAGCTCATTCCTTGCAACTTGCAGTTATTAACGTAAGTTTAAATTATAATCGTGTTTGGTTACAATAACAATTGCGGTCGCTTGGTGTTTCAAAGTTCATTCTTAGAACTTTGAACAGAAACCGTTTCAGTTCATGAGATTTGTTTTTATTAAGACTCGTCCTACCTTTACTCATAATTTTTGGTCAAGTCAAACACAAGATTCCAAAGTGACACGATTATTCAGAGACAATGTTTTCTTAACAAATTTGAGCAATATGTTTATTATAAAAACCGCACAAATATCTTTTTCACTTTTGCTGCTTCCTTTAGTTAGCAGTCATGTAATGTAGTGTTACCCATATTCGACAAGATAACATTGCAGTTCTCCATTTCGTTTATTTGCTAGACTATCTTTGAAACATTTAATTGCAACTTGAAGGACTCAATGGCATTAACCCACCAAACAATATGAATGTCTTATTAGTCACAAGGAGACATTGATTTTGAATGTACTTACTTATTTCGTTAGTTTTTAAACGTAGTTTTGCAAATATGCTGCCGTTATTTTTGCGAATGAGCGATACTAAATGGAAAACATTTAAAACTGATGAATTTATAAATGCAATTTTTATCTTTATCACAAATTATAGTTGAAATATGAATGGAGTAATTCCCGATGCGGAGTGTGGCTGCAAGGCAATGCAAAAGCATATTGTCTTTAAATATATGACACCACAGAAGGTCAGTAAGGCTAAAGGTGGCACCACAATTAGACTGTTAAGTAGAAAACTAATCATTTATTAATACAAGAAGGAATTTTAAGTTAATCTTGGATCATCATCGGGGCACTACAGCCCGAATCGAGCCTTAGCCTCCTTAATACTTTGTCTCCATTCGTATCGGTTCAGTGACCGCGTCCTCCAGTTCGGTGCTCCCAAAAGTGACCTGCTGTCAGCATCTATAGAATCCTCCCAGCGCTTGCGTGGCTTACCGACTGGCCTGGCTCCGCTCGCTCGGCCCTTGAGAAATCGTTTGGGGATTCGATTGTCGCTCATTCGTTCGATGTGGCCAGCCCATTGTAGTTTTTCGAGTCGTATGACGGTAGAGACTTCTGGCTCGTCATATATGGGATACAGCTCGTTGTTGTATCGCATTCGCCATCCATCTTCTTCCCGTATTGGACCGACGATCCTTCGCAATACCCTTCTCTCAAACGTATTCAAGGTTTTTTCAGATGCCTGGGTCAGCGTCCAGGTTTCACTTCCGTAGCATAGCACAGGTCTAATAATTGTTTTATAAATCCGAAGCTTCGTATTTCTGTGTACGCATCGAGATTTCAAAGTGGAAAGCACCGAAAAGAATGTCTTATTGACTAATTGAATCCGTCGTTTGATTTCGTCAAGCTCATTCCCATCCTTCGAAAGGTTCGTCCCTAGGTACACGAAGTTGTCTACGTTTTCAAGGTTATAGTCCCCTATAGCTATGTTTTGTCTTATTGGTGTCCTTTTCCTTGATTGAGTCATAACTTTAGTTTTTTGTTCGTTAATTTGAAGACCAACTTCCTTGGCGGTTTCTTCTAGAGCTACAAATACTTCCTTGGCGTCGTTGAACGAACGTGACATAATGTTGATGTCATCAGCGTAAGCTACTAGCTGTGTCGATTTAAATAATAGAGTTCCTTTCGTGTCAACGGGGATTTTTCTGATGACATACTCTAGCGCTAAGTTAAAGAGTACCGGAGCTAATCCACCCCCTGGTTTTAGCCTAGTATTCGTCGAAAATGAGTTGGTCATATTATTCTGAATCAGCACTTGTGACGTGGAGTCGGTCATGGTCATTTTCACCAGTCGTACCAACTTTGCTGGGATTCCGAACTGCAGCATGATGTTATATAATGCAGTTCGGTTGATGCTGTCGTACGCTTGTTTCAAGTCGACGAATATTTGATGAACATCAATGTTGAATTCCCAGCATTTTTCCAAAATATGTTTGACCGTAAATATTTGGTCAGTTGTCGATCTTCCAGGTCTGAAACCACCTTGATATTCACCAAGAATTTTCTCAGCGTGATAGGAAATCCTTAACTCTAAAATTTTTGTCAAGAGCTTGTACGACGTACAAAGAAGTGATATGCCCCTGTAGTTTTCGCATCGCAGTTTATCTCCTTTCTTGTGAATGGGACATATAACGCTTTTTCACCACTCATCCGGCATCGTTTTTTGTTGCCAGATGCCTGTCACCAAACCATGGATTGCCCTTAAAACGGAAATCCTGCCTGTCTTCAGGAGCTCCGCGGGGATACCATCGATGCCCGGTGCTTTGTTGGGTTTCAAGCGGTCCATGGCTTGTCGGACTTCATCTAGTGTAGGAAGGTGAGATGAGGCACTGTCAAGGTATGTGCCAACTAATGATGGCGATTCGTCGGGTGCGGGGACATTTCCGTTCAGTAATTGCTGGAAATAGGACGCCCATCTTTCCTTGACCTGTTCTGAGCTACTTATGATGCTTCCATCGGCAGCCCTACATAGACTAGTTCGTGGTTTAAAGCCTTGTTTTAAGTGCCTCACTACTTTGTACGCTTGTCGATTGTTGTTAGCCGTAAAGTTGTCATTCATGTTATTCAGCATGGTGTCAAAATGCTTTCGTTTTTTACGTCTAATTATTTTTTTTGCTACTCTCCGAAGATCGTCATATTTAAGTTAATCTTGGATGCCTTGAAGTAAAGAAGCCAGATTTATTTTTTCGGCACTTGAATCATACAATTTGCTCATCATAAAATTGCTTTTAAGTGCTAATTGTTATTTTCTTTATGTCAAATCTACAATATAATGAATTGTAATTAACTCAACCACGCAGCCTTCTTATTGCGCGAAAGCCTGAAAAGTTATTTCTCCTTTCCAGGGTCCGCACCTGGCCTGGCTGGCCGATGACCAACTAAATAGTCTTGTTTCTGGATTTTTCAGAGTTCTTTCACACTTGTTAGGTTTCACTTCTTTTTTTGGATGTTTGCTTTTTGAAAAATGGCCAATATTAGTGGGTGGAGGACCCCAGACCATCAGGGTCAGGGCTCCGCCACCATTGGGGACCCGGGGCTGTCTGCCTCTTTTGGGTTCCTTTGAAGAGAGAGGCAGTGTTTTACCACCTTTTTCCTTTTCAGATTTTCAACTTTCTAGCTCCGTGCGTCGTCACGAGCACTGGGTCTGCTTAGTCAACCCATGTTACAGAGCCACGGGTGGTTTCATTAACGGAACTATGCCCCCTTTTGTCCCTTGGGTATTTTTACATACCAGATTGCGGCTACGATATTATGACGGATGAATAATATGTAGCATCCCGTTTCTCATGAGAGCTGACCAGCCCCATTGTTCATGAACTCACTACTCACTCAACACACTATTCGCTACAGGTGCACTAGAGTTTTTTTTATTACGCTGTAGTAAGCATATTACAAAACATTATTCATTTGAAGTCCAGCTGAACAGGTTGTTCCAATAATCATTAAATGCTGTTAGTTTATCTTGATTACCTATCGATGTACTACCGAATTTCAAAGAGAATTTAAATACTAAATGTCGAAAGTTTACAGAATATGTAAACTGTTAAAGGCTATTTAAACTTGGCGAATAAATGTTTTATTATGTAGCGTTGTCATTAGTTCTTTGTATTTGAGCAAAACAATTTATCAAATATTTATTATTTCATCTTTATTTCAGTGCTCGCTGTACTGTTTGTAGCATTCTTTGCTAGTTCTACTGGATTTTTTATAATGTGGTTTACGGACGTATACAACAATCAGTTCACATCTGTAAGCTATTTACTATTATACTAAATGAATTGCGGAAAAAAGTTTTTTGTTTTGTTTTCCTAGAAATTAGTTTTAACAAATACATCTGTAGCAACCGAATGGTGGATCAAACCTCCTCTAAGCACACACTTAAAAGTACACATATTTAACTATACTAACATCGACGATTTTTTGAATGGTCGGGCGAAAAAAATAAAAGTAAAGGATTTAGGTCCATATACCTATTCAGAGAATTCAACAAAAACCCAAGTAAAATTTAACGATAACGCAACAGTAACTTATAAAGTGAGTATTTTGAAAATCAAATTTTCATAGATGTGCCCTTTTAACATTATTTTATGGATGTTTGTAGGTCAATCGAGCTTACACATTTTTGCCTGAACATTCGTCGGGCAAGCAGTATGATCAAGTTATGGTGCCTAATGTACCGTTTATAACAGTTTTAGCAGCAATGCAGCAACAATCATACTTCGTCAAGATGGCAACGAAGATTGGTGTGGAATCAGCAGCACCGAAATTATTCAACAAAATTGCAGCACATTCGTTATTGTGGGGCTATAGAGATCGTTTGGTGGAGTTTATTGATGCATTTAAGCCTCTTGAGCACGGCAAATTCGGATTACTGATTAATGTAAGTGTTAGTGGTGCTCGGATTTCTGGAGTTATATCGATATTATCATCTACTTCATCTTTTACGGAACTATTCATTAAATTCATATTTATGTTTGCAAAACAAGTTGCATATTTTAATTTCTTGACAGATATCGATATTTCGATGGAAATCTGCCCTCTTCTTGAGTGTCTATCGGAGGCAGAGTGCCTTTCGCATTGTCCAATAAGCACCGAAAAAGAGAGCAAATATCCCTCGAAATATTGGTATCTGTTCAGAAATTAAAACATGTTTAGCTTCTGAAGGAAAAAAATTAAATTAAAATATTTAGTTCTTTATTACTCTTCGTTTATTTAAATTTTTTTTTGATTTGCGCAAGAATGACGATTGCCACAATTGTTTCTTCATAAATTGTTGAAGAGATTACTGCAACCGTTTAGTTATCATCAAATCGGACGAATATTACTTACCGCTAATTGAGTCCCGGGCTCATTTATAATCAAATTGCATTGACAGCTTTATGTGCTTTTACTTGTGTATGATGATAAGTACCTGTTTTTTTTCTCATATAAAACTCTTTATTTTATTGTAATTTTACTAGAAATTCGATGGCACGCAATCGGCACATATTCTTGAGGGATTTGAATTATTTCTGCTTTTATTAATGTTAAATCTTTTCTGAATCTTCAGTCTTTTTTAATTTTGAAAAATTTTTTTTTGGAAATTTTCGAACCCTGCTTGAATTACATGACTTTTTTTTTGGCGAGCCGAAAGTTTGTTTGCTTTTCACTTCTCTGTTTGCATTTGAATGTTTTAAGCATTAATATAAATTTTTTTACGTGATTTCGTTATAGTGATTTTTGAAATGTAATGCAAAAACCACACAAAACCATCATAAGTTAAAGTTATTTGAATCTGTAAATAGATTATCCTCATCAATTTGCCCTAGTTGAAAGTTTTTGGAGCGTTTTTTTTGTGTGGAGATAAATTTCCCCGACATTGCAATAGCGTTGTCATCAGCAAATGTTAACATTTAAGGTTCAGTTTTCTTTACGTACAGTTTTTTTTCTAATTATCACCCCATTCTCCGCCTGTCCTGTTTCAGTAAACTGCTTCAAAGGGTGGTTTACAATCTCTCCTGGTTCACTTCCTGTGTATTTCATCATACTCAGACGTTCCGCAAAGTTCGATTCTTGGCCCTTTGTTTTTCTTCCTGTTCGTTAATGACCTGCCATACTGTATACGTTCTCCTTGTCTTTTGAATGCTGATGCCTTCATGATGTTCGGAGTAATCGAGACATTTGACGATTGTTACCAGCTACGAAATGATATCTCTGCATTAAATAACTGGTGCACTGTTAAAGCACTTACTCTAAATGTCGCAAAGTGTCACCAAATGTGTTATACTCATAAAATTACATACATTATCTTCTTTTACTCTATTTTTAATTCCTCCGTTAAAGTTAAATACATTTTAAAAACTTTGCTGTCACATTTGATTTGTAACTCAAATTTGATCAACATATAATGTACCTCACTGCCAGGTCTTCTAAATATTCTTGCTTTATCGTTAGATCCTCTAAACCCTTTGTTAACCTTTCCACATGTTTGCATCTTTTCTGCCATTTTCCGGTAGTATTCTGGAATAATGTTGTCAATTGTGGTGTCCTCATTTTTAATACCTTGTGCATTCATTAATATTCATCCAACGTAGTTTACCCGTTCTTTGTTTTACAAATTCAACATCACTTAAAAAAAATTCCTTCCCTTGAACTACGCGTTTTCCTTGACGAGAGTCTCCTTTTCGAACTGCATTTCCATTTCCATTACAGCCAGGTTTCTGTTCATTCTTCTGTGTCGATCCAACAGATTCTCTTTCATGTTTAACATTCCTTTCGCCCGAACTGATATTTACTTTTATTCGTCGTTGTTACGTATACTGTCCTACTAAGCATAAACGTTCTATCCGCATTTTTTTTCATTTTGAGCAATGTTCATTTTTTTTCATTTTGTTCAACATTCATCAAAACTAGATACTCTATTACATCATTTAACAAAATTTGAAAAACTTATCTTATGCGGAAGTATGTTAAAATCAATATTCAAATTGCATTTTCCATATATCTCCAGTACAAATCAAAACATAAATCATTAAATATCTCGAAAGTACTAAAATGTTGATAGAACGTTTATGCTTAGCTAATAGCTAACTTAACGAGTTGAATCTCGGTCCCCCCTCCGTTGCCGTTCTTTGGACACAAAAACGTCGTGAAAAATAGATTCTTAAAGTATTATGTCAATTTTTGAACTTGCTAATTACTTATTTTTATATTCTATTTATTTTTGTATTGTATTTTTTTGTCACACTGCTTTGCTCCATCTCTTGGATTATTTTCTCATTTCTTTATTTTAATCTGTAATTGGACGTAAGTATGTTATATTAGAGAACTGAACAAATAAATAAATAAATAAAGAAGCTCAAAGCACTTGAGACAAAACACCGCTTTGAGAGGGATTTACCACTAGCTTGATTGTTAATCTGCCTAGAGACAAGTATAATACTCGTTTTATAAATAGCTGATTTACGAGGTACGACTAGTAAATAAATGCTCTAAAGCCCTCAGGCGATAAGTAAGCAATAATTTTGCTTATGATGTGCGACGCAAGAAATAATGCCCGCCGTGTGTATGCACCTTATGGACTATGCGGCTCAGTAACAGGCAGCATTACCTAGATTTTTTTCCCTTAGTTTGCTGGTTGCGGTTGCATTCGTCTGTGCTGAAAAGTGTTTCTATGAGCGTTTTTACAGCGATTCCCAATTCGGGATTGGGAATATACCGAAATTCGTGAGCTTTCTCTGCGTGTTATTGTATTTGTGTGTACACGATAATTCTGTGTACGTACACGTAGATTTTCATTATGGCGGCATCTGACTACTGCTGTTCACTTCGTTCGAGCATGTGCATGGACGCAGCTTTCCGATATGGCGGCTTCTGACCAACGCTGCTTGCTTCGTGTCAGCACGTCCGTGTAGTCAGATTTCCAATATGGCAGATTCTGACTTACCCTATTCACATCGTGCGAGCATGCTCGTGCGGAAGATTTCCCCTAGCGGCTTCTGCTGATTGGTGCTGATTTCGTAAGGGCGTTTCAATACAGGGAAATTCTTTACATGGCGACTTCTGAAAAACGCTGTTCATTTCGCAGGAGCGTGTACAAACGGGCACAATTCTAATATGTCGGCTTCTGGCGAGTGCAGTTCACTTCATAGAAGCATATTCATGTAAGGGAATTCCAATGTGGCGGCTTCTGAAATTCACCGTTTACTTCGTTGAAGCGCGTGGAAACAGGGAAATTTGTTTTACTGATGCTTCTGGCGAGTGCTGTTCACTTAGTTGGTGCGTGTCTGGTGAACAGCGATGTCGCCACTTTATGCATGAGCGTTACACGAACCATTTGCGATGATGGTTATGTGGTGTAGACATTTGGCGGTAGCGCTGAACGTTCTGTCTATATTTTAGTGCTTTCGAGACATTCAATGATTTGTATTTTGATGTGTACTGGGAATATATGGAGAGTGCATATTTAAATATTGATTTTAGCATACTTCCACAAAAGATAGGTTTTTGAAATTTTGCAGATTTATGAAATAGAGTATGTAGTTTTTGAGTTCGGTGTTAATTCAAAAATGTAGATAGAAATGCAGGTAGAAAGTTTGTGCAAATCAGGGCAGAGCGGGTGTTTGACTCAATTTCTGATTGATTATTGTGAGAGCAAATATATTTGGAAGATGCAAGCAAGCACATTTTGATAATTTAAAAATATATGCTTCAAAGTGTTCGCAGAAGCTGAGCAATTTAAAAATTGTGGTATGTTCGCAGGCATACAGCAGATCATTTTATGGTATGATATTTTGTTTCGAAGTCGAGTTCTAGCTTGGCAAGAAGCAATCACACAAAATGATATCTCTCAAATTTATGATAGATTTTAACTACAAATTGAATTGTATGAGAAAAAGCAGTGCGGTTATTCCATTTTTGATAACGTTTCATTCATTTGCACGTTTAATATTTTGTACTTTGTACCTTGTTCTTGTCTGCGTAAATTCAATAAACCATAAATATAAATGGCTGGATTGAAAACACCAACCACAGTGGCGATATTACTCTCGTTCACGGTAGTTGTAATAAAAAGAAACCAGGTCAAAAATAGGGTAATTTTTAATCCTACCCTTTTAAGTAATTTTAGAATGTATAGCAGTGGCGGCTCGTCAGGGGCGGCAGGGTCGGCCCGGCCGTACCAAAAGAATTGACTAATATCACCCAAAATAAGAAAGATAAATAAATAATGTTAAGCACTATACAACTACAACTTCCTAATTCTACTTCTACTTCTTAATTATATCTGCCTTATTCAATCTTAAGTTTTTCATACGCCGCGTACACAATCTCCGACCAAACTAAAGTTACATCGAAATAGTCTAGTGTAAACGAATAAACGACCCGTTTGCATTCGACCGTTTTCATTTCAATCTTGCCTCAATCCTGGTTTGTGTAAGCGGCTATCTTGAGCAAAACATCAATCAAGTGCATCGTTCCCACGACGGCCAGCCAACGGGTCTCTCAACATACATCATTCCGTTCAAACATATGTACATACGAGTACGATGCATCATACACCCAACGAAGCGGTGGCCGCATCATACCCAGCGAGTACAAGCAAAAATCAAGCAAATACACGGCCGAGATTGCGGCCCGAACCAAACTGGCCGTGTCTGATACAGTCTACGATACTCCAAACTCTGCAGATAGCCTCCGTTCAAAACAACATTTTCATACTAGCTATTTAGTTGGGTGTTTTGTAACGAATTTTACACCCCGCATATAGATGAGGCAATGCAAAAATTTCTGCGGCCAGCCGCAATTTGCTGGCTAAGAACAGTATGTAGCGTAGACGCTCTGTTATGTTACTCTTTAGGCGATCTTGGGATGCTTTCTGTTCGTGAAGAGATTCATTTTCTGTTAAATAGCATTGCATGAATAGAAAAAGGTTAAGTACGAATTTTCTTACCGCGTATGTACATAGTGTATGTAAAGGTAGTGTATGTAAAAGTAGTAAGTCAATCTTGATGTATGCTGGTCAAATAAAATAAATATTTTTTATCGATTTTATGTTTTATGTAGGAAAGTGTAGTTATTATACAGCATTAAGCTGTTATAAAGTGGTTTTTGGAAAGTGTTTTTATTGAAAAGTGAGCAGTGGAGATGGTGCAGAAATAAAATAATACAAGTAAAAAAGGTGGTTGAAAATAATAATCTTTTTATAGGATAAAACTTTATAGGATAAAACAAAAATTGGACATATGATTTGGACATTAATTTGACATTAATCGTTGTTGTGAATAACTAATTTGTGAAATGCATAATGAACAGTTTTTAATTTGGAAAACTAGTAATGTCTTTGGTACGATGTGACAAGATAAGCAAATTTTCAGTTGAAAAAAGTTTTTTTAGTTTTTAATACAGTTGGCTTGAAGCTCAATGTCGTTCCAATACTTAGTCATTAAAAGCAAAATAAGGAAAATTAGTTGAAGAAAAACGATATTTTTTATACTGAAATAATCAATTATTTCGCTGTGTATAAAGCATGATATGAAAGAATGAATATCAAAAATGTTATTGTATACGCTTTTGAGAATTAACCTTTGCGCTTGTTTGCTAATTTTAGAGACGTACTTTTTTCAGACTCATTAGGTTTTAATGCACTTGTCTTTCTCCTCCCCACTTACATCCTCTCTCTCTCACTTGACGACAATGCTCAAGCACATTTCTTGGTTTTCATTGGAACATATTTTTGTACGAAGATCAAATTTTATTTGCTTTACAAAAAATTAAACTTATGAAATATAACTTCCGTTTTGGCCGACCCAAATTTTTATACTACGAGCCGTCACTGATGTATAGCATATAACATTTTGATTTGAAAGAGTCATCAGGTTAAACAAATAAACAATAGGCATGTTTTTTTGCTCCTCTATCCAGCAGAGAATAGAGTATACGCATTGGAAACACTATTACAGAAATTATATTCCTCATTTGTAGTTCACGTGCTGAACAATAGAATGTGCTGATAGAAAAAAGAAAAGCTCATGAGAAGTTGTTTTTTTCGCTGTGAGGTGGCTTTGAGTTTTTCATGGTTATGTTGAATGTTTTGGTAATTAAAAAAAGCCCTCATAATATTTAGAAAGTTAAAAGAAGTAATTTTCTGTTAGTTCTTTTTCTATTTGCAATCGATTGTGGTAGTGTATATTGGTTATTTTCTCCCCTTACTTTGAGCTGTTGTGCGTTACCACAGCTAATACAGAAACCTATGTCAGTCTTAGCGAATGCACTGCTGTTTTATACTTGATCGTTGTTTCGCGGCATAGTTATATTCTGTTTTGTATCGCACTGGCTTATGGTGTTAGGAGACTAGCACAATTTGGCTCAAGTTTATTTACTTGGAATATCAGCATACTTATTTATTTTATTGAACTCAAAATTTATACAAAAGACTCGCAACTCATCGTAATGTATGAAAAAGCGTGTTTGTAAACTAAATATTAAGCTCTTAATCATGAATACCGAACTAAAATTAAAAAATTCACTAATTTTCCGGGGACTAGTGCATTTACCCTATATAGAAACATGTACGGCTTCCATGCCTTCCTCCGGTTTTTATTGCCAAACGACAACAAAAGTCTAATCATTTTCATAAATTTACACAACCATAATCGCAAATGGTCCATGTACTAACGGCCAGGGCTCACACTTTACTCAATTTGAAGTAGATTTAATTAATTTTTATTTTGAAAATGATAGCTACTTCCCAACTTCAGTTTCTTCGGATTCTACTCCATTTTCGCTTCGAATTGAATCAAAGAGAGTTTTTCTTTTTCATATTTTTTTTCCTGCATCGAGGTTTGACAGCAACTCTTTTCTAGTCTAATGCTGTTTTAATGCAAAGAACAACTTACTGCAAATCACTAACGCTAAACGTAACTCAAAAATAATGCTGTTTCGCAAAGAAATGCTGAAGATTGCAAATATAATTATGTTTTGTGTATAAAACTGATATTATGCTTTAATTGATTTTTTTAATAACTTCTAATTTGAGTTTTTCACGTTGCTTTCCGTTATAGTAAAATGATAATGTCCACCTACTTTATATGAAAAAATAAATAATGCTTTACATTAAGTGACCCCAATCGTTCATCTACTTAATTTCTTTCTACTTAAAATCTACTTCAATTTATTTTCAGCTTCTACTTCAAATGTTGTTCACGAAGTGTGAGCCCTGCTAACGGCAGCATAAAATACCCAGGAAGCAATTTAGAAAGTGTTTTCTACAAACGATAGTTTATCGACAATCAACAGACATATCCCTCATACGAAACCGAGCTTGTTCGCAAATATATCAGCAAACAATAATTTTCCTTACGATTAGCGACAAATAATAATAATGCATGCCATATGTATGTACCCTATGGCCCATGCAACTCATTCAAAGGCAACATTACCTAGATATTTTCCCTAGATTGTTTATAATGTTACGATGTTTTATGTTCAACTTTGGCAGCCTTTTTTGCTTTATTCTTCCAGTCTTTCAAATTCACTCTACTATGCGTAAATAATTTTAACTTATTTTCAAATCGCAAAAGCAAATTTATTTGAAATCGTTAAAACTATCCCTAATAATTCATAAAAGTGTCACTTTTAACGAGTATATAGGTCATATTTACTCGCTAAAACCGCATCTTCTTCAACTCATTAATGAATCGTTACAGGCCGCCTCCATTAGCAATTTCCCATGGCATAGCATTTTGAATTACTAATGGAGGCGGCCTATGGTATGCCTTATTTGATGGCATACCGTAAATAGTAGGCAACATGGTATGACATTTGTTTGGCCATCTGCCTGGCAATATTTTGACAGTTCTTGATTTTCATGCTCCGTTTCCTATAAGAAAATGTAGGGATTCTGAATTCATAGGGATTTTAAGATCTCGTTGAGCAATACAAATAGTCTACAGAATATGAAATTGTGGGAAATAACGAAAAAGTCGAATTTTGATGCGGAATAGTGAAATTATGTACTTATTTTATTTAAAAGAGAATGACTTCTATAGCATTCCCCTTTGTACCCTAGCAAATTAAATAATAGTCACATTTTCTTTTTAAATTTCACCCGCTTATCCAAAAAGTGATTTATCCTGCATGTGAAGTATTTCTTCAATTTCTTCACTCTGCACCTAAAATAACTTCTTAAGAGCATTTAACGCTTAGATACAGCGCACGTCCTTTCCGCTTAGATGCATTTTCGGAATGATATTGCATTCCGATGCATGCTATTTGGTGGATGGCCACCAAACTGTTCGATGAAGTGAACAGCGGCCGCTAGAAGCCACGATTTTAGAAATTTCCCTTTTGGACACGCCCTATTGAAAACAAATCACAATCTATGTGTTTGTAAACCAGATCGCCGCTCAAATTTCTATGGTTACACGAGATCGGGATTTTAAACCGGTTTTAATCCGATCTTCGTGTAGCCATATAATTTGATCCGGCACACATACATATGAACGCTTCGTACAAAACCGGTATTCGCAAATCAAGCTCCTGAAGAGCTTCCGTGCACGTACACAGTCTGCGCACACATACATGGAAATCGGGCTAAAGCTCACGAATTACGGTATATTCCCAATCCCGAATTGGGAATCGCTGTAAAAACGCTCTATGTTACGATGTTTTTTGTTCGTCCTTAGCAGCTTATATTGCTTCATTCTTCCAGTCTTTCAAATTTACTCTACTACGAGTAAATAGTTTTAACTCATTTTCAATTAACAAAAGCAAATAAATTTGAAACCGTTAAAGCCGCATTTCCAATGCTGGCTTGGAGTGAAATGTGTTTGCGTACACTTTTGCTCTCATGCACTTTCACATATCTTCCTCTCTCTCTAACCAATTTCTAAAATCTGTAGTTGAACTCTAGAGTGGGACCTATTTCAACTCCAGCGTGAAGCTTTTCGGATATTTTCGAATTTTTAAATTCACTACTTTCCAATAGAAAGCGTTGCTGAAAGCTCTATTTAAAGTGAAGTGTAAAGTGTTGTTTTCCGCGTTTAAAAAAGATAATGTCATTGAAAATACAGTTGGATGAATGATTTGTGCACTGAAATCAATAATGACACAAATTCATAACCTATCTGTGATAAAAATAGTTATTGAAAATTAAATTCAAATATGTGTTACGACAGATGTCGTTGTACCTTCGAGATTCAAATTCTAATGATTTCATGTGTTGAAAGTTGTGAGGTTGGAGTAGGCATTGCCGGCAAATGGACAAACCAAAGGCGTATGCGATTTCAATTTGCCTTTTTTCTCATGTGGGTCAAGAATAAAATGCGGTGTTTAAAACTGTTCAAATTTTGCCTCATTAAAATTTCGAGTGAAATGTTATAATTATTACGTTCCATTAACGTTACCATAGTTTTTGATATTTTATGGTGAAGCAAATACAGCCGTTGATAAAGACAATGATACTGCTGAAAATTAAATTCACGGAATAAATGAGAATAGTTTGCCTTTAAAAACACAATCCATAATAAATCGATTGAAAAAAAAATTGTTACACATGATTAATCTATGTTATAATTTTATATAACTTTTATACCATATTAACATACCATAAACATATATTATTACGTGCCTTTCGAAGAAAGTCAAATCTATCTGCTGCAGACCTACTTAATGTTCAGCATCAATAATAATTTGAAAATCTGCTTAAGTATTCCTTGCAAGCTTCAGCACATTACACACATCTAAATGGTTAATGATTCGACCTTTCTTGATCGAATTGTAATAAATTCCTTGGCCATTGTGTCATGTGCATCTCAGCCAAGTAATCTGGGCATGGTTTAATTTTTTTCATCCAAAGTAATTCGCATCATTTAAGCGACATTGTCAGCTATATGTTGGATTCAAAGTGACGTAGTGTGCTTTTTGCTCACGAAAAATACTGGAAATTAGTAAATAGCCAAGAGTAATTTTCCATGACATTAATACGCTCAGCTCAGTTACCTCCATCTGCACATTCAACTCCAAACGTACTTTTACCTTCACCCAAACCTATCCAAAAATCATTGCTTCAAAATAACTAAGAATGGGAGCACCAATTACTGTCCACTCATCATTTTATTCCTACAGAAATCCCTGACACAAAATCTCACAGGATAAGTTCAGTTGATATCGAACGATCAACAAGTAAAAAAATCTGAAAAGGGTAACGCGGCCTAGTTCTGAAAGTGAATTTATCGTATTTAAACTCCAAGCGAACATTCAAATTATTAATTTATATAACATCTAAATTTATTATTTATATTACATATGTATTATAAATTATTATACATAATATACAAATTACTAGCTAATTTGATCGATTTAATTGTTTGTTTTCAGGATTTTTAGAAAAAAATCCGATTATTTTAGTTTTTCATAAAATGCCCCCAAACTAGCAGCCTGTTTTCAGGAATTTTAGAAAAAAATCCGATTATTTTAGTTTTTCATAAAATGCCCCCAAACTAGCAATGAGTGCTCAAGCTTTGAGTTTTCAAAGCACAAAATGTCATCACCATTTTCGAATTTCGAAAATGCATCATTGGGAACAGGCCAACTCTACTGTGAGATTCGGCAAAAGTTCACTCCAGCATTGGAAACGCGGCCTTAAAACTATCGCTAATAATTCATAAAGGTATCACTTTTAACGAGTATATAGGTGATACATACTTGCTAAAACCACATTTTTTCTAACTCATTTACGAATCGTTACAAATGATTCTTCTCGGATGGCCATTTTAGTATGACCAATGAATCGTTTCCGATTCATTTGCGAGCTCGTAAACGACAAAAATATTCGTAAAATTTGACTCTTTTATGAATTAATTACGATACATTTTGTTTGCTGGGATGAATTTAAAAACGGTTGTACTGATGTGTGAGACGAGTAAAGGAGTAGAAGATCGTCAATTTTGACTGATTTGATTGTGCAACTAATTGAGGATGCTGTTCGTCGTTATTGCAAATATCCTCTCAATGGTGTCAAACTTCGTCAAAAAATTCCAAAACACGATTTCGACCAAAAAAATCATAGCATCCGTATTTTGAGACCGCAAATGGATTAGCTTGATCAAATTTTCACCTTGTGATGAAACCATCAATGCCGTTATGTATTGGAACACCCTAAAATATTCAGATTGGTAATTCAGAACAAGAGAAGGGTAGCGGTTGCGGAAAGTGGTCTACCTATCTACAACAAAGCAATTTTCGGAGTCGTTTGGATGGGATTTTTTGAGACATCCTGACCTGGTGCCTTCAAATTATTATCTGTTTGTCTCCCTGAAGTTGCACATTTTTTGGCCAAGGCATAAAAATTTGATCCCTCGTTTCATTACATGCATCGAGAGGGATGGCGATTTTGTGAAAAAATAGTTCACATATTTTTGTGAATAAATTATTACTAATGTTCAAAGAAGAACATTAGTATTAAAATCACTTTGGGAAAATTCATATTTCTATATATATATGGATTTACACCTAGAAAATATACTTCACGTACAACTGTCCGCTATATTTATTTCGCACTAGTAATTTGGGCTTCTGAAGAAAATTAAACACCAGCTAACTACAACGAAAAATTAACAAGTAGCCTAAAGTGCCGTTACATTCCGTTCGCTTGCTTTTTTTTATTAAATAGACATATATATTTTGCTTTTTTGCATATATATATATATCATCACAAAATTTCAGTGAAAAAATCTCAGGAACGCGCCATCCGATTGAACTGAAATTTTCAGGACACATTGGTGTATATGCAAAATAGTGCCAGGTCTCACAAAAAGTTAATAATCTTTAACTCTTTGGCGCCGGCGGCCATTTTAGTGATATTTTTAATATACCTATTATTCCGCACACAAATAATTTTTACAAAAATGAAGTTGATCAAATAAATTTTGAACGTATTTTACATGTGAATCGGATAATTTTTTGGAATTTTTTAACCCCATGTGTGCGCTGGGTGCCTAAAAAGAGAACGGGAAAACCTGAAAATTTTTAAATTGCGATAACTTTTGACAGAGCCATTCAATCATTACGAAATTTTCAGGGCATATTGGTATTATTTAGTTGTGAATTTTTGAAGCTTTTAATGAGCGTGCTGGTGACCTCGTAGCTAGGGCAGGCACTGAAAGTGAAAACCTCCAAATCATTGTCTCTCTTGAAAAAATGCCGCTTCTTCAAAAAAAGCCACTCATATGTAAATCTTGTGCTTTGTTTACATAGACAAAGTAAAAAATTTGATATGGTATAACGGGCACGCCTGGTAACCCTTGCCCAATTTACCTATATTTTTAGCATCAAAAACTTCTGTTCACGGAAACTCACGATTCGATATGCAGAATTAATTGAAATTTGCATAATGTATTGGTCTTAAATAGGACCAGGTCTAATAGAAGTGATTTTGAAATGGGGGCGATTCTGTGCCAGTGGTGCCATCTTGAAAAATCACTTAAAAAGATAACTGCTTTTAGCCCTATAAATTCTGGTTCAATCGTTCGATTTTAACGAAACTCATACAGTAGCTGGACCTTACTTTTAACCACGTTTGGTGGAAATTTGATTGAAAAGTTCGGTTGGAACTGCCAGCTATGATAATATTGTTGTCTTAAATTTGAAAAAAATAAAAATTTTGAAGTGAAAAATTCAAACCACCGAATATCCTAAAAAAAGTCCGTTTCTTACAATAAAACTAATCTGTCTGCAAATCTTTTGCTTTATCTACACGTTCAAAGTAAAACTTTGGAAATTTCATGTCGGACAAGAACGTTAGCCCTTTCCCAGTTAACGTATATTTTTAGCATCAAAACCTTCTGTTCACGGGAACTCACGAATCAATAATCAGATACAATTGAAATTTGCAGAATGCATTGGTCTTAAGTAGGACCAGGTCTGATAGAAGCAATTTTGAATTGTAGGCAACTCTGTGCCAGTGGTGCCATATTGAAAAATTGCAAAAAAAAACTGCTTATGAAATGTGAATAAGTTACCAGATTTTCATGAAATTGACACAGTAGCTGAACCTTACTCTAAACTCTGTTTGATAGAAATTTGGTTGAAAAATTCGATTGGTGCTGCCAGCTATAGTAATTTTTGTGTATTTGGTTTTGAAAATTCGCTCAGGAAAATAAAACTGTTTGCCCTATAACTTCCAGTGCAGTCATGAAATTAACTCGAATTTCATACAATTGATGGAACCTATTATAAACATTATTCAGGCCGAATTGGTTGAAAAGCCACTATAGGGTTGCCAGCTATTGTTGGTTTTGTGTTTGTTTGCAATATCTTTATTAAGCGGTTTTATCGTAGAATTTTCAATTGGTAATGATATTGTAGTGACAATAAACAGCAAATATTAAGCTTTCGATTATTTGAAAAAACTCGCTGCAGGTAACCCTAAATTTCTTAATACTCCTATAACTTCGAATGTAATATAACAACGTGAAGCAGATGTGATATATTCTTGGCTTTGATACTGGCAGAAGGCTGCCAGCACGAGTCGGTTGTGCTACTTTTGTATCAATAAATGCTTACAGTTAGTATTCATACCGGAAACATTTGCAATGAAAATAAATAACCGATGTTGTCAATTCCCAAAGTTCTGCAAATTTTTCGGATCGCAGCCCCAAACACCAACTTCAGTTTCAGTGCTGCAGGCACTGAGCATTTTCTTCATTGATGTTATATGAGATGCTGCTTTCAAAATTTTGTGAAATAAGCAGCTGATAACGAATATAATTAACCCGTGTTTTGCTCTCATAAACGTTGAAATTCATGCAAGTGGTAATACCTGAAACCTTCTACCATATGAGTTATAATGCATTCTTGAGATCAAAGTAAAACGTGGCATTTGAGACAGTTTGGCCATAGTAAGCAGCTCGTGTGGTAGAATATGCACTAAAAACCTGCACAATTCTTCTACTGTTCTTCGAACATTAGTGTTTCTCGCGGTTCAGGTGCGCTTGAGTTTTTTAAACCTACGACTAGTTGTAAATTGATATCCAGGTTCTAAAGAGTACTCCAAATTGCCTTAGAAGGCACTTTATTGAACGCTCCCTCAATGCTCAGAGATGCGGCTAGCTTTGTAAGCAATTGATTTCTCAACATGTAAGCAAAGTGACCTCTCATACAATCATGTTATCATATTTAGATCGGAGAAAGGCTCAGCGTCCTAAATATGCAATGCTCTACAGCCCTTTCAAAACCCTCTAATACAGAGGAGCATAAACATATTATATTTTAGTCCTTTGATTTAATGTGTGAGGCTTTCTCCGCTTTAGGGATGAAAATAGCTTTCGTTTCCCATCAACTAATTCGAATATACACTTGTCTTAAGCAGACATTATTTGTGGCTATAAGTGATGATGTTTTCCTATGAAGTATGTTTGGTGTCAGCTGGAATAACATTATCTAGGTGTGGTGATTTGATTGACAGAAATTGACCTGGTACCAACCTTAATCAAGCCATATCAAATAAAAGCCGTACAAAAACAATTTAGACTTATTAAATCTGAAAAAAGTAATTCTGCTTTTCTAGCCATTCATGAGCGCTGGATTTTTGTTTTTGTTAGTAATATGTGCTAACTTTTCAGCATATGAGCCTTATACCTTGCAAAATCCTCCAATTTTTTTTTATCTTAGCCAAAAGGGGGGGACTGACTTACTCTTATCATCAACATCCTGTCCTGATTATTTCGCACGAATTCACTTCAACCATCTCAAATTTTATTATAATTACGCAGAATTTTCCAGTCAAGAAAATATACTTGTTAAGCATAAAAACTAATGTAAAGGCGAAGTACATTTTAATTTCGCGTTTTTTGTGGTATCATTTTTCAGATTGAGCCAAAATGCATTTTGTAAATATTTCTTTTCATTTTCTACTTTCAGAGAAACGGTACTAGTCGAGATATTTACCAAATTTACACTGGTGAAAATGACCTTACAAAACTAGGCATAATTAGCGAATTCAATGGTCAAAGCAAACTAAACTTATGGTCAACGGACAGCTGTAACAAAATAGACGGTACGGATGGATCACAGTTTCCGCCATATCTTATGGACAAAAAGAAGCATCTGGAAGTATTTATTCAGGCCATGTGCCGCAAGCTTCCTCTTGAATACGACTCAGAAGTAAATCTATTTGAAGGAGTGCCTGCGTGGCGATACAAAACTCCGGGAACAGTGTTCGCCCACCCCAATATCAATCCGGAGAATCAATGTTTTTGTCATATTGAAACAGGAGTTTGTCCGCCGAGTGGCGTTTTCAATGGTACTCTGTGCTACGAGGCTCCAGTGTATGTATCATTTCCACATTTCTACGGAGGAGATCCAGTTCTCTATGAAGATTTCGAAGGCATAAAACCAGTAGCTGACTTACATCAAACATATGCTGATATTCATCCGCGGCTAGCCTTTCCGATAGGAGGTGCTTCGCGAGTACAAATTAACATTCAACTGGACAGTTATGACTTTCCGGGAATCAAACGTAAGTTCGAATGTTTAAATACTTTGAATATGACCGGGACTTAGTGAGATTTTCATTTTCAGGAGGCGTTATGAAGAAAAATATCATATTACCTGTCATATGGCTAGAAGTTACATCGGGAGAAATAAATGACGAATTACGTGCGATGATCTATCATAGTACCTTCAGTGCAAATGCCATACAACTGGCATTGAAATACGGAACGTTGCTTACGTGTGTTACGTCTTTGGCGCTAATGGTTGCTGCGTGCTACTACAGGGGCAAAACTGAAGAGCTTCCTGAAAAGGAACGGGAATTAGAGAGTTTGAATAAACAAACAATAGTTCATGCATAGAATATCTACAATTCGTAGCATTTAATACTATCTACTTATGGCTGACGTTAAAGAGAACATTAGATCGTTGAATGCTCAGCGTAGTACTTCAATTTTTGTCACTGCTTCTACCGTGCTCAAAATTGAATTGCGCTATTCTTTGATAATATTGATTAACAATCATTTGCCAAATACTCTTCCTTGTATGCAATCATGCTAATTTATTTTTGTAAATATTAAACAGTGACCGTATGTTTGGCCAACACCACAAATACTATTTGAGAACTGACTGTAGGATGAAACCTGTTGAATGACATGTATTTTAGATACTCAACTTAGTTTTATGATTTTTTAATACAACTAGTATTAAGTTACACAATAAAATGTTGCCATAGCTGTACATACCTAAATGTTGACCTTAAGACAGGGAATTTACATCCAACTTGTTGTAAATGTTGGGTGACTATTAGATATAGTTTTGTTTAAGTGTTATTTTGTAAATAAAATGAAATCAAGTGATGCCTCGAATAAAAACATAGACTTCAATTTGATGGTTTAATGAAAGTTTTTTTTCCAATCAAAAAGTCATTCGATCATGGATATATTAATTATAGTGGTTTATCTAACCACTGATAATTTGGTTTCTTGATTTTCTCATCCATCGATATTTTCGCTTTTATTTATAGTTTGCATTGAAAACAAGGTATACAGTACTCGTACGCAATTCAATGATACGTTTCAGCTACTCCATGTCTCCGATACAACATATAATACAAAACAATCCGAGTCTGATGAAGAAACTAGAGCGGAACATTATCGATATTGATATTAAGTACATGTCTCGTAAATACTGTCCACAACCATAATTTCAAGTAGCTAGCAATGAGCAATTGGCAATTAGAATTACTACTTTAGATTTCGATAGTCGATTGCAGTCAACCTGATTTTAATTAAGACGTCCATTAATTCTAATTGGTTGCAATGAATTTGCATAATCCAAGGCCACATTTAAGGAGTATGCGTCAAGATAAATCACAAATTCACAGCAACCTTTCGTTCTGTTCTATTGGAAAGAATTGGTATTTTTGTACATTTAGTAATAAGTACATACAGTTAATTGTATAAATTTGTTATAAAATTCCTTGAAATTTGCTTGAATTGAAACCTTTTCCCAGCACACAAGCTACATTTAATCACCAAAAAGCTTCACAAGATGTAAAATTCAAGTTCATTACAGTTGAGTCTTCCATTATACACTATTATTATGAGAAAAATCTATGTCTTATGCCGGGTTTCCACCAAAGAGACAAAACAAAAAACACGGACAAAAAATGTTTTTCTGAACAAAAACACGAATGTTTTGTAAAAACTGAACAGTTTCGCGAGCATTTTTGTCTCTGAAAACTGTTTTAGTAAACAAAACACCTTTTTTGTCCGTGTTTCTTGTTTTGTCTCTTTGGTGGAAACCCGGCATAATAATTCGAATTCAGTTTAAAAACACTGTTTTCATGTGGCCACGATACACTGCGAGGGTGCATCATAATAAATTAAATTTACATATATTAACGTCAACGAGTATGTATAAGTTCAGTCATGAGCACCTTTGTGTGTACATTTATCTTCACATGCATTTATTTAGACCAAATATGCATGATGCTTTTTATGGACGTCATGCTTCTTTATTTCCTGATCATTATTTGGTGAATATGACCTTGCAGGATCTATTTCGCTTGAAGTAATGTTAACTAATTTGCTTGACTTCTACAATTTCATTGAACATTTCGACGTTTCAACTTGAATGTTAAAGCAACTTTTAAATTTAAACCTATGGTACAGTCTGTCAAGAATGAGCTTACACATAGGAAAAAAATTCAATTTTTCATCTTTCTAATTATAAAATACTACTTTTTATTTATGTAAATGAATGTTTTTTTCTTAATTATAGTTATTTACATTATTTCCAACCGATATATACAAAAAAAAGTACAACTTTAATGCAAAACAAGAACGAAAAGACCAACGAAAACAATTATTGCAATTCTTGAAGTGCCAAGAAACTCTTTACACAAATTATTATTGTATTTAATATTTACATATTTACAGGATATTTAATATTATTTGGTATATTTAACATTTGGTATGGCCACCTTTGGCATCCACCACACATCGCAACCGATTTTTCATTGAATGAACCAACTTTTGCAGGTCATACGTGGTTGGTATTTTTTGCCATTCTTCGAGAATCGCAATTTTTAAGGCAGTTCGGTTGTTGGGTTGCCTTTTAGCGACTTGTTGTTTTAAGTAAGCTCATAAATTCTCGATGGGATTTAAGTCCGGACTCTTGGCTGGCGTATCCATCACTTTTCCGCAGTTGTATAAGGGCCACATTCGCACCATGTTCGCCTTATGTTTGGGATCGTTGTCCTGGTAAAGCTTAAAATTTGGTTTACTGTTATGCATAAACCCGAATTTCTGCGCACTGCTTGCCAAATATGTTTTAAGGATATGCAAATATGGTTGGGCGTCCATGGTTGACTCGATGAATGCCAAGTCTCCTACTCCTCTGCTTGAGAAGCACCCCAAATCATAACGGAAAACTTACCAAATTTTACAGCCGGAATGATATTTCGATTTTCCAACGATGTTAAAGGCTTGCGCCACACTCTAGCCGGTCCATCATTATAGTACAACATCATTTTCGTCTCATCGCAGAATATGACGTCGTCCCAGAAGTTAACGGGTTGAAAAAGGTGCATCATAGCGAAAGAAAAACGCTTTTCGATGTTTAGTGCAGAAAACAGTGGTTTCTTTCGTGCAGCTCTTGATGAGAACTTATTTCGTAGGATGGCCTGTCGTACTGTTTCATGGGAAACAGCAGCATCACACTCTTCCTTGAGTTCCCTAGTAAGTGTTCTGGTTGAAATCCAGGGGTTTTTATCAAGCTTCCTTATCATAAGGCGCTCTATACGTTTAGGTATTTTTGGTTTTGAGCCACCTCCACACTTTGGCTCCAATCTTTTCTCATTTTCAGCACGATTTATAACGTTATAGACTGCCATTCGTGCTACGCAAAACTAATGGTGAAACTAATTGGTGATTATAGTATATCACCTGAACTAACTCAAAGGATAATCTTTTGCCTGGCATTTTAAAACACAATATCTCACTTATTTATGCGTATTCGCCAAAAATTAATCACACACTAATGACCAAATTTATAGAGCTTTACAATACAGACCAAAAATTATGGTAAATTTACCGTATCGTTGCAGTAATGCAAAAAATAAACTTTTGTGTAAAGAGTTTCTTGACACTTCAAGAATTGTAATAATTGTTTTCGTTGTTCTTTTCGTTCTTTTTTTGCATTGAAGTTGTACTTTTTTTGTATATATCGGTTGGAAATAATGCAAATAACGATAACTAAGAAAAAAAAAATATTTACATAAACAAAAAGTAGTATTTTATAATTAGAAAGATGAAAAATTGAATTTTTTCTCTATGTGTAAACTCATTCTTGACAGACTGTATATTGTTTGTTTGCTAAGCACAAGTTTAAATGCCACATGGTTATATGGCTTATTAAACTAGTTTAAAAAAAACGAATTTCATTTATTTTTGCATCTAGTGAACATTTCTTTTAAAAACAGCATAGATACTTTTATTTGTGATTTTTTTTGGTAAAAAAAGATCATTTTCTTTTTTCGAATCATATAGTTATAATTATTCAACATGGTGCCAAGAATAAATACAGAAAAAAAAGTCTAGCGCATCAGAACCGCTAGAAAACTAATTTTCGAAGAAATTATCTTTGGGGGATTTAAAATGTGTGAAGACGTTATACACTTCTTTGTAGTATCATATCAACCATTTCCTACTCAAAGGAACAAATATCATTTTCTGACAGCATTTCCTATACCACAAATGATGAAAATGTTCAGTGCTGGCAACATTTGTCCAACACAGCAGCAATAAATCTACCATAACATGCTCGTGCTTAATCAATCTATCCTTTGAATTTCTTTTCCATCCAAGGATGTTATCGAAAGTTTCAGCGATTAAACTATGTCTGGGGCTGCCATCAGGGCCGGTTCTTCTATATGTGCACATGGTGCTTTGAATCCAGGCGGCAGCATAAGACAAGCACAAAAGGCGGCAAAATAAAATATATAATTCAACAATAATATATCTCCCTCTAAAATATCTACCATATAACCTTTATCTATATGTAAAATAAGTTAGAGATATTAAATTTTCAGTTTATTCATTTTCCGCTTACGGTAACACCTTGAGTGTGCACCTGTAGGGTTGTTTACTATAAAACCATCCATACACCATAAGATTAGCTGACGCAATTCTAGAATTCATCAAATGCTTGTATAGAAATTTATGTATACTAGAAAAAAATATGCTACCAGATTCGCATCATGTATTGCATGTTAAAACAACAAAATGTTTTTTGCATATACGTATACATACCGAGAGTGTGAATGAACCCGTTTTGACTTCGAGGTGGGGTGCTTATCTCTCATTCACAGCAAGTTCATTTGTAGCCCAGTGAAATCCTACACAAAAAAGGCGAAACTTCGGAAAAATTAGGGGAAAGCTGAATTTTGGTGTGAACCTTGGTACTGGTGTGTTGAACAAAATGTCAAAAGTCCCCATCGATCCGAGTGCTGCGTCACGTTTTATACGGGGTCAAAGGTCACCAAAAGTGACCTTTCCTAAATATCTCAGTAACGGTCACGTCTTCAGAAAAACAATGTATGACAAATTTGTAGCTTAAAAAATTTCCAACAAAAAAGATTATATAACTTTTTCCTGTAATCATAACCGTTTTTGAGATATTTTGATCTAAACATTTGATACTAACAGCATCCTCTTTCTCAGGGCATGTAAATATTATCCGATTTTGATTACGACTTGGAAAGTTTGTGAGTTTGTTTTTTTATGTTTAAGAGGCGCATAAAAAAAACAAGTAAACAAACTTATCTACCATACTCCAGGGTAGGTGGAAAAGGGTGCTCCGAAAAGTTACCACCACCCCCCGCCCCCCTTTGCCATATAACTTGTAGGGACGTCTGCTCGCTACTCTCTTTTCGGAAATAAACTGTATTGCTGCATCATTGGTATGGGATTTTCCACGAAGAAGCAGAACAATACAACAACATTGCAGGTGAAAATAGGTTTTGTAACATATCATGGCGCTAGGAGTATGAAAAAGCAAGATAAAAACATGACATAATTCTGTAAACGCTCATTCTTGACATTATAGGGGCTCAACCCGCTGCAGACTATCCCCTAATAATCAGTTTTTTACCAATCCTGTGATGACTACGTAGCGCCAAAGGGCCATGGCACGTCTCGAAACCAATTTGCACCTGAAATTACTTGACCTTGCCCTGATAGTTCATGATATAAGACGGTGTGGAACAAAAAACTAAAAAACCGGTTATTTCGGGATGGTTCGTTTGCGGGGGTGGGTAGGGTGGGGGTAGGGTTTGGGTGTAGGGCTAGTCTCACGATGTCAGTAATAGACAATTTACAGGATAAAAAGTGATCCTATCTTGTTTAACAGTGCGCAAAGAGTAGGCAACGAGCCCATTTCTGAAGATTTGGGATGGATGCTCAAGGATACCATTTCATGGCAAAGGGGGATGGGGAAACTTTTCGGAGCACGCTTTTCCATCTACCCTGGAGCATGGTAGTTAAGTTTATTTACATGTTTTTTTCATGCGCCTCTTAAACATAGAAAAACAAACTCACAAACATGCCAAGTCGTAACCAAAATCGGATAATATTTACATGCCCTAAGAAAGAGGATGCTGTTAGTTACAAATGTTTAGATCAATATATCTCAAAAACGGTTATGGTTACGGGAAAAAGTTATATAATCTTTTTTGTTGGAAATTTTTTAAGCTACAAATTTGTCATACATTGTTTTTCTGAAGACGTGACCGTTACTGAGATATTTAGGAAAGGTCACTTTTGGTGACCTTTGACCCCGTATAAAAAGTGACGCAGCGCTCGGATCGATGGGGACTTTTGACATTTTGTTCAACACGCCAGTACCAAGGTTCACACCAAAATTCAGCTTTCCCCTAATTTTTCCGAAGCACCATGTTAGATTTCCCCGGACTATTGGTGCACTTTCAAATCGCGCTCCGATGCCGCCTAAGGGTACGGACAAGACGGAGCGACGAGAGTGTCGCGAGCGTCGAGTCAAGCAACGCGCCGAAATCGGTCCTATGCGTTCAAATGGAAGTGGCCATGTCGAAGCAGCGACCAAAGAGTGAAAATTTGATAGTAGCGACGACATCGATTCGAACCGATTTCGTTGCTCGACTGCTCGCAGCGGTAATGTATGTTGTTGTTGCAAAATGTGTTTCGATGGCATACAGTAAGTAGGCGAATTGCGTTAATGGGTTTTTCGTGGATAATTCGTAATTTTGGGTACATTTTTTTAAGATTGAACGGTGCAGAGTTGCACACATTCAATTAGATTTCTACCAGTGATTAGGAAAATCTATTGATTTATATATATCAGCAGTCTATTGATTTCAATTTGGTGTATTGTGGTGAGAAAAATTCTTCATCCGAAACTGAAGAACTCATTATTTCGACTGCCACTGTAAAATTTCGTTTACAATTTCACTTCTACATGAACACAATTCAATGCGCTGTTCCATGTTTGACTCGACGCTATGCTCGACTCGACGCTCTCGTCGCTCCGTCTTGTCCGTATCCTAAGGCGCCGTACCAATGGCACCCTATGCGTCAGAAGAGATCAAAGCATAATTGCGTGTAACAAAAGGAGATGGGTATGGAGCACTTGTGCGCCTTGACTGATCATCGTAGATGAACTCGAAGGGGAAATTAAAAAAAAAAATATTATTTTTTATTCACGGAGGAGAAAAATTGAGACTGATTCATTTAGAGACATTGTATACGGTTAGAGATTAGTGTAGTCACTTGGATTTATCATTTCTTGAGTGTAATGAAAATTTCAGCTTGGAAAATTAGATTTGAATATGAAAAATCGTTTTTATTTTATGGATGAATAGCTGTAAACCTATGTTTTCGTCCAAATTCAAATGTAACGGAAATTTATCACAAACGTGTATTATAGGAACCTGGAAAATGTTAATAATTTTCCCCTAGATTGGCTTATTAATTTGATTTCTTATTAAATAATTATTTCTTAATAAGATCGTACCCATATTTCTCTCCCTTTACATGATCACAAAGCTGTAAAAACAAAGAACCCGTAAGCTTGATTGTAACTGCACTAAAAAACAAAATCGTTGAATACATCAAAATAAGTAAATACATATGCAATTATAGTCGATTTGACACCAGATTACCTTTGGTAATCAGCTTTGCACACTCTAAAAAGGATTATTTAATAAAAAAAGCAGTTTAAAGGATTTTCAGAAGCAAAATATACGACCGTAAAAGGACTCACAATTTTAAATGAATTAATGAACAATGGGCTATAAATTGCAAATCTATGACAAAGGCTCCAATATAGAGCGCAGGCAATATAGCGTGGAAAATTTAACAAACACCTTCAATTTGGTTGCCAACGAAACAGCGAACTGTTTTTCTTTTTTAGATACAGTAGGATTTTTTGACCTTGTCAAACAGTTTTATGTATTTTTGCAGTTCTATGAATAGTTGGCGCATTTTCCAGACGTATGTTGAGGGCTTAAGCCCTTATATGATACAAGATTGGAAAATTCACTTAACGCCTTTAATCTCCTGATGCAAAATCTATTTGATACATACGAAGCGTTAGGAGCTTTAGAGGAAAGTGAAAATTCGAATATTAAACATATTGTAGAGTGTTTAGGAAAAAAATTGCTAAAATTTAAGTTTATTGTTAGCTTAATAGTATAGTAATTTAGATAAAATCAATATTGCGACCAGATTGATTTAAAGCCACTCCCTATATCTAACCACCACTAAGAATAGTTCATAGCCAACTTTAAATTTTTTGGTGGAATATCGTAGGAACTCACCTGTTACTGCAAGAAAATCGCATTAAATTTAGATGCATCATGTAGGCCAAATAACCAAAGCTAGTCATCTCCCACGTTCTCAAACCTGCCCAAAACACTAATTTGGAGGACCTATAGTAGTGTGCTCCACATAGTATATTTGCAGACCCTGAGCTGAGGGCGGCAAATTCTTCCTATACACCTGGCGCTAAACACATTAGGGCCGGGCCTGGCTGCCATCCGAAAAATTTCCAAAACTCGGAAAATTTAAATATCGGTTCCTTATTTTATTGTAAATGCTTTGCTTATGAATAGAAAATGGAAGCATCTGTTGGTGTAGTATTTACGAAATTGTCTGGTGCTGGTAATCATGTGCTAACACCTTAGCTGCTTCTCGTTGTGTTAAACCCACCCAATGAATTTCGTTTCGATTGAATGGCTGCGCAGGAAGTTATAGGAGTGAATATCATTTTAGGGTAGTGAATATAATTTTATGCCGCGTTTATACATAGGGACGAGCGTCTCGTAGACAAGACTCAGCAAGACATAGGGTGAATTGTTTACTTAGGATATTGAACCATGCAACACGCACCATGCACAATGCACCTTCCGACAGTTGTGAGCTGTTTTTTCCATGGTTTTGTTCAGTTTAGTGAACGATGGCTGAGGTACAGGTTGTGGCTATTGCAACTGCCTGGAGTGCGTTGAGTTATTTCAATCTGGGACACGCAAAGACATGTTTGAAGTCCAGGCGAAAAATTCGAATATGTGAATGAGCACATGCTACCCTCTCGAATCCCTTTGACTCGATGCATAAAACCGACTTCGCTTCCAGCGGCTTCGAGCTAGGACGAGACGGTCATAAACACTCAGGCACAGCAATAAAAGGATCATTATCCCTTCATAGAACAAACAAGAGCCGACGAGCAGACCATTTACACATGCATGCTTGCCATGAAAAAAACAGCCGAGAATAGACAAGGAGACCATTTACACACAGACCTCGTCTACATTTGCCATTCCTCGGCGAGAATGTAAGCCCGGCATTAGGTTTTTATTTTAGGCAGTGAATATAATTTTAGGGAATTTTTGAAACGTAAATATTTGTTGTTAATTGTCATTGCAGAATCATTTCCATTTAGAAATTGTATGACAATATCGCTATATAAAGAAATGTCAATAAATTACGAAATTCATCATAGCTGGCAACCCTTTCACGATTTTTCAACGAAATTCCTACAGAATTAGAAACGCAACAAGATCCACTTATCACGTGAATTACGCTTTGATTTCGTTTTGATTTCGTTACTGCATCGGAAGTTATAGGGAAAAAATCTTTATTTTCCTGGGCAAATTTACAATATTTAGGAGACAAAAATTGCCATAGCTGGCGTCCATATACTAATTTTTGAAGCGAATTTCTATGAAATCTATCTTAGTGTAAGGTTCACTTACTGCGTGAATTTTGTTAAAATCTGGTGCCTAAATCGGAAGCTATAGGCCAAAAACCATTTTTTTTTCTTAGCGATTTTTCCACCTTTGCCACAGTGTTGCTCGTATTTCAAAATCACTTCTATCAGACCTGATCCTAGCTAATTCCAACATGTTCTGTAAATTTCATATTGATCGCATTATCCGGTCGTCAGTTCTCGTGAACAGAAGTTTTGAGTGCTGAAAATAGAGGTAATTTGATCACGGGCTGCCGTTCTTGTTTACCGCGGGATTTTGAAAATTTTTGATTTGACTTGGTGACAAACAGTCAAAATTTATCAATAATTTAAATTCATTTTCAAAAAGATCGATGATTTGAAGGATTTTTTTTCAGGAGCTTGCTGTAAGTACAGACATGACAGCACACCACTCTTTCATCCATTGATTTTGCTTTACCTTCTTTGTTAAATCCATTGCTAATATTATTGCCACGCACGCTTTTGTTTTGTTTATATCACTCATTTTGCAAACATTAATTCGCAAACGTCTACACCAAACGAGATTATCAGGCGTACTGATGTGTGATCCGATTGAACGTGTAGGCATTGGTGTTACTCCATCAATATTTACTTAAGTATCACGGTCCAAATATCACGATCCATATTGATCGTGTATTGTCCCCCTAAGTATGCTACCATAACAATTGACAATATCGCAATATCACCAGTTCCCTGCGACTTCTACCTCTTTCGTCAGCTCGAGAAACACCTTTTTACCTTAGAGGCAAAATTTTTTAAGATGATAGCGAAATTTCGAAAAAAATAGACTAAATGTTTTCAATTGTTAGGAGACTATGTTGAAAAATATGTGTTTTTTTTAAGTTAAATCACCTTGGTTTATATTGATTATCATTACTTTTGGATCAACCCTCGTATTTGACTCATTTGAAATAAAACACTCAGTCATTCTAGCCATTAAGACTGTTTCTTATATTAATTGAATGGTTCTGCCGCCCAAATTTGCAAGTTATTTTTGCAAGTTATTTTTGCAAGCTTTTATTTTCTGTGTGAAAATTTTTAAAAAGTCCTTGGAAAAATAAGTGCACCTCTACACTTATTTCTTCACGGACTTTTTTAAAATGTTCACGAACATCTACACTTATTTTTACGCGGATTTTTGTAAAATTTTCACACAATTCCTGTAATTTATTCACATTTTTCCTGCTTTCTTTTTTCAGATGCGTTATGAATAAAATTTGATCTGTATAAAGTACCGGAAATTTTTACTGTTTCAAACGACTTCTGTGATACTTGGTATGATGTTACTTGGTATTAATTTTATGGATATAAATATTATTACTTTGTCAGCTTAAATGAATTGATTTAGTTATAAAGACAGTTATCTGGTGTGGTGGTTTTTGAGCTACAAATAACAAATCTTCGCTATTTTGGGCTATGAAAATTTGAAATTGGGCTATATTTTTTGCCAAATATATGGTGACACTGGTATCCCACGCTCAATCTGGATCTGGTTTCGAAGCAACAGACACTCGCGCTCGTTCTTCTTAAATTTGTTGTGGTGTTTTCTTGAATTCGGGGCCGCATATAAGACGTTCTAGGTTCGAATTTAGCCGGTAACGGTGATAATGTTGCGGTGATAGTGTTGCGGTGATAGTGTTAGGAGGTAGTCTCCTAACAAGTTAAAACTTTTGGTCCATTTTTTCGCAAACCCAAGATACCCTTAGAAAAAACTATTTATTTCTAATCAAAAAAAATAAAAAAAATAAATTTATTTCCCAAAATGTCTACACAGAGGCCATCACTTCGCTATGATCTTCAAATTTTTTGCCCCTAAGGTAAATAAGATGTTTCTTGGGCCGACAAAAGAGATAAAAGTCGCTGGGAGCTAAATCGGGCAAATAAGGTGGCTATTCAAGCTGCTCGAATCTTGTTTCTTGAATTGCAGCCACCGCAAATGCAGCCTTGAGAACCGGTGCGTTGTCTTGATGAAACAGCACCCCGGCTCGCAGTTTGATGGCCTTTTATCCTTAATAACCTCCCGCAATCTTCTTATTTGGTCTACATAGTAAGAACCTAATATAGTTGTTTCCTTTTCCAAATATTCCACCATAATAATTCCTTTAGCCTCCCAAAAACGGATGTCATAACCTTCCCCGTCGAGCTCAACACTTTGAATTCCTTTGGCGTCAATGAAAAGGGTCGCTTCCACATCATCGATTGCTGTTTGGTTTCTAGATCAACATTTTGGATTCAAGTTTCGTCCATGATCACGAAACGTGATAAAAAAGACCTCCTGATCAGCCTGGAACTTTTCGGGATTCTCTCTCGAAATGTTGGCTGGTTTCTTCTTTTGCGGTTAACATTCTTGGCCCACAATGCGAGATGAGACTTTCTCCATATGTAATTCGTGGGCAACGATTCTTTAAACACTGCCGTACGAGATCTCTGTGATCTCATCTACATACCTGATGGTCACTCTTCAATCTGCCAATACGACATTTTAACTTTTTTCCCGTTATCTTCAGTGAGGCACGTGGATGGACATCCTTCATGGTGTTCATTTTCAGTGTATGTTCTATCCAGATAAAACTCCTTTGCACTGCGTGCAATGGTAGAATATGGAGGAGGATACATATTTTATAAACAAAGTGAAACCTTGGAATCGGGCCAACTCAGCGTCGCAAATTAAATGATCCCATTTCACAGGTGGTCAGATTTTAAAGGTTTAAAACAGAACGTTGAAGGTATTTTTCCCATTTTTTATTTTTATCAAAGGTTACAAAGGTTACATATATGTATAATACTAACGCATCTTGAGTATTTAGTACAGGAAAATAAAATGCAAAATATAGGTTTTTCACGTGAATGTTTTACAAATGTTTAATTTTTCACAGAAACTCATGTTCAGTTTAAAGATTTAAAATAATTATAGAAATTTGCCTCATTTCACTCGTAAGATGTACTTGCTCCATTAGAACTGCGCAATCATTTAATGTTTGCAAAAATTTAAACATGTTTCTTTAGAGATCCTAAGCTTTTATATTCCGTATTTGCTTGATTATGGTGATTATGGAATTAGTATTCTGCTGATGAACTTTATTTTTCTTTCGGAATACTATGATAAAATTCTCAACAGAGCTTGTAAGAGCAGTACTGATGATGACTGGATCGCCTACAAAACCTTGCAGAGAACGTATAAGAAGCTGGTGAGGACTTCCAAGAGGGAATCATTTAGCACGAGAGACGTCTAGGCTTTGCAAAGTCCTAGAGAAGGATCAATCAGGTAAGCTTGACACTCTAAAACGCTCGGATAGTAGCTTTACCAAGTCCAAAAAGGAGTCTTTGCAAACTTTACTTGGGACTCACTTCCCGGGAGCTCCGACACATACACACTACGGCGCTTAGGTTTAACCCTTTGAATGATGAGCAACATGCATACCAGCGAGAAAAATCATGCGAGGCGGCCCTTCATTCTCTGGTGGCCAAAGTTGAAGGAGCGATCTAAAATGGTGAGTATTCGTTGAGGGTATTTGTGGACATTGAAGGGGCCTTTGATTGCGTGCCCTTTGTGGAACTATGTGATGCTGCACAAGGTCATGGCGTGGATGATGTCTAAGTTGAGTGGATACATGTCATACTGACGCAGAGATGGTTGCTGGCGGAAGCTGGATCCAACTGCTACTTAAGAACGGAAGCGATAAATGGATGCCCTCAAGGGGGAGTCCTATCACCGCTCCTTTGAAGTATGCTAGTCAGCTACACGCGCAAGCTTATGCTGATGACGTGGCCGCACTGGCTGTCGGTAAAGATCTGAATATGGTATGTAGAAATACACAGCGTGCATTGGATCTGATTGACAACTGGTGTTTGAGGCACGGCCTAACAGTGAATCCTGGTAAGATGAAAATTGTTTTATTTACCAGGAAAAGGAAACTGGAAGGACTAGTGCTTTCAAATATGAAGAGTGTAACACTTCCAATTTCAGATGAAGTCAAATATCTTGGAGTAATCTCGGACAAAAAACTTCTGTGGAAGAATCATATAGAAGTGAAGCTTACTCGTGATTTAAAAGCTTTCGGGCAGTGCAAAAGAGCTAAAGCCTCGTGTAGTGATGTGGATCTACACAGCAATAATTAGGCAGATGTTCACGTACGCATCCGTGGTGTGGTGGACACAGTGAAGTTATTGTATGCTCGAAAAAAATTAGCCATGCTGCAAAGGACGGTGTGCCTGGGTATCTGTAGTGCCATGAGGGCCCCGGGTGTGGCCCTTGATGCGCTTCTCAATCTGCCTCCTCTCGACATTCCAGTTCAGAGTGTGGTGATGAGCTCTGCTTATAGACTAGCTCAGCTTGGCTTATGGGTAGGTGAAGACGATGTGTGGCACTGCTCTATAAGGGGTTCGATGCGTGAGATCTCTCCAATTCTCACAATGCCTTCGCCCGCTCGAGTGCTTTTCCTCAACTTCGGAAGAAGGTACGAAGTAATTCTCTTGAGCAGAAGTAACTGGGATGATCCAGATCTGTGTACGAGGAGATATTCTGAAATCTTCTTCACGGACGGCTTGAGGACAGATGGTAAATCTGGAGCTGGTGGCTATCTGCATTCATCGAATGACAGGTGGGCTTTTTCTCTTGGAGAGCACGTTTCGGTTTTTTAAGCAGAAATATTTGTTGTCCTGAGATCTGCCTGTTGGGCAATTGAAGATCGATGGAGGGGAAAAGGCATTGCTATTTGCAAGCTGCACTGATTGCGCTGCGTAGACCCCTGAGAAACTCGAAAATCGTCCAAGAGTGCAGAGCACGATTGAACTTTGTCACCAGATTCAATAGGGTAAATCTACTCGGGGTATCAGGGCACTGTGGTGTTGAGCGAAATGAAATCGTTAACGTCATTGCGAAGCAAGGTTTGGGTCTTCCACAATGGGGCCTGAACCCGCCTTGGGGGTGCCGACCGCATCTGCACGTGCCATTCTTTGAACGTGGGTAGATGATGCTCACATAGATAGATGGGTGACTGCTGGTGCGGCCAGGCACACGAAGGTCTTCCTTTTAGAACCCAACCACGTGACTCCAAGATTCTTGCTCAATAAGAGCAGAAAAGTTTGCAGATCCATGATAGGCATTCTGACTGGACACAACTGCCTAGGAGGACATATGTACCATATGACATATGTACTGTAGAGGATGACCTCTGTTCATCCTGCTTAGAAGATGCTGGCTCTGCGGAGCATTTGCTCTGTGCCCAGCGTTTGCGCGTCTCATATATCAATGCTTTGGCTGAGATGTTGCACGCATGCAGAGGTTAGACTCTTTTCCCCTATCAGTGATCCTAGACTTTATCAAGAAGCCTGGGAAACTATGGTAGGCAGGAGGAAATGAGTGCAATGGGGCCTTTGGCCTGAGTACTTAGAGGTGCCAATGCAACTCTCCCCCAACCCCTCACACACACACACACTAATAAGTAGATTTTTCAGACTTTTCAGTTAGTTGATGTATACCTTCTAAAAAATGTTTCGGATTGGTCGCAAAAGTAAGCCAAAATTTCTTTCCACGGAATTCCTTTTTTAACTTTGGGGAAAGATAATAATTGCTGGGATCCAGATCAGGGCTATAGAGTAGATGATTTACGATATCAAAGCCTGTTGTATGCAGGGCAGACAACGCAAATCGACTCTTGCTAACAGGAACGTTGTCGTGCAGGAGGAAGACACCTTTGATTATTTTTCTTCCTTTATTTTCTTTTATGGTTTTTTGAAACCACGCTAGTATTTTTACTAATGTTCGAAGAACATTAGTATTAAAATCGCTTCGCTGAAAATTCGTCATATATATATATATATATATATATATATCAGCAAAATGATTAAGAGAGATAATCTCTGGAGTGGCCGATCCGATTGAGTTGAAATTTTCGGAGAACATAGATGTATATAACAGGTAGGTCCATGACTTGCTAGAATTCAGATATCTTAAACTTTTTGGCGGCGGCGGGCATTTAAGTGAATTTTCAGGTACACCTATATTTCCAAGCAGTGTAAATTTTTGTGAAAAAAAGTACTAGGAATGAAAACTTGTTATGTTTGTAGCTTGTATATGATAAAGAATTGAAAATTTTGGGCCAGGTGTAGGCGCTGAGTGCCTAAAAGTAGGCAAGAATTTTTTTTCAAATTTCGATTTATCATAACTTCTAAGAAAAACAATGGATCATCGTGAAATTTGCAGAGCGTATTGATGTAAACTAGAATTTAACACACATGGGCTTTCAAGACTGTGCGGGCAACTCTGTAGCTACAGCAGGCTCCTGAAAATAAATCCTTCAAATCATCGAGTCTCCTGAAAAACTTTTGATTTTTGAAAATAAATTCAAGTTGTTGACAAATTTTGACTTTTGTCCACCAAGTCAAATAAAAATTTCAAAAATTCCGCGGTAAACAAGAACGGCAACCCGTGATCAAATTACCTCTATTTTCAGCACCCAAAACTTCTGTTCACGAGAACTGACAATCGGATTATGCGATCAATATGAAATTTACAGAACATGTTGGTATTAATTAGGACCAGGTCTGATAGAAGCGATTTTGCAATACGGGCAATACTGTGGTAGTGGTGCCATATGGAAAAATCACTGAGAAAAAAAACTAGTTTTTGGCCTATAGCTTCCGATTTAGCCACCAGATTTTAACAAAATTCACGCAGTAGGTGAACCTTACTCTAAGATAGATTTCATAGAAATTTGGTTGAAAAATTAGTATATGGACGCTAGCTAGGGCAATTTTTGTCTCTTAAATATTGTAAATTTGCTCAGGAAAATAAAGATTTTTCCCTATAACTTCCGATGCAGTGATGAAATCAAAACGAAATTCGTGTGAAAAGCATATCTTGTTGCGTTTCTAATTCTGTAGAAATTTTGTTGAAAAACCGTGAAAGAGTTGCCGGCTATGATGAATTTTGTAATTTATTGACATTTCTTTATCGAGCGATGTTGTCATAAAATTTCCAAGTGGGAATGATCCTGCAATGACAAATAACATCAAATATTTACGTTTCAAAAATTTAAAAAGTTTGGACGATGGTAACCCTAAAATTTAATTTACTCCTATAACTTACAGCACAGACATTCAATCGAAGCGAAATTCATAGGCTGGGTTTAACACAACGTGAAGCAGCCATGGTGCTAGCACATGATTGCCAGCACCGGACAATTTCGTAAATATCGCACAAACAGATGCTTCCATTTTCTATTCATAAGCAAACTATTTACAATAAAATAAGCAACCGATATTTAAATATTCCGAGCTTTGGAAATTTTATTGTTTGTTACTTGAACCTATAACCGAGTTTGTTAGTTTATTCATCTGCATCATCCCCCTTCTATGGTTAGCATAATTTATGACAAACGACTTCGATTATATAAAAGCACTAAAACATCATATAAAAGCAAAGCATCCAAGTTATATATCTATATGCTTTTAGAATCGTCAAAAATTGGTGCAACTGCACCAAGTTTTTTTTATATAATGTTATTTTATTTGAATAAAGCTCTTTGCCCTATAGCCTCCAGTACAGTCATGGTATCATAACGAAATTCATATGACAAATTTAAATTATTGTAGATAATATTCAGTATAAATCTATTTTGAAAAACATTGATAGGGTTGCCAGCTATGATTGTTTTTGTATTTTTTGAAATAGCTTTAGTAAGCGATTTTATCATAAAATTTTCAAATCGTAGTGGTCTTGTAGTGAAAATACACACCAAATACTAAGATCTAGAAAATTTGAAAGCTCTTGCGAATGGTAACCCTAAATTTCTTTGTATCCCTATTACTTCCAATGCAGTGATCGGATCAACACGAAATTCGCAGAGCAGGTTGACTTCAACGTGAGGCAGATAGGACTGCTAGCACGAGGTGTTTTTGCTATTTTGGTACCAATAAATGCTTGCATTAAGTATTCACATCGCGAATATACAATATATAACAATATATATGACAATACGAACAATATATAATATATAAGACAATAAGAACAGTATAACAACAATATATAACAATACACTCAAAATCTGCACAAATCCTCTACTGTTCTTCGAACATTAGTATTTCTAGCGGTTCTGATGCGCTAGGGTTTTTTTTGGCTGTAAAGACACCTTTGTTTTTAAAAACGATCAACAGGATCTCTTCTGAGTTAGAAAAAACGGTCACTTTGATTTTTCCAAAAGACTGCGACAACTTGAACTTCTTGATTGGTGGTGCGCCTTTTTTGTACCACTGCTTACGGTCTTGTTTGGACTCAGATTCATAATAATTAATGCAAGTTTCAACTCCAGCAACGATTCGGCTCAATACTCCATCCTCGTCTTCACTATAGAGGTCCAAAAGCGCGTGACGGTACTTCACGCGCTGTAGTTTTTGAAACAACGTGAGCATTTTCAGCACCCACCTAGCGCTGACGCTGGTCATGCCAAGATCAGTTAGAAGAATATTTAAAATGATTGCATCTGTGCACTGCAATCATTTCTGCGAGTTGTTCTTTGTTTAGCTTCGTCACTCCGATTGGCCGTCCTGGTCACGAAAGTGAGTCCCTCCCATGCTTGAAAAATCGATGCCACTTGTTAATCATGGTTTTACCTGGAAAATAGTTACCGTAAATGGATGTCATCTCTTTCTTTATGGTTTGAGCCAACTTTCGTTGTTTGGTGAGAAAATTTATAACAGCGTGGTATGTTTACTCCATATTTTACACTTTCTGCCGGATTGAGCTGTTTGGCCAACGATACTTCAAGAAAAAATGTCTCGAAGGAAATAAAACTTGCTATTGATACTTATTATGAGTCTCTAAACACATTAGGTTTCATTAAACTGCCCTCATTAATGACCTACTTACTCATTTCACACACTTAACGACCCATCCTCGTAGTTTATAAAGTCTTCAAGTTTAATCTTCATAGCACGAATATTCCAATAGTAGGGTTTAAGAAATAGGCATCAGCTCTACGGTGGGCATAGTATGTATGCATTTTCCAGGTGGTCGAAATTCGAGATAGATCGTCAATATTACACTGAAAGAAAAATCTTGGTAAAATCAACAATTTTCCTTAGTTGTTTTTGCGTCAACTACGGGCTATAGTTAAAACAACCATAAAAAAATAGTTGATTACTTTTATGCACCATGACGCGTGGTTGATAAACAACGTCCGTGGTGCAAAAAAAGTAAGCAAACACAAACAATGGTATTCCAACCATATACATAGTACGAAATATAGGCAGGGGAGGCGTGAATGCCGCAGTTGAATTTGGTGAATCACAATGCAGCGACAATAGGCGCGTTTTATTATACATCCAGAGTAGTGCAGGATATCGATTTGCACACGAAACAACAACAACATCCAGAGTACAAACACTTGTGAATTCAGTGGATTTCGTACTCGTGCTCTCTGTGGAACGTATTTTGAAAAGTCATATCAACTGGAATAGTTGGAATTTTCAAAAATTTTCCATGTCACCCTGGCAACCAGGATAAATAGTCATACATTTGAAAACGGCGTTGGTTATATGACAGCTCAAATTTTGAAATGACAACTGTCTGACAGAAAAAAACTCGCGTGCTACTCTGGATCGTTTTATTATGCATCCAGGATACCTACTACACTCTGGATGATAATAAAACGCAGCTAAAGTCGCTGTCAATGCAACCAAGGCACCAACCAAATTCATTTTTTTTTCTTTTGTATTGCTAAATTCTGTTGTACGAGGATTAGGTTGGCTTATCACAATACACATCAGCCATCGCTTGTCTATTCCACCAGACCATTCAACCTAATTCAAACAGATTTAATTTAACCTAGTGGTGATGCCAACCTATGGTAGGTATCACCGCTAGCGGTGCGGCAAAATTAGAAATTTAGCAAATTCTGCCGCTGCTGCAAATTCGGCCGCAGCCATTGTGCGCGTTACCATACAAAACAGTGCATTCTAATTTGTTGACTGCGCTTTGCCACAGCCCACTGCTTTGCCACAGCGGAAAACGCTGTATTGTGAACAAAATAGCGTCATGCAACGTAATATAAAGGCTTCATAGCATAACATGAATATGAATTATATCGAACAGCGAACCGAACACAATTTTGCCATGTATCATATGAAACTTCTATGATAGAATAGGAGCATGAGTATGAGGAGTATGAAAAATCAACAGTTTCTCTTAGTTGTTTTTGCATCAACTAGGGCTATAGTAAAAACAACTATAAGAAAATTGTTGATTACTTTTATGCACCATGACGCGTGGTTGATAAAAAAAAATTTCATTCGGAGCATGAAAAACGTCCAAATGTTGAAACCATTCTACTTTGCGTAGAATAATTCCAAAGACGTTGCTCACTAAATTACGTTTGTTGAAATCAACTATTGCGAAGTGGTTTAAGTACCATAAAAACTGTTGATAATTCGAAACGTTGAAGTTTTGAGTGAATTGATGAATATTTTTCTATTTATCAACTATTTTTCGTGGTTATGAAACAATTATAACCATTGATTTCATGAACGTTGTGATATTTTTTGTATAACCAGAACCAACTACTTTTATATCGTTAAAGTAACTATATTAGCATAGTAAAAATAACTATTTTCCGTAGTTCGTTTAACGATTTTGAATGAATCGTTGCAATACTATTAAAAATAGTTGAACCAACCAAGAGTTTTTCTTTCAGTGTATCATTAACAGAACAGTGTACATATATTAGCTGGATCAGATAAAGTAGATGATTGCTGAATAATTTTCTTCTTAGCTTATTTATTCGGACAGGCCACAAGCCGCTTTATAACATTCGATAACAACAACGAAGAAAATTTTGCACACGACAATAGGCAGTCAGCAAAGCGTTCTTTAGTTTAGCAAGCAAGAAGTCCGAGGCTCTGCCCTACAAGACCGCAGTCTTGCCAGTCTTCATGTGTTTACCGGAAACATTTTTTCTTGGCGAGACAAATTACAAGCTATTATCCAAGTTCGAGGATGAACAACATGAGGATGAACTATTTCAACAGCAAAATATATGAGCGGTATCATTACCGCGACGTAACTGATAAGAACAGGCTCAAAAAGTTGCGGTTGTTTCGATACTAAGCTTACAAGAGTGACAAAGATCCCGCTCGGAAAGTCGATGGGAGAAGGATTATTGAAAACAGGCACCAAGGCAGGCCCTGTCTTTGGTGGAGCTATGGTGTACGCTAAAGAAGTGTTCATTATATTGGGTATATGTTGAGTATGTAAGGAGGTGCAAAAACGGGACGTCTGGAATTCTCTTCCGAGGTAAGTTGACGAACAAAATACGGTTAAAGACCGCTTCGTTTTACAACCGCTTCGTAGCACCTTCTCCTCAATATTTGCCGCCATCAACTGGTAAACTGAGTCACCATATCGTTAAAGCTAATTCGATTTGAAGCTAATTCGATTATTCAAATTTGTAAATGTTGTGGAAATTTGGGAACGATGATTATATAAGAGACGATTCAATAAAAAATTGGGTGTAAAAAAATCTATTAAAAATCACCGATTTTCCCATCACTTGACTAACTTTCAAAGTCACTATTGTCATAAAATCCTGTAAATTATTCTATGTTCAGAAATAGAAGTTAGACCTCAAATGTGATTCCAATAATTAACAAGTATGTAGTGGGCCGTGTACAAACTATTGTGGTAATGTAGAGTCCACTTCAAAGTATCCGGTTTTGATACTCTAATTGAAGAAGTATTGTATTTCACATCTAGCTGGAAAGAGCTCTATTTTTAAATAAAATTTAATTAAAAAAATCATAAAAATCTTAGATTGAAATACTAGCGATATCAGATTACAAGCGTTACTTAACCATAGCGCTTGAAATCATAATTATGGTAAAAAATTCACAGGAGTAGCCATTTTGTACTAAAACTTGTAAAGCTATGGGCTATAGGGCTAATGCCATGTATTATGGGCTAATGCCATGTATATGGGCTGATGCCATGTATTTCAGACTTGATAAAAAGCAAAGCAAAAGTGAACAATTCAACAAACAAACAATTTCGGGGTTTTGACAATTTTATGTTCTGAAAGTTCCCATTGTCATTGCTGAAATTTCATATTTTAGTTTTTATATTATCGTAAATAAGTCCTACTCAGATTTGGATTCCAACCCGTGACCTAAAACTGTAAAAACTGACGCTCCGCCTACTAGACTACACGAGCTTATTGCTTTTTAGCCTAATTTAATGATATATGTATGCAGAAATTATGTTCATATTTGTTGAGGCTATGTTGCATAGGGATCGAGACTATATTTCGTGGGTGTAGAGATTATGATTCGTGGGAGTCAAGACTGTATGCATAGCACAAAAGCTGAAATTTTATGGGAATTGTTGCCTTTATAGCTATATTTTATCGCTTAGGGATCTATGTACATGCTGGATGCGACCGTTCTTATATCACTAAGTTACATAGGAATACGTGCTATATAGCTTGTGATGTCATAGTGCTGGGAGTTTTATTTGATAGTTCTGGGCAATATGTTCGTGGCATATGTGACTAATGCGCTGCGAGCTGCGTGCTGCATGGATTTTTTTTCAATGTAGTTACCCCTTAAAAACTAGTTAATCTTCTTTGCATATTATTTCAGATGGAGCTATTTTGTCATCACGATATGTTAACAAGACATTGACCCTCTAGTTTTCATCATTTGTTTTATTCGGATAGTGAAGATTTCACAATAAAGTAAGTAATTCATTGAATTAGGGTATCATTTTCGTATCTTTTCTCTTCCATACTCTTGCTCTGTGACAGCTGGTGGCAATTTTGCCAATCAGGGAGTCAGAGTAACCTTAACTATGGATAACCTAGCGTTGACGCACCAAAATTCCCAAATCTGATAGCCAGAAAAGGAATACCTTACGATAGCGCTTTACTGGAGGCGCTGATGGCATAATGACAGGTAAGATAGAGTCTGCCCTTCGTGAGCATAAGATGAGTTCTTCAACCTCACGGGTAAAATATTTTTTAGGTAAAAACTTACTTTTGCGATGTGAGAGAATTTGCAGAAAACCATAAAAGTAAAGGAGCAGACTTGGGGAAAAAATTTACCAAACTAGAAGAACAGGAGTCAAAAGTGACGTCTCAACTTATATCTCGGTTTATTCACGCTTACAAAAAACATCGTTTCGTTAATCAGCTGTGAGACTAATTGCTAGCAGAAAAAGTTTTAAATTCTTGCAACAAGGGAAAACGCTGACGTCAGGAAATATTCATGTTTCGATTACTAAAAAGTTAGAATACGCTTTTCAGATTAGTGAGCACATAATGAAAAAAGCTAAAATATCTGGTGTCAAATGATGAATTTTTGTTGTTGTCAAATCACTGTGTAAAATATATTAGATTCAAATTATAGACTCGGAGCACAAAAAAATAAAATAATGAAAACGCTTATTTTATTTAATCGAACTGTTATTAAAAATATAATGCAATATGATAGCAATATAATAGGTTTTATCAAATATCATTTCGCTCTCGAAAATGCACATGCAATACTTGCAAAGAGTCTACTTCCGTGGAATGATATTGTGCATTTATTCAAATCAATGGAAGTGAGCATGCCGGCCGTGAAGTATATTTCCAAGGCCGAACATTATTTTTTCTTTTGCCTTATGCCTTTTTTACCTTCTCTTTGTTTCAAATAAAAAAAAGAACGTATTGGCTGATAGATTGTGTGAATTATGCAAATATCCTAACTTTCTTAATGCTGCCGTGGTACTTTGCTGAATTGAATAGTCGGAAATTCCGAAAAAATGCATATTACAAGCAAGAACTGTTTTTATTAGTTGTAGTTATGTATTTACTAGTTCGTTGGTTGTTTTCATGGTGATCTAATAAGATGTGTTTTAAATTTCAACAGAATGGAAAACAGTCGTTCATTAAAAATCATTCTCTTCGGCATAGCAATACTCGTATCATCTCGAATACTTTCAAGGAAATCAGGAAAAGTTTATTTAAATACTTTTTATGTTTCATTCAGGGCTACATTTTTGTTCGTATTAAATTTTATGTGATACCACGTTAGATCAATTTACTGTTCTTCATAATCACCCTTTTACTGTCTAAAATTTATTCGTATCATGGTCAAGTGTGTATTTCAGCAGTTTGGTTTTGGTCAAGGGTAGGTAATCCAGCACTGATTATTTTTTTAACAACGAGTACAATAGCGAAAATGTTTCTTCTTACCACTCGTTTCAGCGAATTCAAAATGAATGGACGCTGCACGGAATGATCTTTGAACTGACTTGATACTTCCACTAGTAAACGTCTAGTCACTTGCGTCTAGTTACTAGCCCAACCAGTAACTACTATTTACTTTTTTATCGCTTGCAGCAAAACTGCTCTTGCATGCGTTGTCTAGTCACTGGCTTGCGAAAACGAGTTACGAATTTAAATGTTGTACCTACTTATTCGCTTTTATTCGTCGCGAAATCAGTCGATCAAATCGCGCAAGATTTTATGCTAGGTCAGCAGTACCAGCTTGTTCTTCGATTTCCTGGACACTGCACATTATAACTTGGAATCCAGTATTGAAACACTCAACATTATTACCTGGTCGGATTGTTAATATGTACAAGATGTTGATGTTGCGGTTGCAATTAGTTAAGGTAGGGAAGGGCAACTTGGTTACATGAATTTAATTTATGTGATATGATTGTTCTTAACCGTTTCAGCTAATAATTAAACGATGCTTTTCACATACGCATTTAGTTGTGTATATGTGTATTTGAAATGAAATCATGTTTGCAAATCGATCTTCTATTTTTGATAGCATCAACGAAACATTTACAGTACATACCTATATCTTTATGAGTAAACATTCAGGTTCCTAGATGTTTATAAATCTATCAAAAGAAAGACTTCGGCTGTGATTTTGGTAGGCAATAAAATTAGAAACTACATCTTTACATTACTCTGTTTGCTTCTTCATATTTCAATCGAGCGAAATCATTTTGACATTCGCAGTAATATACTGATGAAGTGGCTATATTCATATTTTATGACAAATTACAATATTGCTTACACGACCGTTTTATGAATTTGGAAAAATCGAGCGCATTTGTGAAGTCATATTCAGACATGGAGCCTCAATGTATTGTATCTGTGCAGCAATAAGATAAAGATTATAATTTACTTCCATTCACAGTAGCCCCTGCGATTCACATCCGATTCGGCGGGCCATGCAAACATACGTCAACTTTAAAACTTTATGCGTTCAAATCCAACATTCCTCCACGGCTGCTGGTTTTGCTCTAAAATTCCTTCTTCCTAAGAAACTATCATTATTTTTGCAAAAACGCTCAGCAGTAGAATTACAAGTATAGCTGCGTTTTATTTTCATCCAGAGTGTAGTAGGTATCCTGCATGCATAATAAAACGATCCAGAGTAGCACGTGAGTTTTTTTCTGTCAGACAGTTGTCATTTCAAAATTTGAACTGTCATATAACCAACGCCGTTTTCAAATGTATGACTATTTATCCTGGTTGCCAGGGTGACATGGAAATTTTTGAAAATTCCAACTATTCCAGTTGACATGACTTTTCGAAATACGTTCCACAGAGAGCACGAGTACGAACTCCACTGAATTCACAAGTGTTTGTACTCTGGATGTTGTTGTTGTTTCGTGTGCAAATCGATACCCTGCACTACTCTGGATGTATAATAAAACGCACCTTATGTTGAAAAAGGTCAAGAGTGTTTATTGTGTGTTGGTTTTCCATATTTTTAGAGTGAATTGGACTTTCAATATTTTTGAGCTTGCTTTATTTTCAAGTTAAAAAAGTGCTTAGCCATTAGCTTAGCCATAATGCATAACCAAAAGGTGTTTCGGCTATTTTTCAAAAGTTTTATACAAAAAAGTTTACAATAACTGGTATTAAAAATAAACTGTTGCAAATTAAGTAGAGGAGATCTCAAATTTATAAGGGCAAAAAGCAGCTCGTTAAAGCTCGCAAAATATAAAGAAGCAACATAGTATATGGTTTTAAAGTGAGCAAAAGTAGATTTAAGGCAATTAGACAAGCAGGTTTTTGAGGCACAAATATAAGAAAATAAAAAGACCAAGGTAGGTCAGAAGGTTTTGAGGTTGACTTCTCTAGGTAGACTCCGGAAAAGCGACACTTAGCCGCACAAGAACGCATCGTGATACCTACCTCATCACTTAGTGCATAATCCTTACCAAGAGCCACCACAATATTTTGATGAATTGAGTGATTGTTTTGAAGCCCACCAGTGCTACTTTCTTTAGACTTAGAGCCAAACAAAGGGCCGAGCATTCGTGAAATATGCGAATAATTGCCTCCTCTGATGGTCAGTTTTTTTTGTCCGCTTCAGAGTTATTCTTAATGTCCCTATGTTCTGGCATCTGAAAAAGCTTCGACGTCGAAAGTTTTGACATCTCGTTAAGAAACGGAAGGCATTCGAAGACCAGCTTGCAGGAGGTGTAAACTCCAGCATGGAACAATATGGCCGCTTGGCTATCAGTGAAAATGAAGATATTCACTCTGAATATCAGATTACCTAAGAGCTAACTGGTCGACGCAAGATTCGCCAGCACGTCCGCTTGAAAAACATTGCAGTAGTTCAGCAAGCGGAAAGAAAGCTTCAAGTTTAGGTCAGTGGAAAAAGTAACACTTCACTCTCTCGTTCCGTTTGGAGCCATCGACATGTATTGTTGTGGCATTTGCTGCGGTTGGATGTGAGCTACAGTTTTTATCAGGATATTTTTTTCTGAAGGAACTGTGCCATAGCATAAGAACTAATACATAGCACAAAAAGTACGGTATTGATTGATGGTAGAGAGTGGTAAGGAATTTAGGATGTACCATCAGCTGGCACTTTAGAAGAACCAAAACCAAAATAAGTTCACTTCATCATATGCAAAAGTGAGAGAAGCATACTCTCAAATGACAGGTGAGAATGTATATATCCATGTAAGCTGATAGGTGAGAGTGTGTTGGCGTGCCTATAATCCCGTCAAAAAACGTTAAGTGCAGCGAGCATTCGCTGGCAACAAACGTAATTCTCTTTAGTGGATTACATAAAACTATCGGAGATATTCCATTTACTCGCCAAACGGTATCGAAAGTAGTATTCCGCGTTAACTATCTTATCACTTGCCAGAAAAATCAATATTGCATAAATTGCCATTCATTAAAATAGTCTCTTTGGCAAAGTACATGTTAATTGCCCAGTGGGAATGAGAAACGTGTCTGATCGTAGCAACGTTGATTGGCGGGGTACTTTCTGTCTTTTTTCAACTTGGATTTGGATATTGCTATCAGCTTCTTGCAATCAGTGCGGAAATATCGCAAATGGTATCGCAAATCACGTACTTTCCGAGCTACATATACTAAAGGAAGCAATTGGTTCATATCCATGGTTGATTACGCTTTCTGAAAATTTGTAACGTGCAATAGAACCCCTCTATAAAAGCCTCCAGGAATTACTAACGAGGACGCGAGAGTAGACATTCTGTATTGCTATGAAAATTAACGCTCATACTCCTTCAGACAAAAAGAAAGCATGTCAATAATAAAAAAAGCATGTCAGTAAAATAATAAAAAAATTATCAGTAAAATAATAACATTCCCAAAACTAAAAATATAATATTTTCGAAAGTGGCTAAATTTAGAAGAATTAAAAAAATTTTGAAAAAAGAAGCATTGAAAAATGTTTGAAAAAAAGAATTATTTTTCATTAGAAAAAACATTAAGCAGAAAAATAAACCGAAAATCTGTAAATAAAGTAAAAAACCCGCTCTCACTATTAATGGTCTATCCGCCCAAATTAGCACTCTCATTTTCGGTTACATATTGAAAAAATTATTTTAAACAAAAAGTTCAACGTGTGTTTGGAGCTACTTTTGGAAACCTTTTTTGACTACAAAGCAAATATACTCATTGTTGTTGTTGAAAAACCAGTAACAAATTGGGAAAAAATCAACATTCGCGTATTCTATTGCACGATTTTGGTAAATCCAAATTTAGTCGATATGTGAAGCAATTTATAAATATTGCGGTTTTATATATATTTTTTTATACGTGTTTGCAATCCAATTGTTTTGCCAGATATTACAGAGGCTCCTTATAGCTTTGACCTTTTTAGACAATATACAAAACAAGGTTAATTGAACGGGCCGCAGTTTGGTTATCAGAAACACTTGCAAGATTTATGAAAGCTTTAAGAAAGTTTTAGAGAAAAAAGTAATGTAACCAAAGGTTGATGAAAGCTGTGGACGATATGATATATTGGTTGTTTTATCTAATATTATTGCTATGAATTTGCTTTACTGAATTTCATTACATATCTTTTTCAATGTTGTCAAAAACTACCCATGAGATCGTTTTGAATATAATTTGGTGTTCCAATAAAAACATTTACTTAGTCCAGATGAGCGCGGAAGTATGGGTTTTGTACTGTCAAAAGATTTATTGTCTCTAGGTGATTACCCTCTATTGTAAGAATCAACATTTTCATTGTAACTATGTAATGCTTGTTCTTGACATCCTAAATGACACACAATGTATATTAGAATTTTCATTATTTCTCCATTTCTCCTTACTTTGAACAATATAACTGACTATTTATATCGACTGCTCAGCAATTCTTCAATTGGGGCAGAACCAAACTTGGAAAGTAAAAGGATTGATTGGAGATGACCAATGCTTTTTGTATCATGCCTGTTCACAGCTTTAACATTATTTAAATTACACAATCCGATAATTCACCGAACGTTTCAATCATTTGAAAATAAGACACATGATCAGCAAAATTATTTTTGTTTAATATTACAACCGGTAATCGAATCCGAGCTTTTCGTTTGTTAATTTTGCAATCAAACTGCCAAATACATCACTTTGTTAAAGAGACAATTTACGAATTCAGTTTCGATCGATCCTTCTTAATGATGAAATGAAGAAATTGAATAAGTTTACGAATTATAAAATGTTGACCCACAGAACAAATAAACACATTCACCTATTTCAACCTTTCACTATTTCAAATATCAATCAAAAAAATCATGCAATTTTACACAGTAATTTTACACACTAATTCTACACAATTCTAGTCTACAGGTTCACTTATTATTACCATGCAATATTATTTCCAAATTCTATAGGCTATTAGTGACTAAATGCTTCACCAATGAAAACCACCTTCACAATAATTTCAACACAAAAAAGTTCATACAAAAACAATGTCATAATATAAATCATAAATAAAACCCATAAAATGTCGTCTTGTCGAATCAACAGCCTCTGGCAGCCCTTGCGACATCTCGTTACTCAAATTCGATCACAGCAAGCATTCTCCATTCACAAAAAATCTGTACAAGCAAAGCAAAAGGACTACAATGTACTCTGCTACTCGTGAGGGGAACACTGAATAAGTGCTACAGCAGTCACAAGTTTGCAGCTCCGCTCTGAGTCTCTCCCTTGAGAAGATAATTTCCCCTAGGAAGCAAATTTCGTTCAATGACGTCACAGTCTAGTCTATGTGGAGTCAAATAAACACTCGTAAATGCAATTTTTAAGTTGCTTCCATGCGCTGGTGGTTCTCTCTCAATCTGCTGTTTTACAACATCAGCTGTGTGAGATGCTCACAAAATGTTTTCAGAAACATTTTAAAAATGAATGTTTTTACACGATTTTTTCACTATTAATAAAAATGATGACTTGAAAATGTATGTCAGTCAAATGCAAGGGAAGCAATGCTTCCATTGCTTTTAACGACATGCGTTTTATGCATTATTAATTTTCTTAAAACCTAGTCTGTGTATTAAAATGGTCGGCAATAAGATAATTGACGCGGAATACTATTTCAAATACCATTTGGAGAATAAAAAGAACATCTCTGATACGTTTATGCTACGAGTATCTACTAAAGGCAGTGTTGGTTGTTGCCAGCGAATGTTCGCTGCGTTTACTATTTCTAGGCGGGATCTCACCTGCCATTGGTCTATTGTCAGGGGTGAGAATATGCTTCTCTTACTTTCGCATATGATAAAGTGAACTTATTTGGTTTTGACTCTTTTTGAGCATACATTCACATTCTGTATCAGGGCCGAGAATATGTTTTTCCTACTTTTGCATATAGAAAAACGTACTTATTTTGTGCGGCATCTTTTCAGGCACCCGCTGATCCGTAAATTATCCACATCATACCTCTCTCACCCATCGGAAAAGCGCTATTTATTAGTATATACGCTCTGACTGTGCTCTGATACGCTCTGACATCATTCCCATTTGAAAATTTAATGACAACATCGCTTAGTAGAGAAGTATCAAAAAATTGCAAAAAATACTATAGCTGGCAGCTCTTTCATTATTTTTTCTACAAAATTCCTACCAAAGCTGGGCTAAAGCAAGTTTTATTTATTGCTTGAATTTTGTTTTGATTTCATGACTCGATTGGAAGTAATATGGAAAAAGCTTCATTTTGCTGAGCAAATTTACAGGATCTAGGAAACAAAAATCACCATAGCTGGCAGCTCTATACTAATTTTTCAACCAAATTTTTACAAAATGTGGTCTAAAATAAATTCAAAATACTGTGTAACTTTTTTGAAAATGCGATGGCTGAATAGGAAGCTATTGGTAAAAAACAATTTCTCAGTGATTTTTCAAGATGGCACCACTGGCATAAAGTTGCCACATTTGCAAATCACTTCTATCAGGCTTGGTCCTAGCTATTGCCAACACGTTCTGGGAACTTCATGATGATTGGATTATCCGGTCGTCAGTTCTCGTGAGCAGAATTTTGGAGTGCTGCAAATAGAAGTGATTTGGTGATGGGATACCGTTCTTGTGCAAATCGGAATTTTTAAACTTTCCAATTTACATGGTGGACAAAGATTAAAATTTATCAATGATTTGAATTTTTGGTCAAAAAGAATAAACATTTTCAGGAGATCCGATGATTTGAAGAATTTTTTTTCAGGAGCCTGCCGAGCAACAGGGTTACTCGCACAGTTTTGAAATCCAGATGTGCTAAGTCTTAGTCAACGGTCATAAGCAGTAATAGTCATAGACAAGCTTATAACATAATAAGTTTCGATTCCCAATAATTTTTTTTAAGAAAAATTTACTCTGCATAGAAATATAGAAGTACCCGAAAATTCACTAAAATGCCCGCTGCTGCCAAAGGGTTTAAGGTATAATAATTAAACCTACCCAATATATACATCTACGTCCTCCGAAAATTTCAGCTCAATCGGATCGGCCACTCCAGAGATTATCTCCCTTAATTATTTTGCTGATATATATATATATATATATATATATATATATATATATATATATATATATATATATATATATATATATATACATATATATATATATATATACATATATATATATATATATATATATATATATATATATATATATATATAATATTTATTTATATATAAAGAAATATGAATTTTCGGCGAGATGAGTTTAATGCTAAATTTTCTTCGAAAACCAGTAAAAAAACTATAGCGCAACAGAGCTGCTAGAAACACTAATGTTCGATGAACGGTAGAGGAATGGTGCAGATTTTGAGTGCCAATTTTACCACACCTGCTCCAATTTTACCACACGTGCTCCAAAACCTGTTTCGAGGGCAATGTGCCACTTGGATCTCACCAATTCATTTAAACCAATAGGGTTGCTGCTTTTATGAATATCAAAATTGTAGAAAGTCAAACAACTGTTACTTATATTTATTATCCGCTGCTTAACTTATGAAACTTTGAAAATGGCATCTTCTGTCATACAAATAAAGAAAATACTAAGTGCTTGCAACACTTTACCAGCACTGCAACGAAAGGTCTCCCACAACTGCTTATTGTCAAAATCAAGGTACCCTATGAATGTCGTTTTCATCCGATGATTTCATCGAAAGTTACAGGGATACAAAGGTGTTTGGGGCATAAGTTACAGAGATAGTAAGGTATTATAGGGATGGAAAAGTGTTTGGGACTTCCATCCGAAAAGCTTCAAGATTTCAACTTCAAAACTCCAACTTCAAAATTTAAAAATTGCTTATTTATTTTCATTGTAAATGTTCGCAATACGGATACCTAATCCAAACATTTCTTGATAAAAAAACCCACAACGTGTTGACAATCCTTTGCCAGCATTAAAGCCAAAAATATATCACATATGCCTCACGTTAAAGTCAACCTACTCTGCGAATTTTGTTTTGATCCGATGACTGCATTGGAAGTTATAGGGGTACAATATAATTTGGGGTTGCTATTAACAAAAGTGTTCAAATTTCTTAATATTAAATAAATCTTAATATTTGCTGTTCATTGTCATCATTACCATTTTGATATTTTTATGATAAATTCGCTTACTAAGGATATGGCGAAAAATACAAAATCTATCATAGCTGGCAATCCTATCATGGTTTTTCAACCAGATTCTTAATGAGTGTTGCCTAAAATAGATTCTATTTACGAAATAAATTTCGTTTCAATTTAATGCCTGCACTGAAAGTTAATGGACAAGGAGCTTTATTTTCCCCAGTGACACCAAAATTTTCCATAGCTGGCAGCTCCAGCCTAATTTTTCGACCAAATTTCTACCAAACGTGGTTGAGAGTAAGATTCAACTACTCTGTGGATTTCAATAAAATTTGGTGACTGAATCAGAATTTATGGGGTGAAAAGTAGTTGTTTTTCTTAACGATTTTTCAAGATGGCAGTCCACATTTCAAAATCGCTTCTATCAAACCTGGTCCTACTTAAAAGCAATAAATTCTGTTAATTTCAGTTCTCGTGAACAGAATCTTCTGATGCTAAAAATGTAGGTGAGTTGGGGAAGGGTTAGTGTTCTTGCCCGATATAAAATTTCAATAGCTTAACTTTGGCTAAGCAGACAAAGCATAAAATTTGTATATGAGTTACTTTTTTTTCTCAAACATGATTTCAATTTCAGTGCCTGCCATAGTTACAGAGTCACCAACATGCTCATAAAAAAACAACATGAATTTACAACTTAGTAATATCAATACGTCTTGTAAGTTTTATAATGATTTGATAGCTCTGTCAAACGTTATCGCAATTCAAATATTTTCAATTTTTCCGATCTCTTTTTAGGCACCTAGTGCACACATTGGGTTAAAAAAATTCACATTTTTATCGTATTCACATAGAAAACATGTTAAAAGTTTATTTTGCACACTCAGTTTTTTTGAAAATTATGCGCCGATAGAATTATAGGGATATTAAAATATCACTCAAATGGCCGCCGTCACCAAAGGGTTAAAGTTAATTGGCATTTGGTGAGCTGGACCCATTCTGCATGTACACAAATTTACCTTGAAAGATTCAGCTCAATCGGTTGGCGCATTTCCGAGAAAAAACCACTAAAATACATATATATATATATATATATATATATATATATATTAATATATATATATATATATATATATATATATATATATATATATATATTATATATATATATATATATATATATATATATATATATATCTATATATATATATATATATATATATATATATATATATATATATATATATCTATATATATATATGTATATAAATACGTATATCAAAAGTGAGTGCACTTCTTCCAAATTTGTTTTTGAGCTTGAATAAAAAATAAAATACCGATTGAAAAATATTTCTGATTGAGTAATATCAAACCTTTATTTGTTATAAACTATATACAAACAAATCAATTCCATATATTAACTAACAAAAAATTTACAGAGCAACAAAAACAAAAAGTCAATAAATTACGACTCAAAAGTAAGTGCACACTTCATATAATAAAAATTCATATAATAATTTTAAGAAAAATTAGTATTTGGTTTGACCGCCCTTTGCCTTTAAAACAGCTTCCAGTCTTCTAGGCATGGATTCTACTAATTTCCTGGTAAATTCTGCTGGTATATTATCCCATTCTTCTTTTAGAGCATTTTTCCAACTTTCCTTGCTTGTGATTAGGCGTTGCCGAATTTTCCTGTCTAAATAATCCCATAAATGCTCAATGGGGTTGAGGTCTTGAGATCGGGGGGATTATTGAATACCTTGGGAGTTTTATAAAGCAACCACTCCCTTACTAAATATGAAGTGTGCTAAGGATCGTTATCTTGTTAGAAGATCCACGTCCTAGGCAATTCCAATTTCGCAACACTTTCAGCCATATTTCGCTGCAAAATATTGGGATTACTTTGCTTATCTATTGTATTATCAGTTAATTCAAGGTATCCGACTCTCGATGCTGCCATACACTCCCAAACCATAACAGATCCTCTGCCATGCTTCACTGTGCCGGAAACATTTTTTCATGGAACTCAGTATTTTTAGTTCGCCAATTTTTTTTATTTTAATGCCCGCCAAATATTTCAAATTTACTTTCATCAGAGAATAAAACGTTTTTCCAAAAATTATAAGTACAGTTTTTATATTTTTTTGCATAATTTTTGCGTTTTTTCTTATTCGCTTTAGAAATGAACGGCTTCCTTCGTTGTGCTCTGCCATGTAACCCTTATTCATTCAATATTTTTCGAACGGTGGAGACTGAAGCGGATTGATTGTGTGTCGCGGAATAATTTTCAGCTATTTTTGCTGCACTTGAACGTGGATTACTCTTAACTTCTTTCACAATATTTCTTTTTTCTTTTCTATTTAATTTCCCTGGCCGTCCAGATCTTTTCAAATTGTCCAATATTTTCAATTTATTGTATTTGTCAATAATTTTTTTAAATGTATTGTGTGGTCTTTTTACAATTTTTCCAATTTTCCGTAAACTTTTTCCTTCACAATGCAAATTCACTATAATTTTTCGTGTTTCCGGCTCAGTTTCTTCCCTCAATTTCACACCTTTCTTCTAACACGTTTTAAATCAAACTAAATCCTTCAAAAATGACTTTACCAAGAACTTTTGCGATTGCTGTTTCCTAGAAATAAAATTGAAATTGTATTCCGTTATATAGTAAAAGATCCGTGGCTTTGTTTACAGCTAGAATCTTGTAACGTTTGAGCACGTGTGCACTTACTTTTGATTCATATTTCATTGACTTTTTTTTTTGTTCCTCTGTATATTTTTTGTTAGTTAATAAATGGAATCGATTTTTACTAAAGTTCGAAGAACATTAGTATTCAAATCGCTTCGCTGAAAATCGTCATATATATATATATATATATATATATATATATATATATATATATATATATATATATATATATATATATATATATATGTATATAAATATATATATATATATATATATATATATATATATATATATATATATATATATATTAGCAAAACGGTTAAGAGAGATAATCTCTGGAATGGCAAATATGATTGAGCTGAAACTTTCGGAGGATGTAGATGTATATAACAGGTAGGTCCATGATTTGCTAAAATTCAGATATCTTAAACCTTTTGGCAGCGGCGGGCATTTAAGTGAATTTTCAGTTACTCCTAAATTTCCAAGCAGTGTCAATTTTTGTTCAAAAAAAGTACAAGGAATGAAAAATTATTATGTTTATAGTTTGTTTATGATAAAGAATTGAAAATTTTGAGCCAGGTGCCTAAAAGTAGGCAAGGATTTTTTTCAAATTTCGATTTGTCATAGCTTCTAAGAAAAACAATGAATCATCGTGAAATTTTCAGAGCGTATTGATGTAAACTAAAATTTAACGCGTATGGACTTTCAAAACTGTGCGTGCAACTCTGTAGCTACAGCAAGCTCCTGAAAAAAATCCTTCAAATCATCGAATCTCCTGAAAATTTTTTGATTTTTGAAAATAAATTCAAATTATTGATAAATTTTGACTTTTGTCCACCAAGTCAAATAAAAATTTCAAAAATTCCGTGGCAAACAAGAACGGCAACCCGTGATCAAATTACCTCTATTTTCAGCACTCAAAACTTCTGTTCACGAGAACTGACAATCGGATAATGCGATCAATATGAAATTTACAGGACGTGTTGGTATTTACTAGGACCAAGTCTGATAGAAATGATTTTTAAATACGGGCAATACTGTGGTAGTGGTGCCATTTGGAAAAATTACTGAGAAAAAAAAACTGGTTTTTGGCCTATAGCTTCCGATTTAGCCACCAGATTTCAACAAAATTCACGCAGTAGGTGGACCTTACTCTAAGATAGATTCCATAGAAATTTGATTCAAAAATTAGAATAGGATCGCCAACTATGGCAATTTTTGGTCAACTATATATTGTAAATTTGCTCAGGAAAATAACGGTTTTTTCCCTATAACTTCCGATGCAGTAACGAAATCAAAACGAAATTGTGATAAGTGGATCTTGTTGCATTTCTAATTCTGTAGAAATTTTGTTGAAAAATTGTGAAAGAGTTGCCAGCTATGATGAATTTCGTAATTTATTGACATTTCTTTATAGAGCGATGTTGTCATAAAATTTCCAAGTGGGAACGATCCTGCAATGACAATTAACAACAAATATTTACGTAACACAACGTGAAGCAACTATGGTTCTAGCACATGATTGCCAGCACCTGACAATTTCGTAAATATTGCACCAACAGATGCTTTCATTTTGTATTCATAAACAAAGCATTTACAATAAAATAAGGAACCGATATTTAAATTATCCGAGTTTTGGAAATTTTTCGGATGGCAGTCCCAGACATAGTTTAATCTCTGAAACTTTCGATGACATCCTCGGATGAAATCGGAATTCAAAGGATGGATTGATTAAGCATGAGCATGTTATGGTAGATTTATTGCTGCTGTGTTGGACAAATGTTGCCAGCATTGAACATTTTCGTCATTTGTGTTATAGGAAATGCTGTCAGAAAATGATATTTGTTCCTTTGAGTAAGAAATGGTTGATATGATACTACAAAGAAGTGTATAACGTCTTCACACACTTTTAAATCCTTCAAAGATAATTTCTTCGAAAATTATTTTTTAATTTTTTTTTATTGTATATTATTATATATTCTTTATTATTTTATATTCTAAATTATTATTTTCTCTATATTACTACGAGTTTTTGCTACGTATACCCTGTATGATCGGTGTGAACCAATTCTGGGCGGGTTCGGGTGACCTCAACACCCACATCGTTATGCTAGTTTGGGACCATTAATTTGAAGATTGGATATTGTAATTTTAAGTAAATATTTGGACAAATAGTTTTTTCTCTCTTTCGTTTCATTGTTTTAAGTTTATCAGAATTGCTTATTACTTGTCTTGTCATGAATTTGGAAATACTCATGGATATGTTCCATTCCGAGTAAACGATTCTTTTAAAATAATGATTCCTACGCAGAATCTTTCCTTCCATTCACTTTTGTGTGTCGTTTATGTGTCGTATTTTATGTGCGTGTCGTAACACCAAAGTCGGTTTCGTCCCTAATCGGAAGCTGGACTCAGCTAGCTGGCGGGTCAGGTATGCGAAACAGATCAGTACTCGATCTCAAACAAGATGTTGCACTGACTGTGGCTTGTTTGATTTAGATTTCGCAACAATAATTCCATAGTTTGATAAGCCCGAGCCCATTCCTTTCTCCTTGGGATCTGACTTGCATACCCTTCACAGATGGCCGAGCAACAGTTTAATCAACTTCCACTGAAACAAGCATGCCCTGCATCAAAGGTTGTGCATGCTGCAGCTCTTTCTGTGCAGTGGTCAAAACCATATAGTCTTTCTGTCGCGCACTCCGCATGCTGCGAGACAAGCAAATCGGTAGGATGCTCATGAAGCAACTCCAGGAGTACTTTCATAAGAGTAAAACGTATTGCCCCTGTTATCAATAACCTCGCTAGCCTACGCACTTTCTCTATCATTTTCTTATTTAGAACCTTAAGTATGGCTGGCCACCAAACTACTGCTTCGTGCAACAAGTTCGGTGCAACTATGCTAGACCAAATTCAGCTGACGATACGAAACTGCGGCTCCAAGCTACTCGTCTAACCCTTTAACAGCTGTAAAGAGCACTGCAGCCGCAGCGACAAATGAGGGTCCATAAGAACACAGTGAAAAACTGAAGCAACGCCGAAAAAGGAAACGTGGACGATGTGAAAAGAAGTGGCCGACCGTCAGTACTTTCCACAAAATCAAAAAAAAAGATTCGAGAATTGGTTGGAAATAAACCAGTAGTAGGAATGTAAACGGTGACGAAACGGCTTAGCAGCTATCAGAAGGCCGCTAAAAAAGTGTCAAGGCGAACCATTCAGCGATACATACGATCCACTAAGTGGGGATGACAAGCCTACAGACAACGCATCAAACCTTAATTATCCATTAAGAACATTTGAACATGAAAAACCTTACAATTGCTGATGACAATGCCGGTTGTCGAGCCCAGCGTGTAGGCATAGTTTTTACGGACGAAAGAATCCTGCCTGTTTTTGCACAGTGCCCTTATATTCACCTTTAGTTTGTGGACAGAAAGGAAGTAGTTTTGATGCAACATGGAGCCAAGGCGCATAAAGCTTTGAAAACTTTCAAAAATTTTAAAAAAATTCAGAAAAATGGATTTTAGACTACGAATATTTTACAAACGAAGGAGAACATACTCCATACTAATTATATATTATGTTACCTAATGAAATATATTATGTTAAATATTAAATTATAATATGAAGCCAATCTCTTTCCCTCAATTTTTTTTACAAGAACTACTACGGGCAGAAACTTTTGCGTCAGCCTGTAATAGGGTCCAGATTTCAAATTCCCTGATATGGCAAGGGTAATGTGATCTTTAGACAATATCATCTTACATCTTGTTTGATCAAGATTCATTAGAAGCTCATTAAGTGTTAAATTTCACAACAAGAGAGACAGAATTACTACTCGCTTGATATTGAGCTACCCAAAGCTGAGTAAAATACTCGATATCTTAGTAGCTGATTTTTCAGTACGACTAACTGTTAGTTGACAAATTTTGGTGAGCATTCACAATCGCCTGAAGATGCATATTATTGAAATGCTTCCTCGATATGTCCAATGCGGCTAGTGTGTACTTCTTGCAAGCAAATTATTTTACAGCACGCCCTAGTAGGATATTTAGCGCTTTTTGACGAATTTGCTCTTGTATAAGCATGCTTTGACTTAGAAATCAGAGTGGAGTACAAGGTACTGCTTAGGGATAAGTACAACTCTCGTTTTCTGTCTACTGATAAGAATTTACGAAAGTCTTAAACAGGCATTGCATATGACCATGAACCAAGTTATAGAGGTCTCTATAGTCTGCTGAATGTCAGCCTGGATGATTCCATTGAATGGGCTACAAGAATAAACGGTCCATCTTATGTGCTAGCTAGGAATGACAAGAATCAAACTTGAATTGAACTTACAGTTATAACGAAGTTGTCTCTGCACTACTAGAGGAGTGAGTGTCTACCAAAATACTAAGCGTCCTACAGCTGCTTTATGTCCAACTGCCAACGGACTTTTGCATGCAGCTAGGAGCGCCAGGATGTACACTCAAACGTTTTTGGAAGCAACTGGCTTCATATTTGCACACAAAGATTTTCATGAAGCGTTTTTTTCAGCATAACATTTTTGAATAGCCTCAATTTAACTTTGTAGTTTGAAACATCGCTGAGCCTTTGGTAAATATTAAATTGCTCGTTACATTCCCTTGAAAAAGTCGCAAACTCATTATTCTGCTACTTGAACTTCATTTCAAACAACGTTTAGCAGAAAACAGTTAAGAACTTTTTTCATACATAAACTGTTAGTTCAGGTAAAATGTACGGGCACTTAAGGAAATGACATTCACTTAAGGAAATTACTCTTCATAAGAATAATAGGGAACACTGAACATCTGTAGTGAATAGCGAGCAAATTTACGTTAAGCAGGTTCAATGATATAAGACAAGTAGACGAAATGAGGAGGCCATATTTGAGAACAGTACTCAATAATGCAACGTACTGAGCACTCGTAAAAAGACTCAGAGAGTAGTGTGCATACTGAAGAATACAAATGGCAACTTTTGATGCTCAAGATGTAAAATAAAATACATGTGCATCAAATTTCAACTTGGCGTACAATAAAAAAGTCTAGCGCATCAGAACCGCTAGAAAACTAATTTTCGAAGAAATTGTCTTTGTGTGACAAAAAAATGTGGAAAGACGTAATACACTTTTTTGTAGAATTATATCAACCATTCCTTATCCAAAGCAACAAAACTCAACTATAACGCAAATGATGAAAATGTTCAGTGCTGGCAACACTTTCCCAACGAAGCAGCATAACAAGCTCATGCTTAAATCAACATATCCTTTGAATTTCGTTCTCATCGCAGGATTTCATCGACAGCTTCAGCGGTTAAACGTTGTTTGAGGCTGCCATCCGAAAAATTTTCAAAACTCAGAAAGTTTAAAAATTGGTTTCTTATTTTTATCGCAAATGCTTTGCATATGAGTACGTAATTTGAACTGTTGGTGCAATATTTACGAAAATGGCCAATGCTGGTTACCCTGTGTTAGCAGCAAAGCAAAATATATACCAAATCTGCTTCACGTTAAGTTAAACCCAACCAGTAAATTTCGTTTCGATTGAATCACTGCGCTAGAAGTTATACGGGTGAAAAGAATTTTAGGATTGCCACCCTCAAAACTTTTCAAATTTTTAAAGCGTTAATCTTTGTAGTTAATTTTCATTGCAGGATCATTCCCATTTGCAAATCTCATAGCATAATCGCTCAGTAAAGAATGATCATGATTTTTCTACGAAATTCCTACGACATTTGGTTCACACAAAGGTCCACTTACTGCGTGAACTTCATTTTGATTTCAACACTGGACCGGAAGTTATAGGGAAAAAAGTTTTATTTTGCTGAGCGAATTTGCAAGATTTAGGAGACAAAAATCACCATAGCTGGCAGCTCTATTCTTATTTTACCAAACATTACCAAAAGTAAGGTCCAAGTACTGTGTGAATTTTGTTAAAATCTGATGGCTGAATCGGAAGTCATAGGCCAAAAACCGGTTTTTTTTCTCAGTGATTTTTCAAGATGGTACCACTACCACAGGGTTGCCCGCATTTAAAAATCACTTCTATCAGACCTGGTCCTAGTTAATACGAACATGTCATGTAAATTTCATTATGATCGAAGAATCGGGTCGTCAGTTCTCGTGAACAGAACTTTCGAGGGCTGAAAATAGAGGTAATTTGGTGATGGGTTGCCGTTCTTGTGCAAACCGGAATTTTCAAAACTTCAATTTGACATGATGGACAAAGGTCAAAGTTTATCAATGATTCAAATTTTTTGTCAAAAATCAAAAATTTTTCAGGAGGGTCAATAATTTGAAGGATTTTTTTCAGGAGCCTGCCGTAGCTACAGGGTTACTTGCACTACCTTGAAATTCGGTGTGTGTTAAGTCTTACTCAACATCAATATGCTCTGCAAATTTCACGATGATCCAATGTTTTTGTCAGAAGAAATGACAAATCAAAATTTGAAAAAAAAATCCTTGCCTACTTTTAGGCACGCTGCACCCACACGTGGCTCGAAATTTCCAAGTTATTAACATAGACAAGCTTAGAACATAATAGGTTTTCATTCCCAATTATTTATTTCAACAAAAATTTACACTGCTTGGAAATAAAGGAGTACCTCAATATTCACTTAAACGCTCGCCGCCTCCAAAAGGTTCAAGGTATCTAAAAGTCATGGACCTACCTACTATATACATCTACGTCCTCCGAAAATTTCAGCTCAATCGGATCGGCCACTCCAGAGATTATCTCTCTTAATCATTTTGCTGATATATATATATATATATATATATATATATATATATATATATATATAATTTTATATATATATATATATATATATATATAAATATATATATATATATATATATATATATATACATATATATATATATATATATATATATATATATATATATATATATATATATATATATATATATATATATATATATATATAAAGAAATATGAATTTTCGGCGAAACGAGTTTAATACGCGGATCTACCACACATATCCGCAGCCTACCAGAGGAATTATAAATAAAATCGCGGAATTATAAATAAAATCGTGGATCAATGAGAGGGAGGGGGAGGGCTAAGTGGCTACACTCTAAAAAGTGGGTCTATAATTAATACTTTGATAATAGGAAATATATTCATTTTTTCGTTTAAAATAACTAATCACAAACTTTTTACACATTCGATGTGCATTTTTTTGCTTTTACGTCATATCAGCTGAATAATACACCGCTTTTTGTAAATTTAAGCAAAAAGAGTAAATTTACTAGTTTGCTATTCACCTTTGTGCCAAAGCCATAAAATTGCATCATTTTTTATGGTAAAATTACACGATTTGGTCGTAAAAAAATCTTCTTTTTACGGCTTTTTGTAAATTTACATCTTTAATAGTAGGAAACCAATCTCCTATTATAAGGGTAAAATTCAACCAAAATTTTTTTTGAGTGTACATTCTGCATACATACAACATCAAAGTCGAAGCACTGGTATCTGATATGCGCACAAGCTGGATATACCCAAAAGAAATGGTCCATCGAGCCCGACTCTTCCAAGCAGGATGGAGAAGCATCATCCCGTGTAATTCCAATTGCGATACATGCAGTGGTTCAATACGTATAATCGGACAGCGATAGTACTCAGGTAGAACATGTGAAAATATGGCAAAATAATTGCACTTTATTAATGATATGCAGCTTAAGCCTTTTCACACTTTCCATAAATGTAATATAATCTGAAAATGATACAAATTTTTCAATTTGTGCGCGTAAAATTCAAGCGGATCAGTATGTGATTCCATAATCCAAGTCAAACAAATAATCGGACGTGAAAGAAAACTATGGCAGCACTTGCTAGCATAGCTGCGTTTTCTTAGAAATTACCATGAATTAGTTTCTCTGGGTTTTAGTTGTCAGTGTGAACTATCAGTTGAAGCTTGAAAGTGCAACAAGTGACAAAATGGCACCAAAAGGAAACCAAACTACTTTCGAAATTCGCAAACTGATTACTAAGCTTTATTGAAAAAGACATTCGGTACGGGATATAGGAGTTACCGTTGGAAGAAGCCGTTCTACCATCCACGACATTATAAAAAGGTATCGTGATGAAAATACAATAGTAAGCAAAAACAGAAAAGGTCAAGGACAAATATTAAATGAGCTCGATCAACGGCGCATTCTGGCAGAAGTGAAGGTAAATCCACTGAAAACTGCCAAGGAGTTGAAAACTTTTGTACATGACAATATTGGAAAGGAATTCTGCGTTGAAACTGTAAGAAATGCTCTGAGAAAAAATGATTACCATGGACGGGTTATCAGAAAAAAGCCATTCATAAGCTCTAAAAATAAGTCACGTCGTTTGAAATTTACAAAGGAATATTTGCTCAAACTATGTGAATTTTGGAAAACGGTAAGAAGCTTTTGTGGATATTAAATTAAATATTTATGTAGTTTTTATACAATATATAGGTCCTATTTACTGATGAGAGTAAGTTTAACTGACATGGTTCAGATGGAAGGACGTGCGTGTGGCGAAAACCCAACACTGAATTTCATCCAAAAAAATACCCGAGCTACTGTGAAGCATGGAGGTGGATCAGTAATGGTTCGGGGCTGTATGTGCAGTGCGAGGCTGGGTAATTTGCATTTTATCGAAGGTAAAATGGACAAATTTGTGTACCTAAATATTTTAAAAGAAAATGTCAAGCAAAATGCCGAAAAATTGGGCATTTCAGAGAACTTTGCTTTCTATCAGGACAATGATCCGAAACATACATCGCAAGTTGCAAAACTTTGGCTGGTCAATAATTGCCCCAAACTATTGCAAACGCCTGCGTAGTCACCGGGCTTGATTGTTATCGAACATTTTTGGGAAGAACTTTCAAGAAGGGTCTACGATAAATCATTTAATTCTATAACCAATTAAAGCAGGAATTACAGAATGAATGGAGTAAAATTGAACCTAAGTTTTGTGATAATTTAGTCAAATCAATGCCAAAGCGATTAAAAACAGTGATTGAGTCAAAAGGATTTGCAACTAAGTACAAGCACATAAAAATATATATGATCTATTAACTTTTTTTAGTTAGTCCGATTATTTGTTTGACTTGTTGTGTAAAGTTGTTTGTTACTATGTTTGATTTTCTTAAGTATGAGTTAAAAATTGCGCTATTTTATTATATGTCTTAAAAATATAAAAAACGAGAAAAAACTTCTGATATATATACCTTATATTGCGTAAGTTTTTTTTACCAAATTTTCACATGTTTTACCTGAGAACTATGGTTGTCCGATTATACGTTTGAGCCATTGTATGTCCACCAAGGTGGATGTTTCCAGTCAGTATATCCGTCATCCGTCTCTACTCTGGCTGGGAAGGAATCCTGCAGTTTTACAATTTGGTTCTGAGAGGAAAATGTCCATAATCCTGGCTACATCAGAAGACAGTCATCTCTCTTCATTGGTATCAACTATTCCGGAAAAGGCAAGTGCTTATCTAAAGCAGATTTGGGAGCCTTTAGTGGAAGTTTTGAGGCTTGCTTCGCTGCGGTGACCATTTATGTCTCGTTTCCACATATTGGTTTTAAACAAAGAAATTCTTCTGTAAGAAGAAACCAGTTACGAACTTCTCAACTACTTATGTCGTCACAGTGGCTTGAGGGACCTTCAAAATTCAATATAAGTATGTATACATGATATGATGATGTAAGATTCAATATATGTACATGTATATTTGAAATCATCTAATGCATTAACTGTCAAATACTGATTTGGTCAGTATTTTTTTTAGTGTCAGCATTCAAATTCGCATTTTAATATTTTCTCATTAATCTACAACGAAATTGATGGCCTATAAAATCGATGTACCTATAGTATAACCATTTTATAACTGTGCGAACAGTTGAAAATAATGTTCAGTATGTACTCTAACTTTAGTTATATATAAGTATATAAATCTTTCGAAATGCAATTGAACGGCAGGCCAGACACGGGTTTTCATGTTTTCGATGAGTACAAAACTTCACCACAATTTTTTCACAATGTTTTAAATAAAAACATTTTTCGATGCGGAAGAAATTCGCGAAATTCGTAGAAATACAAAATCGATTTTTCGATTACTCGCAACACTTGATACAACCCGATTTCCCCTATGAAGCAACACGCTTCACCACACGAGCAGCCACAAACCTCGAGCCACCGCGAACTCCGCAGCTTGACGCTGAACCTTCCAAGCCATCGAAGTTGGAGTCTTAAAGACTGTTTTGGCCAAGTCTTTGCCGCCGCAGATACAGTCGCTTCATGTCTATCTTGCAGTCATCTCAATAGTTGTCGGTTGGTTATTCGGCAGTTTAGTCTAGATCCGAGCTTCGATCACCGTCGATGAGATTCTGATCGAGATTTTGCAATCTCTGTAGTAAATGCATTTTAAGATCGGTCTCTGTGTCCAGTGTGAAATGTTCAAGTGAACTACCGCAGCACTGTGCTTTGAAGAGAAAAGCCAAGATTGCATTCGCCGGAAAAGATAAAATTTGGATAAATCAAAGTCCTCGAAGGCCGTTCTGCTTAATCGAAATCGTCTTGCAGTTCTGCGACTTTCCGTACAAAGCTCGTCACGAGTTGTTGCAGTCGAGCTAATTTTCCGCTCAAATTTCAGTTGCAGTGTCCGAGTGTTGTGTTTTAGTGCGACTAAAAATTCTAGTGTTTAAAAGTTGAAAATTACGAAAATTACAATCTACCTGTTGAAAGCACTGAGAAAGCGGAAATTCGACACAGCGGCTGTTGGTTTGTTGCAGATTGCAAAAGCACATCGAACGCTTCTGGATTTGGATTAATTGGTTCGATTTAATACGCACGTAAGTATATAGGTGCCTATTGTGAATTTTATTATTTTGGTAAATGCACTTTCACCGCAAAAGCGAATTCTTCATGGATGTTTATTATTCGTGCAATCTAGAGTTTGTTTTTGCTCACGGAATGATATTTGGAAACTTAGTTGGAGTGCTAATGCAAACGGATTGTGGGACCTTTCACATTTTTTCATGGTTAATTTATATATTCACAAAATGCGTCATTAAATGAAACATCGTAAATCATTCGTGCAATAATTTTAAATTGTTTTCTGTCTAGAGGAGAGCAACTGATTTTAATTAGTTAACGTAATGATTTATAATATTCATAAATCAATCTGCTTTTTATTTGTAATGTTTAAGAGAAGTACTTTTGGTTGTAAATACGTGTTTTAAATTAATAGTTTAAATTAATATTAAATACGATCATCAGGTTTTGTGGCTTATTATAATGCGTTTCAACTTATAAACTTTTCACTTTTGATTAGTTGTTGATTCATTTTTAGATTGATGCCATACTCTATTTGATGGCATACTGAGGCGCGGTTTACTTTTTGATGCCATAATTTGCATTCGGCTCTATAGCTTTTCACAGAATTCGCAAGCGAGTCAGGTGTTTGATTTTGTTCTTAGAAGGTACCTAATGTTCATTTATTTTAACTATATAGGGAGTTTACGCACGAGAAATTTGCTTCTCAACATTATCTAAAGATATTTCTAATTATCTATTTCTAATTGATTTTGTTTCCATAATTTTCCTGATAGTTTTTCAATTTTATTTCGTATAAAATTTCTTCTTCAAATCAAATAGACATTTATCTTGAAAATTATTAAAACTACAATGATTTCCGCCGATATAAATACAACAAAATGTAAAGTATTTTTTTTATTCCAATTGAGAAAGATTTCAGGAGTTTTAGGCTAATGCGAGTAGAATTATCAAGCTGCAGTAGATCTATTCATCCTTTTGGTACTGAAAATCAATGCCAAGATTTATTAAATAGCAGCAATTTTCCAGAAAAATTCACATAACTTAATATAATTAAATATCTAATGACTCTAAAAACTGGGATTTTCTTTAGCTTTGTCACCTCTGACAAAATAGTAGATATTGTTGTACAACTGTTTCACCTGGAGCAGTTGGATTAATAGCTAAATGGCACGTATTGGATGAGATTCTACTTTCTGATCACTGCTGCTTGGTGTTCTTTTTATCATCGAGATAGAGAGAAAAAATGCCATAAACACTGATTGAGCTAAGTTCAATACACGTCTTGTAGACAAAATATATCCTAGTGGTAGGAAAAAGTCACCGAAGTCAATAGAAACTCGGCTGAGAACTATATAATAGAAACTCGGTTAGGCTTTTGTCCAGAAGGGGCATACCCGGTGATAGAGAGCAGATGCAGCAATTCGGTTCCTTGATGAAACCGATAACTACAGAAGCTCAGGAAAAACACAGGAAAATTCATCAATCGAGCTTGTAAGAGCAACACAAAGAAAAACTGGCTCAGCTACAGCATCTCGCATACAACTTGTAAAAACTGGATGAGGAGCTGAAGGAGAGAATCATTCAAATAGTTATGAAAGAGACCAAGGTGTAAGAGATACCTCCAGGCTCTGTGAGGCCAGGGAGAAGATCCCACAGTCTAAGCTGGACTCTCTGAAACACCCAGATGGCGATTTTACAAAGTTCAAAAAGGAGTACCTTCAGGCTCAACCTGGAAATCACTGAAACGTAGGGGGCTTTTGCGCCTCCGATCAAACTTTCTGCTACTCACGGCTGTAGACTCTCCACAGCTTGATCTGTGGTCACCAGCAAAATTATCAGGATTAGAACTATGTCTTTTGAAAGATTTAAATTGCCGAGCCTAGATGGCATCTATCTGGCTATTCTGAAGAAAGAAACTGACCACCTTTCAGCAGACCTAAAAAAAAATCTTTTGGTCATGCCATGGTTTCAGGAAAGCTCCGTTTACTTGGCGACGAATGAAGAAACTTAAGGTGGATCAGCTCAACATCGTTTATGCTGAGATGCCTGGAGATACTCGTTGAACGTATAAGTAACAGGCGTACCAGTAAAGAAAATCATGCCAATTAGCCCTTTATTCTCTGATTCGCAGTGCTGAGGGAACAATATCTTATGGTGAGAATTCAACGGAAGTATTTGTGAGCATGAAGACACTCTTTGAATGCGTGCCGTTTAAGGAGTAATGTGAGGCTTAAAATGTGCATGGCGTGCATGAGGTCCTAGTGAAAAGGGTACGCGGAGCCAAGTAATACAGAAGAACGTGTTGGTGGAGCCAAGTGATACATAAAACGTGTCCTATTGCCGGTCCTAAAGAGTCTGCTAATCGATTCCCTGCTGAGTGAACTGCAACAGAAACGACTTCAGGCAATAGATTATATTGATGACACGACCACAAAATCGGTCATTATACCCAAGATAGCTTAGATGGCTTACACAGCCGACTCTTGCGATGCTCTTGTATAGTAATAAGAAATTAGCTACTTTGCAAAATGATGTTTGCCTATGTATCTGTTTTGTTGTAGGTAGTAATCCTGGAGTGGATTCATAGTCAAAGTGAGGTGATGAATTCAACTTGTGCTATGGGAAGACAATGGTTAATTATGACACTGCTCAATTAAAGGTTCCATCAGGGAGATCTCTCCGGTTCTCAATATGCCTTCGGGTGCTGAACAAAATTGGTTCGGTTACCCAGTTGTCTGCATAAGAGAATACTCCAAGATCTTCTTCATGGAAGGCTTGAAGATGGACATTCGATTTGGAACAAGCGTCTGTCTGCAGTCATTGAATGACTGGTGGACTTTTTCTCTATGAGTATGTTTGTGTTTTTCAAACAGAAATATATGCGCTCTTGAGAGCTGCTTTCTTGGCAATTGATGAGATGTTGAGAAAAACGCATATCACTATTTGCTAAAACAGTGAAGTTTTCATAAAATTATCCAGGAATGCAGGGCACAATTTAACTCTATCACTGGGTTCCGGGGAGATCGAGACTCTGTAGTGTTGAAAGAAACAAAATTTTTGATGCGGTTGCAAAGCAAACGTGAAAACTTTTACTATAGAGTCCGCATATGCAATTTTTCTCAATTGGGAAGCAGATACCTATGAAAATATATGGCTATCTTTTGATGTGGCCAAGCACACGAAGATTTTCTTCTCAGAACTTTATCGTAGAACTGCAGGATTGCTCCTCAATAAGAGTACGAGGAAGCTTGGAGCCATAACAAGCATAATAACTTTACACAACCACCTAGGTGGACATATGTATCGCATACTTGTTGCATATAATGATGTCTGCTCATGCTGCTTAGAAGAAGAAGACTCTGTGGAGTATTTCCTTTGCGAATGCCTAGCCAATGTGCGTAAAAATTTCGCTAGAATACTGCGTATATGGAGAGAAAAGCATGTTATCCCCTATCGCAGATTCTGCACTTTTTTATTAGATCCGGGAGACTCTGGTAAGCATAAGTATGATAGATCATTCTGGCCTGACGGTTAAGAAGTGCCAAGTGCCTCTTCCCTAACCCATACTCACTCACTCGCAGATTATATATATATATATATATATATATATATATATATATATATATATATATATATATATATATATATATATATATATATATATATATATATATATATATATATATATATATATATATATATATATATATATATATATATATATAGATCATTCTGGCCTGACGGTTAAGAAGTGCCAAGTGCCTCTTCCCTAACCCATACTCACTCACTCGCAGATTATATATATATATATATATATATATATATATATATATATATATATATATATATATATATATATATATATATATATATATATATATATATATATATATATATATATATATATATATATATATATATATATATATATACCAGCGAAATGGTTAATAGAGATAATCTCTGGAGTGGCCGATTCGATTGAAATGAAATTTCTGGAGAACGTAGATGTATATAGTAGGTAGGTCCATGATTTACTAGAATTCAGATATCTTAAACCTTTTGGCGGCGGCGAGCGTTTTAGTGAATTTTCAGGTACTCCTATATTTCCAAGCAGTGTAAATTTTTGTTAAAATAAATGTTTGGGAATGAAAACTTATTGTGTTTTAAGCTTGTCTATGATAAAAAATTGGAAATTTTGAGCCGTGTGGGTGCAGAGTGCCTAAAAGTAGGCGAAGATTTTTTTTCAAATTTTGATTTGTCATTACTTCTAAGAAAAACAATGGATCATCGTGAAAATTTCAGAGCGTATTGATGTTGACTAAAATTTAACACATATGGATTTTCAAGATAAAGCGGGTAACCCTGTAGCTGCGGCAGGCTGCTGAAAAAAAATCCTTCAAATCATTGACCCTCCTGAAAATTTTTTGATTTTTGACAAAAATTTCAATTCTTTGATATATTTTATCCTTTGTCCTTCATGTCAAGTTGAAATTTTCAAAATTCCGATTTGCAAAAGAACGGCAACCCATCACCAAATTACCTCTATTTTCAGCACTCGAAACTTCTGTTCACGAGAACTGACGGCCGGATAATCCGAGCATATCCTCATTACTATCCTTACTATCCTCATTCTCCTATTGTTGTTTGTGGTGACTTCAATTTGCCTTCTATTCAATGGGACCTCTCGTCTTTAATCATCTCCTCTACCAATGCACTTTCAATTTCCCTCTCATCATTTCTTTCGTTTTGTTCCTTATCCCAATTTAATTACATTCCTAATAATAATAATCGTTTGTTGGACCTTATTTTTTCTAATTTACCTTCTTCTAATCTATCTATTTCCGCATCATCCTTTCCTTACGTTGATCCTGACCCTCATCATCCCCCCCTTTCCATTGATTTTTGTTTACCGAAAAGTCCACGCACCAAAAGCATAGTTGTGCCGTCTTTCAACTTTTTTAGGGCAGATTATGAACGTATTGCTGCTGAACTCCTCCCTATCAATTGGTTTTCTTTTTTTCGTGGGCTTGATATAAATGAAGCTGTTTCTTCATTTTACTCTCTCCTTAATTCCACTGTTTCTCGATTAACTCCTGTGTCTCGTTCTCATCGTGGTGCTTGTCCTCCTTGGTTTTCTGTCGCAGTATCCAAAGCTTTGCGCGAGAAAGATAAGGCGCGTAATGAATTTCTTCGCAGTTCATCTGTCGAGGTGTTTCAGCGTTATCGGTCTCTGCGAGCAGTGGCTAAAAGGACTGTTGAAGAAGCGAAACGTGGTTATTTCGCCCATATTGAAGCGAGTCTTTCCTCAGATAACTCGAAATCATTTTGGTCGTATGTCCGTTCCCTTAAAACTAGCAACCGGTTTCCTGCCACTTTTTTTCTTGAGGAAGCTACGGCTTCTATCCCTCAAGAAACTTGTGACTTATTTGCTAAGTTCTTTGCTTCTTCATTTTCCTCTCCTAATTTTGCTTCAGGGAGTTCTGCTGCGGCTGTGTTTTCTCAGGATAATTTTGCGATGACCAATCCTCTGGAGGTTGAAATTCTAATATCCTCGTTGGATCACTCAGCAAGCAGCGGCCCGGATGGCATTCCTAATGTGTTTGTTAAGTCTCTTGCATCTTTCTTATGTGTACCTTTGTCTATATTATTTAATTTGAGTTTGTCTGTTAGTGTTTTTCCTTGTACCTGTAAGGCTGCCAATGTTTTTCCGATTTTAAAATCGGGAGACATTGGCAATGTGGCTAACTACCGTCCTATATCCCTCCTGTCCTGCTTACCCAAGTTGCTTGAGCGGATTGTTCATGACAGAATTCATGGTGCCTTTAGTCATTTATTTTCTGCAGAGCAACATGGTTTCATCAAGGGACGTTCAACGACTACGAATTTAGTGTAATTCACTAACTTCGTCGCCTGTACTTTGGACAATGGTCTTCAAGCTGATGTGATTTACACTGACTTCACGAAAGCATTTGACAGGGTAAATCACACAGTGCTTTTAGATAAGATCTGTCATTTTGGTGTTCCCAGTTCCCTTACATCTTGGCTTTCTTCCTACATCCATGATCGCGTCTGCCGTGTTGTGTTTAATGGTTGTTCTCCCCCCCCCTTTCTTTCCTACTTCTGGTGTTCCTCAAGGTTCCATCCTTGGTCCCCTCCTTTTCACATTGTTTATCAATGACCTTCCTTGTAACTTTCAGTCTGACTCTCCGTGCTGTCGCTTCACAAAATGATTGTTGTAAGCTACAGTCGGATCTCTTAGTTTTAAGTGATTGGTGCTCTGCGAACTTCCTTGATCTTAATGTTTCCAAGTGTTTTGTGATGTCTTTTTCCAATAAGCCTAATCCCATTTCCTTTGAATAATTTTTGTGTGATAGTCTTTTGAGGCATGTAGATCAACATAAAGACCTCGGCATCATCTTTGATCCGAAGCTAAAATTTGATCTGCATGTTTCTTTTGTGGTTGCTAAGTCGTCAAAAGTAGTTGGTTTTGTTCTGCGCTGCTCTCGCTTCGCAACCAATATCAACACTTGTGTTCGCCTTTTTATTTCTCTTGTTCGTAGCATTGTTGAATATTGCTCCCAAGTGTGGTCTCCTCGTTTCGTGTACCTGTCTAATGCTGTTGAATCCGTTCAGCGTAAGTTTACTCGCTGCCTTTTGTTCAAGTTTAATGTTGCTTATCGTCCTTATGGTGACCGTCTGCTTTTCTTAAATCTCCATTTGCTGAGTACCCGTAGAGTATTCCTTGATGAATGTCTTCTTTATAAGCTTTATCATGGCTTACTCTCTTCCAACATTCGCGTGTGTCATTTCTTACGTGTGTCTGATCGCCCGGTTAGAACTCAGTCGCTTTTCCTTACTCCTTTTGCGCGTACTCTTGTGTATTTTTACTCACCTATACCTAGGATACTTAGAAGCCATGATGAGCATCAGTTTGGTTCTTTGTCCATGTCTTTTCTTTCTTTTAAAAAACATGTTATTGATACGATAACGTAGTCTCTTAGCTATTTTTTATTATGCATTCTTCTCTTTACTTTTTCTTCAATTTTTGTTTTTATTATTTTATTATTTTTATTCCTGTTTTGCTTTATATTAATGATTTTTTTGATTATTTTTTGTATCTCGTTTCCTAATTGGATTTTTCTGTTAAATGAGATTTGAATAATAAATAAATAAATAAATAAATAATGAAATTTACAGAACATGTTGGTATTAACTAGGACCAGGTCTGATTGAAGTGATTTTGAAATGCAGGCAACCCTGTGGCAGTGGTATCATCTTGAAAAATCACTGAGAAAAAAACAGCTTTTTGGCCTATAACTTCCGATTCAGCCATCATATTTAAACAAAAATTCACACAATATTTGGATCATACTTAAGATAACATTTGGTGAAAATTTGGCTGAAAAATTAGAATAGAATTGCCAGCTATGGTGATTTTTGTTTCCTAGATCTTGCAAACTTGCTCAGCAAAATAAAGCTTTTTTCCCTTTAACTTCTGTTCCAGTCATGAAATCAAAACGAACTTCAAGCATTAAATGGACCTTAATGTGAATCAAATGTCATAGGAATTTCGTACAAAAATCATGAAAGGACTGCCAGCTATGACCATTTTTGTAATTTTTTGGAATTTCTTTACTAAGTGATTATATCATTAGATTTGCAAATGGGAATGATCCTGCAATGAAAATTAACAACAAATATGAACGCTTTAAAAATTTAAAAAGCTTTGAGGGTGGTAACCAAAAAATTTTTTTCACCCGTATACCTTCCAACGCAGTTATTCAATCGAAACGAAATTTACTGGTTGGGTTTAACTTAACGTGAAGCAGATTTGGTATATATTTTGCTCTGCTGCTGACACAGGGTAACCAGCATTAGCCATTTTCGTAAATATTGCACCAACAACGGATGCTTCAAATTACATACTCATATGCAAAGTATTTGCATTAAAGATAAGAAACCAATTTTTAAATTTTCCGAGTTGTGAACATTTTTCGGATGGCAGCCTCAAACAAGATTTAACCGCTGAAACTTTCGATGAAATCCTCCGATGAGAACGAAATTCAAAGGATAAGTTGATTTAAGTATGAGCTTGTTATAAACTAATTGCTGCTTCGTTGGGAAAGTGTTCCCAGCACTGAACACTTTCATCATTTGTGTTATAGTTGAGTTTTGTTGTTTGGGATAAGGAATGGTTGATATGATGCTACAAAAAAGTGTATTACGTCTGTCCACATTTTTTTGTCACTCAAAGACAATTTCTTCGAAAATTAGTTTTCTAGCGGTTCTGATGCGTTAGTCTTTTTTTGTTTTGATGGTGATGGTTTTATTTTTAACTATGAGCTCTCAAATAAGGTACGAGACCTCTATTTAAAAACTTAAGCTAATGAGTAACCAATTGAGACTGACATTAAAATAAATGCAACATGATACAATAGTCAGATCATTCAAACACTAACGAAATATTCTGATCAAGAAAATAATCGATCAAGTAATGTAACTTCAACTGCAATGGTTTGAGTACTCCCAGTGCTTATTGCACAGCTAACTCACTGCATTCAGAAGATTAATGCTACGGATTCTCCATGTCTGACCCGTTAGCACTCCCGAGTACTCTCGAATTCATGTTTACTGTTAATTTCATTATTAATTTGAGAATCCAAACTTGAGCAGAGGGCATTCCAGAATAATTTTAAAGGGAAACAATATTATCTCTTTTGTCAAATAACTCGACAGTCAGTTCTGTCTTTTTATAGCAATTGCAATATTTCTATTGTAATTTGATGCGATTTATTGCAACGGTGCATGTTAGTGCCATCTATTGCATTTTTGCGAATTTGTTGCTTGTTTAATCTAGCCAGCACATTTAGCAAGTTAGTTCCATCTCTAGTTTTATACGCGATTGCTAGCCGTTTTGCTTCAATGAATATGTAGAATTAAATGTATCATTTTTGTAGTCTGGTGGCTATCAGTGAGGATATATCGAATACCTTTGCGAAATCAATCCCCTCGCTCCTGTGTGTTTCTTTATAATTTTTCTTTGGTCTTAGTACATCACCTAATATACTCCCTTCTATTTAGAAATCCGCTCATATTCATCTCATCGTTGAAGAGGGATATACGTCTTGCACTTTCAATTCTTGACCTATATATTCTAGTTTGTTTCAGCAAGGTTGGTTTGCATTAAAGTTTGTGTGGAACATGGATTCATGAGATGTAAATTAGCTGCATGTAATTCAATATCATTCATTGATACTGTTGCTTTCATTACCGACTTGCAAGGCTCCTGGATGTAATATATACAGAATTTTCCAAGGCTTTCAATTTGATGAACTGTAAAGTTAAAATTGGTTTAGTGTTTGGAGCCTTTTGAGCTAATTTTCATCTAACTATGTAACCGTTCATGTTTTGTAACTGTTAACTCTTGTCATCTATCTCCTTCTTACGCCACTTCTGGTGTTCCACAAAACCCGGTTTGGGGCCTTCTGATTTTCCTATTCATCATACACGATCTTCCTTCTCTCTTCAGTTCCTCCTATCTTTTGCACGCTGGCAGCCTGAAAATAGTTAAGATGATAAGGTCAACGGATGACTGCTCTCCGTCGCAGAATGGTTTGTGAGCATTAAATGCTGCCAAACGCTTCCAAATGCCCTATACTTATCTCTTATCATATTTTCCTTTTTTTATCCTTTGCTGATCTCTCAGCACTGCTGATAATTTGAAGGACTTTTAACATTATATTTGATTTAGTATATTAAGTAGTACTTGATTCAATGCTTAAATTTGATCTGAAATCCTTATTTTGAGTATAGTATACGTTGCTCCATTCTGAAAATCTCTTCCCTAAAGTCACAAAGAGTGCTCTTTGACGAATTTCTGTTGTTTAAAATGCGTAACAGCTCTATGATTACTATCCCTAGTATTTAGTTTCCGTTCGTTATTCGGAACTTTTATTAACTTTAGAATACAGTTTGCACGCACTTATATTTATTTTTATTCACCCTTTTTAGGGTTGCAAGGACAACATAATAGTCTAAATATCCTTCGACCTTTATTGTTAACAGCACTGTCCGCAACTATTATTCGACTTGCAGCTATGTTACGAAGAAACCTAAAACTCATTTATGTTTATAACCTCCACAATATAATGTTTAGATTATTACATTTTAAATCAAAGCTAAATTGTTAGTTTCATAATGGAAATGTCTGCATTTTGTACTTAGTCGGCATGCCACTTAGCCACTGTGACGGCCGAAAAAAATATGTGATTTTGGGGAATTTTTTTTGCCGGGAAAATAAAGGAATTTTGGGATCAGGTTTTTTTGTTTTGCTAAGTGTACATTGAAGATTATTGTCCAAAATTTCTATTAAAAAATATCAAATCCTTACGAAGTTATTAGTTTTTTTGTCGAGCGCCGAAAAAATTCCCACTACATGGTCGCATCGATTTCCCATAAACGAGTCATCTGAAGAAAAAAATTCAAAGTGCATTATGAGCTGTATAAATGTAGTTATCGTTGCACGTAGCTTATTTTTACTAATGTTGGAATATATCAGAAAATTTCAGTGAAAAAATCTCAGGAACCCGCCATCCGATTGAACTGAAATTTTCAGGATACATTAGTGTGTATGCAGAATAGTGCCAGATTTCACCAAATGTTAATAATCTTTAACCCTTTGGCACCGGTGGCCATTTTCGTGATATTTTAAATATACTTATTATTCTGTCAATAAATAACTTTTACAAAAATTAAGTTAATGGAATGAGTTCCGAACGCGTTTTAAATGTGAATATGGTAATATTTTGGAAATTTTTTACCCTATGTGTGCGCTAGGCGCCTAAAATGAGATTGGGAAAATTTAAAATTTGATATTTTGACTAGATTGTCAAACAATTATGAAACTTAAGGGACATACTGATGTTATTAAGCTGTAGACTCTTGTAGTTTTTCATGAACGTGCTGGCTGCTATGTAGATTTGAAAATAAAAACCTTCAAACCATCGACTCTCCTAAAAAAATTTCGCCTTTTACAATGAAAATCAACTCATATCAAAATCTTTTGTTTTGGTTTTACAATCAAAGCAAAACTTTTGAAATTTCACATCGCACAAGAACGGTAACCCTCCTCAAATTAACTTTTATATTAAGCATCAGCAACCTCTGTTCACGAGAACTCACGACCCAATAATTAGATACATCTGAAATTCACAGAATGTATTGGTATTAAGTAGGATCAGGTCTGAAAGAAGCGAATTGGAAATGCGGGCATCACTGTGCCAGTGGTGCCATCTTGAAAAATTATTGAGAAAAAAAACCTGTTTTTTCCCTATGAATTCCGGTTCAGTTAGTTAGTTCGCACAGTAGCTGAACCTTCATCTAAACCGTGTTTGCTAGAAATGAAGTTGAAAAATTCGGTTGGTGCTGCCAGCTATGGTAATTTTGGTGTCGCAGGTTTTGAAAATTCGCTCAGGAAAATGAAGTACAGTCATGAAATCAAAATGAAATTCATATGACAAATGGAACTTATTATAGGCATTATTCAGAAGGAATCTGGTTTAAAAACCATGGTAGGGTTGTCAGCTATTGTTGATTTTGTATATATTTGCAATATCTCTATTAAGCAGTTTTATCATAACATTTTCAAACGGTTATGTTCTTGTTGTGACAATAAACAACAAATGTTAAGTTTCTTTGTACCCTTATAACTTCCAATGCAGTCATTGGATCAAAACGACATTCGCAGGGTAGGTTGATTTCACGATGATGAAGGTATGATATATTTTTGGCTTTAATGCTAGCAAAGAGTTGCCAGCGCGGGGGGTCTTGCTATTTTCGTATCAATAAGTGCTTGCATTAAGTATTCATATCGCGAACATTTATAATGAAAATAAGTTACCAATGTTTAAATTTTCTCAGTTCTGGAAATTTTTCGGATAGTGATCCCAAACATCTTTCTATCTCTGTAACTTTCGACGAAGTTAGCGCATAAAATCGAGATCGACAGAGTTATTTGTTTTTAACGTGAGGCAGTTGTGGGAGACGTGCTATTAAAGTGTTGCAAACACTAAGCATTTTCTTTATTTGTGTTTCAGGAGGTGTTGTTTTTAATGTTTTGTAGTGTTTGACTTTCCTAAATTTTGAAATTCATATAAATGGTAACACTGAAAACCTTTCCACGCTGTGAGTTAAAATGCATTGGTGAAATCAAAGTGGTTTTGCCCTCAAAAAAGGTTGGAGCACGTGTGGTAGAATATGCACGCAAAATTTGCACGATTCTTCTATTGTTCATCGAACATTAGTATTTCTAGCGGTTCAGGTGCACTAGAGTTTTTTCTTCATTTTTATTTGAAAGAAAATGGCGACAGACTGAAATTTTTTCGCCATTTTTTGCCTTTTTTTGGATTCAACCAGCCATAACAAAAACTAAAAAACTAAAATTGGCTACGTGCAACCTTAGCCACTATAAAGTCGGATAAAACTAAAAAGAAATTTGGAAAATCGGCTGATATTTGTTTGAGTTATTGATGTGAATAGTTTAAAAAAAATCGTTTTAAGGAAAACGCGTTTAACATTTTAAAAACCATGTATCATGAAATACCTGCTCTCACTAAAGTGACTGTAACTCCGAAAGTTTTCGGAACTTCGATCTTGATTTTTACACACATATCCCCCGTAACTTGCTGATTCAAATTATGAAGCACTAATTAGCCGCAAAACAAACATTTCCTGCTTAATGTCAGGTATACGAATACTATGTATTTTTGTTTGCTAAAATTACAATAGTTGATTACTTTAAAAATCGCTTTTCCAACTGTTTATTTGTGATTTTCTTACAGCTCACCTTTCCACACCGCCCATCATCATATAATTTCATTTATGGTTGAATCATTACTTTTACATACCTGTACATATGGGTACATTTTACTTTTTTTAAACCGATTTTTGTTGGTTTGTCGAATTGCTGAAAATTTCCTAAGATCTTATGGCTATTATTTTACCTTCCCTGCTTAGCAAAATTTCGCTTTGTGTGTGCTTTTTGCGTCATAAACTCACAGCTTGCCGATGATAAACAGTGTCAAATGTTGCCGTAAAAATGAAAATGCTTGCGAGAATGTAACTTTTAAATCGAAATGCTTGCATCTTTCACGTTGTTAGATTTTGAATTACCTGGTTAAATATACATCCACTTCCATTATGAATTAGGATAAAAATCTTTCTTAGCTTCCTACAAATCGACAGCGTCTTTAATAGTTTTGGCAAAATATTATTTTTCCGTACCTAATGTTTCGCAAAATATTGCAAGTAAAGTTCGCTTAATTATATACACATTCGATATGATACATGCATACATCTATGGCGTAAATATTATTTTTGTTTCAAGCAATATATTTTTTTTAAGTACAATAACTTTATTTCAATCTAAATTTTAAAATAGAAAACTCAAATTGATAAATTTCACTCATTTAAGATATTTTCTCCATAAGCTAAAAATAAGTTTATTCACCTTTAGAATTTCGTCTTGTGATGCGATCATCTGAAATATTGATTGAATTGCATCTTTTCATCCATGAAACGGGACTATATGCAAATCTGTTGACTTACGGTACCGACACGACCTAGCACGACAGTATGGATTTAATCTGATGCTGATTTGAAGCCACATGCACATGGTTTGGAGCAGTTTGTTTATACGACTGGTTTTGCCATAAACCACACATGAAATTCGAGTGGAGAACAAGAACAAAACAAAGTATATTTCTAGGTCAACACTTACAACCTTGCCTCACTTCGCCAGTTTGTTGATGTAGATTGGTTGATATTTTCCCATTAGTCAAAGATTTCAGTACTATGCATTCATTTAGTATGATTTTATTGCCATTAGTGTTTGTTTTTCCATTGAATGTTTGCGAACAACGCGATATTAGCTGAAGTAAATTCTGTCGATTTTTTACGCTGGCTCAGTATAAGAATGATGAAGAAAGTAAAACTTTGGAAAAGTGTAGGTTGAACTAGACTGAGAAGTTTGTACAGACTTTGATGTCTCAATGTTATTCCGCTGAAGATTACCGGATATTTGTTAAGGTATGATCTCGAAATTAGCTCAGAATAACTGTGCACCATTTCAGTTTTTGTTCAATTGAATAAAATCAGATTAAGAGCTCAGACTGTTTTAAGGGGTTACACCACAGTAGAAATTTCAGAAAATTGATTTTCTTTTTATTGGCTTAAAAAATCCTTTGAAACCTCTAGAATAAGAGGCAAACGGTTTCATACCTGCTGGAAATCGTTTTCAAAGAAATTTCGAGCACTTTTTTGACTCTTCCCGACTGCTCGAAAATGACTACCTGCGATAGATACGACACCTGCTCATTGGGTACAGCATTATGTCTTATCATACGATTTCCAACTTCTCTAATACACTAATATAAGTCGTTAGAAACATTTTCAAGCATGTTGAACACGAAGTTCAGTAGTACAGTGTCCTTTGATGTTGAGAGAAGACGTAAATTTTTCGTGGAAGTTATTCGAATTACGATTTTTTTGCAGTGCTAATTTCTCACACGTTATTTGTAGCTTTTACATTTATGTGAGTTACAATGAGTGAAAAGAAAGTGTATGCAAGCCTTAAAAGCTCAAAAATATCGTATAAGACACGGCGACGGACCAATGTGACGAAACGACGACCGTTGAACAGATATAAGGCGGAGGAAGATTCGGCCGGTGTCAGCGCTTTGGCAAAAAATTGAAAGTGGATTCTGACGTTATCGATGTATAAAGTAAATTTGGTTATTGATTGAAGGTAAAAAAAATTAAATGATCAAAATTTTTTATTTTATCATACTTGAAACACGAGTCAAAACTTTAAACGCGTTTTTCTCGAAACACGTTTTTTCAAATCGGCACGCAGCATAACTCAAACAATTTTCTATTTTTTCACTCCAAATTAATATCACGTCTTTAAAACAACATTCCGCGTAGAAATACGTAGCCGATTTTTAATAAGTAAATATCTCGACTTTTTAGCTACAAATAAGTGCCGGTTTTTTTGAAGGAAAACACACTTTTTCTTTCAAATGCTCGCCAATTTTACAAAAATAAATATTTTCAAAATCCCCTACGTATTTCTCTAGCTATACTAATGTTCTTTAAGAAAAAATTTTTTATTTTGTTCCAGATTAATTTTTGGTGCACTTCTACTGCGTGCCGCGGAGCCCCTCCAAAAAAAACCGTTCCGCAGAAACGGCTGTTGGGCAGCCATTTTGTAATATTTTTTAATTAACCAATTTTTTTAAAAAACTTCAAAACATGCTTAACCAACATCCTTAAAGAGAATTACTTTTTTACTTTTCCTTCCACTTAAAAAAAAATCGCAGAAAAACGTTAAATTTTCGCTCTCTACTGTGGTGTAACCCCTTAAGATTTTTGAATTCATGCTGCGAAAAGAGGCCTTGGCTGTTTTGGTACTTTTCATAATGACTGAAGTACACTCAAGACTGCAGAAAATTATGAAATGATTTGTGATTTCACGGTAGCGGTATTCAACCACTTCTTAGCACTCTGTTTTGTTAAGACATAAGCTCTCTTTGAATTGGGCTGCATTCTATTTATAATAGAGCAATAGATTACTCAAATAAAAACTTTGTTTGTGCCAAAAGTATAGAGTGGGTTGTAGAATGCACTTTATAATAATTCTGATGTCTGCTAAAAATTGTGCAATTCAGATACATTGAGATGCTAGCGATAGTCAACGGTACGAACGAGTTATCGTACGATTGCAATTATACTGATTTTCAAGGAAACAAGTAAAAGAAAAACCCTAGCGCATCAGAACCGTTAGAAACATTAATGTTCTGTGAACAGTAGAGGAGTCGTCCAGATTTGAAGTGTATTTAAAGTCAAACATTTGTTACTTACATTCGTTATCGGTTGCTTATCTTACAAAACTTTGAAAATAGCATCTCCTGTTACATAAATGAAGAAAATGTTCAGTGCTTGCGACACTTTGCCAGTATTGCAACTAAAAGTTTGCCACAACTGTTCCACGTCGATCTCAACCTACCGTATGAATCTCGTTTTCATCCGATAACTTACCGAAAGTTACAGAGATAGAAATATGTTTGGGGCTGCCATCTGAGAAATTTCGAGAATTGTGAAAATTTAAACATTGCTTAGTTGTTTTAATTATAGATTTTCGCCATATGAATACTTAATGCTAACATTTTTTGAGAACAAAAAAAAACAAACAAACTGGCCAAAATATCTCACATCTGGCCAAAAATATCTCGCATCTGGCCAAAAATATCTCACATCTGATTCACGTTGAAGTCAATCAACCCTGTGAGTTTCGTTTCGATCCAATGAATGCATTGCATACCACCCACAAAAGATTTATGATTTTCGAAATAATAATATTTGTTGTTAATTGTCACTACAAGATCATTACCATTTGAAAATTTAGTGACAACAGTGCTTAATAAAAAAAATTACAAATTAATACAAAAATAGCCATAGCTGGCAGCCCTATTATGGCTTTTCAACCAGATTTCTACTGAATTTTGCCTTCAGTAAGGTTCATTTGCCATATGAATTTCATTTTGATTTCATGATGACACTGGAAGTTATAGGGTCAAAGCTTATTTTGCTGAACGAATTTTCAAAATTCAATGCACAAAATATACCATAGCTGGTAGTTCCAATCAAATTTTTATCAAACGTGACCTGCAATTAAATTAACACTGTATGAATTTTTCTTTTTGTCATAAGAAAATTTCAATTTTAATCATCCCGCAAAAACAATTCCACTTTGACTGAATCGGAATTTATAGAGCATAAAATGGTTTTTCCCTGTTGATTTTTCAAAATGTCACCACTGACACAGGGTTGTTTATATTTTACAATGGGCCTGTCCATACTTTTATTCTTGATGCAGTCCTCAAAGCGGTTTTTTTTGGGCAAGAGGCAGAAGAATCAATGGGAATTCTCTACAAAAAGTGATGCACTTGGAGAGAAATTTGCATCACGTTCGAAAGTGATTTATCGAGTTGCAACTCACTAACAAAACTATAGACAAAGTTCACGGGTCAGGAATTTTTCATGAAACACTCAAGCCGAAATGAGAAAACAACAACACGCATACATTCATATGCATAATCGGTTTATGAACGTTTCCGTTGCTGATGCATACCAAGTGTGGAAATGGTGATTGTTGTCTAACCGGTTTGAGGACTGCATCAAGAATACAAGTGTGGAAAGGCCCAATCGCTTCTTTTAGACCTGCTTTTATCTGATGTTGGATTTACATACATAACGAATGTTACGTCAATTAACTTGGAGTACCCATCTTGTTCGGTGTGTTGCATCTTTCCATTATTTCGTAGGCAAACAAAATCAATTTGCTATTATAAACGGAGCCAGCACCAGAACTTTTTTTCAAATCCTTTTGACTCGATACGTAGAGCCGACAACATTTCGAGCGGCCACGAGCGAATGCCGCGTTTACATTCTCGCCGAGGAATGGCAAATGTTGACAAGGTGAGTGTGTAAATGGTCTCCTTGTCTATTCTCGGCTGTATTTTTCATGGCAAGCACGCGTGTGTAAATGGCTTGCTCGTCGGCTCTTGTTTGTTTTACGAAGGGATACTGATCCTTTTATTGCTGTGCCTGGCAGGCCGCTTCCACTAGCAATTTCATATGGCATAACATTTTAAATTGCTAGTGGAGGCTACCTATGGTATGCCATATTTTATGGTCTGCCATTTGCTTGGCCATCTACCTGACAATATTTTGACAGTTCTTGATTTCAAATTGGCGCTGAACCGTGGGAATGCTTTATTTCTTATAAGAAAATTTAGGGATTCTGAATGCAAAGGGATTTTTAGATCTCGTTGAGCAATGAAAATAGTCTACAGAATATGAAATGGTGGGAAATTGCGAAAAAATCAAATTTTGATGCGGAATAGTGAAATTATATATATTTATTTTATTTAAAAAAGAGAAATAATTTCAATTTTGAACGATGAGTAAATATATGAGACTCCCTGTTGATGATTGGCGGATTTTTCAAATGACTTTTATAGCATTCCCCTTCGTACCCCAGCAAACCACATAATAGTTACATTTTCGCCTGAAATTTCACCCGCTTATCCAAAAAGTAATTTATCATACACGTGAAGTTGTCATAAGTAGCAGAATTTCTTCGCTCTGCACTTCAAATAACTCCTTAAGAGCATTTGACACTCAGGTACAGCGCATGTCCTTCCCGCTCAGAGGCATTTTCGAAATGAAATTGCATGCCATGAAATTGCCCACGCACAGATAGCGTACCATAAATTTGACAGTCGTTGCCATCGGAAATGGTTTGAAAAAGTTTGCCAATCGAGGCCCGGTGTGAGTGTTTATGACCGTCTCGTCCTAGCTTGAAGCCACTGGAAGCGAAGTCGGTTTTATGTACCGTGTCAAAGGGATTCGAGAGGGTAGCGAATGGTCATTTACATTTTTGAATTTTTCGCCGGGATTTCAAACATATTCTTGCGTGGCACAGATTGAAATAACTCAACGCACACCAGACAGTTGCAATAGCCACAACCTGTATCCCTGTAGCCATCGTTCACTGAACTGAACAAAAAAGCTCACAACTGGTGCACTGGTTCGCGCGTCCATGCGATCTAGCGTGTTTTGCTTACACGAGTCAATTTGATTTTGTTTTTATAGGGGGTCTAAATCGAAGGAGGTTTGAGTATGCTCTCTCGCTTCTCGAGAACGCACTATCCGATTGAAATGAAATTTTCTTTGATACATTGATATGTGTGTAAAATAGGTGCAAATTTCATTAAAAGTAAGCGATTGTTAACCCTCTGGTGCCGTAAGTATTCTTATACTTTCGTCAACAAATATTTTAAAAACAACTAGGTTTGCGAATTGATTTTTAAATATGTTTCAAATATAGATATGATAACGTTTTTCTGTTTTATTTTTAACCCTATATGTGCGCTAGGTGCCTAAGATCAGATCGAGAAAATTTGCAAAATTTTGAATTCATCAGCTTTCGACAGGGCTACCAAATCATTATTAAACTTAAAGGACATATTGATACTATTAAGTTGCAGACTAATACATTTTTTTTTGAAATGTGTGTTAGCCATTCTGCTGCTACGGCAAGCACTGTAATTGAAAACCTTTAACTCATCAACCCTACTGAAAAAAATTCGCTTTTTAGATAAAAAAGTAGGGCATATTTAAATTTTATGCTTTGTTTACACAACCAAAGTAAAACCTTTGCAATTCCATATTGGATAAGAATGGTGACCCTTCCCTTACTTTATAAGATTCTTATAAGAATTTTATAAAAATCTTATAAGACATTACCCCTACGCTCCTAATTGCTGGCTAAAAAAGGACACAAGTACCTTATAAAGAAAAAAAAATATCGGAAGAAAAAACCAGTACTGCAAATTTAAATTTTAACAGATCAAAAATGATGAAAATATGCTCAGAAGAGGGAGATATAATGAAATGAAAACAGCAGTGAAAATTGAAGCAATTTACCTGAATCTGAGTGTTAGTCCAGACAGTCTTCTACTTCGCGAACAGAAAATGGCCGCCATATGCACTGAGATAGTAGACTATATGCACACAAATTTGACAAGTTAGAATCAAAAGCTCATACAACTTAGGTAGCAGAGACACCAAAGGGAATATTGAGATAGGAAATCTCTCGATTTGTTTCATTTATAGATTTGACTTTTGTAGGGAAATCGCTTCACTAAATTTCGTACATGTATACGCTTGTTTCATTTCCTTAAATCTCTCTCTCTATCTCTCTCTCTCTCTCTCTCTCTCTCCGAAATATGTACAAATGTAAAATATACCAAATATGCATGCAACATGCACGTGTTTAACTATTCGAGCCCTAGTCACAGCCAAACGATTGCATGCTCATATCTACATCACCTTATGGAGAATCTTAGGCGTGTTTTTATTGAGGTTTTCTTCGTAGGTTTAGCCTTATAATCAATAAATTTACAATCAATCAATCTCTTTCTATGGCTTTTTTTCTAGGCCTGCTAATCTTTCTCTAGTTGACTTGATATAACTCTTTAGAAAAACTACGCTTGATAAATGCCACTATAGGAAAAATGTTATACAAACAACTGATTTTGTTCGATTTCCCGGTGGAATATTTAGGAAGATGATAGTCTTATTATACATTACAATTTATTACATTTTATGTTATAATATAAATTGATTTAGGACATTTCTGAGGATTCATTTCTATTAAAGTAAGCGAAGATTGCTCTTTTTCACTTTGATGTTAATAGAAGAGGGATTCGAATCGTACAATAAAATATCTTAGTCACGGGTAATTGTTTTTACCTTACCTACAAACTCTGTGAACGTGTTGTCTGTCGCGTTTTCGATTATTCTAAGCACAAATTTGTAGAGCTCAATATCAAACTGCTGTCTCCAAGAATATTTGAAGTTTGTACTTGCTTGGAATAGAGATTTTGATAAAAATATCATATTTCGTCAAAATACAACACACGATTTTAATATCCGTCACCAAATCAACATCTTGTGAAAGCTTTATAGACGTCCCATAAACCTCACCTAAATTATTTTCCTAAGGTTTAAACGCACTTACCTTACTTTTCCACAACGTTTCAGTTACTTTACATAATAACTCTTCCCTATTCACATTACCCAATAATTTTCTGTTATTAGTGACACATTAATATAATATAAATAAATGGCATCAAACTACATTCTACTATTGACATTGGAAATATCTTTACTTAGCATCAAGAAGCTAAAAATCAAATTTTTACTCTAATACTGCTGGTATATCATGGAACAAATTTTAAAATTTGACCCTCGCTGTCATATTTTTTCCCTACGTAAATATTTTACTTTCATATCAATTATTCGAAAAAAAAGTCGGCTAATTCAAAGGTTAACGTGCTCTCTACACGGTTGCACATATTGTACAACTTGGCATGCAAACGAGTGTATTTGTTGTTCTTAATAGGTAAACATTTACGTTTTTACAAAAACAAATGCACCGGTTCACTCGTCAAGTTGTACAAAATATGCTACCGTCTATGGAGCCCATAAGTCTAAAACTCGTATATGATTCTTTTAAGATTCTTTCAATCTTCTTATAGGATTCTTTTAAACTTCTATGTTCGACATCCTTATAAGAATCTTATAAGATTCTTATAAAAATCTTATACGAATTGTATAAGCATCTTATAAGAATCTAATAAATCATTACCCTACCTTCCTAGCCGAAAACATTACCTCTATGCTCCTAGCCGAAAACATTATCCCTATGCTTCTAGCCGAATGCTATAGCCCCTACGCTCCTAGTCGAAAATATTGTTCTTTCGCTTCTAGGCAAACACATTGCCCCTACGCTCCTAACTGAAAACATTCCCTCCTACGCCCCTAGCCGAAAACACTCCCCCTACGTTTCTGGCCAAAAACATTCCCCCTACATTTCTGGCCAAAAACATTCCCCCTACGCTCCTGGCCGAAAACATTCCCCCCTACGCTTAAAATATTGGCTCTCCTTTGGAGTCTTATAAGCAGCGGCGGCTCTACATATGGGGCTAGTGGGGCTTGTCCCCACCATCTTTTTTCATTCCAAAATGTAAGGAAATCAATCTGTATTTCATTTATTACAAACTATAAAATTTCATTTTAGTGAATCAAATATAGTAAAATTCTTTGTTCAGCTACTGTTTTTAAAATCCATTCATGTCTCGTCTCTTTTAAAATTTGTATTTCATTACACAAATTCGTATCTATAATTCAATTTAAGAGAACTTATTTCGCTGATGCAATATACGAGCGCTGCTCTTTTCAATTCTTCTTCCATATTTTGTTCCACATGCAGTGTGCGCCGGGCTAAGTTAGGCCAAGACAAACACGGCGGTTTCAGCGGAGCGTTTCCCGAGAGGAAAACCGAGTCGGTTTAGTCGTGCGTTCATTTAGCATTGTGATGACACACACCGCGGTTTGGACGCCTCTCGGTTTTGTAGTGCAAAACTAAACCGACTCGGTTTTCCTCTCGGAAAACGCTCCGCTGAAATCGCCGTGTTTGCCATTGTCCTTAAGGCCAATGACAGACAGTTCGGTTTCACCGAAGCGTTTAACGCTTCGGTTTGGCGCGTCGGCTGCCACACACAGCGGTTTTCAGAAGCGATTATCGAGTCGATTTAGTTACAAATTACGTCAGAGTATCATATTTTCCTTCCCCTATCCCATGCATTCGTCAATGCATCCAGAAAATTTCAGCTCGATCGGACTACGCAGCAATGAACTCATCGCAAAACGCTCGAAAAACGAGTCGGTGGGTCATTTCTCTCATCAACCGACGCGATTCCGAAATCGAGAGGCGGTTCGCACCGCGGTGTGTGTCATCACAATGCTAAAGTAATGTACGACTATACCGACTCGGTTTTCCTCTCGGGAAACGCCTCGCAAAAACCGCTCTGTCTGTCATTGGCCTAAACTAGCCTCGAAAAAGAGAGCAAACGAATGAAAAAATTCAAAGAGCACAATGTGTGTGCATGTCATACGCAACGTCCGAAAGAGTAATCAATGGGCTAAGTCCTAAAATTATGCTTATATTGCTATATCGCTTGTTTGTCGTTCGCTAACTGAATGAAGTGAGTGTAGTACCAGTGGGTTAAATTAAGCTAATTAGTTTTTGCGAGACCGGTGAAGAGTACAGTGCGTGTTGATATTATCGTTCAGGTGCCAATTCTGATACACAAATTGTGCGCTTAGATGAAACATGATTTGATATGATACAGACATGTCTGTACGTATTATATTTTATGCAAAACGTTGATTGCATGAAAGATGTGTGAGAGAATACAATATATACTGCTTGCAATATAATTGATATTTGAAGATATTTTCCAAAAGTTTTCTTTCGTCAAATGCGGGAGGTGACAATTTATAATTTTCGTGCTATGCAAAGCATAAATATTTATTAGTTAAAATTTACCAAGTACCCGAAGATCGATGGATATTTAGTGGAATTTTCAGTCCCCGAATTATCCAATCTGTTTTCGAAAGCCTGGGGCATCTAATTTATTGCTTTGATTTAATTGACAAAAATTGACGTTGCTACAATAAAAGAAGCAACCGAGCTGTAAAATTAAATAAGTGATGATAATTTTAATTTTTTCTAGTGACTTTTCAAGAAAATAATCGGATATTCTTCATAATGTTTTACATTCACGCAATCTAGAATTTCATTTACTAAATAAAATAAAATTTATTTAAAATAGTTTGAAATTAAGGAAGCCTAATCATAAGGAAGGAATGGTGAAAAAACTTTCATATATGATCCGCATGTTATAGGATAGATAAGTTTGGGATATAATTATTATCCAGTTTAATCAAGACAAAATTAATATATAATGCTGAAGTGTTCTAAAATGTGTCATTTGCCACTGAATTAAGCTTTTTTTGAAAGATAATATGTTTACTTCTGTTTAACATACAAATAACTTATTTCAAATACGTTTTGTGACTCCAATTATACCAGTAGATTCTGATAGATGATTTAGCAATAGAAACTTTTAAAACTTATAATTCAGTAAAATAAGTCAAAAAGTTTTCAATTTATTTGCAGTATTATCTATTAGTAAAAGAGCTGAAAATTTTAATGGGCAGGTGATAGATTTATTCAGCAGAAAAACAGGTGCATGGAAAAATAGGTGCATGGAATACCTATGGAAACAATAACGAGATACGAATATTTAGCAGAATTTTCCTGGAGAAATTTATTACTGAATTGTATTTATGTATTAGTATTTATGTATTTTAACCCCATTGTTAAATATATTTATATATATATATATATATATATATATATATATATATATATATATATATATATATATATATATATATATATATATATATATATATATATATATATATATATATATATATATATATATATATATATATATATATGTAAATATATATATATATATATATATATATATATATATATATATATATATATATTTATATATATATATATATATATATATACATATATATATATATATATATATATATATATATATATATATATATATATATATATATATATATATATATATATATATATATATCAGTTGATTCAAAAAAGAAGTAATAGCAGAAAAATAACAATGTTTTTACTGATCGTTACCGTCGAAAAAACCCCAGCGCACAAAAATCTCTACACTACTAAAAACTACAATGAAATAAATATGAAAATCAAAAGTATTTTTATTGGTTACCATAAAAAATAAATAAATAGCATGAAATTTTGTATCAGTAATACTATTTCTTCATAATACGAACTAGCATTAAATTACCACTTGGAATTCAAAACGGGCCTCGATAGCAATAGATAAATGATGGTATCATTTATATTTTATCTTATTCTTTTGCCCTTTTGGTCTAGAAAAATGTCCAGCTGAAGCCACATCGAGTTCCGTTAATTTTTAACCAAAATCGAGTGCCTAGAGTCACTCATCGATCTTTGACTCGGTGGCCTCAAACACAAGAAAATAACAATAATAATTCCTCTACTTAAGTCAAACCGGATTTTTGCAACGGCACCATATGTACATTTTGGAATCAGCCCTCTAACTAATTGTGAAGAATATTCCGAGGTTGCAATTTGGAGAGCTGATTCAATTCTTATATTAACCATGTTCATCCAGGAAACATTTCTTAACCCAACTGATCGCCTCCACATCTCTTACTGCAACCCATATTGTAACGATATATTAATAAGGAGAGGTCAATGTACTGCAATACTGGTGAGAACGGCCACAATCCACCTTCACATCCCAAATTCTCAATCCTTCATCAAGTATAAGCTGATGGCATCAAAGTGCACAAGGATTTTTTTGAGTTTATAATGATTTCTGTACACACCTTTCTAGGAACGTAAACTTTTCTTGCACGGGACCTAAATGCGTATTACCACCACAAGGATGGCTTGAAATGTAGTTAAATTGGAACCGCCCTACAACAATTCATCGCAAAAAACTGTATAAGCCTGTTTATAGTTTATAGTATCCTGGATATTGGGTTTTCGTAAAACTTCCACCCTAATTTGCAACTAACTGTTCTCGATGAACTTCTATTTGACCAAAAGTTAGTTTTTTTCACCATAGAAGATGTCTTTATTGATAAGCATCTAAGTGATGAAGAGAACGTAGAGACAATACTACTGACAATACTGACAGTAAACTCTACTGAACTACTGACAATAAATTGAAATCACATCACTTTTTTCCCCTTTTGGTGTGCTTTAGGGCTCATATTTTGGTCCCTTATTATTTTTAATATCTATAGACCATATTAGCTCAGTTTTTCAAAACGTTCAGTTTTTACTGTTTGCAGACGACTGCATAGTTTTTAAAGATATTATCACCACTACTGACATCCATTTGCTGCAGTGAAATATTGATCGTTCTTATGCATACTGGATTGATAATGGTTTGGAACTAAATATTAACAAATCCAAATTAATTGTTTTGAACCGGACCAAAGCATGTTTTTCAGGTACTTACACATTTATTGGTCGAAAAATAGAAAAATTGAAAAAGTTACTCACATCAACGATCTGGGTATAACCTTTCATGGTAATTTAAGCTTCACTAATCACATTAATAACATTGCTAACGAAGCTCGTAGATTGCTTTGATTTGGTATAAGAAATTCTGGCGAGTGAAATAATATGAATACTTTGAAATTGTGGTATACGTTCGTTATTCGTAGTAAGCTTGAATATGTTTCCGTTCTCTGGAACCTTATATTGTAATTATTGACCAATTGCAAAGAGTACAACACAAATTTTTCAAGTACGCTGCTTTGAAACTTCATTTAAATTGTGTTGAAAATATTTATTCTGAGATGCTAAACATTGCGTCTCTTCAAGCACGTCAGGTATGCTACGACGTCATATTCTTATACAATTTAATTAACGGCAATTTGGATTGCCCTGATCTTTTCGGCCTATTGCAATTTTGGGTTCCCTCCAGGCTAACTAGGTCAAACTATATATTTCTTTTAGACAACATTAAGTCGAATTTTCACCGAAATTCTCCTCTTATAAGCAGTGGCGGCTCGTGGAAATCTATGTAAGTGGGGCTAGTCTGCAAGGACCAGTACTTACTTATATTGGAAATTCGGAGAGTTTTTTATTCCAGTCAAATTCAACAGCAAAATTCTTGTAGCCGTTTTTGCATTACTTCGTCCAATGACAAGCTCATCTACGCACCATCTCAGTAAAATCAGTCAAATCCTATATATATATATATATATATATATATATATATATATATATATATATATATATATATATATATATATATATATACATATATGTATATATATATATATATATATATATATATATATATATATATATATATATATATATATATATATATATATATATATATATATATATATATATATATATATATATATATATGTCTCTTCCCATAAATGGTCACAATGCTCTGACTAAACTTGGTCATCAGCTATATTTTATCCATCGAATTTACAGTAGACATAATTAAAGAGCATTAAACATTCGAAGAATTAATTATATGCTCAAAAATATTAAAATTCAATGAAATGCTATTCCGAAAACAAAAATATAAAACCATATTTATCTTTCGAAAACATAGAAATTAGAGAAAGTAGTAGAATTAACAAAAGAGACCACACGAGTATAATTTATTGTTTTCAAATGTTATTTCAATCTCGGTCAATTCAGTATTTGAATCGTTAGAAGAAACAAACTGTTCAAAGAAGAGATATGCAGAAAATCGACGACATACATATTTTGTAGATCATTTTCAGCAGCTTTGGAAATATTTTAATTCTATGTAGCTACCATAAAAAGAACAAGTAGGTGGTCAATTTTGAGAAACTGACACGCTATGGATGAGTTGTGGTGAGCGTTAGAGCTGGCGGAAATAAAATATCCAAGAAAAAAGACTTGATTTGTAGCTGTAATTGAATCAAAATGTGATTTCTTCATCAACACGTATGCTGGGTTGTCAAAAATTTTCTGGATTTAGTTACGACAAAACTAACGGCGGTAAAATGAGAAAAAATCAACTACTATAACTACAACTACTATCTGCAATCTTAACCGCAAAATAAGCGCATTCATACTAAAATTTAAATAGAATTCTGGAAGCATTTTGGTTGACATTTTACAAAATAAACTTAACAGTTAGAAAAATAGAGTGATTGAATGTGAGAATAACTTGAACAATTGAATTATTAATTGGGATTTGAATTGAATAGAAAATTATGTGGAAAAAGACGAAGGCAGAGATTTCTAATTTTTGCCGGGAAATTGGTGTAACTAGTAATTATCTAGTTGCATATTCTTAAACAAGCTAAGCGTTTGATTAACAATAAAAGAAAAAAACTCTAGCGCACCTGAACCGCTAGAAACACTAATGTTCGAAGAACAGTAGAAGAATCGTGCAGGTTTTGAGTGCATATTCCACCACATGAGCTGCTTATTACGGCCAAACTGTTTCAAATGCCATGTTTTACTTTGGTCTCAAGAATGCATTATAACTCATATGGTAGAAGGTTTCAGGTATTACCACTGGCATGAATTTCAACGTTTATGAGAGCAAAACACGGGCTAATTATATTCGTTATGAGTTGCTTATTTCACAAAATTTTGAAAGCAGCATCTCATATAACATCAATGAAGAAAATGTTCAGTGCCTGCAGCACTGTAACTGAAGTTGGTGTTTGGGGCTGCGATCCGAAAAATTTGCAGAACTTTGGGAAATGAAACATTGGTTATTTATTTTCATTGTAAATGTTTCCGGTATGAATACTAACTGTAAGCATTTATTGATACAAAAGTAGCACAACCGACTCGTGCTGGCAACCTTTTGCCAGTATCAAAGCCAAGAATATATCACATCTGCTTCACGTTGTTATATTACATTCGAAGTTATAGGAGTATAAAGAAATTTAGGGTTATCTGCAGCGAATTTTTTCAAATAATCGAAAGCTAAATATTTGCTGTTTATTGTCACTATAATATCATTACCATTTGAAAATTCTACGATAATACCGCTTAATAAAGATATTGCAAACAAACACAAAACCAACAATAGCTGGCAACCCTGTAGTGGCTTTTCAACCAAATTTGGCCTGAATAATGTTTATAATAGGTTACATTTATTAAATGAAATTCGTATTGAATTCATGACTGCACTGGAAGTTATAGGGCAAAGTTTTATTTTCCTGAGCGAATTTTCAAAACCAAAGACACAAAAATTACCATAGCTGGCAGCACCAATCGAATTTTTCAGCCAGTTTCTACCAAACAGGATTTAAATTAAGGTTTAGCTACTGTGTCAATTTCATGAAAATCTGGTAACTTATTCACATTTCATAGGGCAAAAAGCAGTTTTTTTTCTTTGTATTTTTTCAAGATGGCACCACTGGCACAGAGTTGCCCACAATGCAAAATCGCTTCTATCAAACCTGGTTCTACTTAAGTTCAATGCATTCTGTAAATTTCAGCTATATCTAATTATTGGTTCGTGAGTTCCCGTGAACAGAAGTTTTTGATGCTAAAAATATAGGTTAACTAGGAAGGGGTTACCGTTCTTGTCCGACATGAAATTTCCAAAGTTTTACTTTGAACGTGTAGATAAAGCATAAGATTTGTATACAGGTTGGTTTTATTGTAAGAAACGGACATTTTTTAGGATATTCGATGGTTTGACTGTTTTCACTTCCAAATTTTTATTTTTTCATATTTAAGACACCAAAATTAACATAGCTGGCAGCTCCAACTGAATTGTTCAACCAAATTTGTATCAAACGTGGTTTGAAGTAAGGTCCAGCTACTGTGTGAATTTCGTTAAAATCGAGCGATTCAATCAGAATTTATAGGGCTAAAAGCCGTTATCTTTTTTAGTGATTTTTCAAGATGGCACCACTGGCACAGAATCGCCTGCATTTCAAAGTCACTTCTATCAGATCTGGTCCGATTTAAGACCAATACATTCTGTGAATTTCAATTAATTCTGCTCATCGGATCGTGAGTTTCCGTGAACAGAAGTTTTTGATGCTAAAAATATAGGTAAATTGGGCAAGGGTTACCAGGCGTGCCCGTTATACCATATCAAATTTTTGTTATTGTTTATGTAAACAAAGCACAAGGTTTACATATGAGTAGCTTTTTTTTGAAGAAGCGGCATTTTTTCAAGAGAGACGATGATTTGGAGGTTTTCACTTTCAGCGCCTGCCCTAGCTACAGGGTTGCTAGCACGCTCAATAAAAGCTACACAAATTTACAACTAAATAACCAACCAATATGTCCTGAAAATTGCGTAATGATTGAATAGCAGTGTCAAAAGTTATCACAATTTAAAAAAAAGTTTTCCCGTTCTCTTGTTAGACACCCAGCGCACACATCGTCGCTGTTAAATCAAACCGGCATATCTGCAAAATTTGAGTTTTTGAGTTTTTGGTATCAAAAAATTTTTTTGTCGCACCGACATATCGTATAGTTGAATACAAAGCCGTCTAATGGTGTTTTCCCAGTATGCATTTGTGAGGAAACACCCCACACGCGAAAACTTTAAACCGCTCTGGTGAAAAATATGCTTTTTGCAGATATGCCGGTTTGATTTTACAGCGACGACATGGGGTAAAAAAATTCCAAAACATTATCCGATTCACATGTAAAACACGTTTGAAATTTATTTCGTCAACTTTATTTTTGCAAAAATTATTTGTGTACGGAATAATAGGTATATTAAAAATATCACTAAAAAGGCCGCCGGCGCCAAAGGGTTAAAGATTTTTAACTTTTTGTGAGACCTGGAATTATTCTGCATATACATCAATGTGTCCTGAGATTTTTTCACTGAAATTTTTTGGTGATATATATATATATATATATATATTTATATATATATATATATATATATATATATATATATATATATATATATATATATATATATATATATATATTTATATATATATATATATATATATATATATATATAAATATATATATATATATATATATATATATATATATATATATATATATATATATATATATATATATATATATATATATATATATATATATATATATATATATAGAAATATGAATTTTTGGCCAAAGTGATTTTAATACTAATGTTCTTCTTCGAACATTAGTAAAAATCAAATCTAACAGCTGTACTGCTTTGGTCAGTAGATTTATTTCACATGCTAATAATATTGCCCAGCCTGTACAAAACCTGGAATTATCTTGACAATAATTACTTAAATACATCTTATTTTCTACTTTTATTCTGTCTCATATACTGCTCATTATAGGACCTTCATAATTAAAAAGCTCATTCATGAGCTGAAGTGTTCGCATAAATGGCCCATTGGAGGCACCTGTACGCCCAAGTGACTGAATCAGTCCGTCTGTCAGTAGCATCTTGTCGCCTCGGATCCAACTCTTGATGTGGAAGAAGGTTCTTAGGTCACTTCTTATTTACCGGGTAGTAGAGCCTGTTAGTACAGAGGTGCAGAATTCTCCTCTCGAATATTTCCACCTCTGCTATAATAGTCTTGAAACGTGCAATCCAATATGGGTATCCATTAGTAAGGATAGGTGGGGTGAGGATTTGTTAGGTTAAATTTTGTCTGTGATGCCCATTTTTGTGTAGAAACGTTTTCGGATTAGGCAAGTTTGAATTAACGCTGCAAATAAGAATTAAACCTTAGATAATCTTTGAGGCTTAGAAATAAGCTAGGAGTCATATTCCAGGCTCTGAACGAGCAGTGAGTTTTTTTTTTATTTTGTTGTAAATAGTTTGGGATCACCGATATTTAGAAAGATTTGTGAAATACACAAAGTTTGTGTCCTGCTACTATTTGGCTTGATCTCACATTTGGCAAAGTAAAGACTGAGTACTACCAAGTAGTGTTAGACTTGTAGTTGGGCCTCTGCTGAAGGAAGATGATTGGTGGATATGGTATATACTATATACTATATGGTATATACTGACATCAGGAGTTCCGCAAAGTTCTGTCACTAGACCAATACTATATACTATATAGTATTGGTCTAGTGACAGAACTTTGCGGAACTCCTGATGCCAGATATGTCTAATCATAAGAACACTCGTTATAGCTCGTAAGTCTTATAACCTCATCCGGGAGCTCAAAGCTGATGAATTTAAATAGAAGAACTTCATGTTATACAGAATCTGAAATATTTTCAATATCTCCAGCACAGACTACAGATGAGGTGTTTTGCTCATTTGACCATGTAAGTACGAGATAGGGTCGCTTCCGTGTTTGTGATTGGAGACAAACTGGTGTTCAGGAACCAGCTGCATGAACTGACCATAGTTTGACCATAGTCTCAAAAACCTTTCTCAAATTAAGAAGTAAACAGATTGGACAGATATCGCAGATTTTTTAGTTTTGCCTTACCTATAGATTGAAAAAGAAGCTTTTTTTCTTTTAAAATAAAATGAGGAGAAGTATGAGGAATTGAATTTGAAAGAGAGCTTCATTCACATATTTACAATCATCATGTACACGAGTGTAGGGTAATTAGTTCCACTACTCACTTTACCCCTAATTTAATTCAGATACCTATTCAGGGTTAAATGAACTCAAAGCTCGCTGCGTGGCCTCTCTTCCGAGCCTGGGTATGAACCAGAAACCCCACACACTAGGAGCCTGTGTTCTACCCACTACACTAAACTAGCGTAATATAACAATGAAAATATGATTGGGCCCTATTCCGAGAGTCACCTCACGTTACGAATGAAGTGACTCTCTTGATTTCGTATTCTGAGAGTCACGTGAGGTGACTTTATCTCATCTCAAGTGACATTTTCGATCTGTCGGCTATTCCGAGAGTCACATGAAGTGACAAGCGTCACGTGAAGTGAGATTTTCAGTCACTTGATAATATCAAATGACTGTGGTCAGAAGTGATATAAATTGACATTTTGAAACAAAGAAAGAAGAAGGATTTTGACAAAGTTTGGATCGTGAATCATGAAAAAAGTAGAAAAATCTTATTTTGAAGATAATTTATATATTTTTATTTGAATAATGCGGTTAAACTCGACTGCGTGTCCACCATAACCGTTAGCCGTTTTCTGATAAATTTTTAGCTCGTATGTTTGTGACTTTGTTGTTGTGTGCTAATTTTTGGGGTGTTTTATGTTTGATTGGTTGTTTTTGTTGCTTTCGCTTTGAAAACGCAGATGGCATTGACACATGTCTACAATCATTTCATGCCAATTTAGTATGTGCAGCTCATTCTTTCGAACTAAAAAGTGACATTTGGTGTTTGAATTTGAAAATTGAATTGTGCAAATGTATTTCCAATAAGAAAATCGGTCGAAAGTTGACCAGCAAAGTGCCAGCCTTAAATGTAAAGGCTGGTACGGAGTTAATTGTGAAGGTAAATTTTTACAAGTCTCCATTATCTCGTCATTCTTTCCAGCAAACATTTTAACAATGGAAAACAACAGATACAAAGCTTATTCCTGACGGATAAAATGTCAAGGATTTCAATTTTCTATCGATTTTCTTATTGGAAAGACAAGCAACAATTTGAATGCCTTATTGGACTGATGGAGAGTCATCCACAAAGCCTGAACCAGCACAGCGAACACATAAAAACCACTTCTAATATTCACCAATACTTTTTCCTAATCACTATATTTACAATCTTGTATAGCAAGTTTAAGTATGCCTGGTACACTTGTGAATACCGTCTTCTTTTTTATTTCACTAATCAATCCCTGGAAATTTCCTGTTTGCGTTCGATTTTCCTTACTTTCCATTTGGACTTTAATTTTTTTTTATTCTATTTTTTATTCTAAGTAAGCCGCACTTGTGATATTAAGGGATGGAAAGTTTATGCTCGCCAACGACATGCGGTGTCCCCCATCTAAGTACTGACCACGCTCAACACTACTTAACTTCGGTGATCGAACAAGAACCGGTCAATGTCAGTGTGCTATGGACGAGGTCAATTTCAAGCGTTGAAAAATTTCAATGACATGGTAAATTTAAAACGGCTCGTTTGTCTACTGAAGACCTAATCAACTTCGGCTCTTACCGCGTGGCTGAAGGCATTGGAATATCGAAACGAACAATTCTGCCTGACAGTCAGAATCACCCACAGCTTTTGTATTTGCCAGAAAGCAGAACAATTTCTTTAAATATGTCGAGATTGGTCGAATGCTGTTCAGCCGCAGTACAAGGTGCACGCTGCAAAATTTACCATTTCAGCAATAGTTTTGCTGAGAGAGCTGATATTGAAGAACAGTGACTTTTACAATGGGTAATTCTCTTCATATCTACGGAAAATCCGCGTTAAATTGCAGCACTATATATGTCTTACTTTCATGCGTTTGACAATTTTTGGTGGTAGCGCATGATTTTGACATTTGTCAAGCGTGTATTCTTGACAAAAGTTTTGTTTGCGATATTATTAATGGGCTGTGTTTTATTATCGATCTGAAGGTTTGTTTGTCAGACGGTTTAATATGTCAAAATTACTTACCGCAACGTCTATGTTGCGCTGAAGTTTGTGCCAAACTGTGTTTTTGAAAGCTTTGGTTGTCTTTAGTCTTTTTTTCGATGAAGTTGAAAAAGGAGCAGAACTGAAGTCGAAACTTCAACGCATAGTCAGAGCATATAGACTAATAAATAGCACGGATAGTGCGATATTTTCCAATAGGAGAGAAGGGTATCATGTGGAGGGATTACGGATCAGCTGGTGCCTGATCCGCATGGCCGTGAGGCCGCGCTAAACAAGTATGTTTTTCTATTTGCAAAAGTGAGAGAAGCATATTCTCGGCCCTGACACGAGATTTTAGTATTGGTATTCAGCTGGGGCCTGAAAAGAGCCCGCACCAAATAAGTAAGTTTTTCCATATGCGAAAGTGAGAGAAGCATATTATCGGCCCTGATACATCAGCCAATGAAAGGTGAGAACGTGCTGTTGTCCGTATGATCCCATCAAAAAATAGTAAGCGCAGCGAACATTCACTAGTAACAAACAACATTATCTGTAGTGAATAGCATAAACGTATCGAGGATGTTGTTTTTATTCTCCAAATGGTATCGGAAATAGAATTTCGCGTCAATTATCTTATTGCCGACCATTTTAATACACAGACTAGGTTTTAAGAAAACTAATATTGCATAAAATGCTAATCGTTAAAAAGGTGATTTGCAAAGTATATGTATATTGCCTAGTGGGAATGAAAGAACGTATCTTATCGTAGCATTGCCGCTGGCGGGGTAATTTTTATCTTGTTTCAATTTTCGAAATCGGGTACTGCGCTCTATATTTCGTTATTTGTGGGGTAATGTCGTAATTTATATCGCAAATCACGCGCTTTCCGTACTATTCAATAGTCTTTATGCTCTGGCATAGTGATAAAATATTTTAGCATGCGTCCAGATGTGTAGAGGTCATATCGTCGGGTGTACGCCAAAACCATGAATGTGCTTTTTTGGTGATTTTCAGTTTTTCATGTCACTGTACGCGAAATTCTTATACAAACAATTTGCCAAAACCGGAAATGTAAAATTCCATGTTATGCCTACACAAAGTCAAAATTTCAATTTTAAGAATTACCTAAGACCTAAGTATTTGCCAAATGCGTTACACCAAAATCATGAATGTGCAGATTCATTGTTTTAGTGTAACGGAATAGTATTAGAATATTATATCCCTTAATTCAAAAAAAAATGTTTCTTATATTTTAAAACTGATTTATAATATTACGTCAAATTTTGAAATTGATTTTACTCGAAATAGCATTTTAGCACATTCATGGTTTTGGCGTACACCCGACGATATGTTGTGTAAGTTATCTGACAGGAGAAATAAATTTATTGCTGAGCTGTTTCTTGGTCTAGTTTCCAGCTTCGTAGCAACTATTTGCCAGGAAATGGAAGGTCTGCTCAGCAGTAGTCATTCGACAAATATTCTTCCGTTTCCGTTTATTATAAAACTTCCCGTTTGTGGAAATGTAGAATTCAGATTGCCACCGATAAGCGAACCTATTTTGAAATGTTATTGAGCTAATTATTCTGAAATCAAGCAACAGTCTTAGCTTTGATGAGCTACACCGAAGGTACAGAGATTCAGTAAAGATTTACGTGCGGTTCGTTGTTTTGATAATAGTTGCAGAATTGGTACATCACTTAAAGATTGGAAATCGCAACGGTCACGCCATGTCAGGACTCTTAACCAGAAGTACGGAGCCACTATTTCCATAAGGTGCGTTTTTTCCCTCCGGTACAGGACAGAATAGAACAATGACGCAAGAAAAACCCATAACAGAGCATCTAATGCATTCGTTAAGCTTTCTATAGGTTGCTGTTTTCGCTGTGGTAGCGCAAAACAGCTGAAAATAAATGGTAAAAATAACGAGTATAAACTACCATTATCGATAGAAAATAGAAAAAGAACTGAAACAAAATGATCTCTTTTAACTTTCTACACATTGTGAGGGCTTTTTCTGATTTTCCAACTACCAAAACATTCAATATAACCTTGAAAAATCCAACGCCACCTCAAACTACTCAAGAGCTTTTCTATTTTCTATCTGCACATTCTATAGTTCAGCACGTGAACTACCTTTGCAGAACATGATTTTTGTACTAGTAAATTTACTGGGACAGGAGTGTTGTTGCTTCCAATACGTCTGTTCTCTTTTGTGCTGGATAGAGAAGCAAAAAAACGCACCTATTGTCGAAGACATTGGAGAATCCTCTAAAGCGGACTCTATCAAACTCTGATAGTTTGATGTCTGCAGGGGCGGATTTGCCACTAGGCCCGGTAGGCCCGGGCCTAGGGCGGCAAATTTCGGAGGCGGCAAATTTTTTGTTTTTTTTTTGGGCGGCTACTTTTCAATTTTTTTTTGGGCGGCAGTTTTTTTCCTGTCGTATACGTACATATATTTGAGTTGAATGAGCGTAACACCTCAAGCCAACCATTTTCTCTAAAAAATCAATGCGCGCAAAAATTCACATCTGATGATTTTTTTTCGGACAATAAAAAGTTTGACTTATAATAAATATCGAAATGCGATCACGGTAAAGGACCAAAGAAACTCAAAATTACCTAAAAAGTACCTAGAAAGTATCTGAAAATACCTAAAAAGAGCCTAAAAAGAACCCAAATAATACTTCTTCAACTTAGGAAAAGCTTATCAGAGGTAAATATTGGCGTGCATTGATTTTTCAGAGAATAGTTTTTTATTATTATGGTACAGGGTATATCAACTACATGCGAATATCTTTATTTTTGACGTGTTTTTTAAATGGTACTTCATTACTGAAATTAATTTGCATAAAAAAATTTCTATAACATGAAATCTAGAGCATCTTAGGTCAAAATATTTCGGGTCCATCCTTAACTAATAACATATCGAACATTAATTTACAGTAGTCGAGTTCATAGTTGATCTTCAGTCAAGTGCGGAAGCAAACTTTGAACGGAATAGTAAACTTATAAAAATATGAGCGAAGACGTTGGAATTATATGCGATGTAAAGGTGTATACGGTTTTGGACTGTTAAAAATTGATATTTTTGGATTCTTTTTTTTAGGTACTTTTAGGTTCTTTACCGTGTGTGTATTTGAATAATTATTTGTGTGGCAAGGGCGCAATCATAGGGAATTTTTACGAACGAACCGGTGCCTGATATTCCTTTTTTGTGAGCGTGGGCGCAACGAAAAACAGCGAAGTATTCTAGGGAATCGAAAAAAATCGTGCATTGTTACATATAATTCACGAAAAGGGCGGCAAATATTTCTGAGGCCTAGGGTGGCGAAATGGTCAAATCCGCCCCTGGATGTCTGTTATCATCACAAGATCCGATTCCAATGAAGGAAGCGTTGAGTTGACGCTTATTGCGTCATCGAGATAAGCGCGCATTTCTCACCACCAATACTTATTACAAGATCCGATTCCAATGAAGGAAGCGATGAGTTGACGCTTATTGCGTCATCGAGATAAGCGCGCATTTCTCACCACCAATACTTATCTGATAAAATAATTTATGAATCTAACATTGCCATTGAAAACATGCAAACCTGTACTTTTTACAGTCTGATATGACTCTTTGGCTGTAATTCAAGACGAACTGCGTCACAAACTCCTGATGTCCTTTCTGGACCTAGTAACGACGAATATTCTTCCCCTCGATGCTAGCCAAAGAGCCCAAACCAGGAACTGAAATCTTTAAAAACTACTAATTCACCCCGTTCTTGATCTTTGCAGATGATGAAATACGGTATTGACTTGACCTTTAGTATAGAGCACTCTGGCCACGAATAGTGAGGATTTTGGCTTTTCTGCCGCTGCAGTGTAGGTCGTTGTGTTTCGACTATTGTTTTTAATGAGCTCAAAGATCTTCTTGTGGTCTTTGAGGGAGAGATGCAGGATGAGTGATCTGCCACTCTAAATATTTTTTGCTAATATTCGAAGAACATTAGTAAAATATATTAAGAGCTTATTTAGCTTTTAATGAGCGTATTGGCAACCCTGTAACTAGGGCAAACACTGAAATTGAAAACCTCCAAATCATCGTCTCTCTTGAAAAAATGCCGTGTCTTCAAAACAAAGCCACTCATATGTAAATCTTATGCTTTGTTTACATAGCCAAAGTAAAAAATTTGATATGAAACAACGGGCACGCCTGGTAACCCTTGCCCAACTTACCTATATTTTTAGCATCAAAAACTTCTGTTCATGGAAGCTAACGATTAATTGAAATTTACAGAATGTATTGGTCTTAAATAGGACCAGGTCTGATAGAAGTGATTTTGAAGTGTGGGCGATTCTGTACCAGTGGTGCCATCTTGAAAAATTACTAAAAAAGATAATTGCTTTTAGCCCTATACATTCTGATTCAATCGTTCGATTTTGACGAAATTCACACAGTAGAAATTTGGTTGCAAAATTTGGTTGGAGCTGCCAGCTATGATAATTTTGGTGTCTTAAATTTGAAAAAATAAAAATTTGGAACTGAAAACATTCAAACCATCGAATATCCTAAAAAATGTCCGTTCCTTACAATAAAACCAATCTGTATACAAATCTTATGCTTTATCTACACGTTCAAAGTAAAACTTTGGAAATTTCATGTCGGACAAGAACGGTAATCTTTTCCCAGTTAACCTATATATTTAGCATCAAAAACTTCTGTTCACGGGAACTCACGAACCAATAATCAGATACAACTGAAATTTACAGAATGCATTGGACTTAAGAAGGACCAGGTCTGATAGAAGTGATTTTGAATTGTGGGCAACTCAGTGCCAGTGGTGCTATCTTGAAAAATTACCAAGAAAAAAAAACTACTTTTTGCCGTATGAAATGTGAATAAGTTACCAGATTTTCATGAAATTGACACAGTGGCTGAACCTTCCTTGAAACTCTGTTTGATAGAAATTTGGTTGAAAAATTCGATTGGTGCTGCCAGCTATGGTAATTTTTGTGTCTTTGGTTTTGAAAATTCGCTCAGGAAAATAAAACTGTTTGCCCTACTAGGTGGGGTGAAAAGTAACCTCCTTGGGAATGAAAAAAATGTTTTTTTAAATTTTTTTTTTTAATTTTATTCAATGTTGTCCTCTTTTAGGTCGATACACTTATTCCAGAAATTTTCCAACTTTTTGATCCCGTCCGAAAAGTAATTTTCCGGAAGGCCTACAAAATACTCATCCGCGGCGTCGATGATCTGCTCGCACGAGCTGAATTTTTTATTGATGAGCCATCTTTTGAGGTTTGTCAACAGATAATAGTCCAAGAGAGCCAAGTCAGGCGAATAAGGTGGATGGAGAAGCAATTCGAGCCCTAAATCGTTGATTTTAGCCATTGTTGCGATGCTCTTGTGTGACGGCGCGTTGTCTTGTAAAAACAAATTTTTTTGGCTTCATGTGAGGCCGTTTCGCATTGATTTCGGCTTTCAATCGCTCCAATAATGCGCAGTAACACTCGCTGCTGATGGTTTTTTTCTTTTTTGAGGTAGTCCACGAAGAGTATGCCATGACAATCCCAGAAAACCGACGCCATGACCTTTCCCACCCATTGAGCCTCCCTTGGTCGCTTCTGAGCACTCGTGCCGGCTTCAGTCCATTGCTGGGCACTCATTCTGTCCTCTGGCGTGAAATAGTGGATCCAGGTTTTATCAAATCACCAATCGAAGCCAAAAGTCCACCCAATTCCGCATCAGCATGGCCAAACACGCTTCCGAAGTGCGCTCGCGTTCGTGTTTTTGGTCCGGAGTCAGCATGCGCGGCACCCAGCGGCAGGATAATTTTTTTATCTGCAGAATCTCACCCAAAATATGGCCTGTGCGCTTGGTACTAATCCTTGTGGCATCTGCTAGCTTGCGCATCTTCATTTTCCGGTCGGCCAACACCATTACATGTATTTTTTTGACATTGTCCTGTGTAACTGCATCGGAGGGCCTGCCGCTGCGGACTTCATCGGCAGTGGAGCTTCGGCCACCACGAAACTCTCGAAACCAATATTTCACGGTATAATCTGAAGGAGCACTAGCCCCATAATATTTATCCAACTTTTCTTTGGTTTCCTTCGCCGTTTTGCCTCTCAAAAAATAATGTTTTATGAGAGAATGAAAATGGTTTATTTCCATACTCAACATGATGCCAAACACGTCAAAAAAAATCGGCTGTAAAAACAAAACAAATGACTGTATCGCTCTGAAATTTGACATGTCTGCCTAAATATGAATGGACTATAAGGCACAATAATCTTTTTTGCGATTGCAGCGCATTCTGGTGCTCAAGGAGGTTACTTTTCACCCCACCTAGTATAACTTCCAGTGCAGTCATGAAATCAATACGAATTTCATACAATTAATGGAACCTATTATAAACATTATTCAGGCCAAATTTGGTTGAAAAGCCACGATAGGGTTGCCAGCTATTGTTGGTTTTGTGTTTGTTTGCAATATCTTTATTAAGCGGTTTTATCGTAGAATTTTCAAATGGTAATGATATTGTAGTGAGAATAAACAGCAAATATTAAGTTTTCGATTATTTGAAAAAATTTGCTGCAGGTAACCCTAAATTTCTTTATACTCCTATAACTTCGAATGTAATATAACAACGTGAAGCAGATGTGATATATTCTTGGCTTTGATACTGGCAGAAGGTTGCCAGCACGAGTCAGTTGTGCTACTTTTGTATCAATAAATGCTTACAGTTAGTATTCATACCGCAAACATTTACAATGAAAATAAATAACCAATGATTCAATTCCCAAAGTTCTGCAAATTTTTCAAACGCCAACTGCAGTTACAGTGCTGCAGACACTGAGCATTTTCTTCATTGATGTTATATGAGATGCTGCTTTCAAAATTTTGTGAAATAAGCAACTGATAACGAATATAATTAACCCGTGTTTTGCTCTCATAAACTTTGAAATTCATGCCAGTGGTAATATCTGAAACCTTCCACCATATGAGTTATAATGCATTCTTGAGACCAAAGTAAAACGTGGCGTTTGAAACAGTCTGGCTGTAATAAGCAGCTCATGTGGTGGAATATGCACTCAAAACCTGCACGATTCTTCTACTGTTCTTCGAACATTAGTGTTTCTAGCGGTTCTAGCCGTTTGGAGGAACCTTAAGGGTTTTTGTGAAACGGACGAAATGAAAAGAGATTGTTGCGTCTGGGCTGTTATCAACTCCCTTTTTTGTGCGCTGTTTTTCGGAAGTCTATTGAATTTCAGTAGTCAGTTTTGGTTTCAACCAACGGTGCTGTAGCTAATCTGCTTCTTTAGACACAGTCTACAGCTTATATGCTCACCGTTTAGGGTCTGCTGTCATGATAAAGATCTAAGCACGTTTCAATTTATACCTGGATGTTGATTCATGGCCATGCAAGATGTCTGTTAAAGCAAGAGTTGCAAGCAGGTTTCCGTACTTCCAAGCTCAGGTTTAACTTTAATTTATGAAACGCGTTTGCTCGATGGTTACCAAAGAACAACAACTTTATTGAATCAATTACTTTCTTTTATGCGAAATTAATGCTGATGTTAAGTGTACATTGATCAATTCATAAAAAGCTGATGCATACATGAAATGTTCTTTTATCGTGCAAGTACAATGAATAGTGTAAATTGCTGAATTGCGAAATTGACTGTATCGATAATTGATTGAGTTTATGCTTGATTAAGTACAATTTGTATACAAAGAAAGCTCTATGCACGTAATTAATAATAAATGATTGCAACAAATCAAATGAAGTTAAATTAAATTAATTAAGATTGAATGAATACATTGGACATAAATTTGATCTAAAAACTAATCCTTCTGAACAATGTCATTTGCCAGCGAAGATCTTTTATTTATTTTGGAGAGCTTTATTCTTTTTTTCAAGCATTTCAACTTGTTCTGCAGTAATTTTTTCTGCTTTCATTTCATCTACATATGTCCAATTTCTCTGAATTTTTTATAATTTGTGTTTTCTACCCGTAAAGCATCACAGAAACAAAGGAAATATCTATTTAACGCACATTTTATTATGAATTGCTTCAAAAGTGCATTATTCGATTATGCTTAGAATGTTTTGATGGAGAAAGCTGTTTCAAACAAATTTTGTGATCGAAAAACCTGCATACAGTCTATAAAGCAAATGTCATTACATAATCTGAGCAAAACTAAGAGGATATATCGATACGTTTGTTTTGTTTATAGAAACCCTTTCGTATAATGACGAACTGTTATATTCTTTACGATTCATCTTCAATTTTTTTAAGATATTATTAACTCGATGCAAATTTTACATTTTCAAATTTAGTATTTAATTTACTTCCATAGTTCTTCATTTATATTTTTTGCTAACACAACCTTTATACTCATCTCTTTTGTTCTTTTTGTAACTATCATAGAATCTGCTGTTTTTGAATTATTTCAACCAATTAGTGTTTGAATAGCTATTGAACAATTGTATGAAAGAATAAGAACCATACTATTGAACAATGTTAGCGTGTCATAATCTTATCAAAATTATTATCGTATCAAAATTTATTTAAAAGTTTTACATTTTCCATTTGATTTATAGCTTTACATATATATAGCATAAATAGTGTAATATTTTATATAAACAAGTTTTTTGTTTATTGGATTAATCGCCGGTTTCCTATATATCACACGAATTACCATGATTTATGCACATATTTTCGCATCAATCACATTAATATTTAGCAATACGAATTAAGAAGCTCTACGTGATGTATGATTGGTTGAAACTATGCAATCACGGCAGCTGTTTTACTATACTCGACGTAAGTGATATTTAGGCTTTGCATCAAACAATTTTTATGCGTGAGGGACAAATCGGGCGAAAATCGTTAGCTCACTTTTTCAGCTAGGATGTACATGAATATGTCTTCTGGTAATGTTTATAAAACAATTCCATGGCCATTACGAACGAGTTTGTGGATCCTATTAATTTTTTTAATGCTGAATCAAACTTAAAACGCTAGCTAATTGCTGTATTTTTTCAATAATCTTAACAGATTGCTATAGGTGTCCAAAAATAGTGATGATTGAAACGTACTCAGCAGAATAATTTCTTCATTACTCCAACTCTGTAGCTATCAGTCTAATTTTCTTGCGGATGCTTACTAATAATTACTTTGCCAAACTAACAATTCTTGCCAAATTGGGACATACAATGGACAATAAAAAAATGCTTAATCAGTAAACCACACAGACAGACCGACTGGCGAAGGAAGTCAACGAACTCGGTACATTAATTTATTTACGATGCAAATTAACTTCGATTTTAGTCGCGATATAACAGAAGAGCCCAGCATCGTATTCATTGGAGAGTCTGCGGCTACAGGCTTCATTTCTAAGCACACTACGACATTCAATAATGAAGAAAAGTTACAAGCAGGATTAGCGTTCCGATATATTTACTTCTGCTTACTGTTCATATTTTACAAAATTTACTGTATTTTTTTCATGTTTGCAGCTTTGTACGATTGCGGTAAATCGATGACTTCAAGGTAGAATAAAATGAACAGAAAAATACAAACTGGTTGATCTGGTATGGCTGAGGGCAAGGACGGTCAACGAAGCAAGTGGCTACTGGCAATGACGCTGAATATTGAATAATGCAAATAAATGGGCTTGGCTATAATTATGTTTTGCGTCTCCCAAGCTAATTATTTTTTTGAATAAATATAGGTTTGCTGTGGGATAGTAAAATTAATGAAAATGTTGCACTCAAGTATAAACTCTATGCATGCACGAGCTGAGCTGAGAAAATGTTTGCTCAAATTTAAAATATGTAAAAAAAAGTCTAGCGCATTAAAACCGCTAGTAAACTAATTTTCGAAGAAATTATCTTTGAGGAACTTAAAAATGTGTGAAGACGTTATACACTTCTTTGCAGTATAATATCAACCATTTCTTACTCAAAGGAACAAATATCATTTTCTGACAGCATTTCCTTTCACACAAATGATGAAAATGTTCAGTGCTGGCAGCATTTGTTCAACACAGCAGCAATAATTCTATCATAACATACTCGTGCTTAATCAATCTATCCTTTGAATTTCGTTTTCATCCAAGGACATCATCGAAAATTATGGCAACCCCAGACATAGTTTAATCAACCCCAGACATAGTTTAATCGCTGAAACTTTCGATGATATCCTTGGATGAAAACGAAACTCAAAGAATAGGTTGATTAAGCAAGAGCATGTTATGGTAGACTTATTGCTGCTGTGTTGGACAAATGTTGCCAACAATGAATATTTTCATCATTTGTATTAAAGGAAATGCTGTCAGAAAACGATATTTGTTCCTTTGAGTAAGAAATGGCTGATATGATACTTCAAAGAAGTGTATTACGTCTTCTCACATTTTTAAGTCCTTCAAAGACAATTTCTTCGAAAATTAGTTTTCTAGTGGTTCTGATGCGCTAGACTTTTTGCTATTTGTCTTGGTTTTCACAACCTGCAATTAAATATTCTTCTTGGAGATCCCCAACTTAAATGTAAAATGTAAAATTTTCTGGGGATACACAATAATAGTGAATGAAATCACACCTCATATATTGGTGTCACTAAAAACCAACTTGGAATCAATACCAGATAACATACGAAGTAAAGTAGCTTGAAAAGTTGGTAAGAAACACTCGTCTGAATTTTAAAGGGATACAGAATCAGGAGAAACAATCAGTACACTCACAATAAAAGATGCAAATCTAAATAGTAATGATCATGTAGATATTTATGGTTGGGCATCAGGCTTGATAACAATATTCTAGTGTACTACCGACAAAGAAAACAGACGAAAGGAGAAGATATGCTAGCAAAAAGACTGTAACTTCTAGACAAACGTTAGGTCTTGAAAGATATGTGTATGCTGTGATCATATTTGAGTTTCAAGTCAAAAATATTCATCAAGGTCTTTAAAATTGTAAAAGAGAAAATTCGCACAAGGAATAGTAAAACATTTTACATAATTTTTATTAAAAATCATTTGATGGCCTATAGATTTACTTAGAGCAAGGGAGTTCACTGAGTCTAATAGTCTAAAGACTATTTTACAACTGAAAATAACCATCAAGTGATTCAATAGCTCTAGACGTCTTGAAATCATCAGTAAACAGGAAGCAGGGAAAACAAATTACGGAAAAAGATAATATATAAATATTAAGAAAAATTATCGAACAAGGATAATATTTAAACCTGAATGGAGAAGAGTGAAGGGATTCACATTTACAGCACACGTGTGATCAAAAACATAGATTGATAATTAGGACAACAGTAAAACAGATTCTTTATAGGCTTTGAGCTATTTGAGAAGAAATCTATGGTCGAAAGTACCTAAAGCATCTGAGAAGTCTGCGCATACCACATTAATCAAATAAAAATAAAATTAAATGGAAGTAATTACGCTAGAGAAGATCATGAGATTTGATGAGAAAGTTAAATTTGCCCTTGATGAAAAGGAATGTAGAGTGGAAAACAACATATTGTTTACAATATTTAACCAAAGCAAGGAAGGAGGAAAATAAGATGTTAGTTGGAAATGTAATCTGAAATACTATAATTTGGATAGTACAACATGACAACTCTTGGCAGAATGGAAAAAAAGCCAGAAAAGAAGTTCAGGCTAAAAATAAGAGAGGAAGAGTCACACAAAGACGACGAGACTGATCTAGTGTTTTGATCTCGTCAGATCCACAACTGATATTAACATCAAGGTACTGGAGTAAAAACTCACTATCCGGAAGTTTTGTATGACGTCAAGGAAAGCAGAAAGCAAAACTAGGAATAAACTCATAAGATTAAAAATCTATGGATTTGGCTGGAAAAAGAAAACAAATCAAAACTATTTCTGATAAAACTTGGATAGATGGCTCTCAGCAGAAAACTTCCTTTAGAACATTCACAGTTTAAGTTGTTTCCAAGTAAGTTTTAGTAGAGCATTGTCTTAGATCACTCAACATCAATATGAATTTCAAAGAAAAACAAACAATATAAATAAATATATTTAGATAACGAAAAAAATCTTCAAAAGATACCCAGGTCAACTAACCACGGGCTATGTAAGATTTATACTCACTAAAAAAATCCATCTGCAAGCCACGAAGATCCGGATCGGAATCCGCTTTCGCATTACTTTGATCCGGTGGTGAGAATTTACCACAGCTTGGTGGTCGGTAAAGCGACCTTTCTCTCGCCTTGGGCGCAGTATTTTCTCAACATATGTTGAGACTGTATGCCAGTTATCTTCGTTACGCAACATCATGAGGCATGAGGCTGCTCCTCAAATTTGCGAACATTGTAAGCGTTATCGTGCTCATCCATATAGTACCGAAAGTATCGTATACTCACCGTACCTATTCTGTTAAGGTAATTTCTGAAATAGCCATGCTCCGTTAAGAACCCGCACATCTAAAAGTTTACCTCTAGGTGACCACGGCTGATCCAAAGGTCCAAAAGACCTATTAGCCCCGCTGTCGAGCGACTTTTGTTGCTAGCGTTCCAGCCTTATTGCCAAAGTTGGAGTGTTGGGGAATGTGCGTGTCCTAGAACCCATGTTTTGTCCGGCTCAGAGCGTATTAGGTACCTTTCTTTACGCTCTCGCGCAAGCAGATCTATCCAGATTACTCCCGCTACTACCAGCACCGCATCTTCCGACACCATACGGTGGCTACTGGCGATACTCAGGGCACCTCTACGATGGACGCTGGCAATACGCGCTCGCTTGGTTGTCACCATCAGCAGCCTTCGTCTCTTTTTGCCGGGTCCACTGATGTTAGCCATCAACATGCACAGCGTGCTGACGGCTCTCAGAGCATTTTCACATACCTTACAGATGTGACCCCGGTACGACAGATTAGTGTCCAGTGTCACTCCGAGATATCTTATCGACTTACTGGTCTAGACCTCTGCAAAGCCTACTGTCATCGGGATGACAGTCGGTATCCTCCGTTTTGTCAGCATGATGATCTCAGTCTTCGATAGTGCCAGCTGTAGGCCATTGTCGGCCATCCACCGTTGCGCCCTCTTCATGACTTGATTAACTCTGATTCGGGCAAACTCAGCAGTTCTAGAAGTGATTATCCCTGTCGTATCGTCAGCATTTCCAGGCGCAGTAGTCTATCGTTAACTCCTTACCGAGGGTAACTAAGTTTAAATTCGTTCGGAAGATCTTCGTTCAATCTAGTGGAAAGAGTGATTCAAAATGAGGTGCTGATTTGGTGGTCCAGGTTGCCCTTTGCAAATTTCATGCATTTACAATGTGGACATGAAGTATGGAACTAAACATAAAGCATTACGATGTACCAGTCAAATTTCCTTAAATTAGATGCAATATTCTAATTTTTAGGTAATATAAAAAACTACCGATTGCTTAAATAAACTTTTTCTTTCGGCAATCAACTGCTATGTGTGTGTAGATTTATTAATTCCATGAAACATTTGGTCTCTAAATTTCATAAAGGTTGGCACAAATATACAACTAGGGTTAAAAAAAGCAGCATTTTAATTTTCTTCAGAAATCAGTAAAAGGCATTAGACTAATAAGGAGCTTATTATACTGCATTATTAAAAATAATTTTGAAGGGATGTTCATACATACTAATTTAATGGAGATGTATTTGCTGTAAATCTTTTGACATCATCCAAATATGGGAGTTTGTCATGGAAGTCTGTAAGATTAATAATTTATTTTGAACTTCTGTCACTGATAGGAATCAGATCATATTGTCTGAAAAAACTATTAATTAATATGTACTCATATTAGCTACATTTGATTAAAATGCCAACTCATGCTCACTTGTCGAGAAAAGCTTGTAAAAGTAAATTTCAAATTAAGTGGAATCGAATCAAGCTAATGCCGGCCTACCAGCTTGTGATGTGAATTAAACAAATGAACCAAGATGTGGCAAATTCATTTGACAGGCACATTACATTAAATCTTGGATCTTACCAGTAGTGCAACTATGACTTGCTCAAACCTGAACGAAAACAACATAATGGCAGTAACTGTGTCGTGAATAACATGGTTAATGATATTTGACGAAGAAGCAAATGTATATTATAAACACCTACCTATCAGAAGATGATTTTCTTTCATTCCTCGGCCTAAACGAAGTACGTACATATACTTATGTACGTACATAACTTTCGCTTTAAGTTTTAGACATGATTATATGAAACCTGCGATTATGCAATTTGTGGATTCACTCGACGATGAAATATGTGTAAACAATTGGAACATTTTGTAGTTTGAATCTGACTGCAATTTGCGAACGAATGTAACAAGATGCAATTTTCAATCATCAAAATTGAGCAATAACTAAAGAAGCATACATGAAATTAGAAATAAATACTTTGCAAAAAGCCAAATATGTATTTATCCCGATTGATATAATATTGTATTCCAATTTATTGATGACTTTCTAAAAAACAGAGGATTTGTTAGAGAGAGCTGATACTGCAATGAACATAAGTAAAATATGTTTGCATTTAGTAAATTTCGAATTTATCGCGGGTGCCAACCCTTGAAATTGTCTTTGCAGCCTGACCTTCATAAAAAAGGTCCGTCAAAAAAATCATTAATGTAAGAAATGGCGGACTTAAGGTACAGTTTTTCAACTAGTCGAGATACTTTTCTCGACAAATACCTGTCCGATTGCAAGACGCGACCGACCTTTTATAACGGCCAGGTTTGCAGACATCGGATCGAAACGAAATTTACACAGTGAGCTGATCGACACGTGCAGCAAGTTTGAGTTACTTTCAGTATTGCCAAAGGGCTGTCAGGCTTTTTATCTTGTTTGTTTCAAGAGAATTTCTCAGCCTATTTTCACATGATAAAGCATTTAATTTTTGCTGGTGCTAACTGTCAAACTGCACTGCAGTGCACTTTTAGCATTCCAATTAAAAAACTAATGATATATTATTTGTAAATATTCTTTTAAAATCATCATCTGCTGTGATTTTAAAGTTATGCAAGAGCTCACCATCAAAATGAATAGATTTAAGGTCGCAACGTTATGTACTAGCACACCAAAAGTTATTGCAATTTTTATCACAAACAATATGAGACTTTATCGAGGAACTGATTTAGTGACTCCATATATAGGTAGAGTTGAAGCGAATAAAAAACTTATCAAACTGTGAGTCAACGCTTTAATTTTAATTTATAATAAAAATTCTCTCACCATTCAAAATCAATAATCTAATCTTACTTTGATTTAAAGTATTCAGTAAACGGATGAAACGAATGAATAAAATAGAATTGCATTTTCTCTTTGTATTCAGAAATGTGGTGGTTAGAATTATCTATTATCATGCTAATGCAAAATGCGATCGGATTAAATCTAACTCACCAGTGAAATTGTTGAATACGAAAAAAGTGCAGGTTAAAATGGCCATTGGTGTTATTTATTCGTGAAATTTAAACTCTTATATGCAATATCTGCAAACCCACCCACAAACTCTGCGGAATTGATGCTGAATGAATTTTTTGATGCTGTTTTCACTTTTCAGAGCAGCGAAAATGTTACTTTCGGATGATTCTGAGCCGTGATCTGATAGACGTCACTATTTGCAATAGCTTTCTCTTTTTTCTACATCACCGAAAAATTTACGTAAACGTTTCGCTTTTTCGTGGTTTCGTGAAGTTTTATAAGCTCTGCATAATTAATTATTTTTTCCAAAGTTTACACTATTGTCCTATTTTTCGATATTAATGTCAAAAATCCAAAAAAATAAGTAGGTTCGTTAAATATATAAAAGAATAGCAATATAAAATGTTAACGAGCTATCAAATAAGCACTGGAGAGCTAGAAAATTGTTAGTTATCACTCTGCAACAACGACTTTAAATGGTTGGTTGAACACGCCATCATTTGCTTTTCGAAAGCGACACTTGGCCAACTTCTTATTTTGCTTATTGATACTGCATATTATTCCTTAGTAGATGTCTTCGTGTCTAGTGAAACATAAGCGGAATAATACTGATTGACTGAAAGAAACGTTTATTTATTTGTTATTGTCTGCATCAACCGATATACGAAAGTGGGGTGAGAAGTTTCCGGCCTGAAGCAACTAAGTTTTCTCTATATTTGAAAGAACAATCTGTGACGAGTTTACAGGGGAAATTTCAGGACAATTACTCTTTTAGTATTCGTTTGGTTGCCTATTGATTAAGTTTTGTCGAGTACTTAAGTGAAAATGGAAAGACTGAAAAAAGTGTGGTTATTAAATAATTCCATTTGAAAGGCTTAATACCACTTCTCAGCGATTTTTCCAAATGGCACCACTGCCGCAGTTTTGCTCGTTTTTCAAAATCACTTCTATCAGACCTGGTCCTAGCTAATTGCAACATGTCGTGTAAATTTCATATTGATCGCATTATTTGATCGTCAGTTCTCGTGAACAGAAGTTTTGAGTGCTGAAAATAGAGGTAATTTGATCACGGGTTGCCGTTCTTGTTTACCACGGGATTTTGAAAATTTTTATTTGACTTTGTGGACAAAAGTCTAAATTGATCAATTATTTGATTGTATTTTCAAAAACAACCATTTTTCAGGAAGATCGATGATTTGCAGGATTTTTTTTCAGGGGCCTGCTGTAGTTACAGAGTTGCCCGCACAGTCTTGAATGTCCATGGTTGATAAATTTTAGTCTACATCAATACGCTCCAGAAATTTTACGATGATTTGTTGTTTTTCTTAGAAGTTATGACAAGTCGAAATTAAAAAAAAATTTTTTTTGCATATTTTTAGACACTCAGCACCTACACAAGGTTCAAAACTTCCAATTCTTTATCATTTACATACTTAAAACATAATAAGTTTTCATTTATAATACTTTTTTTTAACAAAAATTTACACTACTTGGAAACATAGGAGTACTTGAAAATTCACCGCCGCCAAAAGGTTTAAGATATCTGAATTCTAGCAAGTCATGAATCTACCTGTTATATACATCTATGTGTCCGCAAATTTCAGCTCAATCGGATCCTCCACTCTAGAGATTATCTCCCTTAATCATTTTGATTATCTCCCTTAATCATATATATTTATATATAAATACATATATATATCTATATATATCTATATATATATATATATATATATATATATATATATATATATATATATATATATATATATATATATATATATATGACGAATTTTCGGCGAAGCGAGTTTAATACTAATTTTCTTTGAAAATTAGTAAAAACTTATCTTGTTGGCTGATAACTGCATCAATTTAAAAAGCATCACACTTGTATTTCTGCTCTCTAGCACAACTTCCGTGTTACATTCAATGGATCAGGGGGTTATCCATGCCTTGAAGTCAAATTTTCGGAAAAATTTAGTTTTGAAAATCATCGAGAATTTAGAAACAAACACAATTGTCAACATAACTATACTCGACGCCATTATAATGATTTATGATGCGCGAACCAAACTTACTCCAACGACTATACAGCACTGTTTTAAACACGCCGGATTCATAACAAAAACATTGGAAGGTCTACCAATTTTTTTGTAGATTTAGACGATGATGATGACATTCCCCTTTCAGCTTGGGTAAGAGCTGTAGCCCTTCAGTTGCCAGCATCAAGTGTTGACATCGAAGAATATACTAACATTGACACTGACGCTCTCACATGGGAGGAACCGTCCGATGAACTTATCGTGCAAAATATTATCACAAAAGGATGTGAGGCAGTCGAAGAAGAAGAAAGTGGTGACGATGATGAGATCGAAGGGGTGATATCGACTTCTAGCATCGAAGAAGCTCTCAAAGCTGCAGACACTCTTAATTCCTTCATACATTCTAGTTACGAAGATAACGAAACAAAATTAACAATGTCTCGTCTCAATAACTTAATACGTTATTCTTATTACAAGCCAAAAGTCAATCAGAATCAGACAAAAATTACAAACTTTTTCAGCTGCTAACATGTGTCCCATATTATGTAATACAGCCTGGCTTCGTGTTTTTCAATAAATTGTTTTTTCTTGTGATAACATCTTGTGTATCGTTTGTATTTATTTTAATATGTGCTTTGCTATGTAACCAAGTATTACTAGGGGTAAAATGTATAGGCACGTTTCGAAAATCGCTTATCACGTCGTCCGCTTAATACGACGGCAAACGTGCAGTCCCTTGGCCGTCACTGTAAGCGGACTCTACTGTATCATCAAAAAATTTCAGAAAAAAAAATCTCAGAAACGCGCCATCCGATTGAACTGAAATTTTCAGGACACATTGGTGTATAGCAGAATAGTAACAAATATCACTAAAAGTTATAAATCTTTAACCTTTTGGCGCCGGCGGGCACTTTAAAGATATTTTAAATATACCAGTTACTCTACCAACTTTTGCAAAAATTAAGTTCATGAAATGAATTTTGAATGTGTTTTTAATGTGAATATGATAAATTTTTTGAAATTTTCAACCCTATGTGTGCGCTAGGCGCCTAAAATGAGATTGGGAAAATTTGAAAATGTTTGAATTGCGATAACTTTTGACCAAATTATCAGATCATTATGAAACTTACAGGACGTATTGATATTACTAAGTTATAGACTTGTGTACGTGCTGGCGACCCTGCAGCTACGGCAGGGCATATTTATTTTATTGCACTTCATTCATGAAGCATTTTTGGGGAGGTTGTTTGTTTTGGCACATGATGTTTGCATCATTAGCATAAGCCAATTGGTGGATGGGTTTAATGCGAATAGTGCCCCTAATGTTCACACCGGCATCACTGTTTCAAACAAGAGGTTGTAGAAGATGCAGAACAGACCGTTGATATAGAACATTGCTAATGTTGAGTTCTTGCGATAAGGATCCAAATGTTGATAATCAGTTCATCAAAGTATTCCCAACATGCCCTATATCAGATTTTTCTTTGGAAGCTGAACAGCGTGGTGTGTACTGCCTCATGCCGCTCAATCGTTGATAAAAGTTCCGTCTTTAGTGTGACTGGTGCATGGAATGCTCGAGTTCACCAACCAGTTTTCCTTCTCAAGCTTGCATTTTGCATCGAAGAACTCATTTTTCCAATCACTGAAAGCTAAGATAAGCCTTTACGCGTGATCGTTACGGCTAAAAAAATGTTCTTAAGCCCCCACTGCCTCTAAGATATTAGCAAATAATTCAACGTCGAATGGTCCTTTTAACAATAATTCCACTCGTAACAACTCATTTACACCACGACCGACTGATGCTCCCGTTTCTTCCCCCAAATTGCCATTATTAGCTCCCGATTATTTTCTAGTCATTCGGCGCCTTATGTCGCCTCTACTGACAACTACTTCTGGTCAAAAAACATTCAAATCTGTTAGGCATTTACTATCGTTTATATTAGTTTGGTCTATATTCTACCCAGATCGGACGAATTGGTTTACAACCAAAATAATATTCTTAGGAGATTTCTATTTTCAATTTTAAACGTTTCGTCCTGAGAGAACTGTCCAACCCTTAGGCTTCGAAAATTTACCTCCCTATGAAGTTAGAATGGTTCATTTAAACTTTTTTCCACTTGCATCCAGAGAAATGATGATATCGGTCTAGTTCACATTTGACGTCTTTAGAGGCGTTATTAATGGTGAATTCCTGAATAGTAAAATGGTGATAAATATTCCCGTAAGGAACACAAAGTTCAACTGTTTGCTGATGGTATATCCATATTCCAATCTATATGAAGCTAATGAGCTAGTAAATAGATGCTGCAAAACTTTCAATGCCTTTAGTAAGATTTATTTCCCAACGATTTCCAAATCATCCTTCAAATCCTCCCTTACCCATGCCATTTGTACCCCGTAATTTTTAAGCTCTATGTAAATTTTGTGTTTAACTGTTATTCATTTATTTGACTGTCATTTATTTATTGTCTATTTCTAAATTATTCATTCACTTACTTAGTTATTTATTTGTGCCTTATTTGTTTTATTGGGATTGTATTCGTTTGTAGATTTTTTTTCCTTTTCTTGTTTTAATTTGTTGCGTATTTAAATTTATGCCTTGCTTGCTAATCTAAAGTCCAACATATTTATGGTCGTACCAATAATAGCGAATTTCCTATGTCTAGCCGTCTGAGCTTCAAATATAGGGTTCTTCGTCTGCTGGGACACTGCAGTGTTGAAGAATATGAGGTTACTGATGCCATGGAGGAGTAAAGCTCAACGAACCAAGCCCTTAACCCGCCTTAAGTGTGCCGACCGTATCTGCACATTCCATTTTTCAGAAATGGGTAGATGATGCCCACAAACAGGGATGAAAATCTTCTGATGTGGCTAGCCACACGAAAGTCTTCCTTTCAAAGCCTAACCATGAGCCCTTCTCTATTTTACTGTTGATGTCATCCAGTAAAGAATTCTAATACGAATATTCTTCGAAAACCAATAAAACCAGCACCATGTATTTCCCATCGCATATAAACTGTCAGTATTGCCACTCTTGCAAAATAATTTAAAGTTCATAATTATATTTCTTTGATTGACCACTTAACAAAATTGAAATTTTCGCTTTCATTCTGATATCCGTTCACTATATCCTGATATCACTAAAAAAACCAACCTTCGTAAATTAAACAATCATTTCAAAAGAATCCGCCCTCTTTGATTTATGTCAGCAATCATCTACGGTACAGGTGCCATATTGTGACTTTGTCAAATGTCAATGTCAAATAATAGATTTAGAGTAAACTTAGTTTACACAAATGTTTATGAATAGTATAAAATAGCATTTCAATCTTTAAATTTCCGTGAAACAAATTGCAATAAAACCGTTAATTCCATTTTACAGATATCGACGTATTCCTTTTAATTCGTCGTCATAAACCTGAACCGCTAAAGTAGAGTCCGCATCAGGAAGCAAAAACGAAATGATTATTCCAACGAAAGGGAAATCGACGAAATTATGTAAGTTTTTCGATTCTTCTCTTTGCATAGGTATGTCAAAAATCATCGTTTTTTTTTGTTTAATGTTAAGTTCGTACAACAATTGTTTCATGTTTGCTTGTGTAAGTTAAGGTCAGTGTCAAACAGTATTATAAGAGTTTATGATGAAATAGTTTCATGAAACCGCAGTTTTTTGTAGCCTGAAACCACTTACCCATAAGTGGACAGAAAAACCATTAAGGTGTCTATTCTACATTAGATAAAGCGATCTTATGATGCAATACATGGCCCACTTTGCCACATAATTTTTTTTCCGTGGAATGATGTACAAAATTACATTAATCTTAATTTGATATGCTGAACTATATTTGTTTAGTGAATGATACTATAGATGCTAGGTTGGTTTAATCTAGTCTTTAAGTTGACTAGATTGTAAGATACGGCGCGGGGAGTGCTTCACCATGCGCTCTCCCTTTTCTGGGGCGATCGTGGTGGTTGTTAATAGGTTTAGTTTTTGCTTCTCGGCATCGGATCGGGGGTGACTCCATCTGGTAGGGTCGAGGAGGATTCGTGCATGTTTACTGTGAGCCATTTTTCAACATACCTGAAATAAGTGTGCTAACACTGTGAATGTTTTTTTCAGTGCCACAAACGATAGTTGACAGACCTGTAAAAACTGTGCCAAGGAATCAAAAACACATATTTGTATATTTATACATGTACATATGGGCAGAAGGAGGACAAAAAACTCTCTCTCTTTTCTGCATGCACCCTGTGATAAAATATAGTCAATTTAAAAGATATCAAACAGCGTTTGAAGTTAAAAGAACAAAAATACATCACAAAACCTAATCCATGATATTCATCCTCTCATGCACATGCAAACTATTTGGTCCAAAAATAAAAAGTGCAAATTTAGAGGTCTCACAATCGCCTCGTTAGCCTCCACGGCACTATAAAAGTGCATCGTCAGCTTGAAAAAGTATCCGACGACCATGAACAATCTGAAGATAAATTTACAACACTCTTTATGTAATTAAACTCCGTTGTTACGGCAATGAGATATACAATCGATTCGATACTCAGTCGATAATAATTTCTTTGATTTCATTATTAAAATGCTTATCTGTTTTGTATCTCTTTCAAATAAAATTATAAGCAACAACAATAGCTGCAGTATTCAAAATTAAGCTAAGATGCTTTCAATTCGAATTATATGCATGGCGAAATATTTTCGTTGCAAAAAATAGCAGCGCGTTAAAGTTTTAATGAGGCCGAGTACTTGAAAGTGTTTTGTGTGGTTAAGTTTTTTTATTGAGTCAAAAGTAAATTATAAGTTATATAAGCATACGGTTAAGGGGGTAGTACCTGTTAGAATGCTAAAAAACAGCCTAACTTTCAATATTTTTTTATTCACCTCCTTTATTTTGTATAAATTTTAAACTTTGCATGGGTAAAAAACACGCTTTGAAGATTACAAAAAAAATTATTTTTTTTTTCATTTTTCTACTTATTTAAAGTTGACGTCTCGAAAAATGCCTCGTCATACTGCGGACAGATAATCTCAGGAATGAGGAATCTGAAACAAAAAAACCAAACCGCATTTTAAAGACGAATGTTTCTTACGCGGTAATCTAACACAATATTTTTAAAAAAAATGATCAAATAAAAAACTGCCTTTGTTTGAAAATATTTTTCGAACAATCGTAGTTTTTTTCACTTTTTTGGATTAACTTTTAGCCTATATTGTGGTAGATTACCACACAAGATACTTGAATAAAGTAGTGCACTAAATTTGACTTAAATCGGTTTGGTCAATCCGGAGAATAAGTGTCCGTAGTTTGAAAAAACGTTATTTCGAGAAAAACGCGTTTAAAGTTTTTTTTTCCATTTATTTATTGAATATTATTTAAAAAATATGTTTTTATCACCTACAATTGCTCAGTCTGCGATCCCTGGACCATACATAAGTATTCTTGAGTCCACATAAGCCAGTTGCTCTTGCAGTTGGGCAATTGTTTTTGCCAAACGCGCTTCATTTGCCGCTTTTTCTGCCTGACTTATGCGCTTTTCATCTTTTTTTCGCATTAATTAAAAGCAGCGGTCTGCCGTAAACTGCCGTAACTTCTTCATTATATCTTAATAAAATTTTGAACATCCTAATAAAATTTTGAGACGTGATTTCTGAAGGTATAATAAATTGAAAAATGCAAAAAACAAAAAACAAAAAACTGATTTTATGAAAATTATAACCGGTACTACCACCTTAAAGAAATGAAGAAAGACTTGATGTTAGGCCTATTGAACTAAACCTCATTATAGTACCCAGATTTTACATGTGAAAAACTGTAGTTGTGCATTGATTTTACTTATGATTTAACTCCAACCATTTTACGAAGGCCTTTTCTGTGTATCAATGGCGACTCAAAATTATTTCCAACGATTGATTCTCTTCGATTGAAGTAGTAAAGATTACTTTCTAAAAACCACAGGTAGAATACATCAAGTAGAAAATATTTCGAAGATTAAATCCTCACAAAAAACATTACCATAGGTGAATAAAGGTTAAGATCTGGCATTGCTTGCAACATCGGTTGCACGTAAAAAACATAGGTCAATTTGAACGAAATTAAATTCGGTTCCTTTTATTGTAAGTCACGATTATCTAGTTGCAGCTATCAATCTACTCATGCTTTTCTTTCTAACCTTATATTGAACTATTGCCGCAAAACCTTCAAATACAGATAATTTTTGTTAGCTTTTCAATCATTCACATTTGGCGTATTTAATGCTGATTTTCCGAAGTATTTTTTAAAAATTTATTTGAGTATTAAATGCAAATAATTGGCATAATTTCTTCTAAACAAAACGGGATTTATAAACTTGATCGCTGAAAAAGCAAATTTAAAATTATTTTTAAGGAGACCTTTTACTTTCTTAGTCTTCTTTGATAAAAACCAGTTGCTTATGAATAATTTTATCGCTAGAAAATTCTTTAATTTAACTCTCTGACAAGTATAAATCAATTATACTTATATGTACTACCCCCAATAATTAAGACTGTAAATGATTAAATACTGGGAAATGTCTGTTCCAGTGGACATCGATCAAACTATTGTCCAACCTTCTCCGATTCAAGTGTTCGAGATCCAGATCCCTGAAGCAGACATCATTAGGAAATGATGCAGTTGAAATACGAGTATATACCGTTGGCTTCAAACTGAACGATAGAGTGGAATGTGGAATATTTTCCATTGATTTAAATTCAAAGTTCTCATTCGGCATACCTGACCACTGCAGTGACTTTTAGGTGGAGAGGCTGGCAATTCTCGAAGACGTGAAGCGGACAACGAAAAAAAAAGTCGAGGCTCTGGATTTCGTTCATATTGTGCAAAATGATCCGTCTAGAGAATATGAACATGGATACGCATTTTTTTCTATGAGTTTAGCTGCTGAGCTATGAGGTTTTGAGTAATTCACCAAATTGATGAAAGTTTTTTTTGGAAGCCGATTCTGAGATTCGAAAAAAGCTGTAAAACATGAAACATAATGATTGGTATAAAAAATTAACTGTTCTTTTTAATTTTGAAATTCGATTTGAAAAAAAAAAGTTTTTTTTCCTGTGTTAAACCGGAAGTAAACACTTTAGCTCGTTATTTGATTAAAAAAAATAAAGCTTTAAGTATACTTATTTTATCATAAAATTTTTAGAATAGGATGGCCAGTAGTTAAGAAGGTAGGTGACTTTTAATACATAGACGTCGCATGAGGCTTGGTGCCAGGAGCTTGATTAGGATAGCTAGTGAGTGTGAAAACAAAACGTTTGCAATAAAACTATTATATATCACTTATATCACTCACATACAGAGGATAAAATATTAAACATTCGAATTGTTTTTTGTGGGATGATTAAAATTGAAAAACATTTTATTTCGACTAAGTGGTTTCGAAAGTAGGCACTGATTCTCATCAGACATCAGAACACAGTGCATGCCTGACTGATGTGACCACTTGTAGTGGGAGATTATAAATTTTATCTACGTTAGTTGTGATAAATTTTAACATCCTCGACTTATATCTGGCGATATCATTTACTCATAAAAGTTATTAGTTTGTGATCACGGTTCCCTTATTGTCTATAAATTAGCATAGACAACTTATATCGTCTCTAAAGCTTATCAAAGCAGAGAATATTTGATACGAGAAACTCGATCGTTTTGCGGAATAAGCCTCCGAAAGCAGAATCAAATCGAACTGTTTTATGTGGGATGATTCAAACTGAATTTTTTACTAATGTTCGAAGAAGAACATTAGTATTAAAATCACTTTGGTCAAAAATTCATATTTCTATATATATATATATATATATATATATATATATATATATATATATATATATATATATATATATATATATATATATATATATATATATATATATATATATATATATATATATATATCATCAAAAAATTTCAGTGAAAAAATCTCAGGAACGCGCCATCCGATTGAACTGAAATTTTCAGGACATATTAGTGTATATGCAGAATAGTGCCAGGTCTCAAAAAAAGTTAAAAATCTTTAACCCTTTGGCGCCGGCGGCCATTTTAGTGATATTTTTAATATACCTATTATTCCGTACACAAACAAGTTTTGCAAAAATAAAGGTAACGAAATAAATTTTGAACGTGTTTTACATGTGAATCGGATAATATTTTGGAATTTTTTAACCCCATGTGTGCGCTGGGTGCCTAAAAAGAGAACGGGAAAACTTGAAAATTTTTAAATTGCGATAACTTTTGACAAAGCTATTCAATCTTTACGAAACTTTCAGAACATATTGCTATTATTAAGCTTTAAATTTGTGTGGCTTTTAATGAGCGTGCTGGCAACATTGTAGCTAGGGCAGGCACTGAAAGTGAAAACCTCCAAATCATCGTCTCTCTTGAAAAAATGCCGTATCTTCAAAAAAAATCCACTCATATGTAAATTTCGTGCTTTATTTACATAGGCAAAAAATAAAATTTGATATGGTATAACGGGCACGCCTGGTAACCCTTGCCCAATTTACCTATATTTTTAGCATCAAAAACTTCTGTTTACGGAAACTCACGATCCAATAAGCAGAATTATTTGAAATTTGCAGAATGTATTGGTCGTAAATAGGACCAGGTCTGATAGAAGTTATTTTGAAATGCGAGCGATTCTGTGCCAGTGGTGCCACCTTGAAAAATCACTAAAAAAGATAACTGCTTTTAGCCCTATAAGTTCTGATTGAATCGTTCGATTTTGACGAAATTCGCACCGTAGCTGCACCTTACTTCAAACCACGTTTGGTAGAAATTTGGTCGAAAAATTCGGTTGGAGCTGCCAGCTATGATAATTTTGGTGTCTTAAATTTGAAAAAATAAAAATTTGGAAGTGAAAACATTCAAACCATCGAATATCCTAAAAATGTCCGTTTCTACAATAAAACCAATATGTATACAAATCTTATGCTCAATCTACACAGTCAAAGTAAAACTTTGGAAATTTCATGTCGGACAAGAACGGTAACCCTATCTCAGTTAACCTATATTTTTAGCTTCAAAAACTTCTGTTCACGGGAACTCACGAATCAATAATCAGATAGAATTGAAATTTACAGAATGCATTGGACTTAAGTAGGGCCAGGTCTGACAGAAGCGATTTTGAATTGTAGGCAACTCTGTTCCAGTGGTGCCATCTTGAAAAATTACAAAGAAAAAAAAATGCTTTTTGCCCTATGAAATGTGAATAAGTAACCAAATTTTCATGAAATTGACACAGTAGCTGAACCTTACTCTAAACTCTGTTTGATAGAAATTTGGTTGAAAAATTCGATTGGTGCTGCCAGCTATGGTAATTTTTGTGTCTTTGGTTTTGAAAATTCGCTCAGGAAAATAAAACTTTTTGCCCTATAACTTCCAGTGCAGTCATGAAATCAATACGGATTTCATACAATTTATGGAATCTATTATAAACATTATTCAGGCCAAATTTGGTTGAAAAGCCACGATAGGGTTGCCAGCTATTGTTGGTTTTGTGTTTGTTTGCAATATCTTTATTAAGCGGTTTTATCGTAGAATTTTCAATTGGTTATGATATTGTAGTGACAATAAACAGCAAATATTAAGCTTTCGATTATTTGAAAAAACTCGCTGCAGGTAACCCTAAATTTCTTTATACTCCTATAACTTCGAATGTTATATAACAACGTGAAGCAGATGTGATATATTCTTGGCTTTGATACTGGCGAAAGGTGGCCAGCACGAGTCGGTTGTGTTACTTTTGTATCAATAAATGCTTGCAGTTAGTATTCATTCAACATTTACAATGAAAATAAATAACCGATGTTTCAATTCCCAAAGTTCTGCAAATTTTTCGGATCGCAGCCCCAAACTCCAACTTCAGTTACAGTGCTGCAGGCACTGAACATTTTCTTAATTGATATTATATGAGATGCTGCTTTCAAAATTTTGTGATATAACCAACTGATAACGAATATAATTAACCCGTGTTTTGCTCTCATAAACGTTGAAACTCATGCCAGTGGTAATATCTGAAACCTTCTACCATATGAGTTATAATGCATTCTTGAGACAAAAGTAAAACGTGGCATTTGAAACAATTTGGCCGTAATAAGCAGCTCATGTGGTGGAATATGCACTCAAAACCTGCACGATTCTTCTACTGTTCTTCGAACATTAGTGTTTCTAGCGGTTCAGGTGCGCTAGAGTTTTTTTTTTAATTTTAACTAAGTGGCTCATCCCACAAAAAACGATTCGATTTAATTCTGCTTTCGGAGGCTTATTCCGCAAAACGATCGTGTTTCCCGTATCAAATATTCTCTGCTTTGATCAGCATTAGAGACGATATAAGTTATCTATGCTAATTTATAGACAAGAAAGGAACCGGGATCACAAACTAATAACCTTTATATTAAAAATTGTTAATGTTAATTTATTTAATGAAAAAAAAATTCTCGTTTATGAAATGAATATATTTCACAAGATTTACAATTTTACTCTATTTTCTTAAATTAGTTATTTTTTTGTTTTTAATTAGGGGAGGTGTTTCTACGATCAACTATTTCCTGTAGCTTCGGCATAATTTCTTTTCTGCTAATATTCTTGGAATTTTTCCTAGGTCATAAGCATTCCGATGAAATTACAAATCGAATGGATCGAAACATCGATAGCCGTACGGAGACATAATAAACACAATTAAGACTCAGTAACTTATCAACGAAAGTAATAGTCACTGAAAGCGTTGAATAACAACTCGAAAAATAATGGAAAATTCGAAATGGCTTGGCGTTATATATATTATATAGGCGTCATATATTTTGTTTAGGTTTTTATGGGAAAAAAAACTTTTTCAAATAAGAGATGGCGCTACTAATCACATTTAGATAGAAATTTTTGCTTTTTAGCCAACTAGCTGCACTAAACAAGCTCTCGGTACCATGCTTCATACGATTTGCATGTATTGAAATACACCTACCTCCTAAACTACTGGCCATTCCATTCTAAAACTTTTATCATAAAATAAGTACACTTTAAGCTTTGTTTTTTTTATAAAAATAAACAAAATGAACTTTAGCCAAAATATTCAAATAACGAGTTGAACTGTTTACTTCCAGTTTTACACAGCAAAAAAAAAAATTGTTTTTCAAATCTAATTTCAAAATTAAATAGAACAGTGAATTTTCTTAAACAATCAGTATGTTTAATGGTTTTTTTAGATTGTTTTTCGAATCTCAGAATTGGCTTCCAAAAAACCTTCCATCAATTTCGTCAATTATTCAGAAGCCCATAGCTCGGCAACTAAAACTCATGGAAAAAATTTGCGTATCCACGTTCATATCTTCTAGAAGTACCATTTGCTCAATATAAACGAAATCCAGAGCCTCGACTATTTTTTCGTTGTCCGTTTTACGTGAAATGCCCCAGAGCATTTGTGAAAATATGTATGTTTGTGTCGTATATGTATTTTCCGATTGTTTGAAGTCTGATTTTAACTTCATCCTGGAAACAACCTTCTCTCAAAAAAAGACTACCACAGCTTTCATTAAAGCTTTTCGAAGCGCTTATCACGAATCCAACAACAAATCACGGAGTTCATGGAACGTGCAAGCTGCTCAGCAGCTGGCCGATGCCTTGTCTAAGTAAAAGACTGATATAAAAACAGTAGAATGGTGTTTAAAAAAAGCTATGACTTATACTACAACTCTCATCCAAAACCCCATGAGCTCAACGTAGGCTTCCTGGCCAACCAAAAAATGAAGTCTACCAGCATCGGCTTTAAGGATATCAATGAAAATCTATGAATTCTTCCCGTGCGACGTAAAGCCTCATAAATGTTCACTGGTCTAAAAAGAGGTCTGCTAACGACGAAATACAAGCATATTACGAACAAATAGAGCAGACATATATGATGCTAACCCAAACTTTGTTGTAAAAATCATCTATCTAGATTTTAAACCTAAAATAGGTCGAACACCGGCATCCACGCATTATGCAGATACGCGTAATGCAAGATAACACTAATGGCAATAAACTGAGAGTCATATACTATAACTGTCAGCGTCTTTGTTTGCCCACTACTCTAATACTTTTTTTCGAATCTTTCAATTAATTTATGCATATCTTTAAAAAAAAATATGTTGTCTCTTTCGGAAAATTAAACCGAAACTGCGTCTTTCACTTCTTCATCGTTTGAAACTTCTTCCCACGAAGTTCCTTTTTCAATTTTAGGAAAAAATAATAACTGCTGAGAGTCAGGGCGGTAGGGTTGAGTGATCTAAAATATCAAAGCCCACCGTATGCAGGGCAGCCAACGCAAAACGATTCTTGTGAACAGTCGCGTTGCTGAGCAGGACGAGGACAACTTTGTTTGATTTTCCTCTTATTGTTTTTTTTAATGGCTTCTTTCATCCGCTGTATAATTAAAACGTTGCTATGGAGACACCTTTATTATTAAAATCAGTCAAAAGTTTCCCATCTGAGTCCCAAAAAAGAGTCAAAATGGCTTTCCTAGCGGACTGCGGCTATAACTTTTCCAGCAAACAGTGACACCTTGAATTTTTTAAATTGCAGTGTGTCTTTTTTGTATCACTGCATAGAGTATTGTTTGGACTGAGGCTCATAATGTGGATTCATCATTCCTCAGTAACGATTTAACTCAATACTCCGCCCCCGTTCTCCCTGCAGAGTTCGAAAAACGTGCAACAACACTGCACGCGCTTTTATTTTCTCGGCACTCGCTTTGCACTGACCTTAGTCATGTCAAGATGATCGTGAGGAATATTTAACAGGGTAGTACCTGACCGTGAGTCATCTTAAAGTGAGTCCGTTCCATGTTAAGAAGGACTCTACTATTTGTAAATCACCTGGAAAAGAGCCTCCGTAAACGGATAGGGATGCCGACTTATTTGTTTGGTGAGGAACTTGATAACAGCGCGGTGCTCAATTTTCTCTGCATTTTAAATTTGCTTCCAGATTGAGTTGCTTGGTTGACGATAATTAAAAAAAGACTCGATTGAAATAAAATTTGCTTGTGATACTTAAAATGAGTGTTTAATTTATTTAATTTAAGTTTTATTAAACTCCTCATACCGCGAACTTAATGACTCACCCTCATAATATGCCCCAAACATAAGAAGATACACTGAAAAAAATCCACATAGCGCCCAGAGCCATGTAACATAGCGCATTATTTATGGCCCCATACGCCATGTACATAGTACTCTGAGCCATGCAATATGGCTCCCAGCACCATAATGTCAGAATCTACATAGCGCGTGGTGCCATGTTACATGGCGCAGCATTTATGGTGCCACACGCCATGTACATAGTACCCTGAGCCATGCAGTATAGCTTCCAGCGCCATAATCACATGGCGCAGAAATTATAGCCCCACACGCCATATTACATGGTGCCATGAACCATGTAATATGGCTCATGGCACTACAATTATAACTCGCAGCCATGCTGTGTGAGGAGATGTATAAATGTCAGCAAGCTTCTTGAAGTTATTTATCCCTCGGGAATTTTCAGTTCGGAGCATCGAACTGAGAAGACTCGTGGCGTTTTGTTGGAAGTGAACTGGATCATCTTCAGATGCACTGAAAAAACACATAGCGTCAGAAGTCATAATTTATAGACTTCTGGCGCCATGTACATAATCGATTTCACATGGTTCCACACGCCATAGTGCATAGGAGCAGACGCTATGCTTATAGCCCTCCACGCCATGTACTATAGTCCTCCACGCCATGTACTATAGTCCTCCACGCCATGTACTATAGTCCTCCACGCCATACAGTATAGTCCTCCACGCCATACAGTATAGTCCTGCACGCCATGTACATGGCGTGGAGGCCTATGTACTTTTCGCCATGTATTATGGCGTGTGGCGCCATATTTTATCACAATCCCTAAATCGACTATGTACATGGCGCCAGAACTTTATAAATTATGGCGTCTGGCGCCATGTGTTTTCTCAGTGTATAAACGTGCAGCAAATAAAGTGGTATAACTTCATTGAGCACTTTCTACAAGATACTCCCCTGTATCTTGCAAAAGTGGACAGTGTCATACGCCAAAGCTACTATTGGGCAGTATAAACGTCGTTTCATCTCAGGCAAATCCACAATCGATCAAATTTGCATTTTTAGCAGAGATTGAAAAATGTTTGGAATTCAATATTCCACTTTACCATCTATTTGTAGACTTTAAGGTCGCCTTTGGCAGCATAGCGAGGCTTAAAATCCACAAAAAAGTAAAGTGAAGCAATTGAATGATAACCTTTTGTCAGGTCTAGGGGTTGAAGCTGGTAGAGAGCTTCATTCGCAAATTCGCACACAATATGACTACGAGTGTGGAGTGATTAGCTCCACGACTCCCTTTGCTGCTGCTTTATAAAGTAAAGTAATCCCACGACAACCCTCGTACGGGTCTAGGGATTGAAACTGATTGAAAGCTTCATCACAAATTTACAATTAATGTGAATACGAGTGCAGGGTGATTAATGCCAAGACTTACTTTACCCGTGATTAACTCAAGTACCTATTCAAAGCTAGGTAAGCTCAAAACTGTGCGGGGTCTCTCGTCCGAACCTAGATTCGAACCAAGGTCCCCACATACAAGAAGCCAGTGCTCTGCCTGAATAAAGTAGTTTGCTTCCTCTGGATGAACTAGTCTGCCTCTTCTTCAACTTGGCATTAGAGAAAGCAACCCGCGCTAGGACAGCTGGTGCGTTAGAAAGAAAGCTATTGTCACTGAATCAAGCTAGATGCTAGCTTACGCAGATGATATTAAATAATTAGAAGATCCAAATTAGGTGTACGAGAATGCATCATCCATTTCGAGCTGGTGGAAAAGAACTGGAGCTACATATAAATGAAGGAAAGACGAAGTGCATTGTGATATCATAATAAGAACACCTAGAGTTGGCCAAAACATCAAATTAGTGTAATGTACATTTGAAGTAGTGCAGTTCTTGAGTCGATAATAGCAGCCAATAGTAATATTGACGGAAAAATACGTGGGTGGCTGCTCAAATTCAACAAAGTCTATTACAGTATGTCAAAGCTCTTCGAACCCCGAAATTATACCCACTCCTCAAAATACTGTTGTAGAAAACTATGTATGGTCTTGTCAATACTTATGTAGGATTTAGAAACTTCTGTATCCAGCAAAATACACTCTGACCTCTTAGCAGTGATTGAGAGGAATGTTTTGCCTGCAAATGTGAAGAAGGGCAATTTTGGAGACACAACGATCATGAGTTGTACGCGTTATACATAGAAACAGATATAAACACAAACATGAAGCACGGTGGACTCTGGTGAGCTGTAAGTACGGTTGTAGTCAATACGCTAAACTAAATTGAAAAATTAATTTGTTAGTTAGACAATATGCTACTATAAATTTCTAAAATGTGAGGAAAAATCGTGCTTAAAATCATCAAAATGAGTACTGAGAACTTGAGCCTTTGATATGGTTTTTTAAGTATCCCTGTAGGAAAAATGGTAAGACGTCACTTGAGAATTGATTCTGAAATAAAGAAAAAAAGCACACAATCTCAAGACCAATTACCTAGAAGTAGTTATGAATTGTATGCTGAATGACTTACGGAAGCTACAGGGATTGTTCACACAAACACTTAGGTTTAACTCTTAGCATTAGTCATACGATTGTGCGCACTTATCGGCTGAGAATAATCTCAATATCTATTCATGCACATGCATTTCATCAGAGTTCTTGATGACTACACTAAATTTTTCATGACACAGCCAATAAGTGAGCATAAACGACCTGCCATTTCGTTAATGATAAATACTGTCAGTGGCTGTGTCGGTCACTCAAAGTAATTAGTTTTTAAAAAATGGAGAAATTCAAACCGTTTTAAGTGTATGTTGCCTTTTTTATGTTCTAATTAATGAAGTTGGAGTACAAACCGCCCAGAAACTACATTAAAATTCTTCAAATATATCGAATTTATATTTGACATCTCAAAAAATTGCCTTCTTCCTTTTCAATGCGAAAATTGACTTTTTACAAGGGTATTATGTATTATATCGGATAACTCTACATCAATAAGAATAAACTACCAAAGGTTGATCATCATTAGCGATTTGCTTAATTGCAGATTGTTAATGACCAAGTAGTGTAGTGAAGATAGTTGTGGGCTAAGTATTGTAAGATTTATACATTTAGATTAAAGGTCAACGGTAGAGATGAGCATAAAGATTGTTATAGTATGGAAATAGTACACTCAGAAAAATATGTTTCCGAAAATCAAAGAAAATATTTACTTGTTTACGAGATGTGAAATCTTCCACATATCAAATAAACTTTTATTTGATATCAGTAATTTGTATACATATCATGTAAAAATTTGTTACATTCAACGGAATACAATTTTTGCTTTACCTTATTTCAAGTAAGTAATTTTCCTCAAATCTTGTAAATTATGTCTATGAATTTAGTAAATTATATCTACAACGCGAACATTTTTTTCCATGTTTCAACAACAGCCACGCTTCAATATTCGACGAAAAAATAGATAGTTTTTCTGACTTCTACCAACTTTTCCTCTACACAAATAAAGGGTCGATAGCTTAGCTCGCTAACGTGTCAGTCCAAAGCAGCGATCTACCGCTCGTGGGTTCGAATTCCGCCGGGTTGGATGACTTTGTTCGTCTTTAGTAGTCCTAACTCCATTGATTAAGTGTCACATTATAGCTTAAAGTGGCGAATAGGCATGAATAATACTAGCGCTACAGAAAATAAGAAAAAAAATGTGGCACTTAAAAAAAGGAAAAATGGAAAAATTGATAATTACTATTTTTTCTACTTATTTTTTATTTTTTCATTCCCTTCAAAGTAAGCCACTCTTATGATATGAAGGGAGGAATAGTTTTGGCGTGCCAACAGCATGCGATGCTTTCAAAGCGGTCGCCCATCTAAGTAGTACCGCGTCCAGCACAGCTTAACTTCGGTGATCGTACGTGAACCGATTTATGCCAGATGCCAGATGTTCTTGAAACTTAATCAAATTTTACTCAGGGCAAATGCAATATCAGTGCTTTGAAATGAATAAATTTCTTTCTTTGCATTGAGTAAATATTTCTTTGACGCAGAATCATTACCAATTTTTTTTGATAATGTGTTCATTTTTCTTCAAAAAATAGAAGTATTTTTCTGAGTGTATATAAGGTGAGTTTAGAATAAAATCAAATCAGTATCAACTTGATTGTAAGCATTTTCATTACAAGGAATGAACTCACCCATTAACTCGCTTAAAGACCCATTCCTAAACCACAAAATATATTTAAAAGTAAGGATTCAACATTGGTCCAGAGTTTTGCCTAAGCCAATTGCGGAATCTCGAAATTAAAGAGGAAGTTCATAATATCAAGATCATATATCGGCACCGCGACAATATACCAGATTGAACAGGTATTTTACCACAAAATCCAGTGGATTAACTTTAATACCTGTTTTTCAATATTATTTTCTCATTTGGTGACAGCACAATGTCTATACTTCAAAAGACTTCTTCGGAGGTACGCTAGACTCAAAAGCTGCTACTAAAGCCCACATTTGCAAAAGTTTAATCAGCTATTTATTATAACGATTTGTAAACAGCTTTAATTAATACAAACGATTATTGCTAAGCAAAATCAACAATATATCGCTGCAGTTGCTGTTAAGATATATGATATTTCTAGTGTATCTCAAAAGAACCTTTAGTTTTCAGTTTATGGGTGAGCTAATTTATCCCATTGGCCAATTTGAAGATTTTCACTTGCATCAATTTCAAAAGCTTGCTCGACTTTTCCTCCTTCGTTATCATAACGTCAGTGAGCCAATGAATTAATTAAAACAAAGAAGTCTGTTAAAATTGTCTATTAAAAGCAACTTGCGTTGATGAAAATGGTAAAGCTTTTATGTTATGACTTGAAGTTATTATTTTAACTGCTGATTGTTTTTTTAGTTATATTATTAGAAAGCTGTTTCTTACTGCATCATTGCCTTGAAGCAAATTTCTCACAAACAATAAAGTATAGCCACAAAAAAATGCCCTATAATTTTCTCATGTTCTTGCATTCGTTCTCTATACAGCGAGGCAAATCAGTTCGTTTTGATTTATTTTATTTATGACAGTTTGGCACACTTAACATGTTTCTCAAACAAATTGAGAATTCAGTGAAATAAAAGATTACCTAAAATGAAATTTTCGATGTTATAATCAGGGGATATTTAAAGTTGAATCTTTCAAATGAAATTTATCAAAAATATGATGGCTTACATGTGCTCAAATATATGTGTTGCTTAAAGTAAAACTTAGCCTAATGTCTTCCATAAAAGCGTTGTTAATAATTACATTTCATGAAAACCTGTCCTAGAGAAAATGTAGCCAAGTCCGGCCGGGCTCCTGTTAGATTCATCATTAATGCAACAAATGGCATCCGACTGACCCTCAAAAGCTTCTAATAAGCTTTTTTTACGAAATCATTACTGAATAGCATACATTCAGGAGCAAAATATGTACAGATGTATAGTATGCAAAATAGATATATCTCGCGTGCATTCCATGGTGCCCATACCCCTAATAAAGCTTAAAGTTGTATCATCATTCTCAATTATTTTTGCACACACCGTAGAGTCAACATTCATTTTTGTTACTATGCGTGAAATTCCACTGTTGCAATTAAATACTTTGAACTTCAGATTCTAGTAAGTACATTCAAATAAAGATACACATAAACACGCTTTTGATATCAGAATATTCTTGATTATAGTGTGGCAAGTGACTTAGGTATTTACATACAATTTAGTAAACCGATATTAACATTTTTCCCATGGGATGCACAGTTTCGAAAGATATTTCCTGAAATTGTTTTAAGATATTTTTCAAGTTTTTGAATAGATTATAAAGAATTTAATGAGAGACCTTTGAAACTGTAATTTATGATAATAAAATAGAAATATAATAACGGATTAATTATCTCACAGCGAAACTGTTTAGTTCAATTGATATCAAATACACCCAATGACTGTTGATTCTCACCGTTTGGTCTTTAATTTGCTTATTTTTTTAAATTTAATCTCGTACAAAAGATCAAAGTGCTTTGAAAATGAGACTTTGTTTTGATTCATGCCACTTTGTTGGTCGGTGTATTGATGTAACTGCGTATTTATATAAAAGACATATTTTATTTCTCCGCCACGTGGAAGTTTGTTTTGATATTAAATCTTACTATGAATTTTTAGGAAAAAGTACCTTCAATTTATATTTTTACAAATATTCTTAGAATATTTAATCGAGCAATGAATTAAGCAGCTGTTTCCATTAACTTTTATCATTAACTTAGCCTTACTTTTACCATTAACTTAACCTTACTGTTGAACCTTGCACTTACAATGCTTTATCTTTGCCTTTACAGAAAGTATCCGTTCTCGGCTGTGGTGCTTTGATCAATTTGTTCGCTAGGTTGCTTTCAACGCCTATGTTTGGGATGTTATTTGTATTTTTGATTTCTGTAATGCATTTTGTATGGTTTATTGTTTAACGCAGGTTCAAATTATTTGAAATTTTTGATTTATTTTCGTCTTTTTTCTCGCCTTTTCTTTGGATGCCTCAACAAACTGACAATACTGACGGGGATCACCTTGAAGTATGTCCAAAGCCAGGTTAAGGTAGCTGGGTTTTTGTTAAGCCCTTTCAAACTCAATAGCTGCGTTAGAGAAGAAGATGCCATTTGAAGGGACACTCCGTGCAGATTTTGAGTGTATATTCCACCACACGTGCTCTTTATTAACACTAATCTGTTTCGAAGGCCATGAACTACATCGATTCAAAGACTGCATTAAAACTCATCGGGTAGAAAGGTTTTCAGGGCTACCACTCGCATGAATTTGAAAATTGAGGAAAGTGAAACACTTGTAACTTATATTCATTGTCTTTATCACACAAAATTTTGCGAGTGGCAACTCCTTTAATATTAATGACGAAAATGCGCAGTGTTTGCAAAACTTTACCAGCATTGCAATTCAAAATCTAACACAACTGCTTCACGTCTAAGCCTGTGAATTTCATTTTCATCCGATGACTTCATCAAAAGTTACAGGAATAGAAAAATATTTAGTACTGCCATCCGAAAAATCTTCAGAAATTGGAAAATTAAGACATTGCTTACTTTTTTTTCATTGTAGATGTTTGCAATATAAATATTTAATGGTAGCATCTGGCTCGAAGGTTGCAATAATGACTGATGATGGTAGACCGCTGTTAACACCAAAGTCAAAAGTAAATTAAATCTGTTTTACGTTAAGATCCGCTCACCCTGTGAATTCAGTTTCGATTCGAAGAATGCGTTGGAAGTAACAGGGTTCGAAACAGGGTTACCATCCGCAAGCACTTTCAAATTTTCTAAATTTTTGTATTTGTTATTTATTGTTACCACCAGGTCACAATTTATGGATAATATCGCTTAGTAAAGATATGAAAAAAATTACAAAACTACCATAGCTGGAAACACTACCATGGTTTTTCAACCAAAGTACTATCAAATTTGGTATACAATAAAGTTAATTTACTATATGAATTTCGTTGGGATTTCATTACTGCAACGGAAGCTGTGGAGCAAGAAGCTTAATTTTGCCCAGTAAATTTTCAAGATTCAAGGGACGAATTTCACTGAAGCTGGCAGTGATTTTTCAAGATGGCACCGCTGCCACAGGGCTGTCCATATTTCGAAACCAATTCTATCAACCCTGCTCCAATACATATTATTAGTTCCAATTCGTTCTGTGAATTTATTCCTATCCGACCGTGAGTTCTCCTGAACAGAAGTTTTTAGTACTCACAATAGAGGTAATTTGATGATGGGTTGCCGATTCTGTGTAACGCGGAATTTCGAAAGTTAAGTTTTAAGTTTTTAGAAAGTTTCGCAGCATTGCCTTCACGATCATCTCCAGTACGACCAGTCTGGACATAGATTCAACGATGTTGCTGAAACTCTTCAGGTGATTGTTGCCCATCATGGGTCACTGCAGGTCATCACCATTGTGTAGAGGGCAATGGTTGACAGTGGTGAAGCATGGAAATGGTGATGGCCAACGATGACTTTGAGAGCGGTTTTTCTCAACAAATCAAAGCGGGTCATCATGCGCAACCAAAAATGGCTCATTTAGTGGCCCAGTGTGTAGATTCAGCTTCTGTGATGGTGGCCACGATGGCAACCATGGCAGTGGCTCATCATAGGCTATTGCGTAGATGCGACATTAGAAGCTTAGCACATGCTTTGTGGCTATGGTCTCTATACGTCAATTGACTTCTGGGTGCAGCCCTTGACGGGTTTTTCTTCGAATTTTCATGGGTCTGACAGCTGATGTCCTCCGCTTCGTCAGCATGATGATATATGTGCTTTAGCTTGCCACCTGCTCGGTCATCTAAAGCTGCACTCTCTTGATGACTTGGTTAATCCTGAGTTTGGCGAATTTGGTACTTCTGTGAGTGATTATCGCCGCGAATTCATCATTGCATCTATGCATTACTGTATCTGTAACTATTACTGGATCTAAGCTCGTGCTGGTCTTTGGTTCGAATACATGTATGGACAAAAGATCGCAAACCGAATTTTGAGTTAACCTATTTTTAATTAGTTATCTGAGTTAAATCGGGGAACAGTGAGGCGTGAACCTAATCATTTTGCATTCATAAAAATTTCGATTATGAAAATCGAACCTCTACTACCTCCACTCCCCAAGGTCCCAAAGGTAGCTGCAGCGTGACATCTTTGCATTGCTATCTTCGTATAAATTTAGGAGTAAAAACGATCTAAAATAAGACAGAGATGAAGTGATCTAAAAGGCCACAAATTAACGGCTTCAATAATTAAACACTCTTTTTCAATTCATCACATATGCCAAATTAGTATATTTAGAGTTCCGCATAATATTCACAAATTATTTTGAATTATGACATTAAAGCTAACCAATGACCTTCAACTCAATCAAAATTTTAATGTTGATGCTTTTTTCCCATTGCAGATGTAGAAATTGATTGAAGTTGAGCAAAACTTGTGAGAAAATTGCAATGGGTCTTTGTTCACAACGTCAACTTGAATAACAATGACCAAATGTATCTGCGCCAGATAGTGAACGACCTGGTGTGATGGTAAACAAGCTATCAGCATTATGAACTTAGACCACAAAACAATGAATACCGCAAAAATATGAACAATATTCTTGCATAGATCTGATGTAGTTAAATGTGCTTGGGACTGATTTTCATAATAGTGTGGCAAAGCATCAACTAGACCTCGGCTCTTGAAAAATTCCTATCGCAATACGGAAAATTGAGAAACATTTGATTTGGTCATCTGTCATTGAAATGTTTCTTTCTTCCCAACATTAAATATGTGGCGTATGTTCAAACGCTGGCGTATTTCAAATTTGGTAAGACTGTTTCAGTTAACCTGACAGCCCTATATGCAAATCAAAATTTGCACTCTGTAACTAGAATTAGCACTTAGTTTAATTGTACTTTTCGCTATTTAGTTTAGTTTTTCCAAGTTCTTTTCGTATATGTTTTCAGAAATATGTGATATAGTGCACTTGCTGAATCAAAATTTATCAAGACCATCAAGCTTATTGTGGTCACTTTAAATGATGAAACTACAAAGCTCCAAAAACATAGGGAAGGTCTCAAATGGGAACTAGGTATGTGAAAATAACAGAGTAATAATAATTGTACGAAATGTAGGTATTTTATTTTGAAATGAATCATTTATTTCGACCAAAATGGCAGTTAAACTTTTTAATGGATGAAATCAAATTTACAGAAGAGTTTTTCGAAATTTGAATGAGGGTATTATGCTTTGAAACTATGTACTATGATACAGCTATGCAGTTAATTAAATGCAGACTGTCCTTGAATTATATGATAATGCTGGTGAAAAGCAGGTTTTATTACGTGGACAGTTTGTTATTTTTCGGAATAACGCTGATGTGACTATCAAGGCAGGCTGAAGGTAAAAGGTGGCTTCGAGCTCGTGCTTTAAAATTGTCCTATGATTTTTCGTAAGCATAAAAATAGATATCAAAGCTGCATGCCAATTAGATTGCTAAGTAGTTTTCGGGGAGCAAAATAGAAAGAAGGAACTATGTAGCTTCAGAAGCGCTCAGAACATAAAATGAAAAACCTTTGGCATAGTTTCCTTAACATATTGGTCCGCTACCTTGCTGTCATTATCAAACTAATCGCTTTTGCTCTTTTTGCAAAGGGGCTTAAAATGTTTTTGTGACAGGCCTTAAAAATGCCCACGTAGGCTAGTGAGTAGTATTTGTGGGTTTGGGGAGAGGTGCCTGGCACCTCTTAGCATTTAGAGCAGAAAGACCCATTGTACTTCAGGATCAATAAAAGGGGGAAGAAGCTATCTTCTGCATACGCATCACATCTCAGCCAGCACTCAATCCTGGTGTGCGGAGCTACTGGTTCGAATCCAGGCTCAGACGGAGAACCGTGCACCAAATTTCGGGGTAATTTCGGGAGAACCGCGCACCAAATTTCGGGGTAACCTAGCTCTGATTAGGTACCTGAGACAAATCAGAAGTAAAGTGAGTCGTAGAACTAATCACCCCACATTGGAATGCATTCATTGTGAATTTGTAAGTGAAGTTCTCTACCAGCTGCAACTCCCAAACTCGGCAATGCTTGTTGTGAGATTGCTTTGCTTTGTTTAAAACGGCATAGCTAGGCCAACAATGGCGTCTCTCAGGTGTGTCTGTGTGTGAGACGCTTGAACTCCAGCTTCGACACTCCTGAGATCACCAGGGGTTTTATTTATAGCTGATTAGCAGATTTTTCAAGTAGGTATCGAACTCTTTAAAATTATTTTTGTTAAACTTTGTTCATTCTAAAGCGCAGTAAGTAGTTTGACTCTATGCAATTTTTTCAAAATATTGACGTGGAATTTGAACAATTTATTCGAATAGAAAAGATATTATACCGTTATGTCGACTCTTTCAACTGATTAGCTAATGTAGAAATTACTGCAATTTTAGTAAATGACCAATTTGGCGTTAAAGGGGTTAGACAATTTAGGCTATTTTTCCTATTTTCAATTTTTTATTATTTTTATTTTCAAACAAATCTTTGTAGACTTGTATTTTTATTTTCAACAAATCTTTGTAGTTCTCTGCTCTCTGTTGTTCCGCATCATACGATCGCTCAATACACCCAAATTTGCCTCGCTACAAATGTCAATTTATAGTAGCTCGGCCGAGGATTAATATGCCAGGTATCGGAGTAGGCAGATTGGCATGCGAAAGTACTGCGAAGGCCTTATCTATTCGGTACTTCACATCAACCACTCAGTTCAATTTCTTGTTCAGTATAAGGTCTCAATATTTAACGCTATCAACAAGTTTAAATGCTATTCCGTTTAGGGTAGATGTGACAATAGCCAGCACCTTGTGTTTTCCTGTGAAGAGTAGGAGTTTGCTCTGTTGAGTGTGCTGTTCCGGCTTGGAACTGGTTAAGCACCGATCGCGTTGAGTGCGACAGTATTTAAAAGAACGCACCACTCACAAGTGCCACAATGTCGTTGGCATATGCTACCACCTTCATTGACTGTCAGGAACCAGTGGTCGTAGTACTGTTGTTCCCTATAATCTCTTTAATTTGCTCCCGAAAAGGTGGCCTCAATTTGCCTCTTTGTTAGCACGGCTGATGTCCAAGTCGTCAAAGCTTTATCCACCCCAACTGAGACGTCCATGATTCTCGCAACATTGATTTTGTTGAAAGCACCCTCGATGTCTTAGAAGGGTGCTACCACGATTTTTTTTGCTGTGAGGATTTTTTTTATTTTACCGACTACTTTATGCTATGACTTTTCTATTGATCTGCCCGCCAGATACACGTCTCAATTAATACAGAATTTGAGACATCAATCTAACTCTTGATCTGCATATCCGCCAGCCTTTCTTGCCTTTTGATCAGAAAAGATGTTAAGGTAATTGATCGAAAATCCTTCAAATTATAGTGATTCAACCTGCCTGGTTTCGGAGTAAAGACCATTCTAGTTTTTGCCCAAAGCTTGGGAACTACTTCCAGTCGTAGGTAGACATGCATTGAAAATAAGCGGTAGTATGATATTGATAGTTATATTTGCTAGTCGAGGCATGATAGGCGATAGTTCATGCAACTTTGTGGCATTGTAAGGTCAGAATGCGCCCATAACCCACTCAATTCTGACCTCATTTGTTACTTCCTTAATCATATTTTCGGCCGGCCGATAGAATGTCGATTATTAGTCGTTCCGCGACGCCGTGCTAGTCGATTCGGGGAAGTCAGTTTCCAGCAGCATGCTTATATCGGTCCCAGCCTTTGGCGTTTCTGGATCGCCTTATGTTATTAAACGCCCTTCATGTGCGGTCTCTAGTCTCTGAAGGCTCACCATTCCATTTTGACGATGCATTTCGATAGCATTCAGCGATGCAAATCTTGATAAGTACGAGTACATGTAGGATCCACAAATAGAAATTGGTGGGAAAGGTATTAGGTTACAATATAATGGTTTTCCTACTCTTAAAAAAATCAGTTGACTCTAAAAAGTAAACAGTCTTTCAAATTTAAGAACATCACATTTGTTATCCAAATCATAGCTATATAACCTTAATACATATTGCCATTAATTTTTTGTAATGAAAATGAAGAAAATCCAGCATATTGTGAGTCAATCGTCCAGTTAAAACGATGAATGTCCCCATAAGTATACGATAACATTCCATTCACACAGCTAAGCGACAATGGCAATTAAGCACAAAGTGCCTATTGAAATTATCATCACGTTCGATTTGAGAATCAAGTCTTCAACTTTCAGTGTATCATATTCAGACGGTAAAGTGTTGAAGGATGAGCTGTTCATACGCAACGCTGTGAATACGTGTCAGTTGTAAGGAAAGGTGAAGGCTTCTCGTAATTACTAAAGCCTAGTACACACTATTAGACATGTTGCCCGATTTTGATATCTGAGTCTAAAGTCTAAGGTCTCCCACTCCGATCGGGAGACTTGAGACCTGCGATTTTTGGTCTCGCAACAGGGCCCTAGACAGGGATTTGTCTATAGACATGTCTACGTAGGCAACCTGAGACACGTCTCAGACACCAAAATCGTGCAACATGTCTACGAGTGTGTACTAGCTCTAATAAATTATGTGGATTAATTATTGATAAAGTGAATTGTGCCTGTGCATTTAAAGGCTATTATGTCGATGCCATGAAGTGAATGCAATCCGAATCTAACTGATTAAACCTGTTGATGGTATATTGTTGAAATGTACATTTAATGTGGCTAACCTGACAACTGAAAACATTTACAAGATTCTTATTTAGTATTTAGCTATAGTCATATGCAAAAATTGCACAAATACGAGCTGCCTGTATTATTTTGCCGCAAAATTAATATAAGAAACTAACAAGTCTTTGTAAAAGAAACACTTTTTTCTCAGCCTATACACTTTTCAGATTTATTTTCTTCATTTTAAATACCAGCCACACTAAATACTTCTCACCATATTACAATGATCATATGGATATCTTAGTGCGAATCACAACTCAGCTAAATACAATTCATAGAGCTCGCCACCTTGTTGGCACTTTATTTATCGAATTGTTATTCCACTTAGCGATTGTGACGTAAATTTGCTTTCTGGGAAGTCTTGCAGTTTCAAAATCGACTAGCATTATACAATTTTTATAATTGCCTCATAAAAATGCACGGATGATTGATCATGTCGACCAAAGTACGAGTAACGACATGAAAAAAGCAAAACTTCTCTGACGGAAAACTCACTTTTAGCGCTGTGAATGTTAATTTGCTGTTAAAAGCGTATGATTGGATTCGATTAGTTGATACAAATCTTGCAGTGCTTTTGGCATTTGCCGCTATCACAATGTCGAAGGGAGTATGCTTTAGATTATCCATTGCACAGATTTCGTTTGATATGTTTTTACTTTGTTACGTCTAATCTATCATAAATAAAGTTTTTTGTGAATTTTCACTTGAAACACATAGCCATTTTTCATCCTACCAGAAGTAGCAACATGTTCACAGAGAAATAAAAAAGTACTTTGCCGACTACGACGTGTAGAAAATGTTACATACAAACCAATAATCTGCTGAAATAATGCAGTCTACTTTACTTCCTGTCTACATTTGTAATTAACAATATATGCAGCGAACTTTGCTTGCCCTGTAACGGAATTTCACGGATTTAGATTGATATTTAAATTGTATGTCAAAGATTTTATTTTATTAGCGGAAATGATGAGTAGAATGTAATGAGCTTTGACAACATTAAAATAACTTCTGCTTTTCAGTAAAGTCAGTTTCAACAATTCAATATTTTCTCGACAATCATCACCTATCAGCAGCTGAGACAGATACATGGATGAGATCACCTAACCCTCTTCTAAACATGAGAAATGCATTTTTGAAAAGTAGTTTCGATTGATAAACTGGAATTGCAAAATGTGACAAGAATTTTTCGATTCGAAGCTTAGCACATTCCTGTCATCAAATCTGAACAGAAGGGGAAAGGGAAAAAGTAAAATAGAGAAAGATAGAGAAAAAAAAACGGGGCTGCGCGCCTCCTCCCTCACTCGCGCTTCGCGCTCACTCGGGATTACCAGGCTAAAACATGAAATTTTAAGAAAATTTTTTTTTTTTGAAAATTTTAAGAAAATTTTTAAGAACATTTTTTGAAAAATCTGTTATTTCCAAAGTCTCCACTAGCTTTCTCAACACGCAAATTTCTAAATGCTCTTAAATCACACGGGAAAACATCTACTCCAGCGCCGGACGAAATCGCATATGAACTTCTAAATTCTGTGAACTCAAGTAGCATAGTCAGCCGCGCACAGCTGCTCTTAATAACTTAAATACAAAAGGCTAAAAATTTCCTAAAAACTAACATTGTTCCGATACTCAGACTCGACAAATACCCCCCTCAAATCAATTGTTTTCGCTGGATAATTTTATTGTGGCAAAGTGGGCGATTCTCTCCTCTCAGCTAAGAAACACTGCCTTAAGGGGTTATATAGATCTCGAATGAAATAAAAAACAACTTTTTCAAAATATTGTATTTTAAAAACCGAAAATCTATTTTGTTTGAAATTTACACATAAAAAAGTCTAGCGTTTCAAAAAGTTTAAAAAAAAATGTCAGATCAAAATATTGAAAATTGTCGATTTTCCTGCAGTTTTCGTCGTCCAGCCTTTTTTTTAAAGTAGGCAGAAAATTTCGGTTGCGGTTCATCTGAAATCAAAAATTCAAAAATTTTCCTATAGTTTATACCTTTGGCTCGTGATTGAACGAAGCGATTTTCAATCGATCGACCCGTTCTTGTTTTATACGAAAAAAAAAATGTTTTAAAAACGATGAGAATCGGAAAAATGCTAAAAAAATATGAGACGAAAATACATTTAAACTTATTTCAAAACTTTAAATTTCAATTTTTTTTCAATTTGTGAATTTTTGATATCAGATGAACCTGCACCGAAATATGCCTACTGCAAAATAAAAAGGCTGGACGAGGAAAACTGCAGGAAATTAAACAATTTTCAATATTTATAGCTGAAATTTTGTTTGTTTTGTTTTGTTCTTAAAATGCTAAACTTTTCAATGAGTAAATTTCAAATTAAACATATTTTTGGTTTTTAAAATACAATTTTTTGAAAATGTTGTTTTTTTATCCTTCAAGACTTATGTAACCCCTTAAAATGGACATTTGCATTGGGAAGCAAAAAAGAAAAACTATGCTTGTCTCAATTAAAGTATGTAAATTAGAGAAAAGTTATAATATGGTCCTCGTACTGAAGGCAGCATTATTTATTATTAATTACATCATTATTCAATACAGCAACGTATCGAGGAAGCAGTAGACTAATAAAATAATCTCTAAGCATCCTGAGTTATGTGCAAAAGTTTGTATATTTTTTTGTTTGACACTTAAATAATTCAAGTTCCGACCATTATTATAGCAATGGTTCCGACAGTCAAAGTTAATCATTGCTAATATTCAAATGTAATACGCAGTTTACATTGTAAAATTAGAAGTAAGATAGTCTCAGTAGATTGAAAAATGTCTACATACGTATGAACTTTTGACTAAGACAAATTTACTATGCCTATATTTATTCCATTAAAGTTGACTCAAGAAATCTCTTACTAATTGATGATTAGTCAAATAAACAAACACAGATTGAAACTTGATAAAATGTATGCCCTTGATCTTTGCGATAACGATCAATTTGTACTTGAGATGTACTACAACTAATAAGACATGCCATCGTTGAAGTATAAAAACTATATAAACAAATAGTATCTTCTAATATTTCTTTCGAAACATCAAATAAAATGTTCCACATCACTTTGATTAAGTCCGCTCAAGTAACTTTAGCTCTGACGAGCATTAAGTTAATCCACTAGCCATTAACAAATCAGCATTTTCCTATCCATTCGATTCGAACACGATACGAATTTTTTATCGCAGTATTAAGCCAATACGGAGTGCTAACTGCTCTATCGAATTCGGAAGTTATTCACTCTTTGGTTTGAACTTTGTCAACAATTAACTGATTACGGCGTTGTTGAATGGATCGCATTCTTAACGGATAAGTAATGTAATAAGTTGTGGCAAAACGACGAAGCCGAAAATCGAGAAGCAACCCATTGTTTAATAATTGCAAATGAAATATGTACCATGAAGTTTGGTTGGTCGTCAATTGATTGCGAAAACGTAAAATAAAATATGGAGAAGTGCGTGTCAGCAATGGAGGACCAGTGGTGCTGTATTTATCTGTTTGCACACAAATTCGATATGCGAAAGGATATGAGAATATAATAAAAAACACTTAATGCGTGCTATATCTTAAAAAAGAATACAAGTATGTACCTCTCTGACAGGGGAATATAAGTCGAGTAAAAATTGTAAGGGTGAATTGAATTGAATTTTTGTTTATTATAAATTAGTTAAGTTTAATTGTAGTAAATTTGATTTAATTATAGTCATTAGTAAAGTTTAATTAACAAAAGATATTAAAATCTAGCGGCTATATTATTTTGGCCTACTTACTCTTATTGGTTGGTTTTTTATAGCTATTTCCTATGCATAAATTTTGTTTCTTATATACCTATGGTATTTCCCAGCCTGTACAGCAGCTGTGATTACCCTGGCAATAATTTGCTTAAACACAACCTTACACTAAAATTACAATCTAATATATGCCTAACCTATGTTAACTTAGCCTAATTACATCTAGGCCTATAGAGTCGAAAAGCGGATCCATAAACTGCCACTGGAATGGCTCATTAGAGCCACCTCTATAAAATTCTCATTAGAGCCACCTACGCCCTAGTGATCGAATCAGTCCATTATCATGTTCGTCTGTCTGTCCTGTCGTTAATTTCACAGCTCGGTCCCTAAGTGGCTTCAGTGCCGACTCCTGATACAGGAGAAGGCTCTTCGGCCACTTTTTAGTTACCGGGTTGTAGAACCTACCAGCGGAGGATTCTTCTTTCGAACACATCCGCTTCTACCATGGCAAATTTTTGGGCAGGTAGTCCAGGATGGGGATGCATAAGTCAGAATAGGCCGGATCAGGGTCTGATAGCAAGTGGATTTACCTTTAGTGGTCATGCCCACCTTTTTGGCAAAAAGTGGTCGGATGCGTTGAAATGCAGGTTTAGCAGCTTTGACTTACCACCGCACAAAGGCATGACATTTTAAAAATTTGTGGAAATCAATGCCGAGATGGGCCAGGAGTAATCTTAGATGTTTCAAACGAGACAGCAAGTTTCTTGGTCTTGTTCCTAATAGTTTGAGATCCCCGATACTTGGTAGGATTGCGAAATACGCACAGCTGTCTTATTGCTGTTTGGTTTGCTGGCCTATTAATCAAAGTAAAGACTTAGTTCTATCAAGTAGCATTCCAAGCGCTTCGCTGCTTTGAGCGGGGTCTTAGCTCAACACGAATGAAAGCGTATCATCGGCAGCGATGAATATGGTATAAAAAATTGGTCCAGTGACAGAACCTTGAGGCACTCTTGATGTTACAGGCTCTACGAGAGAATGTCCTCCCTTAACGCTGACATAGTAATTTCTGTTGGAAAGAAAGTGTGCGGCGAGTTGTATTACCTCTTTCGGGAATCCAAACTTGATCAACTTAAATAGAAGGCCTTTGTGCCAGACGGAATCGAAAACCTTCTCGATATCTAAAGCACACACTACTGTCGGAATGTTTCGCTCATTCAAGTGTGACACAATTTGATCAATCAAGTGTTACATGGCGTGATGAGTGACTTGTTTGCGCTTAAAGCCAAATTGGTGGTCAGTGATTACCTGTGTGAGTTTTTTTATCATTTCCATCCATATTCGCTCAAAAATCTTCCCCAAGCTAGGAAGCAAGGATATTGGACGGAAATTGCTGGTCTCTTTAGTTTTTCCCTTCTTATGGATAGAAACAATCTTTGCTATTCTCCATGTGTCCAAAAAGTAACCGTTGTGCAGGGTGTTGTTGAAAACAATGAAAAACATTCTGAGCATAGAGATTGGTATATGTTTAATTATGAAATAAGACATGCCAAGAAGACTTTTTACTTTTTATACCGCACAGGAGTTGCACCAAGTATTCACTATTGACAAAACGGAACCAGTCATTTGCACTTTGCGGATCATCCGAAGTCTTTTCGGATGAAAATGTGGCCAATAGCTCATTGTATGTACAGAAGACGCGATATACTTACTCTCTTACTATTTGGCTGTTAAGAGCAGAACATTCACGCGAAACGGCGTTCATCTGTGATTGGAGTGTCGATGCAAATAACTCTGCCTGATGGTCAGGGGTGTGCACAGCGACGTTGTCAATCGTTACCACCATTTCCTTGCTTTTGTATTTACCAAAAAGCAGATTGATTTCTTTAAACATGTCGTAAGCCTGGTCGGATGTCACTCAGTCCCTGCACAAGACGCTCACTGTGAAATTTACCAAATATTTTAGCAATTATTTTGCCGAGACAGTTGATATTCGAAAGGAGTGATTTGTACGATAAATGATCCCTTCCATGTCTATAAAAAAGCCGCATCAACTTGCAGCGCCAAATGTGTCTCACTTTCATGTGCTTAACAATTTCTGGCATCAACGTGTGATTATGATATTTATTAAGTGTGATCAAGCGTGTATTCTGGATATTGGTTTCATTTATGAGTCATTGACGGACTCTTTTAAATTATCAATCGGACGGTTTGTTAAGTTTTCCGTCACAGAAACATAAAAATGTCCTCCCGCAACGTTTATGTCGCGCTGAAATTGTCTTTGGGGGTATTTTAATGAAGCTGACAAAGGAGCGAAACTGAAATTGAAGCTTCATGGCAATGTTATCAGGCATACCAGCTTGCGCCCAGCAGTGGGGAGATCAATACTGCTGTACAGGTCGTCTGACAGGAGAAAGAAGTATATGGTTGAGTTACTACTTAGTTTGGTTGGTGAGTTCGGAGCAACTAACCACAGTTCCAGCCATTCAAGCAACACCCTACCGTTTCCGTTTGTTACGGAATCTCCCCATTGTTAATGACTCGATTTCAAATCATCACCAATAAGCCAATATATGTATTGATATGTGATTGAGCTAATCACTCTGAAATCATGCAACAGACTTGACTTTGACGAATTACATCAAATGTTCAGAGATTCTACGAAGATTCGCCTATGGTCCGTTGCTTTGACTACAGCTGCAGCAAACAAACATTTCAGATCGGGAACCGCGACGGGCTCCATGTCCAGCTTACTCCTAACCAGTAGTGCCGAGCCACCATTTTGGTAGTGAAAGACAATAGTAAACTAAAGCTGACTCTATGGCATTCTGAGAATCTGGTTTCTGTTATCAACGCAAGAGCCAATTTCAACGTATCAAAGAGGTGTTGCGCAGACGTTTTTTGCGCCATCGAGATGAGCGAAGCACTATTTAAAATGGTCACGCTAACCAGGTTATTTAAGCCGAGTAGTCAGCAGCTTAAGAGTGGGACGCAGCCCTGCGGCTTCAGTTCCAGCTGCCGATACTTGGCTGATAAAGTCATTTATCAGTCTAAGGTTGACATTAGCAGGAGATGATCCCTGCGAAGTTGGAGCTCGCTGAACAACAGAACTCGGGGAAACTGTACCTTCTACTGTCTGTGCGTAGGAGATGCCACTTCGCCTGTAGTTCGAGACTCTCTGTGCCACAAACTGGTGCCGCTTCGTTCAGATCTGATCGCGGCGAACATTCTTCGTTTCGATCGTGGCCACCATTTCCTGCTATACCTTACATCCGCGATAGTTGGCTGGGTGACTATCAAGACTACAGTTGACGCTTGCAGGCTGTGCGTCTTTAACTTTTTTACATTCAACACGTGGGTGCCTCTTCAGGCACTTCACGCATCGATGGACAATGGTGCAGTTACCTGCTATATGTCCAAACTTTTGGCAGTTATAACACTGCTGCCTTTTCTTAATTCGGATTTCCTCCCAAGTCACTCTCTGCTAGAAAAAAAATTGTGTTTCAAATACAGCAGCTGGCTCCTGGACAAGCTCAAATAGCGAAATGAAGAGCCCGGACTGGGGTCTAAAGTTTTCAGGCGCAACCGACTTATTCGATTCCCGGTTTTTGTGGGTGAGGAAGTATGATATTGGCCTAACCTTCAGATCAGGGTACTGCGCCACTAGCTCAGAACGAATATCCGACGGTTTAACGCCTCTGTGCAGGCCATGGATTATGAGTGATTTTTGTTTTTCTCTGGCTGCAGTGTACGTCGTTGTGTTTTGACCTCTGCTTTTTATTATTTTAAAGACCTTCTTGTGGTCTTCTCGGGAGGCAAACAGAATGAGTAATCTATCACCTTGAGCGTGAAGCTCAGTGATGAGCTTCGGAATGCCCATCTTGTAAGCCGCTATTGAGGGAACTTTAGGGCTTTTCATGGTTAGGGGGTAGAGATGTTTCCGTGCTATGTGTTGTCCGGGAAGGTACAATTACATGCTCTTTTGTTCGTTTTATTCTTCGACGCGCTACCAAGCTGAAATCTTGACAGTTGCCACATCAACTTTTTCATGTTGCGTCCATAATTTCAGCTGCGGAGGTACTCGGTGGCTCATGGATGGCTAGTTTGCTTGCACTCGAGCTAGGCGTAGCCTTTGCTAGCAGTCCTGTTTCACTACCACTGGAACCTTGTTTTTGTTAGCTGGCCAGGAAACATTTCATCTGCCGCCTGAAATCATTTACTTCTGTTTGAAGTGCTTAGTTTTCTTTTCCGAAATTTCAAGGGCAAGTTGAAAGGGAAAAATAGTTTATTTTATTTGGAAATGATATTCAAATTTTCCAAAAAGAAACCGGGGTAATAGCTATGACAAATGCTGCTTTATTTTGAAATTTATAACTATATCGTTTTATTAACATGACTTTTTCTTTTCAGGTAAGTGGTGAATAGATTTTTCGAAAAAAAATCTTTCTGGTTTGTTTATCAGGATTAAAGGTGAGACTTATATGGTCATATTCGTTAAGGGGTTACATGGGTTTCAGAGAATAAAAAAAAACCCATTTTTAAATGTTTCAAAAATGAAAAATAATGTATTAAATTATTATAAATTATTGTTAAAAACTAAAGTAACTCTTGATCTATATGTAAAAAAAATTTTAGACAAAAATATTGATAATGCGCCCTCTGGCAGCTATTTTACGAAAAGGCTCGAAAAATGCGGTGCCAATGATATGTTGAGCTGGGTTCATCTGAAACAAAAAACTCAAATTGTTTCTGATAGAGTATGAGTTTGACTTGTACTTGAACGAAGGATTTGTAAAAATATTGAAATCTGAACTTTTGGCAACGTCGCGAGTAAAAAATTTAATTTTTGACCCAAAAATTCAATAAATAATGCCATGTGTATTAAATTCCAATAAACGAAACACAATATCCTTCGTTCAAGTACAAGAAAATACTATTTAAAAGAAGTGTGCAAAATTTGGTTAAGATTGGTGCATTGGTTTTTGAGTTATCGTTGGCACCGACTTGAAATATACCGTTTCGAGAAAAACGCGTTTAAAGTTTAAAGTAAGAATAAAACAATTTTTTTTTGAACTTACATAGAATCATCGATACCAGGCCCATACAATAATTGCCCTTCTTCATTGGTTATGTCCAAAGCTTGTACAGAATAATATATCTAAACTCAGTATTTCATTACCCTACCATTATTATTTTCCCTCCTCGATAGAAAAGAAAGTGAAAGAAGTTGCGTGAAATAAGAAATATTACTTACACAGGTGGGATAGATCAAAGTGGGGAAATCGCTCTCCCTTCTAATATATAGCTCGGATTGACTTCAAATTTTCAGAGAGTACTTTCGATGAGTTGTTCTTTAAGAAAACACAAAGAAAAAAAATCGATTTTTTCATCATTCCAAACCCATGTAACCCCTTAAGATAATACTTATATCAGAACATTTTGGGTATTAGTGGAATTTTGATTTGCATCATTTAAATATGTAAATAATATTTTTGGAAAATTTTCATATTCAATTCAATGGAAAAACACCATATATTGTACGGCAAATATTAGCAAGCCTAAGTCAGTTCAAAGATAAAAACTCTAGCGCACCTGAACCGCTAGAAATACTAATGTTCGAAGGACAGTAGAAGAATCGTGCAGGTTTTGAGTGCATATTCCACCACATGAGCTGCTTATTACGGCCAAACTGTTTCAAATGCCACGTCTTACTTTGGTCTCAAGAATGCATTATAACTCATATGGTAGACGGTTTCAGATATTACCAATGGCATGAATTTCAACGTTTATGAGAGCAAAACACGGGTTAATTATATTCGTTATCAGTTGCTTATTTCACAAAATTTTGAAAGCCGCATCTCATATAACATCAATGAAGAAAATGTTCAGTGCCTGCAGCACTGTAACTGAAGTTGGTGTTTGGGGCTGCGATCCGAAAAATTTGCAGAAGGGAATTGAAACATTGGTTATTTACTTTCATTGTAAATGTTTCCGGTATGAATACTAACTGTAAGCATTTAAAGTAGCACAACCGACTCGTGCTGGCAAACTTTCGCCAGTATCAAAGCCAAGAATATATCACATCTGCTTCACGTTGTTATATTACATTCGAAGTTATAGGAGTATAAAGAAACTTAGGGTTACCTGCAGCGAGTTTTTTCAAATAATCGAACGCTTAATATTTGCTGTTTATTGTCACTAAAATATCATTACCAATTGAAAATTCTACGATAAAACCGCTTAATAAAGATATTACAAACAAACACAAAACCAACAATAGCTGGCAACCCTATCGTGGCCTTTCAACCAAATGTGGCCTGAATAATGTTAATAATAGGTTCCATTAATTGTATGAAATTCGTATTGATTTCATGACTACACTGGAAGTTATAGGGCAAAAATTTTTATATTCCTGAGCAAATTTTCAAAACCAAAGACACAAAAATTACCATTGCTGGCAGCACCAATCGAATTTTGCAACCAAATTTCTATCAAACAGAGTTTAAAGTAAGGTGCAGCTACTGTGTCAATTTCATGAAAATCTGGTAACTAATTCACATTTCATAGGGCAAAAAGCAGTTTTTTTTTCTTTGTAATTTTTCAAGATGGCACCACTGGCACAGAGTTGCCTGTAATTCAAAATCGCTTCTATCAGACCTGGTTCTACTTAAGTGAAATGCATTATATAAATTTCAATGGTATCTGATTATTGGTTCGTGAATTCCCGTGAACAGAAGGTTTTGATGCTAAAAATATAGGTTAACTGGGAGAGGGTTACCGTTCTTGTCCGACATGAAATTTCCAAAGTTTTACTTTGAACGTGTAGATAAAGCATCAGATTTGTATACAGATTGGTTTTATTGTAAGAAACGGACATTTTTAGGATATTCGATGGTTTGAATGTTTTCACTTCCAAATTTTGATTTTTTCAAATTTAAGACACCAAAATTATCATAGCTGGCAGCTCCAACCGAATTTTTCGATCAAATTTCTACCAAACGTGGTTTACTCCAGATCCAGGTCCAGATACTGTGTGAATTTCGTCAAAATCGAACGATTCAATCAGAATTTATAGGGCTAAAAGCAGTTATCTTTTTTAGTGATTTTTCAAGGTGGCACCACTGGCACAGAATCACCCGCATTTCAAAATCACTTCTATCAGACCTGGTTCTATTTACGATCAATACATGCTGCAAATTTCAATCAATTCTGCTCATTAAATCGTGAGTTTCCGTGAACAGAAGTTTTTAATGCTAAAAATATAGGTAAATTTGGCAAGGGTTACCAGGCGTGCCCGTTATACCATATCAAATTTTATTTTTTGTCTATATAAATAAAGCACGAAATTTACATATGAGTGGTTTTTTTTTGCAGAAACGGCATTTTTTCAAGAGAGACGATGATTTGGAGGTTTTGACTTTCAGTGCTTGCCTGAGCTACAGGGTTGCCAGCACGCTCATTAAAAGCTACACAAATCTATAACTAAATAATATCAATATGTCCTGAAAATTTCGTAATGATTGAATAGCTCTGTCAAAAGTTATCGCAATTTAAAAACTTTCAAATTTTCCCGTTCTCTTTTTAGGCACCCAGCGCACACATGGGGTTAAAAAATTCCAAAACATTATCCGATTCATATGTAAAACACGTTCAAAATTTATTTCGTCAACCTTATTTTTGCAAAAATTATTTGTGTACGGAATAATAGGTATATTAAAAATATCACTAAAATGGCCGCCGGCGCCAAAGTGTTAAAGATTTTTTACTTTTTCTGAGACCTGGCACTATTCTGCATATACACCAATGTGTCCTGGAAATTTCAGTTCAATCGAATGGCGCGTTCCTGAGATTTTTTCACTGAAATTTTTTGATGATATATATATATATATATATATATATATATATATATATATATATATATATATATATATATATATATATATATATATATATATAGAAATATGAATTTTTGGCCAAAGTGATTTTAATACTAATGTTCTTCTTCGAACATTAGTAAAAAATCAAAATGTATGATATTTACATGATCACAAGCTGTGAATGACTGAGTAGTAGGAAAAAGGGCACAATGGCCATGACTCCAAGTATTTTTCAGACCATATTTATATGCCATTATCCCCCATAGCGTAGCTAAACATTTCTAACAACAACAAAATTCTAGCGCATCAGAACCGCTAAAAACACTAATTAGTCAAGGGAATTTTGACATAGTGCTTCGGAAAAACTAGGGGAAAGCTGGATTTTGGTGTGAATCTTGGTACCGGCGTGCTGAACAAAATGTCATAGCTTCCCGCCGATCCGAGTGCTGCCTTATATTTTATACGGGCTCAAAGGTAACCAAAAGTAATTTTTCGTAAATATCTCAGTACCCGACAACTCTATAGAAAAACAAAGTATGAAGAATTTGTAGCTTAAAAAATTTCCTAAAAAAAAGATTAGGGCTTTTTCTTGTAACGATTACCGTTTTCGAGATATATTGATCTAAACGATTATAACAAACAGTATGCACTTTCTCTACGGCATGTTTATATTATGAACTAGCTCCATACCCGTTGTCCCTCTTCGATGAAAATGGATTGCATGGAAACCAAAAGGCGGCTTTTTATAAATGCTAGTTGTAGGTTTTTTAATTCAAATGGTATTTTTTTGACAGTTATTGTTTATCACATAAAAAAATCGAAAATGAGCACAAGTATTACTGCGAACGAACCAAATTAAAGAACTAAAATTTAAAATTAAACATTAATTAATGATTAACAATAATTGTTATGTGTTTGACAGCTAGAAACTACATTATTTTCCATGGAATTTCCCTTATTTCCTCAATAACTTTTATAATCTTCTCGCTAGATGGTGCGACAATCGATAAGAGCAAATGAGCATTAGAGCCGTTTCACACGGGACACTCGGTGTCCGGCCACTGAATCCTCAGCCACTGTTTTTGTATAGAATAGTGGCCCAGACACTGTGGCTCTGTGTGTATGCTCTCATTTATTTTTATGCCCCGGCAGTAGCTAGAGACACAGTGGCCGGACACCGAGTGTCTCGTGTGAAACGGGCCTTAGCTTCCAAATTATCAATTGCAGAACCTCGTTGATAATTTTATAAATGATAATTAACCATGACACACGTAATAGATAATTATCATTGGGCTCGAAATGATAATGAACTTGTGTCGTCTGTCTAGACTTTTAGGCTGAGGGGTTGATAGTAAGACTATGGTCCGGGAATAAATTTGATAACACTCGTATGTTGCATAAGTATCCATTGCGATTGAAATCGCTTCTTGGGCGGCAGAAATGCAGTTTTGTTTTTCGTAAAAAATGTGTTAGCTTATATATTTTATTATAGCGAATAAAATAATTTAGTTTGGTCTGAGAAACAGCATTATTGCTCAGTTATTGTTTCTTTGCCTACGAAATCTTTAACAAGGAAAGCATTTCATTCTTTGCGTGCAACGAAGAGGTACCCTCAGATATGCAGCTTAAAATGAAATTCTTTTCAAGGACGCTATATATTTTGTTTGGGTTTTTTCATCATACTGATGATTTCTTGAAACAAATATTTATTTTCCAAAAATCTTTCGCCATTTGAGTGACTTTAAGTCATTAATCCATCGATTTAATCCATCGTAGCACCTTTATTGTAGTGATGAAATGAAGAGATAGAAGGTTCATTATTGACACCAAATTTAAAAATTCAAATGGTTTTTATTAATAATTCTATTTCAGAATTAAGCTCCGACATGTTGGTTGCATGTAGGTGCAAAAATTTTAAATTTATGCGTTTTGTTAATTTAATAGATATGCTTGTTTAATTTAATGGATATGCTAGAAAACTAATTTTCGAAGAGATTATCTTTGAGGGATTTAAAAATGTGTGAAGACGTTATACCCTTCTTTGTAGTATCGTATCAACCATTTCTTACTCAAAGGAATAAATATCATTTTCTGACAGCATTTCCTATAACACAAATGATGAAAATGTTCAGTGCTGGCAGCATTTGTCCAACACAGCAGCAGTAAATCTACCATAACATGCTCGTGCTTGTTTGAAATTGTCTGGTGCTGGCAATCGATTGAATGGCTGCGCTCTTAGTTATAGAAGTGAATCTAATTTTAGGGTTACCATCCTCCAAACTTTTTAAATTTTTGAAACGTAAATATTTGTTTTTGATTGTCATTGCAGGATCATTCCCATTTGGAAATGTTATGACAACATCGCTCGATAAAGAAATGTCAATAAATTACAAAATCCATCATAGCTGGCAACCTTTTCACGAATTTGCAACGAAATTCCTACAGAATTAGGAATGCAACTAAGGAAAAAACCTTTATTTTCCTGAGCAAATTTACAATATTTAGGAGACTAAAATTGCCATAGCTGGCGACCCTATACTAATTTTTCAACCAAATGTCCAAGAAATTTATTTTAGAGTAAGGTTCACCTACTGCGTGAATTTTGTTAAAAAACTGTTGGCCAAATCAGAAGCTATAGGTCGAAAAACAGTTTTTTTTTTCTCAGCGATGTTTCCAAATGGCACCACTGCCACAGTGTTGCCCGTATTTCAAAATCACTTCTATCAGACCTGGTCCTAGCTAATAACAACATGTCCTGTAAATTTCATATTGATCGCATTATCCGATCGTCAGTTCTCGTGAAGAGAAGTTTTTAGTGCTGAAAATAGAAGTAATCTGACCATGGGCTGCCGTTCTTGTTTACCACAGAATTTTGAAATTTTTTTATTTGACTTGGTGGACAAAAGTCAAAATTTATCAATAATTTGAATTTATTTTCAAAAATCAAAAATTTTTCAGGAAGGTCGATGATTTGAAGGATTTTTTTTTAGGAGCGTGCTGTAGCTACAGAGTTGCCCGCACAATCTTGAAAGTCCATGTGTGGTAAATTCTACTCTACATCAATACGCTCTAAAAATTTCACAATGATTCATTGTTTTTCTTAGAAGTTATGACAAATCGAAATTTGAAAAAAAATCCTTGCCTACTTTTAGGCACTCAGCACCTACACCAGGCTCAAAATTTCCAATTCTTTACCAAAGACAAACATAAAAATAATAAGTTTTAATTTCTTATGCTTTATTAACAAAACTTTACACTGCTTGGATATATAGGAGTACCTGAAATTTCACTAAAATGCCTGCCACCGCCAAATGGTTTAAGATATAAGAATTCTACCTGCCTGTTATATATGTACATCTATGTCCTCCGTAAATTTCAGCTTAATCAGATCGGCCACTGCAGATATTATCTCCCTTTATCATTTTGCTGATATATATATATATATACATATATATATATATATATATATATATATATATATATATATGTATATATATATATATACATATATATATATATATATATATATATATATATATGTATATATATATATATATATATATATATATATGTATATATATATATATATATATATATATATATATATATATATATATATATATATATATATATATATATATATATAAATGACGAATTTTCGCGAAGTGAGTTTAATATGCTCTATTTATATAAAATGCAGATATAACTTATTACATTAAATGCAAGAAAAACATATATGCAACATTCGTATTGCACTTGTATGTAAAATACCCATTTGCATATTCAAAATTTCAAGCAATTTTCAAGCCCGTGCTAAATTGTTGCGGGACTTGATTATGAATTTAAACTCATATGGTTATACAAATGATCATTTTCACCAACGCAAAATTTAAAAATTTGACTTTTCTTTAATCAAAACAAACTAAAATATGTTTTGAAACCTAGTCGCGAATAGGATGTATTCGAATGTAGCGAAGCCCTTAGACCTTATTGTAGCCTGCACCACAGCGTAAGAAGTTAGTTCCTAACCAGCGTACTAACTCCGTATATGTATACGGACCAAAATTCCAGTGATCTAACATGAGATTGTGTTGTTGATCAGACTGGAAAGTTCGAAGAAATCGCATGGAACAGAAAGAGATGCAAGATAAGATCCGAAAACTACATACTCAGGATAGATTTTTCGTTGCTCTCATACGGCTTCCCTCGCAAAAAATACCATTATACTCTCAGGTTCACAAGGCTTTTTCTCGTACCTGCCTTGAAACAAAATCCGTCTTTACATCTATCGTGCAGATTTCTGGTGCATATTTTTTTACACGTGCTCCAACGTGTTTCGAGAGCAATGTACCGCTTTGATTTCACCAATGCATTTGAACCAATAGAGCGGAAAGGTTTCCAGGGCTGCCACTTGCATGAATTTCAAAATTAAGGAAAATCAAACATTTGTTTCTTGTATTTATTATCAGTTGCTTATCTCACAAAACTTTGAAAACACCATCTTCTGTAGCACAAATGAGGAAAATACTCAGTTCCTGCAACACTTTACCAGCACTGCAACTAAAAGTCTACCACAGCTACTTCTTATCAAAATCAAGCTATCTTATGAATCTCGTGTTCGTCCATCGAGGGTTAGAAGGATAGAAAAGTGTTTGGGGCTGCCATCTGAAAAACTTCAAGAAGTTAGAACATTTAAACATTGGACACTTATTTTCATTGTAAATACTCGCGATACGAAGCATTTATTGGTACAAAATATATATGATATGTAAGCATTTATTGGTACAAAAATAGCAAACCGCCTTGTACTGGCAACCTTTTGCATGCATCAAAACCGAAAATATACCACATCTGCCTCACGTTGAAGTCAATCTACGTTGGAAGTTATAGGGGTGCAAAGAAATTTAGGGCTACCAGTCGCAAAAGTTTTCAAATTCTCCAAATTCTAATAATCGTTGTTTATTGACACTATAAGATCAATATCATATAAAAATCTTCTGAGAAAACAGCTTGCAAAAAAAATGGTAAAAAAATACAAAGACAATCATAGCTGGCAACACTATCATGGTTTTTCAAACATCTTCCTAGTTAATAATGTCTACAGTAAGGTCCTTTTACCAAACGAATTTTGTTTCGATTTCATGACTGCACTGGAAGTTATAGGGCAAACAGTTTTATTTGCTTGATTGAGTTTTCAAAATTCGAGACGCCAAAATACCTGGCTGCTCAAGCCTAATTTTTCAACCAAATTTCTACCAAACGTGGCATAGAGTAAGGTTCAGCAGCTGTGTGAATTTCATTAAAATTTGGTAACTGAATCAAAACTCATAGGGCAAAAAAATGTTTTTTTTCTTAGTGATTTTTCAAGATGGCTGCACTGGCACAGATTGGCGCACATTTCAAAATTACTTCTATCTGATCCCTACCCAAAACCAATACATTTTGTGAATTTCAGTTATATCTGATTATCGGGTCGTGAGTTCTCGTGAACAGAGATTTTTGATGCTAAAAATATAGGTGAATTGGGGTAGGGTTACCGTTCTTCCGCGATGCAAAATTTCAAAAGTTTTACTTTGGCTATGCAGACAAAGCATAAGACTTATATATGAGTTGCGTTTTTTAAAACACAGCGATCATTTTTCAGAAGATTTGATGTTTTGAAGGTTTTCACTTTCAGCGGCTGCCATAGCTACAGGGTCACCAACATGCTCATACATTAGTTTACAACTTAGTAAACTTAGTAATGTCAGTATGTCGTGTAAGTTTCATAATGATCTGATAGCTCTGTGACAAGTTATCGTGATTCAAACATTTTCAAATTTTCCCAATCTTTTTTTAGGCGCCTAGCGCATTCATAGGGTTAAAAAAAACCCAAAACATTATCATATTCACATAGAAAACACGTTCGAAATTCATTTCGTTAACTAAATTTTTGCAAAAATTATTTGCTGACAGAAAAAATAAGTATATCAAAAACTAAAATATCACTAAAATGGCCATCGGCGCCAAAGGGTTAAAGAAAATTAACATTTGGTGAGACCTGGAGCTATTTTGCATATACACGAACGTATCCTGAAAATTTCGCGGTCCCGAGAAATAGTCACTGAATTTTTTTAATGATATAAATACATATATATCAGTGGCTTGGCGTTGATGGAAGCAAGAGAAGCATTGCTTCCCTTACATTTGGCTGATATAAATTTTCAGTTCATCATTTTTTTTTTGAAATCGTGAAAAAAAACGTATAGAAACATTTTTTTAAAAAATTTGTCCGAAAACAAATTGTGGACATCTCATACAGCTGATTTGGTTGAACCACTGACTGAGAGAGAGAGAGCAACCAGCACATGGAAGCAACGTGAAAATTGCATCTACGAGCGTTTAATTGACCCCATATAGACTAGACTGTGACGTCACTGAACAAAATGTGCTTATACGACCCGTTTGGAAGCAATGAAAAATTTGCTTCCTAGGGGAAATTGTCTTTTCAAGAGAGAGACTCAGAACGGAGCTGCGAATGTATGACTGCTGTGGAACTTATTTCTGCGTTCTCCTCACGCGTAGCAGAGTACATTGTAATCATTTTGCTTTGCTCGTACAGATTTTTTATGAATGGAGAAAGCTTGCTATGATCGAATTTGAGCAACTAGTTGTGGCATGGGATGCCAAAGGCGGCTGATTCTTTTTATGTGATTTATATATGATTTATATTATGAAATTTGTTTGTTTGTGCTATTTGGAAATTTTTGTGAAAGTGGTTTTAATTGGTGAAGGCATTTAGTCACTAATAGCCTTTAGAATTTCGTAATAATATTGCATGGCAAAATGTACCTGTAGACTAGAATTGTGTAGAATTGAATGTGTAACTTTATTGTGTAAAATTGCATGGCTTTTTGCTTGTTATTTGAAATAGTGAAAGGTAAAAATAGCTAAATGTGTTTATTTGTTCTGTGGGTCAAAATTTTCTATTCAATTTCTCTTTGGGTCTCGGTGATTTGCTGAAAAAAGGCATTCATCAACAAGGACCAATCGAAACTGAATTCGTAAATTGTCTATTTAACAAAGAGATGTACTCGGCAGTTTGATTGCAAAATTGATAAATAAAAAACTCGGTAATATTAAACAAAAATAATTTTGCTGGCCACGTGTGTTATTTTCAAACGATTCAAACGTTCGGTGAACTATCGGATTTTGCAATTTAAATAATGTTAAAACTGTGAACAAGCACGATACAAAAAGTATTGGTTATATCCAAACAGTCCTTTTACTTTCCAAGTTCGGATCCAGCCCAAGAATTGAAGAATTGCTGAGTAGTCAATATAAATAGTCAATGATATTCCTCAAAATGAGGAGAAATATAGAAATAATGAAGATTCTAATATACATTGTGCGTCATTTAGGATGTCAAGAACAAAGGTTGAAAAATCGCGCCTTGATGCGAATCGCACACAGCCTTTTGTTTACGGGTTTGAAGTCGGTAACGCGTGGCTTAAGCTGCTTATTCACTATGATTGCTACTCCACTGCTGCCGCTACTCCACTACTGCCGCTTGTAAAAATGGTGTGCGATTTCTTGTAGTTGATCTCGCAGCCTAACCAGTTTGTTTCCTGGACTGCAGTAATGCTCACTTTTTACTGTTCGACCTGATGAAGGAGGGCCTTTTCGGCCCTGGTTTGTTCAGGGAGCGTACATTCCAGGTTCCGAGGTTCATTTGCGTGGTCGTCGTTGTTGATCCGTCCAATCCGAGACTTTTGTTCCAGGTTTCTTGACAGAGGAAGTTTTTACAAGGATGAGTTGTCGGCACATCGCTCAACCATTTCCATGGGTGGGCTCGGCGATAGTTGCTTCAGGAGACTTGCCTCGTGCCAAAGTTCACACAACTATGTTGCAGTTCTGACAACGTGGCTAATCCTCCCTAATGACATGAGACGCTTAGGTGTAATTCAGCCATCAGGCTGCAACTATGCAGGTTTTAATGAGGATAGAGTTACCTCGTTGCCTCAAACCCTCCCCCTTTCTCCGGGCTTGGGACCGGCATATCACAAGTTAGACTTGCGATCGGAAATATGCGATCGGAAATATGAATTTTTGGCCAAACCGATTTGAATACTAATGTTCTTCGAAAATTGGTACTATTGATAGAAGACAATTTAATCACCCTCAAAACTCAGTTAATTACAACGTGCAAAAACATTTAATCTCACACTGTGCGGGCATGCTCAATAATCATGCATCATGCAAAATGCAAACTTCTGGTACATTCAATTTCAGATAAAGCTTTCTCTCGCAAGGTACGTGAATATGCGTTTATGTATTGCCGTGGTCTGGTTAGCATGTCTGATAACTATGAATGCATGCGGGACGGGACTTTATGAAATGTGTTTGATGCCCGATTAATGTCTAACTTGTTCAACAGCAGCACAACAAAGGAGGTCAAGATCGTCTTCTTCTACACCATCGCAGCATCGGTCGCATGAATGAATGAAGTTGTATTTTCAATTACGGACAGTAGGTTAAATAAAATCTTTTTCTAAAACATAGATGAAGAAATCTTCAGAGAAATATTTGAGTCTTACAGTGATCTCTTTGTTGATAGGAATGAATCACTTACAGGTAAAAAAAAGTGCAAGGCCGTTAGATCACTTGGTATATTAAAAATAAAACGCATACAATCACTGTACGTTTATAAAAGATAAATGACATAAACAAGACAGTAATGGAGCTAGTCTACTTCTGATATTGTGCTCTAGTGGAAATTACGAAAATTGTATCGTTTGAATATAAAATTTTGAAAATACTACTGTACAAATACCACGTTCAAATCGGTGACGAAAAATGTTAAATACTTTATTCAATCGGAAACTTGAGCATGGTCGCGTCAATCTGTCAGAAGCTGGAACGATGGGAGGCAGTCTTTGAACCATACAAAAATTCACTATCCACGTTGGTATTTCCAACTACAGACTCTAACGCATAATCGCATGTCATGTTCCATTGATACGCATAAGTCTACTGCTTGCTGAGTGAGCTGTTGTTGTTGATCTGGTTAGAGAGAAATGAAGACTCAGGTGAATTTGGAATTTTATACGAGTTGAGGCCTGAGTTCGCGGTGAAATGTGGTTAGCCGAAAACGAGACATGTTACTAAAGAGCCTTTTCATAATGCTCAGGGCTGTCACAGTATGTCAAAGTATCATGTTTGAAAAAAAAGATATCGATGATTTAAAGGTGATAGCTCTATTTTAATTATAAAAGTGTAATTCTAAATCTTTGCAATGCAACTTAAGTATAAAAGTAGGCTTTTCAGACAAATTTTGTGAGTACTGTAATAATGAATAAGTTACCGTTACCAACATAATTACTCTGTTAATATTACCTTTCGAAAACAGAAAGCAGCTACTCGTACCTGCTAAAGATACAAAAGCCGTGAAACATCAAATTGATCACCATACTCTCTGGCATCTTAAGTCGAAATATGAACCTCATGCGAAATATGACCACTGCCAAATGTATAAAAAGCACGTTTTGTCCAATTAAGTACTTATACGTTGCTCCACGAAATTTGGTTATTAACATCGTAGCCTAAAAGACGAGAAAAACCATTTGCAGGACTCTCGTTTTGAAAACGTCTCCGTTTGTGCCGTATACGTACGGGAGAACTGGCCAACTGAAAGTCTGCTTAGAAATCGTAAATTGCAAGTTTTTTTGCTAGTTAAAACCATATTTTTGGTGAAAAGATGTTTGATGTGTTGAAATTTGGATTTGAAAAATCTTTGTATTAAACATAGAAGTGAAATTTCTGGAATTCAAATGGTATCAACGGCCATCTACTAGCCCAGTTTCGATCACAAATGTCACATTGGCCAACAAAATTCGTAGAAGAACTTTACGCGAGTTGCGCACGGATTGCATTTGAGATACATCTCCACAGAAAATATTCGCAGGTTTGGATGCAACGCCCTGTTTACGAGCAGACACACTTGATGTGGACAAGCAAATTTTGCATTTCGATTACTCGTTGAGCTGCTTCCCTGTTTTCCACTCTCGGTTGGAAAGCAGATATGCAAACTGACCCTCAGTATGGAATGGACTAATGAATTAGTCAACAAATTAATCAATAAAGTGGAGGAATATCCTATTTTCTAAGACAAAAGCCAACGAAAAAGGAGAAAATATTTTTGTGAAATGAATTAAGCGGTGTTATGGGACAGAATTAGAAAGAACCTGGCAGATGGTAAGATGACAATTATATAATGTAAAAGAGGGTAAAATATTCTAAATCACATGACAAAATACGTGTAAAATTGCGAAATCCACTTAATTTATAAATTTTTAAATCACTCAATAATGTATCTGCATAGCGTCGTTTTAAATAAGTTCAAGCTTAACATCGTGAATATTTTCGTTTTTGAAAATGTAGATCAACGCGAGCTTTGCGCGAGCTTCAATGGATATGAACCTTAAAAGTTTCAAAAGAAAGCACTCACTGGCGATCCAAAGAGGGTATATGAAGGATGGAAAGACGAAAAGAATAGTTCCAGTAAGACATATTGATCGTAGAAAATAGTGAGTGGGTAATCTTACGCTGACCCGACTCATTAGCGTCAGATAGCTTTATAAAACGAGAGGAGCTGAATTGACATGCATATTCAAGAATACTACACACTAAGACAAAAAAACAAATGAATACTAAGGGAATTTTAGTAAGCATTCAACATAAATGCAAAGCAAAGCCAGAAACTGTAGATGCCCTGGTAGAGATATCCATGACGTGAAGGTCAAATTTCAGTTTGGTATCAAAAATCACTCCAAGGTCCCTAAATTGCTATACAAAAGACAAAAGAGGACCAGACAAAAAACAGAAAAATACATAGCGTGTAATTTTATATGTGAATATAGCACTTAGCACTTAGAGGCACTTAGAGATGCTTGAATTGGATCGGCACCAGTGGTAAAAGGTAACCAGATTCGCTGAAGCAGGGGACAGTCGTCCACAGATTTGATTACTCTGCATAACTTAAGATCGTCTGCGGAAAGAAGACAAGAGGAATTAGAAAAGGTAAGTAGCTGTTCAAGGTGGCTCTACAGCGAAGGCTAAGAACACAGGAAGAGGGCCAAGAAAACCGATAATTAAAAAAGCAGGCTTTGGTTCACGCAGTCGAAACCTTTGAAAAGTCCGTATACATTACATCAACTTGAAGTTGGTAGTCGAAGGCTGAAGCAACGTAATTTGAAAATACCATAAGGTTTCCCGTTCTTCATAAAACCATGCTGCTTGAGGACAGCAAATGTTTGGTGAGAATGTTGGATTGTAGATAAGGTGAAATAAAAAAATTAATCATCTCCCACTGCAAGTGGTCACATAAATCAAGTATGCAATATGAGCTGAATTCTGAGGAGAATCAGTGCATACTTTCGAAAACACATTGTTAAAAAAAATTATCAATTTGAATCATCCCACAAAAACAATTCCATTTGCTCAAGCAGTGCGCTCAAAAAGCAACGACGAGAAATAGGTTGATAAGTTGACACAGTGGACAGACCAGCAGATAAGAGAATAATATTGAGTATTATAAACAGAACACAGAAGGAAGACGTAAGTGATTCCACCAGAATAAAGGGATTGCTCTCAGGGCCAGAATTAACATTGGAATCTAGGATTTGCATTGGATATGCAACTTTCAATGGATTAGTACTAATCAAAGACAGGGTAGGTGAAGTATGTGCATTATACACTCTGACAAATAAATTTTGGACAAATAAATAAACACTCTGACAAAAAAACTTTATTAAAGACATAGAGACGAAATTGCTTTAGCAATGCAGTCTCGGAATATGACTTCAAATAATGTATACATAGATGATTGAATTGTTCATTGGAAGTATATCGCTTCAAATGGAGCCTATTTTGAAGGAGATTCAATAAATTTGGATGAATAGTTGATATGTTGTGTTTTGTTTTAACATTCCCGAAATTTATTTTTGGGAATGTATGAGTCTGAACTGTTCCCAAAGCTTAAACTGTCGCTCTCTGGAACCCGTTTCAACTTTATTAAAGACATAGAGACGAAATTGCTTTAGCAATGCAGTCTCGGAATATGACTTCAAATAATGTATGCATAGATGATTTGACGAAGACTCTTTTCAAGAACTTGAAAAAAGTCTGAAGAATCATATAAAATATGCATTATTCAAGGGATTACTGAGAACAATAAAGCGTAGTGGATTTTTAGTAATGAAATCACTGATTTCATCATTGCCAGAAAATATTATTCTTTCTGGAGCAGCGTTTACTATTGACACATTGAAACTGGTCGCCCATATTTCATGGATCATGCAAAAAGCAAAAACTGCTGTCAAAATGTAACCAAAGACTCATTGTAGCTCTCAAAGATATCATTCACTTCCTCTTTTAGTATTTGGCTGGTAAGAGCTGAGCTATTAGTCAGAGCAGCACTTGACTCGAATTAGAATGTCACACCAAATAATCTTGAGCCCCCAAGGAGGAACGACATCGAAGCGGGTGATCAGTGGCTTTCAATTTCTAAGCATATTGTACCTTATACTAAATTATTCCAAGATATAATCCGATACATTTGTATATGATTCCGCCAAAGCTAGTGCAGGTAATATTAAGTTGCAGCAGTCTGTGTTGAGCTGATGTTCTTGAATTGCCTTGACACTTTCGCCTACGAGCCTCGCACACTTTTGGTTATCGGATATGCTGGCTCTACAAGCACGGAGACTGTGTCTGTTGCCCACTACTAAGCCTGTCTCCTGATCTTTTGCTATAGATTGCATGCACACCAGATACGGTTAGTATTTTATTTTGGCTAAATTTAGTTTTCCAAATTCGCACTGTTTGGCTACACTGTTTGGCTTATTCGCACTGTTTGGAAATACATTTTCCATATTACGAAGCGTTGTTTTAGCGTAAACGTGTTTTTTTCGTGCAACGGGGAGAAAGATAACCCTGAACTACTGTTACATGCTTAAACGTAAAAGAACCGTCTATACCTAAATAAAATATGACTTGCAAAAAACCCGATGAATTGCCTATTCTGTATAATGATTTGTTTTCAAGAAAAAAGAAAATTTGAACAGGTGAAATTTCAAAGAGGGAAAGAACAGAAAATAAAATTCAAATAAATTGTTAAAAAGTGAAACTGCTGGCCTAGTTATTGGCCAGCAGCCCAGAAAGACACTTTATTTATTCAGGTTTTATTCGGCCTGACTACCCTCAAAAAATCACAAGGAGACTTTCGGCTCCTTTAACAGACGCAGCCTCCTTGCCTTGTGCTTGTAAAAATATTGGTTCCATAGAGTGTTCAAGACGAATGAAAAGAAGTAGTGTCTCCTTTTTGGGAGGTGAACCCACCCGCTTTTCAAACAACCAACCCAGCTATTCAGAGCTAGCAAAGCAATAAATTTGCATCCGTCAGGCATCAACTAAAGGGTGTTCGGCTAACATGGACGAGGAGCCTTCACAGTTGCTTCTATGGAACCTGTTTTTTGCTTACTTTAATGGGTTATCATCGCTTTTCAGCAAGTTCTCCTCTGGACTTTTATCCAGTTGAGATATGCTGCCATTCTCCTCCTGTGATGTTAATACAAAGTTAAAGTACAGAAAAATTAAAACTTATTAATAAACTCGTCGGTTTGACTTACATACTATGACTTCCAAAACTAACGGAATAAACTAACCTGACCCTCTCCAAAATTTTAATTCATTCAAAAATGATCATGAATCAATTTTAATTTATTCAAATGGAGCTTTGTCTTCTATTTTTAGACTACGTGCCCAGATTTTTAAATATGTACAAAGTTTTCCAAGCAAAGCTCAGCAAAATATGGGGAAAATTGCCAGCTTCATTTCATTCGGTCATATGTATATGTGTAGCTCTGAGCTGTTTTTAACATTGTAACAGATACGTGCATGTGTAATTAAAGATCTTGGAAAATTTACTACTCTGTTTCTCGAACTTAACTTCTTCGGTGCAAGCTCTACTATTGTTCTACAAGTTCTACTGACTGAATCATTTGGAACACAGCCTAGATCTAGCATTATACAGCAGTGTATAAATAACGCCACTATCATAGATACATTTATACTACGCAGCGTTTACGAGCTCAATAAATCTTAAATATATCTTATACCAGAAAACTGTGAAGGTTAATACTGTGGACTGTGAGAGAAATGCATTAAACAGAATATACTTCACTATTCTTCATCCAACTCTAGCTTCTTCATTCATCCTGTAAAACTAGCTTTTGGCCGGCCATGTTGATGGAGTTCCATCTCGTTGTGCTCGCTAAACTGTCCGTATTTTTAGTTGTATGTCAGCTGCTTCGTCTAGGTCCTCTCATGTCCATGAGTTAACTCAAATTGGTCTCGTAACGCTAATCGAATCAAATAAAGGACATCTCGCAATTTGGTTGATTGTGCTCAGTTATTTCCATTTGATGCGCCTCTCGCTATATCCCCCTGCAAAAATGTCTAAAACGTCCCAAAAGTTACTGCAACGCATGAAAAGTCCGCCAAGTGAATTTTTCTACGTGAAATTTAGTATTGACTTCTGGTTTTGTGTGAAAATTTCACAGAAAATTTATTTCGGCTAAAATTTAGTTGAAAATTTAGCCAGAGTCGTATTTACGTGCAGACCATTTTTTCGAGCGAAAAAGTAACATTTTATGTCAGTAAGTTTTTGAATTTGAAAACTGGATTGTGTCAATGCTTTGTCAATAAATAAATCTTTCAAAAATTGAAATACTGGACATTTTACCTCTCAAAATTGTCTCTCGTCAAAAATCTCGCTGCAAAGACTGACTAGATAACGGAGAGCTGTCAAAATGTATCTACACGTGAAATATTCTTACAAAATTCATATGAAATTTGTTTCGGCTAAAGTTCAGCTTGAAATTTCGCTAGAGTGCTCTGCGGTTGAAAAATTGCGTTCCGCCTGGAAATGAAACCCATTTCACCCCAAATTCAAATCGAAACTCAAATTTTAGGTGTCGCAAATGTCAAGTCCTTGGCTGCGTTTAAGTTCGCGCTACGCTGCTTCGTGTGAATGTTGAATGGAAGTCAATTTCGCATAAGTTCGTTGTGCTGAATACGAGAAAAATATCAGATTAGTCAAATTGACTCTAGTTTATGAGATAAGGACTATCAATTACTTTACTGAAAAATATCGAAATAATAAAAATATGTATAAACATTTTAAAATGCATATTTTTATTATCGGCTATAAAATAATGATTACCAAATTATAAACACTGTCAATACAGATAATTTAAAAAAAAATCACAAAAAACTTTTTCTATATGCTTTTCTACCGTGTTTTTACTCGAGACAATACGTTATTAAAGTCCAGCAATAGTCTGTCATGCTAAAGCTGTCCCATTTGCCTTAGTATCTTTTTTCCTTTTCTGCTGGAACCGTTCTTCTTGTTCCTCACTGTAATTGCCTAGGTTGTCCATGAATCTGTCCAAATATATTTGCAAAAATACAATTTAACGCTCATATTCACTCGTAAAGCCAAGTACGCAGTTCGGGTAAAATGTCAATTTTCATACAAATTTTACTAGAGGTAAAATCAAAAGCAAAAATTATGCTCATGTTTTGACCACATCCATACAGAGCTTCGAGGTAAAACTTACTACTAATACTAGACTGTAAAAAATGGCGCTATATAAACTCTCCATTATTTTACCAGGTTTTTTAATGTCCGGTGAAGTAAAATTTAGCTAGGATTAGGCGGTCATCATCAGTTTTTGTGCAAACTTCTTAGTTTTAAGCGCTATCTTTTCTTGTAACGCGAAAATATTTGACATACATTTTACTTTTGTTAAAAAAAACACATTTGACAGGATAATTATTGACTGTCGTCACATAAATTTTAACACATAAATTCACCGTTATGGAGAATTCTATTCAATTTCTGTGTTCCTATTATTTTACTGCTAGCATTGAGAGAGTTCGATGCAATTTTTTAACGAATCTCCGTACTTGGCTTAAGCGGTTAAATATCTGAAGCATTTTAGCAACTCGTTCTGGGTATTCTAGTGATTTTTTATTCATCAAGACATGATTGGTTGGCTCAGTCCCCATCATTGACACTCCAAATTTAAGCCCTTTATGTCCTTCTTGGTTTTAATATCGTAGAGTTTCGCACAAGTCTCACACACAATGTTGAGCACTCAATATTTTTTTTTTCTTGCCTGCACTGAAAAAACACAGCGCCAGACGCCATAATTTATAGACTTCTGGCGCCATTTAAATGGTCGATTTGGGGATTGTGATAAAATATAGCGCCACACGCCATAGTACATGGCATGAAGGTCTATAATACATGGCGTGGAGGACTGTAGTACATGGCGTACAGGACCATAGTAAATGGCGTGGAGGACTATAGTACATGGTGTGGACGACTATAGTACATGGCGTGGTGGACTATAGTACATGGCGTCTGGCGCTATGTGTTTTTTCAGTGCAGAGTTAATTTTCTTCAAGAAATTGTATGCGCGGTATTTTTATCGTTCGATTGTTCAGGTGGTTCGATAGGTCCCGATCAAAAGGTTTTACTGTATAGCACAAATAGAGTTTTTCAAAAACAATATATAGCCCAAATATAGTTTATCAAAACAATATATAGCCCAAATATAGTTTTTCAAAAACAATATATAGCCCAAATTCAGTTTTTCGAATCAATTACATAGCCCTAAAGTCACCAGCTCGCGAAATCAAAAAACTTCCCCCGCCAATTCAACTTTCAGATAGCACATTTGGCGGGAATTAGCCGATTCTGGCCACAATGCTTCTATCGTTGATACTCACATTTATACGTCCCCTCACACAGTATGGCTGCGAGTTATAATTGGAGTTACGACTGAAGCAATATTACATGGATCATGGTACTATGTAATATAGCGTGTGGGGCCATAATTTCTGCGCCATGTAATTATGGTGCTGGGAGCCATACTGCATAGCTCAGGGTACTATGTACATAGCGTGTGAGACCATAAATGCTGCGCCATGTTACATAGGACCACGCGCTATGTAAATTCTGACATTATGGCGCTGGGAGCTATATTGCATAGCTCAGAGTACTATGTGCATAGCGTATGGGGCCATAAATAATGTGCTATGTTACATAGCTCTGGGCGCCATGTGAATTTTTTTCAGTGTGGTATCCCAAAGTATGCTTGGTAGGTTGGTTTCACAAGCTCGATGTACTTTTTTCTTTGTTTTCGTTGACAAAATTTGCCACTCATAAAACAATGGTCGTAAACCAAAAAACCAAGCCAACCAATGTGCCATTCTCGCTTTTCTTTTGCTAAAAAATTACATAATTGCATGCATGCAACATATATACACAACTTGCACAAGCCATGTTGGAAGTAGTTTGAAAGTCAAATAAATATCGACAAAGGTGTTTCTACGTCTATCAAATATACGGGAATGACTTCTGGCGTGTAATCAAGAACTAATTATAATTCTAAATAATTGCCGAGTAAGATAAATCCAACAAGCTTGTCAACCGTTAAGCTAGAGGTTTTTTTTTGTAAAAGTACATCAACATTTGACGAAAAAGATGTCAGTTAGCTCAATTTAAAGATAAGATAGACGTTAGAGCTTATATCATTATTCTAGCGTCTTCTGAAGATATATCATATACTGAACTCTAGGCATTTTTATAAAAATCACTGAAAATATACTTACGAGTATCTTAGTTTCACTGATTCCCGCCTGTCAAAATTTTACATATCAGACCATTTTTACCTAAAGAAGCTCCAGTTTCTTAGGACAAATCAGTATCATGTGGTCTATTTTATTATAATACACTGAAAATAGGAGTATGTTTTCCTGCGAATATCAATAAATGTCCAAAAAAAATCAGTGCATTTAGAATCTCAAGTCAGACAAAATAGTTTAATCAATTGGATCCTGTGAATATTCGTTTCAATCAAATGCTGGAAATGATATCAAACAATTATTTTAGTTATATATAGTATCGAGCCAGCCCTAGGAGATCTGACCGATAGGCTGAGTAATGAATTCGTTAAGCCTCTGCGCTGGCTGACTGACTAGCTGGCTAGCTGCTTCAAATGCAAGTTGGCTTGAGTAAGTTACTTCAGCTGGTTCCTATGGAATTTTCTCACCTCACCACCATTGTCGCGGTAGCTACAACAAGATTGATAAACGGTAACGGCGCGATTTGTTCGACGACTTGTTGTCAGTTACGCCAAGTCCGTCGAGTGAGTTTGTTTCAAATGCACGAAACTTTTGTTTGAATTTCGCGCGATCACCTGCTCATCGTTCGTAACACCTTAACGACTAAGGTAACCAAGTATTTCGATAGCGAAGAGGTTTGCGTAAGTGCGAACGGAGCTGAAGAAGTGTGTTAACGGGTGCAACATAAGATTCGATCGAATTCTCGAACAAATCAAACACAAATCAGAAGTTTCGAGCGTGTGCTCATCTGCGTGCGTCGCTCAATCAAGTGTATCGAAATCGTTATTGAACTGTTGTCCGGTTGTAATAATTAAGGTATCTTAATTGGTATTTAATTGTTGCCTGCTATCTATCCTTCTTTCAATCGATTTGTGTAAAATTAGAAGATATGATACATCTTGGCCACATTCAAAGCGGCCTGGTGTAGTAGTGAAGTGCTGAAACGTTGCATTCGCAAATGAATCGGGAACAGAGCCTCAAAGCATAATCGATCGCGAATTATAGTGGTCAAATACAAAGTGCTTCGAATGCCATCGATGTAGCTTGATGTACTCTCAACGTATTCAACGTCTCTGTACCTATCGCTTGGATTCAAGTTGCAATATTCTTCCGCAATAGATTGTTTGGACCGTGCCAAGTTCCAGGTTTAGTCGGATTACGTTCGAATGCAGGCTTTTAAACAAATTGCGTACGAAATAGTAAAGTACTTTTTTCTGTGATATGTTAAAGCGAAACCGTACGTCATATGTGGTTTGCATATTTGCGAAATATATACAGTCGGGTGTGTGATAAACCAAAAGTGAAAATATCCGGTTTGGACAGTGTGCAACTCTTTCATTTGTGCACAGCCATTTCCAATTGTTTGCAGACTGACTACAGTGGGACTGTCGAACTTTTCGACGAAATCGAACGTTTCAGCTAATAATTTTGATCTGTTTGCAGTGTTCATATGCCTGGATACGAAACTTTGAGTAGAGAAATTACTACTGGTGTTCCAAGAAAGAAGAAAAAAAACAGTCATTGAGTTTAAGTAAATTCGTTCGATAATATTGAAACTCGGTTGAACGCACAGTGAAAAAACGATGAAGAAAAACTGAAAGTAGATAATCTGAGCTAGATGACTCTTTTTTCTCACTCGAAAGCTTTGAATTTTTCAAAGTGAGAATTAAAAATTTTTCACGGAGCACGTGTCAGCTTTTAGATTTATAAAATGTGCTTATTCGTTATGATATAGAAAATGATGCTTAGTTTTAGTTTTGTTTTATTATGGGATGTTTGAACGAAGCGCTCTCATCGATTAGTGTTTCTATATGAACAAATCATAACTAAAAGGGCTTATGTGTTTATGATAGCGAAAATATGATATTTCTTAGGTTTGAAAACATGATTCATGTATGTTCTCTTATTCTTTCAAATTACGCACAAAACAAAACATGTCCACTTTTGCATATGAGAGTATATTTACAATTTCAAAAAAATTCGGAATTTCCTTCAACAAAGTATTAATGAAAAAAATTGCATAAAACTTTCCAATTAATTTTTGATCGTCGAGTGCGATATTGTAAACAAGTATATTAAAAAAGAATACTTATATGCTCTCGGTGTGGCATTCTACCTGTTATTAAAATTTCATATTCAAATATTGTGCTTTACGCTATGTATTCTATGCCGTACTTATAATTTATCTACTTTTACCCAATTTGATCTTCTCATCTTATGATCGGTGAAAACTATATTATATTCTCCCGTTCGAAATTCTGTTCATGGAAAAAAAATTCTCGAAAAATTATTGCTTCTTTTCAAACTGTCTGTTTCAATCAGGCTTTGTCAATCGAATGTGTTTGAGGTTTTGATTTGTAATTAATAACAAAGTACCGTAAACAATAAATTTGTAGTATGGACATTTAGTATTTTGCCTTTGTTAAAATAATAGCAGTCCATCTAAATATTTTGAGCTTTGTATGCTAATTTCAATTACCTGAATTCTTATCATTACTGATTAGGGTAGCAAGAATAATCAGTAACATTTTACAACCTCGTTTTTTATTTCTTTTGTTTTCTACTTTTGTTGTTAAAAGGTTTCCCTCGCCTCTTTTGATTTTTCAGATCTCTTTATAAATCAATTTATAGCTTCAGTTATATCCATTTAGAACTTAAATTCAATGAGTAATTCGACCTTAACCTTTATTGATGCTTTTCGCATTAATATATTCGAATGCACGCTGACTGCCAGTGTATGTTCCTGGCTCGAATCGTAGTAAATATTTGGGCGCCAAATTAGATAAATGCCGCCAATCATGGAGACTAATTTAAATCAATTCATCTTAGTCTGGGCTAAGTAGCTGCCTTCTCCAGATAGACTCCGGGGAACACACACTTAGGCAAACGAGGGCCCATTGTGATACCACATGGTAGTACACAAACCTTATTAACCAGAGAGCCTCTCTGAGTCCTTGATAAACAGGATGATCTAATTCAGATTCACCGAGGTCTCTTCAGTTAGGTAAGTAAAGAAGTATAAGTCGAGAAATTTCATCCTGCTTCAAGCGAATTCGGAACGGGAATTCACATAGGGGGTCAAGAACTGTTTCCTCGCATCTACAACTCCGGTATAAGTCGTGCCGCGCTGCATGCCTGCAAAAAAAAACAGTTTCGAGTTAAGGCAACCACCGCTGCACAAAAGCATCCCCTTTCCAAATTTAGAAGTTCCCTAGTGCGACCAATGTCAAAAGTTTTTCACAATTGTCTAGTGATCGCACAAGAAAGTTTTTCTACTCAACTTCACAGCCTCTTCTAAGTCTTTTTACCTGGTGGTCAGTTTAATTGAAGCCATCAAAATCCCAATCGGAAGACTGAAAAGCTCTTCTAGCCTTTGCAAGTTGGTCTGTTTCAGAGTTTCCCTTAATGTCCCTATTTCCTGGCACCCAAAACAGCTGGATGGTTCAATGTCTCGATATCTCGATAAAGCTCTTGGATTATTTAACTTCATGTAAAGACTCACCTGAATCATTGTGAAAAATCAGGTAGTTCTAGTTAAAATGTAGTGTTTAAAGAAATAACCCAATGATTTTAGTCAATGTTTTTTATTAAGGAATATCCGTACGAAAACAATATCCAATTTGGTGACGGAGTCCCAAAATCATCAAATAAACGTTCGTTGTGTCTTTCACCAAATAACTATATTTGCGACAAGTACATGTGGACTAGAAAGAAAACAACTACTGTGTAAAGTTTTCTTCGTTGCGGCTATTATTGACTAGGCCTATCGGACAAGTGGTACAAACCTATCTTTTTCAGTCGTGTTCTTAGTTGTTATTTGCACTTTCAATTTTTGAGTTACTTCTTTCTGTTCAACTTATGTCCAGTCGTTCATGGCCACCCTAGAATTCCGGCACACTTTTCTAACGCTGTATCTTAAACAAGACACAAGAAAAAGTGTTACCTTATCATTGATATCAATTCAGTTAGTTAGAAGAGATCTACAAGCAAAAAAGAGGCAAATTACTAAAGTCCGAAAATATCATAAGAAAATGGGGATCTATGCTGATAAGTAGCTGAAAAAAAGAAACAGCTTATAATTTTTGTGTGACAGCCACTCATATTACGATTGTGAAATCCAATCAGATTATTATTGTGAAATCCAATCAGATTACGATTACCAGACACAGAGAATTCAGGGAGATTGTTTAAAGGAGTGGAAGGGCAAAAAGAATTTATGCTGATAGGATGAGGTAAAAGGTTCAAAGTGGCTGTGATCAGCACTCAAACATAGTTAGAATTTAAAAAAGATCATCATTTAAGGTGTGACCCCTGAAAAAGCAATTCAGTTACTGAGTTCAACTTCATTGGACATTGAAATGAGGTCCGCTATAGGGAAATTACAACACAAGGTAGATGCCATTTCACTTCCAAGTTTATGTCTTGTCATTTTTATCAGTCTGACGGGGACATCAAACTCTCATGGCCATTTAAAACTTTACTCTAGTTACACTATTATTGTCGTGCTGGAAATTGATGGAAATATTAATCAGATCAGACCGTATATTTTCATAATTTCTTCGTAAATTTTTTCTTTGGTTGCTGCAGAAAGAAAATCTGATTTATTGCTGATTTGTCAAAGATGAAGCCTTGTTGAAATGGGCCAATGATTTTTTTTCAATGATCCTATCTGGCTTAGTATTACAATGTGCCATCCTTATAATTGCTGCAATCGTTGGTGTCTACCTTCTTATGCATGAGATGGTTTAACCCAAAATATCAATCATCTGGTATTGTTTGACAATTCCATGACTTTTAAAGTTGTTAATAGTCTTGATTTCTGTCTGATTTAATAGTCTGCGGTTTCTGGTGACAAGAAGCGTTAAATTTAATGGGCACTCCTTTAAAGGTTGGTGGTGGTAGCTTTCTCTAATAATAAGGTAACAGACCCTATAACTTTGCCATCCTTGTTGCTAATCAGGAACTTAGTTCGCTATTGACAACTGCTTATAAAACAAATTTAAGTCTTGGTCTTTGCGGGCTGCGGCTTAAATCAATTGCTGCCATACCAACGAAAACATTATTAAAAGATTTTGGAGCGTCAGTTATGGTTCGCATGCTTGCCAATATTTAGCGACCCAATATCATGAGCATAATCTCATGTTATTACACCAAACATGCTGCCAGCTCTTTCCCGTGTTGGTAGAATAATCATACAGTTCGGTTTTGATTTCATTGCTAGTGTAATCATCAAGGGTTTATTCAACTCTAATAAAATATGTCTTCTTGATCAATGATAGATTTTTCTGTAGGAGAGATATCTTCAACCCTAGATTAAAAAACGATATTCAGTGTTACATCATTCATAGACATATGTCTGTCAGACACCTTTTATTTAAGGGTAAAAAAAACACATAAGTTAGAAAGAAGAAACTTTTGTTTATACTTAAAATACATAATCAAGATAAAAAACATTACTCAGAGCATTCTTGACTTCACAACCCACGACATTGCAACATGAAGGTGTATATTTTAGCTGTAGTCGCAGACCTATATGGATAGCAGGCTTTGCATGTGAAAATACGCAGATCATTGATCCTTCTTCGTTTGCCACATCCTCTACCATTGTTTCAATCCATTTTTTAGTATATTCTGTTTAAAAACGATTAACTAAATGCTAACTAGGTAGAACGCCGGTGGCAAATGCAAAATATACAAGTTGAATTTCAATAAACAATAGGTCCCAAGTGCTAATTATCTTTACCCCTTTGGCGCTGTCGACCATTTTAAATATGACTTTTATTCTATCAAAAAATAGTTTTTAAAAAATTGAGTTGTCGAAATGAATTTCGAACGTGATTTGAAAAAAAGATTTGACAACGTTTTGTAAATTTTTAACCCTGTGTGTGCGTTAGGTGCCTGATATGAGACCGAGAACTTTTGAAATTTTTTGAACTGCGATAACTTTTGACAGAGCCAGTGAATAAGTTCGAAACTTACAGAACATATTAATGTTACTAAGTTGTATATTTATATAGTTTTGTATGAACGTGCTGGCAACTCTGTAGCTGCGGCACGTGTGAAAAGTGAAAACCTTCAAATCATCGACTCTCCTGAAAAAATTTCACTTTTAAGAATAAAAGCAACTCATACACAAATCTTATTCTTTGTCCACACAGTCAAATTTAAACTTTGGAAATTCCATGTCGGACAAGAACGGTAACCGTTCCCCAATCTACCTATATTTTAAGCATGAAAAACTTCTGCTTACAGGAATTCACGACCCAATAATCAGATACAGTTGAAAATTATAGAATGTATTGGTCTTAAGTCGGATCAGATCCGATAGAAGCGATTTTGAAATTTGGCAGTTCAGTGCCAGTGGTGCTTTTGGCCCTATAAATTCTGATTCAGTCACCAGACTTTGACAAAATTCACACAGTACCTGAACTTTACTTGAAGGCACGTTTGGTAGTAATTTAGTTGAAAAAGTAGGTTGGAGCTGCCAGTTATAGTAATTTGGGTGTCTTTAATTTTGAAAATTCGCTCAGGAAAATAAAGCTTTTTGCTCTATAGCTTCCAGTACAGTCATGGGGTCATTACGAAATTTATATAGCAAATCAAACTTATTGTAGGTAATACTCAGCAGAGATCTAGTTGAAAAACAATGATAGGCTTGCCAGCTATGGTTGGTTTTGTATTTTTTTGTGTGCATATCTTTAGTAAGCGATTTTATCATACAATTTTCTAATCATAGTGATCTTGTAGTGAAAATAAAGAACAAATATTACGATCTAGAAAATTTCCAAACTTTTACGGTTGGTTGTCCTAAATTTCTTTGTATCCCTATAACTTCCAATGCAGTCATCGGATCAAAACAAAATTCGCAGAGTATGTTGGCTTCACGAGGCATTTTTTTTATTTTTGTAACAATGAATGCTTACATTAAGTATTCACATCGCGAACATTTGCAATGAAAATAAGTAAACAATATTTAAATTTTCCAAGGTGTGGATGCCCCAAAATCAGCCCCAAACACCTTTCTATCGCTGTTACTTTCGATAAAGTCATCGAAATTAAATTGGCCTAGGGTCTATTATTACTTAAAGTCGCCTTAAATAGCTAGTGGCAGAATATACACTCAAAATCTGCACAAATCTTCTACCGTTCTTCGAACATAACTATTTCTAGCGGTTTTGATGCGCTAGGGTTTTTTGCTAGTCTAAGTACTTTTCAAAGATAATAAAGATTATGTATTCAAATCGAATTGATCGTTTCTTTATAAATGAAACGGACTCATTTAAGGCGTAGATGATCCGATGAGAAGAGTTGTATAAAATGTTAACGTTCCTCATTTGTATTGAGAGCAAATAGACTTAAAAAGTATCTGGAGGAAATATTCCTTGTAAGGAATTCAGTAGCAAAGAAGGTTTTGAAATTGTCTCGTCTGCTTTTAAGCGTATCCATGGCCAAAAAACTAAGATAAATGTTTTAAGGAGGCAAGCGTAGAGAATCTAGCCAAGCAAACTCTTCCAAAGAAACCCGTAGAAAACTTTTCTGAACAGACACGATACGGTCGACATGCACCAGCTGATAGCGCGCCCTAACAATACAAGTATACTCGAGTATCTGTATAACTAAGGCCCAAAGTAATACCTTAGTTAAAAGTATGTCACGAAACTCTTTTGAATGCCTTCTCACAAATCGTAAAGTAGACGAAGCTTTTACTAAGATAACTTTAATATGATCTTCGAAAATTCTCGTAAATCTAGTAATTTGGCAGAATATCTCGAGAGAATACTATTCAAAGAGTATTCAAAGCTTAACGGACTAATTTTACGCGTGTACGAAACAATGGTGGTCAATGTTAATTACTAGTTTGTTAGCGCTATCAAAGTCAGCTTGAAGAATCAAGCAGTCACTAATATTAGATACCTTTTCAAAAAATTTGGTGTGAGCTGCATGCAGCAAAATTAGACAATGTTTCAGGACAGATGAAAGGTAATTTATATATAAGAGAAATAGTAAAGATACTAAGTCAGTTCCTTGAGGAATACTAGATATGGCATCAATTTCTGAAGACAGGCTACCATGGAACAATAGGTATTGGGTGCGCAAACAAAAAACTATCCGATAAATACCAATTATATCCAATTAAGTTAAGAGAAGATACTCTTAACTACAATATGGAAAGAGCGAACTTGTCAAAGCCTTCGTACAGTCCGTATAAATACAGACTACCTGAATTTCTGCCTCGATCGACGGAATAACGGAGAACTCTAGCTGGTTGGTTGCTGTGGATTCTCCTTTTATGAACCTATGTTGGAAAGGAGATAATATTAATTTGCTATGAACATTTTAGAAAGACATGATAGTTTGGCAATAGGACAATAGTTGCTTACTAAATCTTTATCTCCTTTCTCCATGAATAGGGATTATATATAGCTTTTTTATATCAACTTTGGTCGATCAAAGCATTGATTGTGTGCTAAATATATACAAAACTAGCATATTTTCCCTAAAATCGATAAAATTAACTAAAATGCTTGCAGGCATTCCTGTACTTAGATTAAAGGATAATATACCTCAACAAATGTTTGTAATTTGTTTTGAGGGTATATGAATACTTCTGATACGTGAAGCCAACTTTGCAAATTCAAACTTTTCATTTAGCTCGTCAGCGATTTGTATATGTATATTTGTCAAAAATCATAGTATGTAGAACTTTGTTACTGTCTGCAATCTCCTCAAAAATAGACAGTCATTGGCCGAGTGCTTGTTGCTTTTAAAAGTTTTCTTTGAGTTTGAAGTCACAAAATCCTGTAGCCTTTCCATAAAAAACCAAGCGGAGCCTATTTGTTCCAAGCGGAGCCTGTCATTTTCAATGCATATCTGGAGTATTATTTAAAACTGTAGTTTTATCACTCACTTAAATTTAAGTTTATCACTATTTTGCTTATTTTAAACAGATTTTTAGCTGACTGACATACGGTAGGAATGAATGCAAACAGACTCATTCATAAAGACTTAAAATTTCAAGCCAAATGAGCATCATCTGAGGTAAAAAATTGAACGAAAAATGAAATGAGTTGTGAATTTACAGTTTTCGGAAAAATGTACAATTTTCACTCAATCTTCTTTATAAACTGTGGAAGCATCTCTTAGCAAAAAACACTGATTTTACCCAAACTCAGATTTAAAGGATGTTTGGTGCTAAAATCACAGATACCAACTATCTTGCTTGTTGGAAGATTTAACTTTTTTTAATTCACTATTTTCTTCACTGTCCTTGCCAAATGACGCACAAAAACGAGTCTCGAAAAATAGTTTAATGAAATATTAGATAGCAGATTAGATATCCGTTTTGCAAATTATGCCGTAATTACCTGAACTATCTTATCAGATTTTAATCTTGGAACGTGTTTTCTAAAAGTTAATTTGCGAACCAGAAGTAGTCGCTGTTTTGATAATCAGAGGCATCTTCTACTTCCACTTCGAGCGCATGGTTATTATTTATGCATTATTTGACAGTAATATATTCTTAGAGTTGATTTTCAATTTCCTATGCTGGTATTTGATTTTTACACCCGTCATTTTATTGCCTTGTTTTCTTCCTGATATCTTTATATTTATTGATTAACCGTGCTAAAGCTAGTCGTCCATGAAAATACCGGGCTTCGGCTACCGAACTAGCCATGCGAATCCACACAATAATTTGTCATCTTCTTGACAAGCAGGTAAATGTAATTTTTTGGATTTTGAATAATTTGCTGATTAGACGAAAACACGTGTATGATGTGAAGGTCAAATATGGTGAAACCAATCGATTGATAATCAAGTTCCACTTAATATCTTCAGTATTATTACACGCATCAAAGGATCTCTTCATATCTGTTGAACGATGACCAAACCGCCGCAAGAAATGTGAAGGTCGCTGCGGATTCGCATTGCAATTTCGAAAGATGAAATTAGTAAAGACCTTCCAGTTCATCTTGCCGAAACTGCAAATTCAGCTACAGTTGATTCAAGATTATCGAAAAACTCAGCTCAAACAACGAAATCGAAAAAAAATTGCTATTATTGGAACTAACGAATCTATAGGTACTTACATACCAACTCATATATCAATTTTTTCACTACACATGTCCAGCATTGTGAAATATTGTTTGTATCCGCTGCCGCTTTCAAAATAACACATTAAGTACGAATGTAAGCAAATACGAGTCGAGTAGCCAAAGTCATAGCCAATGACCACCCCGCTTCTTACTAGCGATACTCAGTTATTTCGACGAATGTTTTCATTATGCTCCGTGTATTTTGTTTTGTCCGTATCTTCGCCACTTCGATTTAACCTAGATATTGCCGTCAATCATAATCATAATTACACACACGAATGCATCGACAAACCCAGATAATGGATAAACAGTGTATCGCAAGCTCAAAAATAGTCAGCTGCAACGAGCCTCGTATCTTTTGCTGTAACTGACATCGAAAATCCCCAATTAGAATGGATTGCGACACGGTTTTAAATTTGGCCTGTGCACTTGAAATATAATTTCGCACTTGCAGTAGAAATTAGCGGCGGGCTAGTCTTCGAATTACCATTTACAAATGTCATAGCTTGTATAAGCTATGTTGTTACCTAGTGGTCGTGATGATGATATCAGGTGGCAATGTTTTTTATATTTTTGCTGTTGGTTTATTTGGTGGAGATTGGCTCATTGCTTGCACAAGTCATTACCTTGGTTCGAAACGGTGAAAAAGTATTACAATGTCATGATGATGGTCGAGAGGTTCTCGGAACTCCTCTGAATTTGATTCTAAAGTACAATTAAATCTTGAAGCGAACCTGTTTTATAATGGAATATGTGGGTACACTTGCATGACTATGCTGCGAAGTGTTTTGCCACAGAGGGACTTTTCCATTTCGTTGCTGATTGATTAAAAGCCGGATCTCTTTTATGCTAATATGGAATTTGTTTTGCCCATCTCAAAGCGGCAGCTCATTAGATTTCTTCGAAAATATGTAATTAATATTAAACTAAAATCTGCGTATTTACACACTATGAACTAACTAATGCTGTACTGACTAATTAGTAAATCACAGTATGCTTTTTTGCAGGATCTTCTGGTAATTGATCGCTGACTTAAGGTCGAAACATATCTTTAGAGCGGCTTTTTGCAGCATTAACCAGTAGTTTTCATGTAATATAATTCACTTTTCGAAAATCAGCAAACTTTTTGAAATTATTTGTCTTAAAGCTTACCTATTTACTGCAAATGTACGTGTAATACAATGAATGCAATAGTTTTAATTTTTTGTTGCAGAACATGAAGTAATCACGCATATCGTATCTGTACTACATGCTCCAATAAGGATGGTACATAACAAGGAAAAGCATTTTTTCTATACGCTGTTAATTCTATTCTTCAGTATGTTGTCTTCTAGTCTTCTAGTCTAGTCCAATAAGCGACAAAGCAACTACAGATGCTTTTACGGATGGCGGTGCCATTCTACATACTGATTCAGATCCAAACACTAAGCGCACATCTCACTTCTTGGAGAATTGCTAGCAAAATGTAGAACCAGAATGAATGAAACCAAATGCATCCACGTTACTTTCACTTTGCTAAAACTGACTGTCCTCAAGTATATCTAAACAATGTATCAAAGTAACGTAGTGAAATTTCTCGGAATGCACCTTGATAGGAGCTTCACCTGGAAACCACACATTGAAGATAAAAATCAGCAATTGAAGCTCAAATTCATAAACTTCAAATGGATGCTCGATATACTTTCTCTCGACTCAAAAGTTCTCGTCAATAAGTTTGTCCTAAAGCCAATCTGGACCTATGACTTACAAATCTGAGGAGCAGCTCGCTCATCAAACATCAACATCATCCATAGAATCCAACAAGAATACTTCAATCTATCACTGGAGCTGCGTGGTAATTCGGCAACGCTAATCTTCACAAAGATCTGCGGATTAAGACGATTGCTGAGGAAATTAAGAACCACAGTGGAAAACATATTGGAGTCCTCGCTCATTACCTCAACAAGCTAGCAAAAAAATACTAACCCATCGTAGATTTCAGCGATTGAAAAGAATTGACCCGATCGACCTTCTATCCCTAACTTAGAACAAAACAACTTGCGTTGTCACTTTCTTTGGTTTTCGAACTCTTTTGCAAAACGAACATTATAATTCTAGAATACTAGCTTCACTCTTTGACTTTAAGTCAATAACATAACTTCCGTCCGAAATGTACACGTCCTCAACTGAGAAGAGTGCACATGACTCGTTCCATCATGTAAGATTTGAAAACTAACGGAAACTTTTTATACGAGGAGGTAGCAGCTTAATAAATTCATTAAAAAAATACCTTTCTATCCGCTTTTTGCGCCTTTTGGTGCTTTGGTTGGCTTTGGCCCGCTTCTAACCACTCTGCTGACTATTTATTGGACTGTGGAGTATAGTACTGAATCCATGTTATGAATCAAGGAAAAAATCCTTTCGATCACGCGGTAACAGTGCCAAACAGGGCGCCAAATAATCAACAAGCGGTTTCATCCACTGTTATCAAATGTGGCACGCATTGTTCGTTCAACTTATGCATACCCAAAGGATCATGCAATGTTGTAAACACAGAACCATCTGTTATTTCCACGGCCTTAGCTATCCCGCGCACTTTCACTTTACGGTGATCCAATTCAGATTACTGATTTTTTTATGTTTTCTGGAATGTCTGCCTCTTTTGGGTGGCTTAGAGGTGGTTCCATACTCGCGCTGATTCGACCACGTTTAGAATAAGCGAACCAATATTTGACCATCTTACGGGGTTATACCCCATAATATTTATCGAATTTTACTTTGATTTTCTGCACTGTTTGCTTTCACAAATAGCACGAAATTCAATTTTATCCATTTTATTAAAATGCCAACACTTACTCATTGGCGTAGTTACATGTAACTTGACATTTATTCTTTCAAAAAAAAATTTGGTGAAAAAATCTTTTTTATCACACCTGGTGTTGAGAACGTTCCTTATTGAAGAACGTTGTATGTCAAATGATGATCCCGGTTTGGTAAATTGATTATTGAGCAGCATCATATCATCTTCTTTGCAAAGATTGTGTTTTTCTTTGATGAAAATTTTCCACGATAAACAATGATTTTCTTATTCTTGTCTTTGCCTGTAACTTGATAGATGATTATAAGATCAAAACTTAATTTTTTGCTTATTAGAAATTCGGGTATTGGTTGCGGCTCTTTATACATTATAGCTAAAAAGTCAGTTAAAAGACCGCGGCTGAGTACAGTTTAGTACAGCTCAGTTTACTATAGTTCTGCCAGTACAGTTCATTTACTGTGTTATAAAGACCTCTTAAAAACTACTTAATTTAAAGCGTTGATGTACTTCTACCGAATATATTTTTGATATGCCTCTTTTTAAAAAAAATTTAAGTTTTTGGAGATACTATCTTGCACGTTCCATGAACTTTTGATTTTTTCTTATAATGTAGAACGGTTAACTTGGACATATTAAATTTTCCCTAATTCTTTTCTTCACTACATTTTTTGCATTATTCGTTTGAGTAGTTACATCAAAACATTCAAAAATATATTTTGATTAGGCGCTTCAAATCGACGGAATGCTGATTGTTTGTTAACGGGTGACCAATTTTTTTGGTAACAATTTAGATCAGCCAATAGTCAAATAACAATAAATGTAAGCTTTATTCAATGCCATCTTGGCTCTAAATACACCCTACAACCTTCGGTACTGAGTTTTAGACCTTACCAAGTCGGTTAGAGAGTGGTAATATATGTTTCTGTAGAAGGGTAATATCTTCATTCCTCTTACGAGCTTTGCATTCTCTTGGTTTTGGAAGGATTACACGCAGGCCTAACAGCAGGAATAAGAGAAAGATATTAGCTGCAAGACCCAGATCCTGGTAACAGCCGATGCTCTTCGGAGAAGCGAGAAAGCATTCGTTCACTCCGTTCTTTTCCTGTGAATTAAGATTACCTATTCAGTCGAGTTACGGCCACTCATATTGATGGATATGTACCTGATCAGCTAACGAACACTCCTGGATGACCCTTCACTTATCCACAAGATGCGCGTATCGCCAACTGACTGATGTAACCTGAAGAACCTCTTTTCGATAAGAATTGAGGAAGGTCGGCTCATTGCGAGTATTGGCAATGGACAGATCACAGGGCTAAATGAAGACAAAAAGTGCCTCCGTAGGCTATGAGTCTTGGAGCTACCTCATACTTTATGGTGCAAACCCTTGCAACCTCTGCATGTCCTCCAAGCCATCATGTCTTTTGGTCAGTTACAGGATCAATAATCTTATTATCCTTGCTACGAAAATTGTGAAGAACAAAGACATTAATTATATTCTCATGAATTATATTCCTCTATCGGGTGCTATCAGTCTTTATCCTTTGGTACGCAGTCCACAAACCCGGTTGTTTACAACTCATGGCTTTTGTCTCAGAGCAAGCTCTTTGCTAGTGTTAGACAAATGGAGGAGCAGGGTAGCTGTTGCTGCTTTGGAATCATGAAAATTAATTTGAAGTACCTTCAACATTACCAGTAAGGGTCAAGCCACTATCTTCCTCACACACAATAGCTATCTCACACCCGCCCGCTGTATTCAAAGTGAGGAGGTATAAACAGCTCTCAACTCGGAGGTATTCTCAACACTAACCAGATCAATACAACTTGATTCCACAGATTATTCGGCCTCAGATGCAATCCTAAAGATCAATGTTAAAGAGCTTGAAAATCTCCAGTATATTCTATGGATCGGAATGGAAACAGATAGCCCATGCCAAGCATTTAGGCTGATCAGTGATCTCATCCTTTGGCAACAACCTTAATTTGGAGCCAGGCCAAAGTTTTCACAATTCAGATATCGGCTGCTTATATGTAGAAGTAAGCCAAGCGTTGGTCATCACACAGAACCAGCTGAATCTCTTTGTGTGGAGAGCATGAGGGGAGAGTGGAAAGCATAAGCTACCTCTCTACAGCCTACAAATGTCCTTGAACAAAGCTATGAGTTAACTCTCTGCACCTTACAACAGTCCTTGAACAAAGCCTGCCATAATTTCAGCCATTTTTACGAAGAGTCGACTCCATTTCATCTGCTGGCATTTTCACACATGCCTTCACTTCGAGCAATGTCTTTGATCTTAGCTGAGAGACCAAACTTAACTTAACCGTGCTCTCTTGCCAATCTGAAGCAAAATGCTTGATCAGCTCCGTACTGGTGAGTGATCGGTTTCGTGTGCGAATCTCACAAACTGAGATTGTCATCATTATTTTTCAAGTTTATTATAAGTTCTGCTATAGTTGCGCTCGGTTTATTTTGTTGTATTTTGTACGATGTCGAGTCAGTGTCATGCGGATCAAAAGTAGATGGATCGTGCTCATTGAAAAACTGCCAAAATCTAAACATCAAAACAGCACAGATGAGGAACTCGCTCGTCACTACGTTAAACGGCCCAGCTAGCTCTGGAGCTGTTGCTGTGAGTTTAGGCTTCTTAGAAATTGGTTTGCTCTGATTTTCATGCTCAGCCGACCTTTGTTGTTTCTTAGCAAAATAATGAGAGTTTAGAGAAACCGGGTGCTCCCAAATCAATCGTTTTGTCCATAAAAATTGGTCTCCTCGTTGGAAAACATCTTGGGAGGGACGTTTTGCAGATTCCTTAAAACTTTGAATGCTGACTTTCGTCTTTCCGAATGTCTGAATGTAGCTGTTGAGTAGAATTTGAGTGGCTGAGCAGCGATTGTCACTGGTGGAAAATTGTGCCACCTTATTTGCCGTAGCCCCCGTCGCCGCTTTGGGCACAATCGGGAGTACGAGCTTTCCTTGGCCCAGGCATGGATACCAAAGGTTCGAAGTCACTCAAAACAAGAGTGGAAGAATCTGCCGTTCCAATGGAAGCTCTAACGGCTAACTTGTGTGTCATATCCTCATTAACCCTTGCAGATTTTGCAGCTACAATACCAATAGTCAGCGAAGTTTGCTTTTTTCCCATATCGTCGCATCCACTGGCTTCTGCTGTCCCTAGGGGCAAAGCCGTCCTAGGTCGTCACTCGGCATTAGAGAGTGTAATGACATTCATGTTAGGCATTCTCTTGACGAGTTTGCATTTTTCTTTTTTATATTCTGCTTTATTTAGATACCTGACTCTCATTCAAAATATCATGCTGCTGTTCCTGCTGAAAGCAAAATATTTTGATGTCTTTGTCATTTATATTTTAAGAGTAAAAAACTGAGAGCGGGAAAAATCCATTTCATGTTTTCTTTTTCTCGTATTTGGCTCTCTGAGTCATTATAAAAATTATTATCTAATATATTTTCTAAGAATTCTGCTCTAACAAAACTTTAACTCGATTGCATTAAGCTCACGGAAACCCAATATTCGATGTTTTCTTTTCATTAAATGATCAGTTTAATAATAAACTAAATTAGAAATAGTCACAGTTGTATTATTTCAAATAAATTGGAGAACTGTTTATATACTGATTATATAATAACTGCCAGTTTAAACTAAAAATAAGCTACAAGCTTCTCTGAAGCCATTCAAGCATTGGGCCCACAAATTGCCTAGAAATCACTCTGATTACTTATTCACCAGACGACCTAAATTTTGTTTGACGTATATGACACCTTTAATCATCAAATCATATACTGGACCTAAAATACCAAACGAAACGCCGAAAACTGCAGGCAACATAGCATCAAAGTGAACATTTCTTTTGGAGCGAAATCAACTAAAAATAACCTAGTAGTCAACATCAGATACTGCCCATTATTAGTTCCGGTTCATGCACAATTGGTGAGCTCCACTTACAGCTTCTTCAATGAACAAAGTTTAGCTAACTATATCTACGTATATCTCAAATAACACCATGGACATTTTCACACATGCCTTCACCTCGAGCAATGTCTTTGATCTTAGCTGGTAGACCAAACCTAACTTAATCGTGCTCTCTTGTCAATCTGAAGGAAAATACTTGATCAGCTCAGTACTGGTGAGTGGTCGGTTTCGTGTGCGAATCTCACAAACTGAGATTGCCATCATTATTTTTCAAGTTTATTGTAAGTTCTGCTATAGCTGCGCTCGGTTTATTTTGTTGCATTTTGTACGATGTCGGGTCAGTGTCATGCGGATCAAAAGCAGACGGATCGTGCTCATTGAGAAACTGACAAAATCTAAACATCAAAACATTAGCGTTAGCAAAATGAGTACTAGTTATTATGAATTATGAAAATTGGAAGATGAACGTCATTTTCGTGTAATTTTTTGTAATTATTTCATAAGTGATGCAGGCACGCGATAGTGTTTTTTTTTCATTCTAGAGTAAGTATGGAGCGGTTCATGAAATTAGATGGACAGTTTTTGCATATTGAGCTAGTAAATAAGTAATTAAATAAGGAAGTATGATCAAAGTTTACTTTTTTTTAAACGTAACATTATCTTTTGAAACACAGGAAAACTACTGAAATTTGCTCGTTCGCATGTAAATTTATCTAGCACGAATGCAAAAATATATTCTGCTTGGACTTTTCTAAGGCATAAGGTTGCGTTTTGTCATAAAGAAGAAACAGTATTGCAGGCATGGATTTTTTATTTAGTTTTATTGTTTCTCTCAGATGACAAGTACGGTAGAAACTAATGAGCCTGTAGTACAAATGGAAAGAAGGAACTTATTAGCTAAGCAATGGTTCACAAACTTGAAGTTCAATAAAGTTATATAGAGCAACATGTTTAGTTTGACCATTGTTTTGTACTGAAATTACTATTTCACATCACTTTAAAATGCCTGGTTTGAATGAACATTGTTCCGCAACAACATTTGAACATTGTTCCGCAAAATATGGTTGAAAAATGTTAATTTATCAATAGTATCAAAAAAAAAAATGCATAGTATCAAAAAAGGGTTCTGAGCATTATGGCGCATCCATCTTCGTTAGTAAACATGTATCAGTTTATTCATTTTTTTTAAAATGCCTTAGCAAATACTTAAAAAGTAACAAACATTGTTTCCTTCAATAAGAAGAGTAAAAACAATGCATACTCTCATCCCTTTTTGTTCAATATCAATGCCACTTAATATGAGGAAGTTTTTTCAAAGAATTTCCTTAAATGTTTTTATGTTTTTTTTTATTTAGATTGAAAAACTTACGTCTCCGTCATTATAGCTGACCCAAAAGTCATGAAAACTTATCACTCTCGCCGTCTAGCGATTTTTGTATCTTCCCTTTCAGACCTGTTGACATAATTGGAGGATTTGCGTGCGTGCATGCACTAGAACTCCTGTCTCAGGTCCTGTCGCGCAAGTAGATTTATCAGTGTTACGATCGACACCACCAACATGGCAGCTTTTGACACCGTGTAGTAGCTATTAGCATTACAGAGGGCACCTCTGCAATGGACATTGGTATTCCGCACTCTAAACTTTTTTGTTGCGAACGCGTTTGGCTCAATTTACCAACCCACACAACGGTGAAATTGGTTGTCGTCATCAGCAGCCTCTATCTCGCGTCGGTACTGATGTTGGCCTTTAACAAGAGCCCTATCACATACCAGGACCCAGGCCTTTTTTTTTCTTTGTCTATGAGTGTCACTGGAACAACTTTTCATCTCGATTAAAATACCCTGTCGCTAAACACGAATGATATAACTCAAGCAATAGCCACGGTTGACTTTCCACTATGACTTAAAAAGCTGCGACCAGCACTCCATTGCGGTCCGCGATATTCCTATTCCTCACTCCAAACACCGCGTTAATCAGCTATTTCTCTTAAAAGAAAGAGCATTAAGAGAGAGAGAAAGAAAGAGATAATGCTATCAATCGTTCTAGGCAAAATAGCGAGCTGACGATGTGCTCGAGCGTTACGGCGTCCCTCGATGTGCTAGACAACCACATGCAGCCATTGTTGTTTCTAACTAGTTTGAACTCACTAGAGTGATACCTGATCACCTGATTAACCTTGTCATCTCAAATTAGCACGACCAAATTGCGTCCCCTTTAACTGAACGAAACATTTCCATGGTGACTTGTGAGTATATTCACAAAAGGAATTGTACACATCACTTTTAGATTTTCTATGTTAACTTTCAAAGAGTGAATTTAAGCCCAGTCATTTAAGACAAAAAAGCCGTTGTGCGAAAAAATTTCCAGTTGAAAGTTTTTCAAAGAAATTGATTATGTTTATTGTGAGTCTTAATCACGTTGTGAAAAGTTCACAGCGAAATCCTATGCACGGACAAAGCTATTCAATTGTCAGGAAAAACAGTTTTTCTTAAATACCAAGTTAAATATTAATTGTTACGTGAATTCTAATTATAATAGAACATATGACGCTTTAAATACAAAATTGACGTGAGAATTATAGTCATCAAGATATGGAATGAATGCAGTGGAATCTGAAAGCCTATTTAGAGAAGTGAGAGAAAGGTTGGCTGGTTATGCCGATACAGTCAGTTCGGAATAGAAAAGTCTCAAACGGAAAGTAGGGTCATCGTCAAAAGAGTGCTCTGGGTAAAGAGTTGATGGTTCTCGGTGTGAATTGAGACTCTGAGATGTCGATGAAAAAAGGAGGATCTGACCAGACCGGAGAACTAGACTGCAAGCTAACTCAGGTGCCAAATAAGTCAGCAGAGTCTTTAATTCTGAATATTTGTACTGTTGAAAGCATACGGTTTCTTCAGATAAACTTACAGCTTGCTAAGGCAAAGGGGCAAACACCTTTTATGACGAACGATCAAAGAGACCGAGAATAGTTTTCTGGTTTCCAGTCTGCTTGATGACTCCACTCTCAGACAATTTTGAATCCAGGATCTGTCAGTGGCTATCGTACAGTAGTGGGATGATGGTATGTTAAGCTCGCAACTTTTCTTTCAGCTTACCTTCTTTTCGGGTCCTTGCTCTCGTCACTGTCGTAGGAGCTGAAGAGCTGGTTCAGCATACCTAATTGGAAAGAGTGGAGCTTTTGGAGTATTGTGATGCTAGCTTTCAGCATACCAATTGGGGCAGCATCAAACACAAGACCAAAAAAGTTAAGCTATTTGGTTTCATCGATTTTGAGAAGCTAACTCTAAATACTGGGAATGTTTCCATCTTTTTCATGTCAAGCAAAAGTTCGGTTATTGATATAATAGTTGAATCCATAATTGAATGACATTAACCGAATGAAATCTCACACTCTAATCACCGCTACTTTGTGTTCTTTAGTAACGGTCCAATACATGTGGTTGAAGGAAAGACCCAAGAAACACTGTTTGGATTTCGTTCAATCGATTTTTTGTAGACAAAGCATGTCCTAGGGGTAAGATAAAGTCACCAAAGCCAATAGAAACCCAGTTGACTAAATAGAGCAGCTGTGAAGAGAAACCAGGAACTACAAAAGCTCAGGAAATATATTAGAATACTTCTCAATTGAGTTTATAAGAGCAGCAAAGAGGATGACTGGTTCGCCTTTAGGATCTAAGAAAGCAAACACACAAATTGGACACAAACTTCTATGAGGAAATCTTTCAAACCGTTTTGTGAGCGTCTGGAACGTGTGAGAGAGACCTCAAGGCTATACAAGGTCCTGGAAAAAGGCCAATTTGGAATTCCCAGTTGGTAAATGTACTAAGTCCAACAAAGGTTTGGCACAGACTTTAGCTGAGAATCATTTTCCAGACGCACTGATGACTTAAACGCAGAAAGCGTCTGTGCATCTGACCAAACCTTATTCTATTTGTGACCAAAGGAGATTTTGATACTCAACTGGATTTCTGGTTACTAGCGAAAAGGTCGGGAACATCGTCATGCCCTTTGGGTATTGAGCGAACAGAGCAAATTGATCACTTGGAGGCAAACGTAAGGAAATGTTTTCGGCATGTCTAGCCCTAGGATATGTTATGTCTCCTTGTAGACAGGTAAGGCTAGTTTTTATGTCAAAACCTGGAAGAGATGACTCTTCCGATACAAGAAACTGTATGCTAATCATCCTAATATCGATTATACTTAAATTCCTGGAGAGACTTATTGAAAGCCAGGTACGCACTTATGTGCTTAAGTCTAATCCTTTAAGACCCAGCTAATGAACTTAGTAAACTGTAATATGTTGAAAATATTTCTACAGCTTCTAGACATAAAAATAATGAAGGTCTTATTTTTGTAGAGTCTAGATAATATCACTAGAGTGTTATCTTGAGTAGTAAGAAAAAAATAGAGAAATATTTTATCACTGTGTGGAAAAACTTTCTTTTTGAAAAAGAAAAGGTGACGAATTCTCTTGCACGTTTCGATCGAAGCTAAAAAAAATTGTAAACATTGAATGATGACAAATATCTCTTCTCTTCAAATTAAATAATGTAATATGGTAACGCAACATGATGGAAGCCTCTTAACAAACAAATATTTAACAACCTTGAGGGCTACCAACTTATTCCCTACTTCCTTGATAAGACAGTCACTTTCTTCTGTGTACAAGAAAATCATTCGGTAGTCCATAATTTTCCAATTTCCAGCACGTTCCTAATTACTTTTTAAATGACCGTATATCTAAAGTTACATAGGCACATCAGTTACTCGTATGAAATTTTGTGGTTATGATTCATTATTCCATGCGAACTAACGAGCTCTAAAAAACATATTTTCTCTCGTGAAATATATGTATGTACTATCCGAAAGAGAACCTCGTTTGTTAAATCACATTAGCTTCTCTGTTTTTCTACTTTTCCAAATTAACAAACGAATTTGCAAACGAATTGTATGCAAACGCAGCTTAGCTTTCTATTTCGGTTAACTGTAGCCAAACCTCAGAATTTTATTTCACAAGTGGAAAAAGTATAAAAGTATAAGAGCAAACACACGTTCGAACTCGGCAACATGCATATACAGATAGATTGTTAGCACTAATTGTTGACTGATTTCATGCGTGAATTGATGATACAGTGAACAATACCTCCAACTTACTAAGCTAGCACTTAGGTTTTCATTTCAAATTCAGTGATGTTTTGTTGAAAGCATTGAGTAATGGATCGGATAATGAATATTAATTAATAAGTAGCGATGCATAATAGTCTACACATACTGAAAAATAGATCGCTTGTTTTTCGAACTGCATAAACTGACCCAATAACAATATGAAAACTTATAATTTAGGTCATTCACGCACATTTTTGACTATGTAATTAAATCGACTAACTTGAAGTTAATGGTGTAATTTGATGATTGTTTTCAAAATGTTTACAATGTATGATATACCTTATCAGTTTGGCATACACCTCTAATTATTTGTTTATGATTTTCACATTGAACTGAGAAACTCTGTACATTAAATTGAAATTCCGGAAAGAGTTAAAATATTCTAAAGCATAATTATTTCAAATAAATCTACAATGGAATGTCATCTAGAAGGTAATCGAAAAACAGAGGTGCTTTATTCTGTACGAAGTATTGATAGATATCCATAAAACACATGTTGCGATGTTTACTACATTACCATGCCATAAAACACCTTTTGATTACATACTCTTTCTGTTGAAATAATAGTTGAATATTTGTGCAGCTGATATGAAATAGAATTTTGTTGTTGTTCCACTTACTTGGCGTAGCCACATTTTCCTACAATCATCAGTTTTTAATCGCAGCTTTATGAAGCTGTTGAAATTTTATTTTAAGCTGCGAAAACATGTAGTTTTGTGGTTTATTTCAAAATATTGTTTTATAATTACTAGGGACTAAACTAAAATAAATAAATCTATAACCCGGACTAAATAGTAGCGCGTGACTTATCTGATAGGAATATTTAGTACTTTTTGTCGTTATAATTTATTGTTGAGCCATTTACGTATGAAATTAAATAACATGGGCAAATCTACAGAACTTTTTTCACTAATTCATTATATTTTCCAAACTATAAATTTGTAGAAAATCAAAAACAGACGTAAAATAATCATGACACGTTGATTTTTAAATTAAACACCGCAAACTTAGCATGACATCAAGCCCAGACGCCTCATTAGTAGACTTTTCAAAAAGAAAGAAAGGACATTAATCAAATTCACACAAGACTAAAAAGCTAGCTGTGGCGTCCACTAGGGCACATTAAATCAAGAACTTTTTTATGTCACTAAAATGTGTAGTTTTCTTCACTCCATCACTAAACACCTCCATTGCGGAAGTATCTTACTTACACATACTTAAGGTGCTCGAGAGTGTGCATAATTCTTACATTCAGTGATGCCACCGTTGCCTCACTAACGTAGGGGATACACTGGCGATTTGTGAGAATAAATAGAATAACGACTAGCCATCAAGCGCAAATAACTATTTGACTGCAAACTGTGAACGGATTTCTAGTCTAAACAAGCAGTGCTGCAAAAGCGGCTTCAGTCGATTTGAAAGTGTACGATTTCCCAAAAATGGTCTGAAATCATTTTTTGTAAAAGAACAAAGGAAATGTGCAATTTTCGCTTTGAATTGAATATGGTTGTAATATATACTAAATCAATTTCTTCTACTCACGAGAACAACAAGCTGCGAAAATTTCAGTACTTAAGAAATTCAAACATTTGCTGTTTTTTGACAGCCTTTTGCTGTTAATTTTGCAAGCAAAGATCTGTAAAGTTTGGCTGCCATTAAGATACACCTACTTTATAAACTTTATGTAAATTTGGTATCCCGGCACAGACTTGCACAAATTTTCAAATAACTTTTATCAGACCTGCTCTTGCTCACACTTATTTCTTGCTGTGAATTGATCTAATGGTCCGGTCATGAGTTCTCGTGAACAGAATTTTTGAGCCCACAAAAATAGGTAATTTTGTGATTTTATTCTTTTAGAACGTGGATTTCCGAATATTTCAAACTGACTGGATGCACAAAGCAGTAAATTTATCGAACGTTGGCCTTTCTTCTGCAAGGGAAAATTTATTCAGGAGACTCGGTGGTTTGAAGAATTTTTTCACGTGTGTGCTGTAGTTACATGGTTGAATGTGCATTCATAAAATAATGTACATGCTTTTTTTAGTAAGGAATAATACGCTCTGTAAATCTCGTAATGATGTGATATTTCTATCACGAGACACATCAAAATTTAAAAATAAATCTTTTTTCTTATTTTGGGACCACATAGGGCTAAAAAAAAGGTGCTATTATAGCCAACTATAAAACTTCATCAATTTTCTCTTCGCGTTCTTGTTCTTTCCGAAATTCTTCTTCCCATAGAAATATAGGGAGGGAAACCTGAGAATTCATTTAAATGCCCGCCACAGCCAACAAATATAAACAAAAGTTGTTCTTAGTACTTTCTAATACTACTTTTTCAATTCATTGAATTGGCTCGAAAGTCCCAGATAGCTATATTCACATGCTGTGTGATGAAAATGTTGCTTCAATATGTCAAAAGAGTGCGACCTATAAGCATTGCAGAATATTTCTGGCTCTCTCACGGGTTAATGGGCAGATCAAACTACAATTTTTTTGGATTTCCTCAACAGCATTTGCTTCATACTACTGTTCTCACTCCCGTGTATTCGTGGAGGACTTTTACGAAAGCTAACCACCAAATCGTTGCACCGTAAAAGAGGAATGGACGTATGATTATGACGCATATGGATGTCCTTAACCTCTTCGATATGCAGACTGGCTTTCGGAAGAAAATACGCATCATTCCGTAAGACTTTTGTGGCTTTGTTAAGGTATCACTCCAATATGTGGGCTCAAAAGAGTAAAAGAGTCACAAATTAGCTTTAAGTACTTGGTCCTTCTTGGTGACTTGATTGTATGGCTTTGAGTGGAAAGCTTTCGGATTTTTCATTATCTTTAGTCAAAAAAGATTGTCCTAGTCAACGAAAGACAATGATTTTGCTTCTGCTTTCATTAATTTTAATATGCCACTTGGCGGAGTGCATACAGAGCTCATAGATATTTAGCTGAAACTGTATCGTTGTCATCCACAGATTTTTGTAATCATTCAATGGCGTTTTCGTAATCATACCATGATGACCTACGCACAGTTCCACTTTAACGTCACGAAAGTTATTACTGTTTGGTACACTCGTGAGCACGAGGTTAAAAAGAATGGGTACCAGGATGGAACTCTGTGGGCATTCGGTTTCTAAGAGGAAGAAAACCTGCAGTTTTTTTTCGATTGTGGGCTACAAAACTCATTGGTTGTAGGGCAAGTTGGAAATTAATTCGATAAGGGACCTAAAAATTTCTAGAGTGATAAGTTTATGGATTGGGTCATTAACCCTATCTATAGGTTGGATGACTATTAATTGGCTGAATAATCATTAATGCCGGAAGTAAAATTATCTCAAAACAAAAGTTGCGTTTTTTTTTTAATCCAGAGTACGAATTTCGCAAAAGTAGTGGCTGTCATATTCTGCAATTTGTGGAATGTATTTTGATAAGTCATTTCAGTTAAAACGGTTATCATCAGTGACAAATTTTCCTTAATTGTCCTGTCAGGAAGAATTTTCCTAGCAAAAATTAAATCGGATGATTGAGATGAAAAAATTGACGCTGTCAACATATTTTCCATGCTTTACGTCGAAATATTCTTCGATCATGGATCAACAAAAAATTAGGCTTTTATTGGAGACCGAAAGGACGATCGCATCAAGCTAAAATGGATTTTTCGGACTTTTTCACATACAAGTAGCACAGAGAAGTAGTTTGCACCCACATAGGCTTAAATCGTTATGTCTTCAGTGTTAGACACGTATGTTGTAGTTTTTTTAAAGTCCTGCATCTATGCCCATAAGCATACTTTGTGGCTCTTAAATGTGCAGCGCATAAGTAATTATGTTTCCGATCTGGATCGATTTGAAGGACAAAGAGATTTTTCATTCAAGAGATTTTTCATTTCAAATCCAACATGAAAAGATTCATTATTTGTTGTGTTATAGGATATGAAAATTGGGAGTTTAGTGACTAAAAAATATAGACCCTCTATTTTGTGTCATTTATGTTGGCATGTGGTTAGATTCTGCCGCAAATACTGACGAAAAATCAAGCCAAACTAAAGTCAAATACTGAAAAATTGAAGGGAAACAAGAAAAAAGTCGAGATCCCTCTAAGGTTACCTCTGATTGGGCCACAATACTTCGCTCTAGATGATCAGTTTGCAGCCATTTCTTTCAGAGACTATCAAAAAGATTGCTTTTGGCATTTCTCGTGACCGGGTCTCTAGCGTTAAAATTCATATCAATGAAAATATGGTTAAGATTGGAGGTTGGAAAGTTTAGTTGAAGTCATTATTGAGCTATTTGGAGGAGAATATTTATTGGCAGGGATATCAATAAAAGCAGTTCTCTCGTCACGTAAGATGACACATGACGAAATTAACGAATCAAGTAAAATTCCTATTGTAGTATATTTGAATTTCAGCCCAAATTCATGTGACGAGGATTGTTCCATGTCGTCCATCTGCAACCTCATCCGTCATTTATCCACGCATAGCAGAGTACTGTTTAGAGACTGTATTACGCTGGCGTTTGAGCTTTGTTTCACAAATGAAAAATTTGTCGGATCTTTTAGTATTTAATTATTTACAAATGAAATCCCGTTTGCATGCAGGAATTAGATAAGGAGTTGAATTTAACCAAGCCTACTAATACGACAATGCTTCCATTAATTCAAAATAAATGTTTCAAAAGCGAGTGTCAAAACCTTTGTCTTCTTTTCTCAGTTTTTTTTATTACGACAATTTATAATATCATACTAGAAAATATTAGACGTCATGTTAGCGTGATATTATGAATTTTAAAAATAAAAAGAAGTTCAATTCTTTTGAATTGACGTTACATACACGATTCAAACAATTTTGCACTTTTTCTGCAACTAGAGGTCAAAGCAAAATTATATTGCTGTTAAAATAACAGACTAATTTCCAACGTATTGCCGTTAATGGGAAAGAAAAAATTGATATTTCAAACAAAAATCGAAATATATTTGCAAACTGAAAATTCAACTTCCTTTATTTGTCGGTAGTGTCAACTTGCGACCTAACATTGATTTGTTTACAATTACATTCAATAGCTCAGTTCTGTCAAAAAAAAACGCTAGCAACGCAATTTCCGGTGCTATGTTATGCCACTATTCCCTTTGGCGATAAAATTATTTAAACTTCGCTGGAAGACAATGCAGCATTCGGCCAAAATATTAAAATGAGCTTCACAGTTATTAACCAATTAAAGGCAATTTAAATGCATTGTAGTGGAATCCGAATAATTTGCAGTGGTATCATATGCTTCATCGCAAATTATTGAGCATCATTTATGAAATACAATGCTTTCTCATTTCCAAAATAGTTTTATCTAACTATTTTTTTTTTCACAATATACCAACATAAAAACGTTCATATTTTGCGCAGATAAATTTGAATTTTTCGCAAGGCTGCCGGCTAGTAAAACGCTAAATGTTTAAAGGAAAATCTCGCAAGATATCTGCTATCGCCTCAAAACGGCATTTCGTCAAGAGCTATTTTGCCAGTGGCCTTTGATATTGCCGGCGTTGAAAACAAAAACGAAATGAAAACTAAACAGAGTTAAACCATAAAACAAAATAAATATAAATTGCATTGGCAAGTAAATTTTCTTTCATTTTTCTCTGTGCAAATTATTCATTAAAGTCATACGTTTGCTTTCGTTGTTTATTGGTCTTTAATGAGAAAATAACTCCTAATACGATCGGAATTTTCTCCAATGCTCAAAATAATTAATCTTTCGAATGAAGTTTAATGGAACAGTACGTGGAAATTTCACTGCTGGTAAATACCATTGAATATTAGTAGGCTAGCGGGCGCCAATGACTTATGCTAGTTGTGCGATCACTTGCTTTGCATCGGATATATTATTGACTAGATTCCTACAAACCATTTTGAATTTATTCAACTCCTTTCTCGCCTACATGTATACATATACAGCTCGCACATTCAAAAAAAAAAACCTCGAGCATACTTTGTGTGACCCTATAGGAAGTATCCACTATCGCATCGGGGTCTTATTGCTGATGACAACACGCCAGCGCTACCCAAAACTTGAAATCTTTTTGATTGCGATACACACTATTTCGTTATAATACGTATGAAATTCGTGAATGACTATGTCGCTGCGGTGGTAAATCTGAACGCGACTTTTATACGACAAAATTTCACAATGATGAAAATTTCACAAAGTTGTAGTAAAAATGCGAGCGAATGACATCTGAAAGCATGCTAATAGCTGCCGTTTTAATTTATAAAGACATAGATCTTGGGAAAAGAAAAAGTGAGTCAGTTTTTTGCGATTTTTTTCGGAAATGTCACAACTGGCTGAATTCATGTTCGAATTTTTGAGAAAATGTATTTCAATTTAAAATGGTTCGTCTGATGAGCTAGTGATGAGTATCAAAAAACCCATGATAGTAAAAACTAAACTAATTTGCAAATGTTTTATCAATAGCTAATCTGTTTTGAATTGTAAATCGAACAGACGTGTTATAACTTGTGGGCTTATAAATAGCTTTCTTACGTTGAAATCCAATAGTTTGAGTTTATGTTCGACATTTGAAAAGTAGCGGGTAGCTATTGTACTTAACCAGAACGTTCGATATTATTGAGTAATTTTTAAGTCTCGAACAAACCACAATTTTATCATATTACGTATGTTTAAGCCTGCATAGTTTTTTCTGCAATCTGTAAAACTGGCTTTAACAAGCAAGCAAGCTTCCATTACGTCATATTTATGTCAATAATACAGTATGTGTGATGGTCTTTTACAGAATTTAATCATTTAATATTTTTCTGACCGCCCTTTTTATACAGTTGCTTATAGATGGGTTTAAATAAAGTATATTCACGAGGAAATATAATGCTTGACAAGAATAAGCACTATTGGACATGCTAGTTTTTTATCCAATATTTTAGCGTCAGTATATAATAGTTTTTGGGTTATGCTTGCAACTGTAAGAGACTGCAACTCTACGCATCTATGACATCCACACATACTCAGCGGCTCACATAATATGTTGCATGCACTAAATGCTTCAATGTAATGTAACTTGTTTTAACTTATGTAACTTAATTGTATTTAATGTGTACCAATTTTTTCCTAGCTCAAAAAAATATTTTAATAAAAAAACCGATTTTTCCTTTAGAAGCTAGATATATTGAATTTTGTGACAAATATCGATATTTCGAGGGTAATCTGCCCTCTTCTTCAGTGTCTATCAGTCTTATCAGTGTCTATCAGACTGATAGACACTGAAGAAGAGGGCAGATTACCCTCGAAATATCGATATTTGTCACAAAATTCAATATATCTAGCTTCTAAAGGAAAAATCGGTTTTTTTATTAAAATATTATGTAACTTGTTTCTTTTCTTCTTTTTCTTTTTTCTCCTTCTTTCTTTATTCTTTCAAGTCTTAAAAAGTTTTTCTTTGCAAAACTTGACAGCGATTTCCTATCATTCAAATAATTATCAATTCCTCAATTGAGGCTTCTGGCTTAAGTCTTTTGTTTCCATAAGATCATTTTACTGTATATGTTTGTCAAATAAACCAATGCCTATCAATAACGACGCTATGTTTTCTTTTTATTTCTGGTTTTTTGTTAATATGCGAAACCTAGAATCCGATTCGGGTTTTCCTGACTTTCCAAGAAAATTAGTATTAGAATTGTTTTGGCCTATAACTCATAATTCTATATCTATAACACAAAACTTCAGCGGAGTTTTCTTCATACTACGTTGAATATCCTTCATCTTTTGGCAACAGCGAGTGTTTCTGTCATTTATAAGTACCCCTATATTTGAGAAAATAAAAAATGAAAAAATAAGTATATAGTCATATACTTATTTTTAGTATATGACTCTATGACTACTTAGTGTGTGTGTGTGTGTGTGTGTGTGTGTGTGTGTGTGTGTATGCGTGTGAGTTAGAAGAGAGGTGCTTGGTGCCTCTAAGCACTCAGGCTAAAAAACTCATTGTACTCATGCCCCCAATCTACCATAATTTGTCAGATTTTTGAACAAAATTCAAAATCAGTGTTAATGAAGAAGACTTTAGTGTGCAGGGCCACTTCAAAAGACATCTATCTCTCTTTGTAAGCATCAACTTTCCAAAAATGACATGTGTAGATGTGGTCGGCTCACCTAATGCGGGTTTAGAGCCCAGCAGTGGAGTTGCTACACCTTGCTTCGAAACGACGGCGGAAAACTCTATATTGAACCTGAAACAATATTTTTTGTAGCTGTAACTTTCATAAACGTGTTGTTGAAGACCTGTGCTACATAATGTAGTAAACATGTAATGCTGCGTTTATACATAGGGACGATCGTCTCGTGAGGGCACTCGGCAAAACATTGGACAAGACTCAGCAAGACATAGGGTGAATTGTTTACTTAGGATATTGGTGCAGGTGTGCGTTGAGTTATTTCAATCTGTGCCACGCAAGGATATGTTTGAAGTCCCGGCGAAAAATTCGAAAAATGAAAATGATCATTCGCTATCCTCTCGAATCCCTTTGACTCGATGCATAAAACCGACTTCGCTTCCAGCGGCTTCGAGCTAGGACGAGACGGTCATAAACCATAAAAATATAAAGAATGGGCACGCAATCACAATGCATGAACCCCGTACGTGAATGAAGCAATTTTACTACACATGCAATTTTACTCTCTGTAAAACAGCTTTCCCCTCAATGCTGCACGCACCACCCCTCAGCGCTGTAGACTCTCTATGTAAACATTCATTTCAATCCATCCGATCTACGGGGTGGTTGGGATAACGGGGAAAACAATACATGGACACAAATTTCCAAATACATCAACTTTTCTGAATGAAATTTGTTGTTGTTTTACACAAACACATTGCGACCAGAGGTCGAAAATTGCTTCATTTCTCTCGGCCCATTTCGTATCCACTCTTCTTATATCTATGTCATAAACACTCAGGCACAGCAATAAAAGGATCATTATCCCTTCATAAAACCAACAATAGCCGACAAACAAGCCACTTATAGCATGTACAGACGACGAACATGGTTCGTCAACTTGGCGAGCGAACGCGTGCAATTGTAGTTGTTAAATGGTAAGTGTTAACCTGCGTCCAACGACAATTGCACGTGTTCGCTCGCCAAGTTGACGAACCATGTTCGTCGTCTGTACATGCTATTACACACGCGTGCTTGTCCTGAAAAAAACAGCCGAGAATAGATAAGGAGACCATTTACACACTCACCTTGTCAACATTTGCCATTCCTCGGCGAGAATGTAAACCCGGCATTAGAAGACTAAAGTAGATCGTCAAGAGACTGAAAATTATCTAAGGTATGAGCGAAACCATATAAGTATTTGCGAAAATGATATGCTTCAATATAAATTTAACAACAACGCTTGTCGAGAGTCAGATGAGAAGGATTCTTTGCAGTCAACTTTGCACGAATTTTGTAAGTAAGAGCCTCCTCTTCAGCCCACAAAAAGTTAACTTGCATTTTTCAACAATTATTTTAGAACGATAAGTGAAAGCTTTTCAGAGGCGTATATTGCATATACACAGTACCACTGTACAGCCAATAAAGACATTAGAGTGTGAACATACGTGTGAACGCTGTAGAAACATTTCCGCTTGAATTGTCAATCTGCTTCAAAAAACAAAGGCTGTATAATTTAGGAGGACAAACTCTATTATATCCCAAAAATCTTTGTTTCTTTGAAAAGTTCGTACGGCAAATTCAATATTCAATATTATAGAAACATGGAAGTGTATATTATTTTTCCGGCACGAACTCGGAAATGTTTTTTAGTTTGGCATAGTAAATTGCGTAAAAACCAGTGCTTTCAAGCAAAAACTACTGCATGGTCGTCTTGAATTTCTGAACAAGAAACTTAAATGTGACCTCATATGGTTCCCGCACATTGAACTGAACAAAAACATGCCTAGTAATTATAATCATGGCTGTTTTATTTATTTTTCAAATAATACAATTTTGATTGATTGGAAGCGTAAGCTATCGAACAGTCCTGCTGCTTTTGTCTATAGACCTTGAGTACCTGATAACTGCATTGTTGCGTCTGTTTGAAATAGCATAGCAAATACTAACACCTGTTGAATTCAATGAAGGCTAGGTTACGGTGATGTAATATTCAAATACATGAAATTTATAGTGACCTAAAAGGCCTATCCACATATACATACCTGCATCACTTCTCTAATTCGGTACACAAGGGAGTTTTACCGAACGCTAGACCTTCAACTACCAATCACTCATCAAACACGTAATCTGCGTTGACCTTGTGTATTTCGAAAAAAAATGAAATATTTCCGTGGTCTCATTCATAGACAATATTGTGATCAAAATAACTGCGCTATATTCGTTACGATATCGTTCTAGTCGAAATTGCAGTCTGAATATTCATACCGATTTTGATATAACTTTACGCACAAAACGAGTGAATGTGGTAAAGGTTTCGTGTTTTCGACCATCTAGGCCAAGCACTACATTTGAAAGTACTTGTAGTCGGGAAAGCAATTATCTTTCCACCATTATTGGCACAGATCATTTTGTTTGATTGGTTTCTACCAAAAATTCAATTTGAATCTATAGTACGAAAATTACAGAATTCCTACATTTTTTAGACTTAGTTGATTTCGACAGCAATTAGACTTGCATGTACATATATTTTCCATTATATCCAAATCTCATATAAAAATTAGGTGCGTAATGTGTGGCATCATTGTTTTTCAGTAAATACTTGTGTTTAATTCAATTGGAATAGATGAGTGAATTAAATTCCCGATCGTCATTCCAAATTTATACTGACCAAAATTAAAACACTATTTTCGCTACTTACTGCTATCTTGTTAATATGCATGTAACCATGCCAATTTCGGCAAGTAATTATTCCGCATTTCGCAACATTTCCAAATATTCGTGAAAGTTTTATAACTGACTTTTGAACTCACGTTAAAATAAAACAACTGAGCTCACGAAAACCTGCAACGTGTTTTTGCTATTTTGTTGTTAAGTCTACTTCAACTAACTGAGAAGTGTTTTGCGATTGTTGGAGAAGAAAGAAAAACACTATACTGAAAGATTCAAAAGATTGAAAATTCAATTTGGATGCTAATGAAATACGATTAAGGAATATATGCGTGTGTGTACTAAAGCCATAAGCGAAGCACGCTTGTTACCGCTCTATAAACAATCGATTCGAATGTTCCGGTGCGGAAGTGATGCTGATGCAGAAATAGACATAACTTTGTGCTTTTCATGTATGAATGTGCATTGTTGTTTTTATTTCACGCCTGGCGGAGAAATTTATGAGAGTTTTACTGATTTTTTAAACAACAATCAGTGTGGAGATCACTCAGGTCGAAAATTTCTGGGTTTTCTTACCTATAAACTAAAATATGGTCATCAGAAGTTCCAATGAAGCTATTGAATCAAATTAATGACAGGAACGGATGGTTCAAAGAGAAGAGCTGTTGACGAATCTTAAGTCATTCATTACATCATGTCATCAAGGAAACATCACGTTAAAGCAGAGCGAAATTTCTGGAAGAAAACTAACACAAAAAATCACAGATTTATGTTTAGTGATTTTAACCCTCCCCAGCCACACTACAATTCGAGCACCTCCCTAGACACACCTGGGTCTATGGAGTCCTGCCGTTTTTTTACCACACTTCGAATCGTTTTAAAATCTGAAAAAATTCATGAAGGTAGATCGATATCTACAGAAAAAGAGCGTGCATTAGGTGATGGATATATATGAATTTTTATTATTGTTATTTAATGGAAATCGACACAAAACACGAGAAATACACGTATTCACTTAAAACATCATAGCTTTTTGTTAAATAAGTTTAAGAAAATTCTACTGTACGAAATGTTTCTTGACATATAGTAGATGAAAGAAAAAAAAAGGACATAATGAAACTTCGAAAAAAGTATAATTATTATGACAAGAGAAAAAGTACAATTTTTTTGGAGTCGAAAATTCGTTTGAAATTACAATTTTTGGATTGAAAGTAATGTAACTCAAAGTTTTATACGTTTTTGTGTTATTTATTATTACTTACACTTATTCTTATTAAAATAAATAAAGTAGCTGAACAAAATTACAAAATGCATTCATTGCATACATGAAGCTTGTGTTCTTCGCAAATTTTTATTTCTTCGCTCGTTAAACTAAGTGCTAACGTTTCAATAAATTTATATCTTCCCAATGCAGTGTTCGCTTCATTAAAATTGTACAAAATGTTACAATTAACTACCGCTTGGTCTAATATACCGAAGAAAAGCTTCGAAGAAAATGCACACTTTTATGCTTCCGTAGACACACATGGGTCTTTGGTGTCCGCAGCCAACTTTGACAGCTCAGCAATTCACGAAGAACGGAGGACCGAGCGTGACGTTCACTACGCCAGTTCTGGATCCAAGTACAATTTTTTGAGTGGAGGTTAGAACCCGAAATATTGACGTACCTGTGCGCCCTGACGATTTTCAAAAACGGCCGGACACCAAAGACCCAGGTGTGTCTAGCGGGGGTTAAAGAAATCTGTCAAACAAAACAGTCAAAAAACATAATGCATAAAAAATCTAATGCTTATATACTAATCACATCAATAAAACCAAGCCCAAACTGGTTTTGAAGTGTTTGTCTAGTTACAATATACCAGGTTACAGCAGAGTTTATTAATCAAGTGACGATAAAAACTTTGAACTTTAGAATGTATCTATGAGCTTGAGAAACGGCAATGCTAAAACCAAGGCAAAATATCATAAAGCGTGATAATTAAATTATCGCCATTAAAACTTAATAACAAGTAAAACCGATGAACGTTGAAAGGTTAATATTTCAAATCATTGATTTAAGTACCTACATTATACTGTTAATGGAAAAACGTAAACAACGTTCTTCTGAAAGATTTAAAATGCACATTGTATTCCGAGTTTCCTCTTTGAATCATGTAAATTACATTTATACAGAAGTTTTATATTGAATCAGTTAGAATGACACCTTAACAATTTTGCTGTCTGGCAAGATCAGGTGGGGTTTTGATTCACTAAATATTTTCCTTGGGTCTATTCAAATAGATACTGAAAGTTTTAAACAATTTTCGGTTTCGGTTCAAGGATTTGAAACGAAAGAAAACATGTAAGATAATTGATTGACAGAATTTGAAAGAAAACATGTAAGATAATTTAAGTTTTTCGATAAAGAATTTTAAGCCGACTTTCAAATGACAATAGTGAATTAACCCACCGATCAAAATAAAATAAAAGCATTGGCATACCGAAAATATCGGAAACAGTATTCGGCTTAATGACAAAGAGCGTGCTACAGCAGTACAATTCTGTCGCATAATATGGAGTGGCCGATGACATGGAACGTAAATACTGCACGTGGTCCGAAAAAGTAAAACTAAAAAATACTACAGTGAACAAATAACTTAGCAATAATTTTTCAAACTGTAATAGCAAGTGTAAGGTAGCGATGACACTTTTTCGCTTGTCCTGTTCGGGTACAACTTTAAGACCGCGAATTATTGTCTTTGGAACCACTCTTGCACTGACTTACTACACTAAGAAAAATACTTCTATTTTTTGAAGAAAAATGAACACATTATCAAAGAAAATTGGATAGTATTATTTATGCCTAGTCGCTCCTTTAAGCTATAATGTGACACTTAATCAATGTAGTTTGGACAACTGAAGACAAACAAAGTCAACCATGAACCCGGCGGAATTCGAAACCACGAGCGGTAGATCGCTGCTTTGGACTGGCACGTTAGCGAGCTAAGCTATCGACGTTTTATTTGTGCAGAGGAAAAGTTGGTAGAAGTCAGAAAAACTATCAATTTTTTCGTCGAATATTGAAGCGTGGTTGTTGTTGAAATATAGAAAAAAATGTTCGCGTTGTAGATATAGTTTACTAAATTCATAGACATAATTTACAAGATTTGAGGAAAATTACTTACTTGAAAAAAGGTAAAGCAAAAATTGTATTCCATTGAATGTAAGAAATTTTTACATGATATGTATACAAATTACTGATATCAAATAAAAGTTTATTTGATTCGTCGAAGATTTCACATCTCGTAAACAAGTAAATATTATCTTTGATTTTCGGAAACATATTTTTCTGAGTGTAATATAATTCCGAAATGCTTCTAATTCTCCTCCACAATTAAAATGTTACTGTTTGTGAAATTGTTATCTAACTACATAGTTCCCAGTCCCTAAAATGTCCCAATACCGAACTATAAATACACAACTCAGGATTGTGTTTGATCACTCAACTGTTTTTCTCCATTCCAACAACGGCGAACAGTTTACTTCCGAATACAGGCTGAAACAAATTGAATGCGAAATTTCGTATGGGGCGGCGAAATTCAATGCCAAATTTCGCTTTCTGATATAGTGAACCACATCGTAAGCAAAAATTTCGCTGTGTCTGTACTGACGAATGACATTTACATCTTTGGCGCCAACCTAATTCAAGCGGACCTAATTCAACTTAGCAGTGATGCCAACCGAAACGAAAAAATTAAGAATTTGGCTAATTCTGACGCTGCGAAATAATCGCCCGAATTTTGGCAGCCGGCAATTTGCGCATTACCATACAAAACAGTACATTTGTATTTTTTAACAGCGAATTTCTACGCCCAATGCGAAATTTCGCAGTCAATAGGTTCACGGGTACTTCGCAGATTGAATGAAGGATTACGACATATACCATGTATTCACTCCTAGTTTTTCTATGCAGAACTTCTATGTAGAATTTCGCATTTGAATATGGTGAAGCACAATGCAGCGAAAATTTCGCTGTCAATGCATTAACGAATGACAGTTACATTCATGGTGCCATTCATGCCACCAACCTAATAAATTTTATTTTTTGTTTGCCAAATCCTGTTGTACGAGGATTAGGTTGGCTTATCACAATAGATATCAGCCATCGCTTGTCTATACCACCAGACCATTCAACCTAATTCAAGCAGACTTAATTCAACCTATTGGTAATGCCAGCCTGCGGTTGGTATCACCGCTAACAAAACGATAAAATTAGAAATTTGGCTAAATATGACGCTTCGGAAATTTTGGCCGCCGGCAATGTGGGCATTACCATACAAAACAGTGCATTCTAACTTTTGACAGCGGATTTTCTCCGCCCAGTGCGACATTTCGCTGTATTGTGATCCAGACAAATCCCATGCAAAAACATCTTTTAATTTCGCCAGCGAAAATTTTTATGGCCGTGCAATATTAAAGTCTAATGAACGAAATCGAAGGTGTTAACCGCAAATCGAAAATGCTATTAGATGTCGCTAAATAGTATTTCGTTATTTTCCAGCGGGGCAGATTCCTTTTCAGTCAGTGGAATAGCTCGTTTATTCATTTCAAAGTGAGAAAATAGGTTCAAAGTCTTGATGTTACGGCAGAAAACGTAGTAATGCGAAAGAATAAGCGCATTCATTTTACAATTTTTTATGTCGACACAACATTTTGAATTTTAGAGCAACGACAAATCTAGTATCGAAGTCGGCATTTTATTTCGGTACTGATTAAAGAGTACTTTTTGCGGCATTTTGTTTCGCTTGAGTAAAGTACTAAGCTTAATCCGGAAATTTGATGCCAAACATTTAGAAACTTTTCAGCACAAATTAGCCGAAAGCTTTATTTATGCAACCACCCAAAGGGAACAAAAATATGAGGAATAGAATTTCTGTACTCGTGAATTCACTGGTTCAGGAGAGTTGTTGTTTCCAATGCGTATACTCTGTTCTCTGCTAGATAGAGGAGCAAAAAAACGCACCTATTATTGCTTTGTCGTGTAAATTATTATCATCCAATGAAATAATAATTTTTAATAGAATTGTTTTTTGCGGGATGATTAAAATTGAAAAAAAAAAATATTTACATTGAAAATTTTATTTGAAAAAGTGGTTTCGAAAATATGCACTGATTCTCATCAGACACCAGCAGACAGTGCATACATGACTGATGCGACCACTTGCAGAAAGAAATTTAGGACTACCAGTCGCAAAAGTTTTCAAATTTTCGAAAACTTAATATTTGTTGTTAATTGTCACTACAAAATCATTACCGTTTGGAAATTTGACAATAAAATCGCTTAAATAAGATATTGCAAATAAATACAAAACCAACAATAGCTGGCAACCCTTTAATGTTTTTTTACCAGATTCTTTCTGAATAATGCCTATAGCAAGTTCCATATATGAAAAGTTCCATGTATGAAAACCTTTATTTCCTGAGCGAATTTTCAAAATTCAAGGCACCAAAATGACCATAGCTGGCAGCTCCAACCGAATTTTCAACCAAATTTCTACCAAGCACGGTTTAAAGTAAGGTTCAGTTACTGTGTCAATTTCATGAAAATCTGGTAACTGAATCAGAATTCATAGGGCAAAAAGCAGTTTTTTTCTTTATAATTTTTCAAGATGGCACCACTGGCACACAGTTGCCCGCATTTCCAAATCGCTTCTATCAGACCTGGTCCTACTCCAATACCAATACATTCTGTGAATTTCATTTGTATCTGATTATTGGGTAGTGAAATCTCGTGATCAGAAATTTTTGATGTTTAAAATATAGGTAAATTGTAGGAGGGTTATCGTTCTTGTGCGATGTGAAAGTTCAAAAGTTTTTCTTTGATTGTTTTGCAAAATTATAAGACTTCTAAATGAGTTGGTTTTCACTGTAAAAAACGAAAATTTTTCAGGAGAGTCGATGGTTTGAAGATTTTCACTTTCAATGCCTGCCATAGCTGCAAAGTTACACAAGTTTACGCTACACGAGTTTACAACTTGGCGACAACAATATGTCCTATAAGTTTCATAATGATCTGATAATCTGGTCAAAAGTTATCGCAATTCGAAAACTTTCAAATTTTCCCAATCTCATTTTAGGCGGCTAGTGCACACATAGGGTTAAAAATTTCAGAAAAACTATCATATTCACATTTGAAACACGTTCAAAATTTATTCCATAAACTTTATTTTTGCGAAAGTTATTTGTTGACAGAAAAATAGGTATTTTGTATATATCACTAAATTGGCCACTGGCGCCAAAGATTTTAAGATTATTAACTTTTTGTGAGACTTGGCACTATTTTGCATATACACCAATGTAAATTGAAAATTTCAGCTCAATCGGATGGCGCGTTCCTGGGATTTTAGTAACATTAGTAAAAATATTTGTCACTACTTCAGTATGTTTTTGCGTGTGATTTTGCTTTCTAAGTGAATGTGCGGTGACGGCTGGGACATTTTAGTCAGTTGCAGGCTGGCACATAATCTTTTTTTATTCTCTCCGGTGACCTAGCCTGGTTCACCTAAAAATTAAAAAAAATTGTAGCAAACCCTTGTGTTCACTATCGCTTTCATCGTTAACAAAAAAAAACCTGCTGAACAATCTTTTATTTACAGCATTATTAGCATTTTTCCATAGTTAAACGGTTGAACATATATGAAAATTAAAAAAACTGAATGTTAAATTTTTTTCAAGATGGGTTCTGTAACTAGTTTTTCCTTTAAAATAGTAAAAACCATTGCCACGATCAAAGGAGAAAATACTAATTAACCCTACTTCTTAGCGCCGTGACGTTCCTCCAAGCTTCTTAAAACTTAATTGATTTGATGGATTTAAAGTATGAACTGTCAACTGTTTTTTTGGTTGCACTAGAGTCAATATATAACATAACAAAAGGTGCGTTTTTTGCGTCTCGATCAGTAGCAGGTTAGGGTAGGCAGAATTGAAAACAAAAACAACTGAGGCAGGATTGTTGTTGTTTTCAATGTTGCCTCGCCTAATCTGCTATTAATCGAAACGCAAAAAATGAACATAAAGTAACGATTTTAATCAATTGATGACCTCATCCAAAATGTAGCCCCACCTAAAAACTACGAAAGTACTTTGCACAAAATATTACCTTAGCTTTATATTCCTATAAATACGAACAACACATTAATATATTTGAATGAATATATCAATAAGCTGTATTACCACGTTTCTATGAATTTACCCTTTCGATAAATCGACCTTCAGACGGGAAAGTCACACACTTTTTTTAAGATTCTTCCTTTCTTGCGAAAGATAACAAGTTGTCAGATATTTATTATGATTGTATTATAATCATGCACATAAAAATTTAGTAAAGAATACACAACATGTTGTCAATAAATTAAGCTCAATAATAAAATGTGGTTTCTGGAAACCTGCTTGTTAATAAAAATTCGTAGCAATCGAACTGATCTCTATTTGACATTGTGAGCATTTTAATGAGAAACCAAGCACGTGTTGATATTTTGACATAAATCATTTGTGCTGCTACTTTGAAAAAGATTGCATCGTATGAAACGTATTTTACAAACCCGTTACTTAGATGATTGTATTCTTGAAGCACCCGAAGCAACAAAAAAGCGAGAAATTTATTTTATCTTATCTAGCTTCTTCTTTTCCATATATTTTTTCTTCAGTGGCATATTGTAAAGGTTTTCGGCCTTATGTTCACCATCATGATAGAATCTGCTATAAAAAAGTGTGATGTAATTCCATTCAAAGTTAAAAATATCAAAAAACTTTAAATCCTTACGCAGGTATTACTTCCAATGAAAGCTGTGTGTACTTCTGACGAGAACTTTGAAAATTGGTTTGATTACCATTCATTTGCAAGGCATCATCTAAGAGAACTGAACATTAGGATGGCCCGATAATGCCCGAAAGTTCTGAAGTTTATTTATATTATTATTATATTTATATTAATTTAATTTCGTTTAAATCTTTTCGTGAAAAAGTGTATTGGGCGGACTAAACATAATTTGAGTTAAGTACCTACGAAAGTAAATAAAGTCTCCTCCCTATAACTTCATCTCTTTGAAAATGAATATTATTTTTAAGTGAATAAATATTTAATAGCACAAAAAAACTTGCAGCTTCAGATCTTAATGAAGTATTAAATTGCAATTTCACTCCGTTCTCTGTTTCGCAATACGTCAATGACCTGTCATCATCAACAACAAAAACCATAGAAAGTTTAATTTATAGGCATATTGATTTTTTCTTTTTATAATAATTAAACAAAAATGATTCGAACTCATGGCTATTTCCCCAAAAATATCACACCAATTCTCTTTCGTTACGGAGCTATCAATAGTCAGTTTATTCGTAAATATTCGTAATATAAACCATAAAAGTGTTTGTAGGCGGTTAGATCAATTATTAATTAGCCTCAAAACACACACAAAAAATTATGAGCAACGTAGCCAAAAGCATGTACTTTCTAGAGTTACTAAGAAAACAGACAAGTGCAAAAAGTGTAACATACGTAAAAGTACGGCCTGGACTTGGTATGTTTGTGTTCGAACAGAACTTCGCGATTCGATAAGCATCGATTCTCATTGACCGTAACGAAGAAATGGGGAAAGTGCTTGAATCAATGCCGCCACGATGCATTTTGATGCATAGTGTTTTCTCTTTGTGCATCCGTTGATGCATTTAATGAACAAAGTCCTAAAACTCACATCTCAGATTACATTGCGTAAAATTTACCATCAAAAAGCGTTAGCTCATGCTGCAATTTCGTAAAATGTTTTCAAATTTTTTTCTCATTGTCGACGAACAAATCGAAGTAAATACTTTCGCATCGAAAAAAAAACAACAATCAAACAGCCCAGCGCTATGTGCACTTTCAATCTCATTTCAAATCATATATGATTTCGATGTTTCATGCAGTTAGCACACTATGATAGGAATGCATCGATTCAGTCTCAATATTAACGATAAATTTTCTATATCATAATGAATTGCGATATCTGGATTCAATTGCAGGTGGTGCCTACATTTAAAACGAGTCAGAAAATTTTACAAATAAAATATTTCGTTATCAAATACTTAATCGTATAATTATTATGTTGTTAGTAGTGCAATCAAATTAAATTAAGTTGAGAACTAAGCAGTTAAGATTCGATTGAAAATCGAAATTTGTGATATAATAGTGCAATAAAAACTGACAGTGCATATAAAGCGAAGATTCTAGTATCTAGAGTGAATCATTTCCACTTGCTGATTTTAACTATAAGTGTTACAAAAGTGTGAAAACAAAGAAACAGAAACATGCACGGACGAAGCAAATTATGTGCGAAGCTATCGAGCACATTCCTGAGGAAGTGGTGTAAGTAATATATTAAACATCTTGTTTTTTCATGAATTTTTTATAGAAGGTATCAAGATTCAATGAATAAAAACGAAAGAATCAAATAACCGATTGAAATCCTCGTGATCAAACATATTGATTTTGTGTGTACAATTCATTTTAATCAAAAAATCCAAACGAAACTGTATAGTTAAATTTGAAAAATTTGAGCTGTCAGCCAAAGTTTGGTTTTCAATACACGACTGACAAGAAAAAAAATTATTTCACCAACACCATTCTAGGAATGCGAAAGAATATTAACAGAAAGACACTGAACCAAACCATTTACGTTGAGGTAATCATTTCACTAAAAGAAACTCGTTTTGTTTCGTTCGATTTTGACCTTTGCCAAAGAAACCAATCTTCTAGAATATACGAGACATTCGATTCTAGATTGTTTCGATACACAACAAGTTTTCTGTTAAACCTGTCTCGATATCATATAAGAAACAACAATTAATTTCAAAACAACATATCACATGACGCTTTCGTTAAGAAATCAGGTATACATAAAAGCCTGTATGTGGTTTCGATTATGTAAACAAACTCAGCAGGAACACATACAAAAATGTTTTGCAGAAATATCTCACGCAATTAACAGTAGTGAGATATCAGTGGTCGATTAATCGAAATCAAGGAGCACAAGTTCCATGGAAGCCATTATAATATCATTGAATAAAATTTCCAGGAAAATTAATGGGACATTAAGTGTTGGAAAATTCCATTCTGTTTACACGAATGCCTAGGTGTGTTTGATGTTTTGTTTAAAACGGCCTAAATCCATAGAACTAAGTACATGTGTAAGCTACTTAATCAATTCAAAGTAAACAATTATGAGCTTGCACTTGAACTCTTGACCTTCTAATATAATTTTGAACCTGTTTCATGTACAATATTAGTTTCGAAATTAAACTTATCTACATACGACTATGCTTATGCATAAAGAAAACAACGACATGAATAACCTTTCCCAACGGGAAAAATAATGCTTACGGATATATTCGGTAAGCATTACGCGTAATGCGTGTAAGCATTACCGGACCATTACGCGTTGTTTCTTTTTAACATTGCATGTCCTAGGCTGGGAAGATTTATACAAGGGGAAACTCATTCTTTTAGCTCTATAGCTTTATGTATAAGAGCTTTTTGGAAAGTACGGCATCGTATTCTCGCATTTATACGCCTCAATATGAATGAAAGCTTTGGCCGGCGGCCCATCGTATCTCTGCATGTGTGGTTTTTGCATGCTGACGCTCATTGGAAATTCCAATAGCGCATGCTCTATGCTACTAGGAGGAATTGTCTTCATACATTTTACTTACCCGTGCGTGATGATTTGAAATGCTTCGAAATTTTCATCTTTCCGCTTTATATAGCAGACTACTCATAACCGATGTATGCTCGCAAGTTCTTTTCCCCTTGTTTCTGCGAGTGAATTTCATTGGCCAGTCTTGGACTTATAACATATGAGCTTTCTCCCTTGCAGCATTTTCCATGCTCCAAGTCATGTTTACGAGTATATCTTATAATTGCTGGAAAATAGCTTTGGAAGTCGGAAACGTGCATTACCAGCATTGTTTGATTCATGCATTACGCCAGCATACATTACCGCGATTCCCGTTGGGTTATTATTATCTTATTTAAGTATACTCGTACTTAGAAATATTGCGTTTTCGATAAATTTGAATGTAGGTACCCAACGGGAATCGCGGTAATGTATGCTGGCGTAATGCATGAATCAAACAATGCTGGTAATGCACGTTTCCGACTTCCAAAGCTATTTTCCAGCAATTATAAGATATACTCGTAAACATGACTTGGAGCATGGAAAATGCTGCAAGGGAGAAAGCTCATATGTTATAAGTCCAAGACTGGCCAATGAAATTCACTCGCAGAAACAAGGGGAAAAGAACTTGCGAGCATACATCGGTTATGAGTAGTCTGCTATATAAAGCGGAAAGATGAAAATTTCGAAGCATTTCAAATCATCACGCACGGGTAAGTAAAATGTATGAAGACAATTCCTCCTAGTAGCATAGAGCATGCGCTATTGGAATTTCCAATGAGCGTCAGCATGCAAAAACCACACATGCAGAGATACGATGGGCCGCCGGCCAAAGCTTTCATTCATATTGAGGCGTATAAATGCGAGAATACGATGCCGTACTTTCCAAAAAGCTCTTATACATAAAGCTATAGAGCTAAAAGAATGAGTTTCCCCTTGTATAAATCTTCCCAGCCTAGGACATGCAATGTTAAAAAGAAACAACGCGTAATGGTCCGGTAATGCTTACACGCATTACGCGTAATGCTTACCGAATATATCCGTAAGCATTATTTTTCCCGTTGGGTAGTTCGTTTAGTATTTTAATTGAATTTGAAGAAGCTTTAAAGTCGCGTAGCAACATCATTGTAGACATTAACATAAATTAGCAGAGCTTGTTTGAATTAATGAGACGACTGTGGAGTACATACTGTATGCAGATTTGGATTCCACTGCATGCTTGCGCACATTCATATGCAGTGTCTGCTCAATGCTAAAGAAAAGTGAGAAAAAGCTGTTGTATCTTCTCTAGCCTTGAAATGCTGCATTCAAATGTGAAGCAACAGCAACATTATTGGAAAGCAATGATTTCAACAGATAGGCATCGTTTTACGTTTGTCTATGAATCGAAAATCATGAACTTACCCAACGGGAAAAATAATGCTTACGGATATATTCGGTAAGCATTACGCGTAATGCGTGTAAGCATTACCGGACCATTACGCGTTGTTTCTTTTTAACATTGCATGTCCTAGGCTGGGAAGATTTATACAAGGGGAAACTCATGCTTTTAGCTCTATAGCTTTATGTATAAGAGCTTTTTGGAAAGTACGACATCGTATTCTTGCATTTATACGCCTCAATATGAATGAAAGCTTTGGCCGGCGGCCGATCGTATCTCTGCATGTGTGGTTTTTGCATGCTGACGCTTATTGGAAATTCCAATAGCGCATGCTCTATGCTACTAGGAGGAATTGTCTTCATACATTTTACTTACCCGTGCGTGATGATTTGAAATGCTTCGAAATTTTCATCTTTCTGCTTTATATAGCAGACTACCCATAACCGATGTATGCTCGCAAGTTCTTTTCCCCTTGTTTCTGCGAGTGAATTTCATTGGCCAGTCTTGGACTTATAACATATGAGCTTTCTCCCTTGCAGCATTTTCCATAATCCAAGTCATGTTTACGAGTATATCTTATAATTGCTGGAAAATAGCTTTGGAAGTCGGAAATGTGCATTACCAGCATTGTTTGATTCATGCATTACGCCAGCATACATTACCGCGATTCCCGTTGGGTAGTTACAAGTGAAAGCACTATACACATTTCGTCGCTGTTAAATCAAACCGGCATATCTGCAAAAATTGAGTTTTTGAGTTTTTGGTATCAAAAAATTCCTCTTTTTCCCGTCTATTTTTATGTCGCACCGGCATATCGTATGTTGAATAAAAATCCGTCTAATGGTGCTGTGCCGGTATGCATTTACGAGGAAACAGCCCACACGCGAAAACTTTAAAGCGCTTTGGTGAAAAATATGCATTTTGCAGATATGCCGGTTTGATTTTACAGCGACGATATATTCGATTCATGAATAGATTCCGTTCAAAAATATGATTTCCTGATAAGTTCAACCCGATTATAGGCTCAAATGTTCAAATATAATCATCCATATCTTTTATCTAATAGCTAATTCCTAAATTGGCGTCTCAATAAATCATTTAACAGTCAGATCTGTAATCCAAGCGGATATTCCGAAGATGTTTAGATTTCAATGTAACGAAATTTGAATGATAGTAAAACAAAATGTCTTGAACAATTAAACAAATTTCTCCTGTTATTTAAGAATTGATCTACATCTCTATTAATAAATGAATAGCAAAACTTTCGAAAAAAATATTTGTATTAAAAAAAAGTCAGAAAAGCATGGGAAAATTAATTATGGACATAGGAGTAATATCTTATCTTCAGCTGCGCTTTCATTAACTTATTTGCGTTTTCAAAAGTCACTTATTAAATTCGTCAATGAAGTCTTGAGTTCTTTGCAGACATACATAAGTCAGAATAAGTACTGTTTAAAGATTTTTAGCAAATCAATTTCGATATTTTTTCGACATGTCAGTCTGAGCCTTCTCAAACTCCAACCCCATCAAGATTCCATCAGAAGGAGAGATCCTTCCCATCAGAAGGAGGGATCAGATTAGGAGACGCCCTAGGTTATGATTAGAAGCAAATTGCCTGACAAATGTCATACGCGCCCAATCAATCACTTCAGGACTAAAGAAAAACTTATTCAAGTGCAAGCATGATACAACTGGCCTGAAATTCAGCAAAACTGATAAAGCTGAAGCATTCGCGGAGGCACTTGAACTTCAATTCCAGGATAACATTTTCACATACGACCATCTCGATGACGAAGAAAACTCTTACTGAACCGCTTTGAGAGGAGTGCGTTCAAGAACTCCAAGGGAGGACTCAACTTTCCCCACCAGCTAACAGGAGGTAAAACTTTTGGTGCGCGATATTAACAAACGTAAATCTCCAGGCCCTGATAGAATCACAAACCTCTGCCTCATCACCATGCCTGATAATATCGTGCAAAACGTTCCGCATAGTATCCTGCAAATGAACAGCAAAAACACTATCTTCCGGTTAAAAAAATGTACAACTTGTTGGAAATAAACCACAGTCATCCTAAAACCTGGCAAGGAGGCGTATTAGCTTTATTTCATCTATAAAGAAACTTACAGAACTAATTTTTCCGTCTCGTGTCAAAGAGATAGTACTTCTCAATAATATCCTGCCTGAAGATTCGTTTGGTTCAAACCCAACATTCTACCGACCTATAACTAACTTGGGTATTCACACACATAAAACAAGAGCTGGGCATGGACAAGAGCCTGGCTATATTCAATGTGGTCTAGCACAAAGTAAAGCACACTTGGCTAGTAGTCAAACTCGATTACTTGCTATTTCCTAAGTTACACATCCAACTTATTGGTTCCTTTCTTCAAGGAAGAACTTTTAGAGAAGAAATAATTTTCGTCAGTTGCCACGTCAAAATGCCACATCCCCAGTTGGCGTCCCCCGCTTACCAATTCTGTATAATGAGTACATCGCAGATATCCCCCAATTCCAATAAAGTGCTGATTATATTATATTCAATTCCAATAGAGTGCTGTATTTGTTCGTCTTGTGTTGTCTTAGCAGTCGGCGACTGAGCATAATACCAGCGCTCCTTTAATTAAGTGTCACATTAAAGCTTTAGTAGCGACTAGGCATAACACTAGCGCTTTAGAAAATAAAAAATAAATGTGGTACTTAAAAGTATAATGGAATAATTGATATCGGCTTCTCCCATGTGTCTCCCTATCGCCATCGCTAAGCATTTGCTTCAAAGGGCAATCCCCTGAGCTTTGGCATTATCATAGAAAAAAAAGAAGTATGGCCTATTCTGTTGATTTTGTGCCCATTTTTCGAACGTATGAAGCATCCGATCGTCTTTCGGCTTTAACTCTTTCACCGATTGGATGTTGTTAGCCTTTAGACCGAGATCGCTCGGCAAAGATTTCCACTAAGTGGGCAGACAAATCCCAACTTCTTGCGCAGGAATGCGAATCGACAAATCTGGGTTGTCAGCAACACTGGCTTCAACGGCTGCGATATTCTCTTTGAAACGCACTGTCATAGCATAAGAACTAATAAATAGCACTGAAAGTACGTGGTTGATTGATCGAAGAGACTGGCAGGGAGTGAAGGATTTACCATCAGCTGGCACCTAAGAAGAACCAAAACCAAAATGAGTTCACTTTATCATACGCAAAAGTGAGAAAAGCATACTCTCAAACGACAGGTGAGAATGTATATATCCATGTTAGCTGATAGGTGAGATTGTGTTAGTGTGCGTATAATTCTTTCAAGAAAAAGCGCACCCAACATTCGCTGGCAACAAACGAAATTCTCCGTAGGGGATTGCAGAAAAGTGTCGAAAATATTTCTTTTACTTGCCAAATGATATCGAAAGTAGTATTCCGCGTTGACTATCTTATCACTTACCATCTTTTTGCTCAGAATAGGTTTTTAGAAAATCAATATTGCATAAGTTGCAATTCGTTAAAATAGTATCTTTGGCAAAGAACATGTATATTGCCTAGTGGGAATGAGAAACGTATCTGATCGTATAAATGGGGCGTGTTTTGTCTTGGCGGGGTACTTTCTGTTTTTTTTTTTCAACTTAGAGTTGGATATTGCTATCTAAATTGTATCGCAAATGACGTACTTTCCGAGCTATATATAGTATTTAAGCTATGGCAAAGGTCTTAATATTGTGTGGTTGTGAGAATCACCCAGTTATCTATTTCTTTTTTTCTAATTTTCTCAATTGATGCATATTATAAAGGAAAAAATTCATGCATTTTTTCAGGAAAAAAATCATGCATATTATAAAAAATTCTCTATATAAGACATTCTACGCAAGTAAAGATGATTTTCATGGCTATACATAGTATACTAGCAGTAGATATTACTGAGTTTTGTGGAAAGTGTTCCAGATGGAGAAAGTGGAGAGTATCAATAATTTGCTCAACAAGAGCTTCCGCTATTGATTCTACGTTTCTTCCTAAATTTGTTTTGTGAGAACTCAAAATGCTTCTGTATGGGTGAATAAAGCATATAATAGAATTACTTTGAATACCATAAGTAAATCACTTTGAATTTATTTATTTTAAATGTATTTATTATAAAAACTGACGCTTGGTTACCGAAGCGCAAGTAAAACAAGTCGTAATGTTTAAGACAGCTTTTAGTTTTACCTACGCTCAAAGATAATTTAAGTGGTGGTCAGATCAAATCCATGCATACTGCAAATAAAAAACGTTTATACCAAGATATTGACCACACTGGGCGCAATATACTTCATGTTTTAAGATTATTTGCTTATCGAAATTCTCCTCTTTTTGCAAATGTCTCTCGAATTGTGCAAAAATTGAAAGTTTCGACTAAACGGCTTGCCCTTTCAAATGTATGGTCACCATAGGCGTGCCGTGGCCTAAAATCTGGCAGGGGCCAGGGACCAGGGACCGAAAGGTTCAAAACATGCGATGATTTTGTCTTCCGTAAGATACACATACTGTTCATACAACTTATATAATATATACGTATGAGCTACTACCACATGCGTATAATGTAAATCGTAAGTATGAACTACACATGAATCATCTATGACCGCTAAAAAAGAACGCTTGTATGAATTATACGGGAATAGAATGGAAATAATTAGAAATATGAGACTATTTTTTCGTTTTGAAGCTAAATATATTTCAATTTATACTTGAAGAAGAGGATAGCTTAGTTTCAAAATATCTTTGAAGAAATTGGAATATATTAAGCTTAGAAGGAAGAAATTGATCTCTTGCTTCAAACTTTTGTTACCTAGAAAACCTAGGAAAAGCAAAACAAATTTGCCAAGATGAAGAGTGCTGTAACTTACTCTTATCGAGCCATTTGGTTTGCAGGGATATCTTTGCAGCCCTAACTGCGTATCCGAAGCTAGATAAAACAGCGAAACCTTTGAAACTAGCGCTTTTTGCTGTTTTTCGTTTTCGTGATCCTCTGCGAAATGTAAGATCCAGTCAGTGCTTCTCTGCGAATGATTTAATTTTTTCTCAAACTACATACAAGTTATTTTGCTCACTTAGTAGTGTTTTAACTGTTCCATTCACAAGATCTATCTCATCCCTAAGAGTTGCATTTTTATTTTGAAAATATGTGCTTAACATGTTCGTTATATAAAGAATATAGTGAAAGATGAAAAGATTTGCTACAATTTTAGGATTACTGATTAAGCGAAAGATCCCCAATGAATAAACTGAGTTGTTGTATTTTCCCTCATTCATTTCTTTCTCTGAAGCCTCTTCCATAGTCCCATAGCTATAGATCACATATTTGCAATTGTGAAATCTCGTTGACTAACGAGTAGAGTTTTAACTTCTCATTCCACGCCTTGTATTTAGACCAACTGCCTATTCAAACAGCTTCAACAATTTGTGTTGTGATGGCTTCGAAAAGTGTAAGTAAAGGGATTCGATGGCATGGAAAAAGGATGTACACGTTTCGATTGTAAAAAATGTGTCCATCACAACAAGGATAATTTTATGAGCTAGACAGTGTACAAATGTGGCTGTAGGGTGTTTCATCTTAATTTACATTTGTACACCACTTTTTTGTCCTGACATGACACTAGCACCATCATAAGACTGTCCAACAACAGGCAATTTGTTAAGTCCGTAGCTGTCTAGCAGGCTCAAAATTATATCTGCTAAACACGAGGCATTTCTAGCTCCTGAACAATCTACAAAGCTTAAGAACCTTTCTTCGACTGCTAGCTCTTTAGCAAATCTGACAACCACGAAGATTTGTTCCTTTTTGTGGACAATTGCTTAGTCTGCCATAATGGATATCAGTCCGCACTCTTTTATTTCAGCTGTGTTGTTCTCGCGAACGATTTCAGCAATTATTTTTATTAATTAAATTTGTGTTTTGCCACTACAGTAGTTCGCAACCTTGTTTTTAAAATTATTTTCAAAAGTTGAATCATGCTTCGCGAATAATGCACAAAATTCCAAAAAAAAAAAGTTCACGATTATCACTGGCACCACTTTCTTCATGTCCTCTGAAAGCACGTCTTTGACGACTGAGACACGTCGTAAGGTCGATGCCTTTTCTAAATAATTTCGGTTCTGTTCAAGCACCATATCACTTACTGTCTTCCAAGCACTATTAGAGTTTTATTATTGTATAGTTTTTATTATTGTACGCAAAATGTCCTTCAACACATTGTGCATGAATTTTACTATCCGGATAATTTATCCTGATCGCGAAATTTGGTCGAGCTGAAATTTTTGTGTATTTTTGACGACAATGGAAATTCTATGGAAAATTTTGCATTGTGACAACTTCACATTGAGTTATCAGATCATCACGAATTTTACAAGACTCATCAATGGGCACAAAAAATAAGTTTCTGTCGTTTTAAAATAATGTCTGGGCAACATTGTACCTACCATAAGTAGGTAAACACAAATCTTTCACACTATTGACTCTCTAGTATTTTTTCGGCTTTTAGAATAAAATGCAAATGATTGATGAATTTGATACTATATTTATACAGTCAAATCTAAACCTGTAAAATTCCCAATCGCACAAAAATCGCACCGAATTATTTTTATTTTTAGCACCTGGAACTTGCGTTTATGGTATCTTGCGACCGGATAAAATTCATAGGCTATACTGGTCTTAATTAGATACAGGTCTGACAAAAGTTTAATGAATATGATTAGAACCATGTGGCAGTTGTATCACTATGAAAAAACGCGGTGAAATTGAAGTGCTAGGCCTTTTAACTTCCGATGCATTTATCAAATTATAATGAAATTCACACACATTTAACGTGAGTGTAAACCAAGTAGTTCATAGATAGCTTAAAAGCGGCAGGGATGCCATTTTTATTCTCCAAATGACTTCGACAATTGTATTTTACGTTAATTGTATTTTACGTTAATGGTAACTGTTGTTGGTAATACTTATTTTTCTGGGAGGGGCCAACCTGGGGTCTGGGGGGTCCCGGCCCCCCTGCCCCCCCCCCCCCTATGGCGCGCCTATGATGGTCACCAAATTTGTCAATGTTTTACTGCATTGAAAATAAATTCACATTGACTTCCAAATTGCCTCTCCTGGGAGAGGTTAATCCATATTTTCAAAACAATACTGAGTTTTATCATAGTAAATGCATACTACCAAAATTCAAATCACAGTAGATTCTTATATGCAAGCTCAGCCATTCGACGTTTGTAGTAGTAATGCACAAAATGAATTAAATAGCTTATACCAGATTGAATACATCGTTGTGTCACGAATATGTTTGATGCAAAAAAATCTATTTGTCTACATAATTGCTTTGAGGCATCCGTCCATCCATATTTGAAAGTAACATACCATCTAAATAAGTGTCGGTATTGAAATTCTGACGATTATAGATTATCAGTACATCACAAATTCCAGCGAATGTAAAAACCTCATTGCCAATTAAACAGTTTTCTCCTGGATCAATGTTATCATCGTCTATGATATGCAACTTTTACAAACAATTATATTGGTACCTAAAAATGGGATCGTTCCATTCAAACCGGACCTTCTTATCACTCACATTAAGAATCCCATTCGCTCGTTTCAGCCCCTTACAAATAGAGAAGTAGCTTTGAGCACCTAGAAACAAGTAATTTTAGAATTTCGGCTTCTCTGTTTCTGTTTCAAATTTTAAGGTTGCATCGCTACACACACATATTTCATGAGATAATTATCAACTGCAGTGTACAGATACTGCCACTCTCAATTTGCGTGACGTCACCGGATAGAGATTGTTTTCTACTTAAGGGGCTATTCTACTTTAGAGCCCTATAAAAATGCTAATTTTTGCGATTTTTTTTGAGGAGTCGTTACATGTATCGTTATAAATCTTTCTGGCATTGAATAAATAAACTCTTGAACTTCACAAAAAATTTGTTTATTTATATATATATAATTATATATATAGTCATGATGCATACATTCTTGACATGTCATAAAAAAAGGGGTGCACTTGTCCATAAGATTTCTCAGCAACGGAGAGTCTGAAACACAAAATTCAAAAAGATTCTTAGTTTGTATAAAAGCGGCTATGGTTGGTACTAGAATCATGAAGTTTTATGCAAAATCAACAAAATGGCGACTGTTTGAAATTTTTTCGAGAAAACCGGTTTTTTTTTTACCGATTTTTGCTGAAAATAAATAGATAAAATTAATATTTTGACACGATTCTAGTACCAACCATAGTTGTATGTTTGACAAATATGTGGTAATAATTTCAGGAGGATCGGTTCATTAGTTTCTGAGAAAAGCTTTGGACAGTATCGAAAAACATGATTTTGAGAAAAACGCGTTTAACGCGGTTGAACGACGTACACGCCTCAAAATGAACTAAGACGCGCTCGAGTAAAATGATGAAATAGAATGCTCGGATCATTCTGAAATTTTAATACGATATTCTTGAGATCATATACTTTCAAAAAACGTAAAAAAAACAAAATCGATTTTTTGAAATTGACAAAGTAGAATAGCCCCTTAAGTTACAGAAACGAATCATAGATAACCATAATATGTCAATATGCAGGCAGATGGTTGCAATTGTGGGCAGTATTTCATTATGGTTGTTGCATTGAAGAGATTTTTTCACGGTTATCGTGCTGTGATGGCTTCAGCATAACAAATTGACGTTCAAGAAAACGTGGGGCACAGAACTTTTAAGCAACACCCAACTACTTAATCGATTTGGAGACACGTAAAACACCCAGGCAATATCGGTCAAACCTTGACATATTGTATTGAAATTAATTGGGTGTGTAAACAGTGTGCCTTCAATTGTTTTAAAATGTCTCTGCTACCTTTTAAATACATCTTCACCTTAATAAATCACAAATGCATCTAACAACAAAACGCAGCTAAACCACAAGAATGCAAACCTCAATAATACTATTAACATAACATACTAATCAAAATATCATAGATAATCGACCGCAAATTACAAAGCGCTTAGGTCAAGAACATTAAAAGCTTCACTTTTGCTTTTCGAAGCATTCAACTGGAAGCTTTGAAAGTGCATACAAGCCGACTATTGCCGCTAGCAATCCAAATACATGCATGTACGTCTGTATGTAGAAAATCTAATTTTAAAACTTTTTACATCAAAATCATATCAAATTCACCTTGAATTACTTTCGGTTCGGTTTCGGTTTCATTATGCCACCGTATGAATATTTTCAATATTTGAGATTTCGGAAGCTACTCTCTAGCTACACTGCATGTGAGCAGCACAAACAAGCACTAATATCCACACATTTGGAGAGAAAACGCAACTTTCAGTTGTATAATCTTGGTTTGGGTTCGTTGGAAAGCGAAATTCGCGAAAACCGTGTGGCAATCAAATTCTTCGCCTAACTCCTGCATTAACTCGATTATCTCAGCGGTGCAACAGTGATTATGAGATTTTTTTGTGTTGCAAAATGTTAGCAATCGATTGGTCGCGAGCAGCTTTCAAGCCAAGTAATGGAATCTAGTAATCTTCTTTGACAAAATCACTTGCCTTATACATATGTACATATGTAGATACAACTGGCAATATTAAGATGGTCTGTTGTACCAGTTTCGGTGCGTTACATGCAATGCGATACAAGTTTGGATACAGTTTCCTAGACAACTTTTGTGCCTAACTTACGTCGAAAGCCTTTAGCAAGTGTGTTGTCGGACTAGTGAGTCTGGTGAATATTTAAAATATCCATAATGAGAAATTAATGACGCACATTTCAAATCGAGGAGCGATAAATTTGAATAGTAAGGAAGTATTGGCTTATTGCTCACAAAATATATTTACATTTGACACGTGGCCTTTCATGTTAGCACCTTATAATTTCAAAGCAATCAGTAATTATAGGATGAAAGCTATATTTTAATATTTAAGATATCACATTTCTACACGTAGTATCACAAATATTCAGTTTTATCTACAAACGTAAATTGTGCTCATACACTGAACTCTGAGCTTACAGAAACGTGAAAAAATTGCCCTCAGAATAAAAGTTTCTCCGGTCGAAGCAGGCTGGTAACAATGCTCAGGTATGCTAGGGAAGCTTTGAATCATGCTACCATCCATTCTTTACAAACATCTGAAAAGTTGGCGGCGTTAGATTGCAACACAGACTATCGTTGTAAACTGGTATGTATGTATATATGTACATGGAATCGAGCGTACTCATAACTTTAGCTACAAGCGCCGTAGCAGTCGCAGAAGAAACTCAATTTATGAAGACTTTACGGGCTCCATTTAACCGTTATGCAAAGGTATCACATATCTTTGTAGATATATTTTTGTTTGTGGACATTATAATAGCACTAAACTACGACAGCACCAGATATTTTATTAGAAAAACTGGTGTACGAGTACATCTTCGTATGGTTCATTCAACGCGGGTTGGTTGTAAGTAGCTTTTTTTGTTGCAGATACTCGTATGTTTGCGCAATCCGGTCGAGGTTAATGCAAAACTTGTATCGTTTTTTTTAGTTGCGCCACACCAATTATGCGAAATACAAGTGTAGTACGAGTGCATGTGAATGCATACAGGTGTATGTGGGCTTAGTTCAATTTTGTCATCGACAACTGCGAATTGAAGAGCTTCCGAGTGCTCACTTACCTGCTTTAACTCCATGTATGTTCGACACAACTACTTTCACTGATCTTAATTAATGATCTAGTTTTCAAATACGATAGTACGAACTAGTGTGAACAAGTCTTATCACGGGTAAATGTAAATTATGCGGATATTGAATTCGATAGAAAACTTGTGTAATATTTTAGACTGCAAAATATTTTTTCCGGGCGCTGGACGATGTGAATCGTCAAATTCAGTTTGCATACATATACCGGGATGTCATCTGGACCTAAAAATGCACACGTTGACTACCCGTAAACGCCAAGATACTCAGCAACTTAATTACCACCAGTCTGATATTAAAGAGGTCATATTTTCTTCATCAATCTGACTACAACTTTGATATTTGAACACGGGACACTAGCACATAGTATATGGCAGCTTTTTAAGATGGCGTGTCTGCTCCGCTCGATTGGATCAAGCCCCGTTAATTGATGTGCAAAATGCCGGATTTAAGAAACAATGCACCGGTCTCTTAAAGCAAGAGACCGGTGCACACGTTTTCTTTTCATCGAGATCAGTTTTTTTTTGCAAAACGTATTCGGCGTGGTTTACGGGGGCCTTGAATGAAATTAAATGATTTGACTGGCGGCAGGTTTGAGGCTAAAAATGGTTTGTTTACGGTGGATTTTAAAGCAGGATCGAATGTAGCCCTACGATTCTTTTTTCATTTAACAAATGAGTAATTCAGATCATTATTTGACCAAACTTTATGCGCCGCGATGACAGATATAAAAGAAAAAGGATACAAAATGGCTATCCGTGTACCCATAAGTGAGTTAGTCTTTTTTAATACACGCTCAACACGCTCACAAAAACTCCGCTCAATGCACCCCTCTCTACCGCACTTGCAACCGAAAAGCCCTAATGCTGCCTCTTATTTACGAAAAGTGTGCAACGGGCAACACGAAAAGAAATGTCAGAGTCAGTTTGATGAGTGTCGGTGAATCAAAATATTGACTTTAAGTCAAAATTTCTCACAGAAAATTTTGAAATTGTTCGGCGTGTACTGTAGAAACATAAATCTACTTGAGTGCGCGATACTCTGTGTCGGTTTTCCGAACAAATTAGCGGTTCAAAATTTCAATATAGTGCGAGAATGAAGTGCTGCATTCCAGGTTGCAATAGTAGGGGGGATATCGTATTTCGGGTAAGTGAAAGTAGCCTTTGGCATGAATTTCGTCTTCTTTTTGAGTGAAATCATAGTTGATTTCATTTACAAAAACATTTCAATCTTCACTCGCCGGTTGCCAAAAAAGAAATATAAGACGACCTTCAAAATGACGATCTCTCGTGGTTTTTACATTGGCGTTAACGTACAAACTGTGCAGGGCACACACCCGTACCGCATTCTCACTCTAATAAGCAGAAAGTCGAAAATTGGACCATTTCTTTCGTTCGATTTCTAATCCATTCTCTTTTATATCTATGGCCGCGACAATTGCATATAGTAATATAATAGATGTTTCTGTTAGAAACAGTGAGGTAGTAGAAGTGAAGATGACATCAACGGTATAGCTTTCCATCATTAGGCCCTTCGATTCTCTCACGCACAAAGCATGTTAAAGCAACATTTCCGTTCATAGTCAAATTGGAGGGAGACCACTTTGATTTGACCAGATTTGACAATGAACGGAAAAAAATTTACTACCATCTCATTCAATCTAAATCTTCTGGGCATGCCCACTCCATTTCCAATACCACACTGGTAAGGAACGTTAATTTTTCTGAAATATGACGCTACTAATACATTTCGCAGGTAACGCAGAGCTAGCAATCAAAAGCGCGATCATAGGTATGTTCCCGTATTTTCAGTCACTAAATTTTCCTGAATCATGTGGTGGGGGGAATTCATGAAAACTACTAGAAGGCTCCCATTGCATTTCCTGAAAATTGACAACCAAAAGTGGCAATTTTCGATTTTTGGGAGAACAATAGTGATTATAAAGTCATCCTTAGCGGTGTTAAATTATCGTCTCAGAAATATTCGACCTTCATAGCAACATTACGCAAAAAAACATGTTGCTTGCCGCGCACATTTGAAAATATTTACTCACGCCACACCGTTTGACACTTCAGTATTTTTCAGTAGCTCAGACCCTGAGAGCATAAAGACATTCGGAGGGGCGATGTCCATTTAAAATACATTGAAGAGAAACCGACCACTTTTCATGTATCTTCAATGTCAATTCCCCTCTTTGTATCCTTTCTGTCAATATGACAATTAAACTAATGTAAACAATTTGAGTCGGTACGGAAATAAAATCGTGTTTATTTTAAATACAGATTAATTTTGTGTAAATTCGACTAGTGCGGTTCACAAAAACGTTAGTGTAGAAGTGAAAATCGCGAGTTTTATTTGAAAAAAGTGTTTGAAAACTGTGCAATTGCATTAATCTTTGAAATGAAGTGAGTTGTGCCGAATTGTGGCAATAGTTTGCAACGCCGGCCACTTGGAGTTTCTTATCACAAGTAAGGAATAAACAAACGATGTGCTTTGCAAAATTTTGTGAATTTCACAAACTTTTTATGAGTGAAAGTGCCTATTTGAGCCCTTTTAAATATTGTCGACATATTGGCGCGAATTTTCTGGTAGCCATTTTAATTGCTGTCAAAAAAACACAAAGCAGTAGAGCGCATAAACAGTTTCGGGGCAGAGCGGAAATAAAATGATGTAAAAATTTATTCGTATTGCATGCTGTGTGAAATATTGTTTTCCAGATTTCCAGAAAATGAGCAACACATATTCATTTGGACTTCTTCTCTTGGATTTCCTGAGCTATTCATCAAAAATACAAAAATGATCATAAATAATAAAAAAATGCTGTGTGAAATATTGTTTTCCAGATTTCCAGAAAATGAGCAACACATATTCATTTGGACTTCTTCTCTTGGATTTCCTGAGCTGATCATCAAAAATACTTCCCGGGTCTATTCAAATCTTTCGGCCGTGGTATATAGCAATTGATGATTGACAAGGGAATAAGTGTAATAGTTTCTTGTTTTTCTTACAGCTGCCGTCATAGTACGTTAGTTCTGAGCAAGCGAACAGGGGACCATCTTTAGGGGAATAGAATCTTCGAGTGATGCAGTAAGTAAAGAAAATGTTCAACACATTCTTCTCTTTAATTATCTTAATTCTATAGATACCTTTCGGCAACAATATTCAAGATGGGATAAACGATGGACAAGAAAAGCGAATTGCGATCTCATTAGGTGCTTAATGCTGATGTTGCGTTCATGATGCACTTTTGAAAATTTTAATATTCAACAATATCATTTCAATTAGGCTACGTAAACAGACCAAGTGGCTCCTATTACCGCAGTGCATTTAATCAAGCTGCAGGAAAAAAATTGAAGATACTTTGAAACGAAAAAATAGGATTATCCGAAATTTGCGTAAAAAACAGCGCAGGCAAAAGAAAACAGCTTCTATAGTTGAGTTGTTGGATAATCTCAAGGCCAATAACTGGATTAGCGAAGCAGGTCGAGAACGATTAGATAGTGTGAATATAATATAATAAATATCTTATTACCTAGAAATATATTATCTCCAACCTATCATTGTATTAAGCCTACTTTATAGTATAAGAAAAGTTGAGACTTCTTGGAACTATTAACTGTGAAGACTACTTATTTTTTTCGAAAAATCTTAAATAAAATTTGCCTTTTTCGGAATTTGAAGTTGTTTTTGATTTTGATGATTTTATTCATTGCAGTTGCTTTACACACAATACTCAGTAAAAACTTTCTAGATGTTCTAAAAACGAAAATGATATTTTATATTATTCAATGTTTTCTCATCACCTACGGCAGTACTCGGCACATCCAAGATTTGAGCCAGCATAAACACATCTAATTTTTAAGCCACTTTCTCATAAAACAATTTTATGGGTGAATATTCTACAATTTTCATAGTTCGCATGCATTTGTGTTCTGTTTTCATTTTCTATCCTGGAAAAACAATTAATTCACCGCAAAGCAACGAATAATCCAGCCTGCTGTAGCTTATTTTTACTCCCTGGTTCGAGAATTTGTACGGTTATAATATGAAAGCTAAAAAATATTAAATAACTAAATATCTAACAATCACTTACGATATTAAAAATTTGAATATTTGAAATTATTCACACATAATATGTCCCCATCAATTTGATAAATTAGGAATTACCTACGCCCCGAAAATTTCAATCTATCATCGGGGTCGCTGGTGATGAGGAAAAATGGCCATGCCTTCGGCCCCTCCGAATATCTTTATGCTCTCAGCTCAGACCCTACTGAAATTTCATCGTATTTACTGAAAGAGGGGAAGTATTCAGTTTTCAGTAAAACGACGTACGGGAACGACTTCATTGCAATCAATTCCAATTAACTGTAGTACGAGAACAGATCTAGTAGCAAGCGCTCCCGCATTGTGCAGACATGTCATATGATCACTCATTTCGCCTTCAGAACCCAATCAACTCGAACAAATGTCAATCTAAGTGAGAACGAGATTTTTATCTCGTAATCTCAACAATATTTTGGTATATGCTCATGTCGTTTATGGCGTTTAGGCGTCACCAAAATATATTTTATTGTTAATTGCGATAATCCAAAAAAAAAAAAAAACAGTTTTGAATATGAAGAATTTTGAACCAGAATAAGACGTTTTGCGGAAAAGTTTGACAAACTTTTTTCATTTGGAAACAAGTGGAAGCGGAAATATATCACTTATTGGTTAAAGTTTATCGTATACATGCTCTTAGCCAGGAAACTGTTGATGATATACTAACTGCTTAGAAAATCTTTTGCTGGAGATGAAATCGGAGGCGACCTAGTTTCTGCAGGAGGAAAAGTGCTCACCAGGACGCTTGGAGCGTAGGAAGGACTTTGGCTCGGAATCGGCACTGGTAGAAAAACTTTTTGTAAGAAGTCAAGAAAAGACTCCAATTGCGCTGCCGATTATGTATAAGTGATGACTCGCCTCAAACATTGAAACAATTGACAGAAACATTGAACATTGGCCAGTTTGCCATTTCCGAGCGTATATACGTATTGAAAGAGGTCTAGAAGGAGGGAAAATCATCATGATCATCGTGGCTCAACAGCCCGACGTCAGGCCTTGGTCCAATTATCTCGGTTACGTGACCGCGCCCTCCAGTCTTAAAATTCCAGGAGTTGCTTGGCATCCGCATATACGGAACTCTCCCAACGAGATCTTGGTCTTCCTCGTAGTCTCGCTCCGTCGACTCGTCTTCCCCGAAAATCCGCCGTAGAACTTTCTGTTCAAACGTGTCATCATATTTTCGGAGGCTTGCGTCAGGGTCCATGTTAAGCAGCCATAGCACAGCACAGGTCTTATGATAGTTTTATAAACACGGAGCTTAGTCTTTCTGTTCACATACTTCGATCTCATAACGGGGAGGACCGAGAAGAACGTCTTATTTGCTTACTTCGCCAGTTCCGTTGGCGTCATTCGATAGATTGCTACCCATGTAAACCAAGTTGTTCATGAATTTGATGCTAAGGTCCCCTATGTTGATGGTCAAGTGCGCTGGCGTCCTTGTCCTAGATTCCATCATAGCTTTCGTTTTATTATCCTTGATTCGTAGTCCAACTTCCTTTGCTGCGGTGTCAAGTCTAAGCAGAAGTTCTTCTGCATCGGTTGGATTTCGAGCCATGATTTTAATGTCATCCGCGTGCGCTACCAATTGTGTCGACTCAAAGAGTAGCGTGCCGCTGGTGTCCAGATTCATTGTCCGAATAGGCAAACTCAAATGCCAGGTTGAAGAGCATTGGCGCTATTCCTTCGCCCTGCTTCAGGCCAACAAGAGTTTCGAAAGGATCTGTCAGTATGTTCTGGATCCGGACTTGCGAGACGGAGTTAACCGTCATAGGGCTCACTAATTTGGCCGGTGTACCAAATTGCAGCATGATGTTATATTGTGTGCCTCGGTCAATGCAGTCATATGTTTGTTTAAAGCAACCAAAGATTTGCTATACGTCGACGTTGTATTCCCAGCACTTTTGCAAAATTAATTTGACCGTGGAGAGCTGGTCGATTGTGAGGCGACCAGATCTGATACCGCCTTGATACCCGCCAATAAACGGTTTAATTCTATCCTCCAAAACTTTTTCCAGAATTTTGTAGGCCGTACAGACTGAGGAGATGCCCTGTAGTTCTCACACCACAATATATCTCCCTTTTGATGTATGGGACAGATGATGCTTCTGCGCCAATCGGCTGAGATCACCTCAGTCTCCCATATTTGCAGCAGTAGTTGATGTATAAATAAATGCACTCCACCTAATTAATCTTTTGGATATTCACCGTATTAGCCATATTTTTCCTTTTTGGCTCTGGTTGCCCGTTGGATCTATTGTCTGTAGGCCTCATTTTTTGCGTCAAGTTAGTTTCTGCATTCTTCATCAAACTATTCATTTCGCGCCAGTCGGGCTTTATATCCCACAACTTTTTCTGCAACATCCTTGATTGTATTTTTGAGTGAACCCGTGAACATCTGCGTAACTGGAATCGTGTAACAATGGTGAGAACCTTTTCTCAAGGGCGGTCGTATATGCCTGCAACGTATCATCGTTCAGCAGAATCTCAAACGCGAAGATTTCGGGACGGGTGAATCTCGATTGGTGTACTGAGGAAATTATGCACCGGTATGTTGTTTTCACCAGGTGATGATCGGAGTCGCATTAATCTCCGCAGTACGACCGAACATGCGTCACACTTGACGCTCATCTCTTGCTGATAAGGACGTAGTCGATTTGTTTAACGGTATGTGCGTCTGGAAATTTCCAGGTCTGCTTATGAATGCGACGGTGTGGAAAGCAATTTGAGCTTACAACAAGGTTCCTGCTGCAGTTGAAGTTGATTAGACGTTGGCCGTTATTGTTGCATTCTTTGTGGAGGTTTTGTCGTCCAGTGGTCCCCCGATGCGACCTTTTATTCCCAACTTTGGCAAGAGAGTTTCAAGGCAGGCATAAAACTCGTCTTTTACTGAGTCTTCTTTAACTTAACACATTGATGAGCCATAGGTTGAAAAATCATGCCTTTCGTTCACCAGTTTGAAGTCAGTTACGTGCAGCTTGAGCTGCTTATTCACTAAGAATGCTACTCCAAACTCTTTGACGCTCGACGGTTTCCCGCTTGTAAAAATTGTGGGCGATTTCTTGTCATTGATCTCGCAGCCTATTTGTTTCCTGGACTGCAGTAATGCTCAGTTTACACTGTTCGACCTGAAGAAGGAAGTCCTTGAGGGCGCTCGGTTTGTTCAGGGAGCATACATTCCAGGTTCCGAGAGAATAGTCCGTTTTGCGTTTACGCGGTCGTCGTTGTTGGTCCGTCCAATCAGAGGCATTTGTTTCAGATTTCATGACGATGGAGGCTTTTACAAGAATTAGTTGTCGGCACATCGCTCAACCATTTCCATGGGGAGCCTCGGTAATAGTTGCTTCAGGAGACTTGCCGCGTGCCAAAGCTCACACAATTATGTTGCAGGTCTGACAACGTGGCTAATGACCTTAGACGCTTAGGTGTAATTCAGCCATCAGGATGCAGTTGTACAAATTTTGCTGAGGATAAAGCTACCTCGTTGCCTCAAACCCTCGTTGTTTCAAACCCTCTTCCTTTCTCCGAGCTTGGGACCGGCATGTCACAAGTTAGACTTGCGGTCGATGGAGTTAAAGCTATACCGATTATGTATAGATGATGACTCTCCTCAAATATTGAAACAATTGGCAGAAACATTGAACATTGACCGGTTTGCTATTTCCGAGCGTATGTACGTATTGAAGGAAATCTAGAAGGAAATCTAGAAGGAAGGAAAATATATTCTTTATAAATTGAAGAAAGCAGACTAACCTTCAACAGTCCAACTTGTACCGAATTCAACAGCTGCGTTTTAACTGCTGAAACATAGTAAAACGATTACTAGCCATCTATAACGACAATTATTAGTAAAACTTATACGCACAAAAACTTTATATGCCAAAATACGCCCAATCACAAATACGCCCAATGAAAAACGGAAAAAAACGTTAAATAGAGCTTCTAACCTTTCTATCACATTCATTGGACAAAGCCCTTTTGCAGTACCATTTATTTTGATGTTACGCACGGACACTTTTATTATTACAAAGTAAGGAAAGTTAGGTTTGATAAATGGTTGACCTCAAAAAAACGGAAAGTTTGGAAAAACGCAGGAATGCCTGGACCCAAGAATGCACAGGTCGCAGAAAAAAGCAAGGACTATGGATGAAGCTTCAAAACACCTTCGACGTCCTCAACCTTGCAAAAAAAAAGTACTGTTAAAATGGTGATCATGCTCTTGGATTTTCCTAAAAGAGCTCTTGTTAGCGTCCATGAGGTTCAAAAGGCGTCGGAAAAAAGCGCCGGTGGAGATAGAACGAGGCGTAAACATCAACTACAACGTTGGCTATGTGTCTCTTCACTGCAAGGGTAGGCCAACGGCTGAATGGATAAGGACGTTATCACTTAAGATAAAGTCATGGGAAAGAGCCAATCTGTGGACCATAGAAGAATTCTTATTCCCAACCCCAAGACCCGTGTTGCTATTTGCTTAATTCAACGGGGACCTAGCAACGGATAAGATCTTAGCGTTGATTGATTGTCAAAACAGGGACCTGAGCATCAATTCAGACCACTGTTGAGGAAGAATAAAGCCCAGGGCGCTATGCTAGTGATAACAGCGGACCAAGTTTCACCGTCGAAAATAAATGAAGGGAATGGCAACGTTAGCTTCCGGTTCGGGCAAGTAAAGCTGACCGTTAAAAAGGTGAGCGTACAGATACCAGATCCAGCGGTCTCTGCCGACGGTCATTGAGAAGCCTACAGGTGAAACTCCATCATGTTAAAAATGTGTCGGTGGAAGTAAGTAACAATTATGTCTCAGGCACTTCTAACGTGGAACTAATCCGTGCCCCGGGTTAATAAAAATAAAATATGTGGCCTACATGTAAAAAAAACTATTAATAATATAAAATATTAACAAACGAAAAATTGTTAATTGTATCTTCTAATCCCAATTTATGCCAACAGAGACACTGTAGTGATTTAAGGATAGGGTACTATTGAAGGAGGAACGTTAAAGGTGCGATATTTGTTTCAGCCTACTTTCCCGAATGTGAGGGCGAAGTCCCAAGTAATAACATGAAGCTATTAGTAGACCAGGATAGAAGAGATAACCAAACGCTGTTAGTTGGCTGTGATCCTGATACAGATCACACGGCATAGAGAAGCAGTGATGACAGTACACGAGGTGATTCATTCTTAGAGTTTGTCTTAGTCAATAGTTTAGCTGAAAATAGGCAACAAGGATTTAACCTCACGTTGGTTTCATGTTTTTTTAAGACTCTCGATAGCACTCTTGGTAGGTATTTTATAGGACTCGGCTGCAGGCCATGGAATCCTGCGCTGATTCAATTTCGATGGCTCTTGCTTTTCGTGTACTTTGGTTGCTTGTACTTGACGCTTTTTACGCTATCTGAGTCCTATAGTATACCTATCGAAAGTAATAACGAGAGACTCATAAAAAGAAAATTAAAATACATCATAGAGTTAAGCAAATCGAATAGAAGGTCTTGGAATGTCTTTGTAGCATCTCAGCGACAGCAAATAAAAAGGTTTGTTCAAAGCATATAGAACTCTTTCGAGTTCTAGGCGAAGAAATGACGATTACCTTTGTGAACTTATTGAAATTGTTGCTCCTGACACACTTCCGGGGGGTACAACTAATAATCATAGTATGGTCGATCAGGGAGACAAAGCTGTGAGCAGACGCCTCACTCACCACTAATCAAACCAATCACGTCGTATGAAATGGTTGAATGGACAATAAACTCCTTCAATCACTAGGGCCAGATAATATCATCTCGGCTATACTACACAGAGCCTCAAGTGAAGTGAAAACCATTGTGGTACATATTTTTAGAGCGAACTTAACCACATATCAGATCCGTGGAAATTGGCGTTCAGCATAAAGGTTGTCAAAAAAACCGGCTCTCCTTCCAAAATTATACCGGTCAAATAGACTAAATCCTTCAGATCAAAGACCATAGAGAAGCTAATCGAACTATATACATTGGGCGATCTCCTAGTAAGAATGTCATTACACCATTTTCACATAAGTTGATACAAATCAATCGAAATGGCATTGGACAATATGGAAACATTAAGCTTGCTGAGGTCTGTGGTATCTCCCTTCTTGTGCATCAAGCAATTCAGTCAAAGATATTGACTTAAGTTTGACTTAAAAGTTTATCACCTTGAATATTAGTCATAAGCGAGGTGATGAAATCAGTCATTTCCATATTTAATTGGCTTCTGCCGGTTTGCTGCTTCTGAGCCGCTTGATTATACCGACGATTTCTTAGAAAGCTAATAGTTGATAGTAAGTCACCTATCATCACTTGCTAGATTCTCATAACTTTTTTATTGTTCAGTAGCACTTCAAAGTATTGGATCTTTTGACCGAAGATTCCCAACTGAAACTCTTTTTCAGTACAAAACCAGTGATTTCACTAAAACTATATAAGCAATCAAAATGATTCCATAAATGATTCCTTTAAATATGATTTACATGAAAGTGATCTATCATTAGCATGGCATTCACTAACGACCTGAAGCTCGATGATATCCCAAATATGCCGTAGCTAATATATTTTTCTTTTTGTTACGTATATATATACGTATAGTGAAGCTTAAGCAGCCGTGCATATTGTCGCCAAAAAGCTTGTTCTAAAAAAATATTATGAAAAAATATTCACATGTACAATATTTCATGATGAATTTAAAATTTATTATTTTCAAACAATAAGATTTTCCAATAACGGAACTTAACTTTTAGCCGAAAGACGGGTCATATCAGTTAAATTGAAAAATATCACTTTCTACATGGAAATGATTTGTGAAGATATCTCAGAAAAGCATGCAATCTCACGTGGCATGGAAATAAATTGTCTTCATGTTTTCCAGCTTATCGTTAGGCTGTCAAAATATTATTTTTTATTTGATTTTTTTGTCAATATTCCCATCCAATGTAAAGAAAATACCAAACTTAATTTCGAAACTAACTAATAAGCTATAATAAAACAAAATCGTCTTGAATTACTGGTTAGCATTCGTGACGTGATTTCTTTTTTATGGAATCGTGATTTCTTTTTTATTGTCTGCTGACAACCACGGTACACAAAACAGACGCCAAAAGTCATTAGAACCTACACGCAGCGGTTGAACAACACTACCTGAAAACATCATGCTTATTGTTACCATTCGAAACAGGTTCGATTCTTTCTTCTTCTCGAATTCTTAAGAGCAATGTAGCAACGTAGCATTTACCACCTTCGCAGCAGTCATAATTTTTTTTAATAATCGGATAATTTTCGGTCCAATCAACGCGAAAAAAATTGGAGCTGCTTTACGCTATGTCTTTTGGACAAACAAACAAATTATTTCACTTCTCTAAATCTCACATTATTGAAATTACAAATCACAAAAATTTAGGTTTCTGCAGGACCTATGCTTTGCACAAAAATAAAAGCTGATTCCCCTAATTATTTTGATTTGGTGATAGGTCGAAAGCAAAGCCTATTTCAGTAAAGTTTCATAACCTTTGTCAATGACCAAACGTGACTCGTACTTGAGGTGTTTACACATGTATTCCGTGGGTACTTGTAATGAGCTATTCCATTTTACCTGCGGCAACTAACTGATGGACTTAACATAGTCTGAAGCATGTGAGCTCTAAAACGGTATTGGGCTAATGGCCAATATTTTTCAAGTATTTCAGGTGGCTAACTTTATTATCAAAGAAACTTTACAGGCTTCTATTAACCTTCAAATTTTAATCAGACGTGTGCTTCTATTGCTAGTTACGCTTACATATTTTAATTAAAATAATAGGTAATCTAGCCAAAAGCTTTTTTTAGTGGAGATTGAATGCTCATCGTCTTATTACCAGTTAATGTTTGCGGTTTGTAGAGACGAACTACTTGCAGATACAAATTAATGATAGATGCAGATACAAATTTGTTAGCTATGAAATAGTTGCATGTCCGCATTTGCATTTTAAGTACTTACAGCAAAAATCGATAGTTTTTAATGATAATTGAGATGAAGATTTTAGCGTCACATCTAAGAATAGTACATTGTCATCTAAATAAAACATGAAACTACATATTACAAGAAAGAAAACATCTACATATGTACGTATATCCAAAGTACTGCATGTAGAAATTATATCTGAACACATTCAGTGATTACATCATATACATGTATAGGTACATTCAAACACACATGCATATGTATGTGTGTAGATATTTCAAATCAATGACCGTGTCTGTTTTATTGCCCGGCAGCCACTACTAAAAATATCGGCACCATCACAGTACAGGGTCGCGAAAGTTCATACAAACATTTCAAGTTGACAGTTTTTTTTAATGCGGCGAAATACAATTTTGAAGGTTTTTTCTAGTAATTACATTGACTTTAATCATTTGAGCTATCTTATTAACGTTCTGACAACACTTGCCCAAACATTCACGTCGAACTGACTACAGTAATTAATCGTTTAATTTAAGTCTCCTTGCATATACTCGGGTGTAGTAAACCTTTGTGCTGTTGTTTCTTTGCAAATCTACATCAAAAGTACTGAGAGATTTCTTGGAACCGTGTTTCGACTTTATCATGAACTTTGCTGCTTTCAAGGGTAAGAGCAATTGAAATATATGTACATTTAAAATATATGTAAAAATTACTAGATCACTAGAACTAACTTATGTATACCACGAAAAAGTTTATTGCCGCAAGTAATTTAAAAAAACCTTTTATTATCAGTCTGTTTATATTTTTATTAGTGCAGTAGTGATTTAAGCTAAAGCTGAATTGAACTCACAAATGAAATCTTCGATCATTCTCAATCAAATTTTCTGACGAATTGAGCAGACTGCATAATTGAAAGAACCAACCAAGTCTGCCGAGTCAAAAGCTTACTTATGAAATACACATACAGTGGCTCAATTAAGTAATCGGACAGTACCGCGGTGTGAAGATTTTTGTCTGTAACTTTATGAAAAATCAACTTAACAAAAAATGAAGTGCATATGTATTTACTAGGTAACAATAGTTTATAAAATAAGAGAAAAATAAATTACTATTTTCTGAAGCTTAAGTAGCCTAGTGGGTAGAGCACTAGCTTCTTGCGTGTGGGGTCCCTGGTTCGAACCCAGGTTCGGACGAGGGTCCGCGCACCAAGCTCTGAGCTCACCTAGCTCTGATAAGGTACCTGATTTAAATCAGGGGTAAAGTGAGTCACTCCACACTCGTATTCACAATGATTAAAAAAATTGTAATGAAGCCCTCTACCACCTTCAACCCCTAGACCCGGACGAGGGTTGTCGTGGGATTACTTTACTATTTACAAAAACAATTTTAAGCCAAAATTAAAAATATATGATTGTTAAACTCCAATTAAATATTCGGACACTTCAAATAATGATAGTCAGTTAAGTATAAAAAAGCTTTTTTTTTCTTATTTTAGTATTTTGTTGGAAACACTTTGGTTTTCCGAACGGCTTCCAGTCTTCTTGGAATAGATTCCACCAACGACCTGCAATAAGAAGGATCGATGTTTTTCCATTTTTCCTCCAGAGCCACTTTAAGCTCGGCCTTCGAAGAAACTACCCGCGATTTCAATCTGTTTTCTAAATAGGCCCACAAATGTTCGATTACATTTATATCCGGAGATTGTGGGAGCGTTTCCATCACGTGAGGACAGTTCTACAATAACTACCTGCGCGTATTGTGAGCTTTGTGTTTTGGGTCATTGTCTTGATAGAACGAAAATGTCTCAGAAACGCCCAATTTATCTACACTTTCTTTAAGATTTTCTTTTAAAATGGATATGTACTTGTGTTGGTCCATTATGCCATCAATAAAAACTAGCTTTCCTGGTCCAGAGGCAGCCACACAGCCCCAAACCATCAATGGTCCAGCTCCATGTTTTACGGTCGGTTGAAGGCTAACAGGTTTGAATTCCTCATTTGGTCGTCTCCACACATATGTTTGTCCATCTAACCGAAAAACATTAAATTTGCTCTCCTCAGTAAATAACACTGTGCTTCAATAGGAAATTAACGCGATTTATGCTCTTTAGTAAACTTAAGTCGCGTTAGCTGATTTTTCTTATTTACAAATGGTTTTTTGCGTGGAACTCTGCCGTTAAAATCGTTACTCCGTAGAACTTTTCTCACAAATTCTGTACTTGCAGTAATGTGGAGGTAGTAAGATACTTCTGATGTCAATTTTGTCGCACTCAGCTTGGGATTTTTCTTTACTTGCTGCACGATCCACCGTTCATCTGCCTCCGAAAATTTTTTCGGCCGTCCGGATCTAGGATTATTTTCAATACTTTTATTAATTTCACACCGTTTAATGATGTCATGAACTGTCAAATGGCTTCTACCGATGATTTCCCCAATTTCTCGCACAGACATCTCAATTTTGTGATGTTCGATGACCAATTTCCGAACTTTGTTAGTAGTTTCTTTACATCGACAACCCTTGCTAGTTTTGTATGAGAATTCACTATCGATATTTCGCAATAAGTAATTTATTCTTTTCGTTTACACTTTGACTATTGTTATTCACACTTAATTTGTTATTATTTAAGGGATTCCCATCTCAAATGTCAAAAGAAAACTATTGCTGACAGGTATCCGAATATTTGATTGGAATTTAACAATCACATATTTTGAATTTTGGCTTATAACTTTTTTGTTGATATAATATAACGCTAATTTTTTTCTTAGATTATAAACTAGTGCTAGCAAGTAAATGTATATGCATTCCATTTTCTCCTAAACGGGATTTAGAAAGAGTTACTGGCAAGTCTTCGACTCGTAGATCTGTCCGATTACTTAATTGAGCCACTGTACCTACTATGAGTTGCTTTTTTGGAGCTGCTTTTTTGGATTAAATGCTAGAAATGAAAATAAGTGGATGCTAATCAATAAGTAGCAAATAAGAAAATAAACAAAAAACGTCAGTTAATCATAGACTCTACCCAGAGTGTTACTGACGGTAAAACTGCAAACTTGAATGCAAATTAACATTAAGTTGGAAACAAATCCAGACGAGATATAGGATGAAAAACATAACGCTTTATATTTTTACCACAATCCTTTCGCAGTAACAAATCGCCTCATTGGAAATTCCCTCAGTTGGAAGCAGGGCTTCAGGGTATCTCTTGAAATATTTATTTATTCATTGATTGATTATTAGTTATATACCCCGTCCTTTATTTCGTAGGCATAATCAAACTAATTTCAACAATTTCTCCACTTTGGGAAACATAAAAGTCCTGTGGGAAAACGTCGGGGAAGTTCAATAGATGCTCGATTTCAGCAAAGCATGAAAACTCTTTGATTCAAAGTATACTAGTGCGAAGTTTTGATTGGCATCCAAGACTAAATACAGGCGGGCCTCGATTTACGTCGCCTCGATTTAAGTCGTTTCGATCCTCGTTGGCTTAGTTTTTGATTCCCAGCTTCGATTTACGTCGGAATAATTTCGATTTGCGTCGGCAAAATTTCGATATATGCATGAGCACATCTGCGAATTTCCTTTGGTTTGGAAAAAATTGTTGCCAGAGGTAGAACCAGATTTCAAAAATGTCGAGCTTGAGCGGTTAGTAATTATGGTTATTTTTCCGAAAATGATGTTGAAGAATTTTTAACTTGTAATAAACAACCCCTATATACCGAAGAACTTTTCGAATATTTGGGCGATCAGCAGAATCCGAAGAACGCATGCTCTTCACCTTCAGAAGTTGAAGACCGGGACTGGACATTAACATTAGAAAAAATGTCTAAAAATATTTGAGTCTTGCGATTCGGATAAAGAGAGATTTAGAGTATTTTGCGAGGGTGTAAATAAGAGTCTTGGAGTTAACAAAGAACTTAAAGAAAAACAAAGAACATCACTTGTTCATCCGCAAATGTGGAAGTATTTTCAATCGTGCTCTTCAAGAACACAGCAAAATTCTGTGGAATCGGAAACGGATGAAGTAGTTCTTACTAGAAATGAAGACATAAATCCGAAAAAATAAATGAAATAAAATACATTATTTTAAATAGACATATGTATAACAAAATTTCAAGCATGCGCATAAATGTTGCATACACATTTACATATTAAAAATATTTTTTTTTCTATTTTTCATGTTAGTTAAGCATTTTATGTTGAGCTGTTATTTGTTAGAATTTTCTGAAATAATGTTATTTTATACTTATTGTTTTTTTTTTTTTTTTTAAATTTTATTGCTTTTCGTTAATAAACAATCGTTCTGCGAGACAAGTTTTTCATTTGCATGAACTACATTTCTGTTGGATTCGATATATGTACGTCGTTTCGATTTACGTAGCGTTTTCCAGGTCCCGAAAACGACGTAAACCGAGGCTTGCCGTATTCCTTGAGCCTCGTTCATGTACTAGCACTTGTTTAGTGTTGCTTATCTTAATCAATTATCAATTTCAAAAGGTCAAGTCTCGTCCGATAATTTTCAGGTAAATTACTGTTGATTAGCAGAAGAGATTTCAAGCACTAAGCTATCATGTAAATTTTGTCGAACTTTTTTTAAATCTGTTTAATCACTGACTTATCTAATAAAATGGTATAGTGAATACAGCACTAGCCTCTAGTGTTTGAGGTTACAGGTTTGGACGAGAGACCGCGCACCGTGCTTTGAGTTCACCTATGTAGCTCTGAATAGGTACTTGGGTTAAATCGGTTATGAGTTAAAGTGAGTTGTGGAGCCACCATCGCTAGATCCGACAAGGTTTGTTGTGGAATCTCTTTACTTTATTTGATATATGTATATTCTCTCTAATGATATTCCCGATGTTTTGCCGTCTAGGTTACTAGATACTTATTTAATCTTTTTCGGAAAGCCACCACTGCGATAGCTTCGAAATCACGTTGGGAGCTATAAAATAAAAGCTAGAAGAAAACAGGCTGGAAAATTATTTCCAAACATTTTTCTTTCTTCGACGAATTGATAGAGTGGTCATTGATGCAAAGTAAATTTCAAAAACCTTTTTCGTTTAGAATATACATAGCTGCTACTAGTATCCTCCTTATTGATTTGTATTTCCTACTTAATAAAGTTGTTGCAAAATTCATCACTATATCGCTGGCGCTTAACGTTGCAGTCTGTGAATTGTAAGAGTCAGACGATGAAACGAGATAGTCCGCACAAAGATTAACTTTGAAATCATATGGGCTTGCTACGCATTTAGCATCAGAGGTGAAAAACTTGAAAAGAATGGGGCAGCAGTTGGAGCCTTATGGAACATCTGTAGCTTAGAGACGAGGGTATCGAGTTGAATCCTTTGAGCATAATCAAAGCACATGTGCTTTGTGTAATAGATGCCCACATTTGGTGAATGCTGTACGTTGCAGTCATATTCAGGTCAAAGGAGAACAGTTTATGGTTTAGGCAGTTCATCCAAACTAAGTCGGAAGCCTTTTATATCAATGAAAAACACCATCAAAAAAATTAATCTACGTCAATGAGCCAAGTCGGAAAAATCTTACCCTCATGGCAACAGCAAGCATGCTACCCTGATATCTAGTAAAACTATACTACGAGTTAGAAGTTCAATTCCTGGAACCGTAAGGAAAGTACGAATACCTCCATGGCTCTTTTCCGCACATTTCCGGAAAATAATATAGATCAAATACTAGTAAGGTCGGCATAATAGGAATGGTTTTTTCCCAGTTCCCGTATTTTGAAACAAAAATTTGGGACAAGTGAGACAAAAGGGGAATACATTAGTCTCCTTGTTATGAATACGTTTCTTCCGTTTGCAGATTTATTTGATTTTCAACAAACTGAAAGAACTTAATTTATGAACTGTGACAGCGACGCTGGTAGAGAGCCAAGCTGTAAACTTGATGAGCTCTCCTGAAATGCAGCTGTGGTGAATGATAATAAATGCAAGATTCTGCAAAGTGAATTGCCAAAATTTCTGGGCAATGAGTTTCACGAGAAGGGTTTTGAAGGAGGATGATAGATCCAATGATTTAAAAGCAAAAAATGACTGGGCTTCAAAACAAATACGAACAGTAACACAATCAAAAAGAAGAACGGGATCACATGAAACCAATTCAGTGAAGAGGTTCTTTATGGCAATAATGGGGTTACAACTACCAAAACACATCGAATAAATTTATGAGTGGCGGTAATTCGAAGCTAAGAAAATCTGAGTTAAAGCAGATTTCCAAAACGCAGAGATATGATTCTGTAGTTCACAAATCGCTGTTGAAAATCAAACAGCTTATTTGCCATACCTTTCAGATTCTGGCAAAAAACTGATGTTAGTACCGCGGTATTCATGCTTTTGATGATGATGGCAGCGTTTTTGGTATTTCTCGTAAATTCGTTCACAAATTGTTCATTAGTTCAGCAAGATTAATGTCCAATATCAGTATAAACGTTGAGGCAGTCAGTTTATAAGAACTGCTGAATTGGGTTTTTGATCCATCCTTTGCCAGCTTTTCACGGATTAATAGTTGCAGAGTAAAATCCAACTTACTTGCTTGATATGTAACATTATTTTGTGAAGAGGAGCTGCTATTCGTAGTCCAATGATCATCTCTTGGCTAACCTGTGGATTTTATTGGTGATGATGCTTGAGAGGAATTGTGGTCGATCATCCTGTTTAAGCTTCATTTATCAACGTGTCAGCATTAGGGACGTATCACATTGTGTTTGTTTCTGCAGGCTGTGGCTTGCTTTCCCGCACGAGTCTGTTAGCGGGTCCGAGACAACATTGAAGACACCAGTTGATCGTTGACTAGTAGATATTATTGCTGAAAGAGATGAAGTTGCTACAAATCTTCCTCTTGATGGTGGTCGGTGCAAGAGCCTGAAAGGTTTTTGATCCGTGCAGTAGATAAAAAGGAATTTAATTCAAGATATAAACCCACAAGTGTCGAGCCTTAAAATTCCTTGATAAAACTTTTAACTGTCGAAGACTGCCCAGGTCTTCCTAGCGTCCTCAATATATTTTTGCCTTATGGCCAAATTGACCGATGTCATCGGTATACCTATTGAGAAGGAGCAAGATACTTACGGTAGCTAGGTTCCAATCCTTGTTAGCTCATCGGCCTCAAAGTTATCCTGAAAACCCTTATGTCCTGGTACCCAAATCAATTGAACAACCGAATGTATCGACATCTCCTTCAGAGATGCACGGCATTCAGCAATAATCATGGACACTGTACAAAGACCAATAAGGGGTTTGATAGCCGTTTGGCTATCTGTAAAAATACCAATATTACCCGTGAACATTCGATTACACAGAAACCAGTCGATTGCCTGAAAAATAGCCGCAACCTCTGCCTGAAAGACACTACAGTGGCCTGGTAGATGGAAGGACAGCTTGAAATTCAGCTCATCTGAGTATACACCACTCCCGACTCTATTGTTTAGCTTTGAGCTGTTAGTGTACACATGGATAGGCCCACTTTTGAGGGTGACACCATCACACCATCTATCCCTATCAGCGGAGCGATGTAGTCAACAACCGCTGGTGCGGGTACTCCCTCAGCCAAAATCCTCGCATGACTGAACTCTGTTTTATTCCATGCGGAGATACAATTCAGTCCCACAACAGCAAGATTAGCTTGCTGCAAGCTCAGTAGATTGGTTGGCAGCCAATGTAGCAGCGCAAAAAGTGCTTTAGTAGGGGTGGAGTGGAGCACTCTAGTTACCTGTAGTGCAGCCATACTCCACACCTTTTGAAGCTGCCGTTTGCAAGTAGCCTTAAGAGCAGTCCGCCACCAGAACCCCAGCCTAAACAACAAAATTGGCTTAACCAGAGCAGGATAGGCTGCAATCCCCAACTCGCCCCTATGGCTCTTTTACAGCAGTAAAGTTCGTTAAAAGCCTTCCGAGCTCTTTCTGCCACATTGTAGGTCCATAGTAACTTCGAGTCAATGATCAGCCTTAAGTACCTGACCTTCTGGCTCAAGTTAATGGAGACCCCATTCAATTTGGGTAACTGAAAACATAGAACTTTGTTCTTCCTTGTAAACAGCACTAGTTGCGTTTTACTAGGATTCACATTCAAGCCGCACTCACGACTCCAACGTGAAAGTATGTCAAGAGAGTGATTTAGCCCCTCCGATAGCTTACTTTCCCGACACTGCTTCAGCTATGTTGTCCGCATAAGCAATCATTTTGCAGCCGGCACAGTGCAGCCTCATTATAAGAGTATTTACCGTGATGCTCCACAGCAGGGGAGAGAGAACTTCAAATTGAAGTGTGCCCGTACTGACTCCTGAATATGTTGTCACCTTAACGATCCCATGGCTATCTAATGCTACGCAGGTAGGCCATGCGAGGGCTGCCACAAGTCAGAGCCAGATCGGTGTTAATCAGGAGTCCACTTCAACTGAACCTACACCACCAACTTAATGGCGACGCGACTGCGATCGTAATCTGAGGCCTGCTAGGGTTTTAACGGGACGGAAATGATCGTATTAGCCCGGAGCCGTTCACGAAGCGGATTTCACTCCACCGCTACCGCGCCTAAAAACAACTAGGTCCGGAGTGCTACGACCACCAGCCCAAGTACAATAAATGAATCGTTAGTCAAGAGAAGTCCGAGGACGAAAGCGGTTGTGAAGAGAGTCTAGATCATTCAGCGAAACCCAGGATGCACTGCGAGGCGGCGATGTACTTACATCCCCAAGACTTATTATAACACTGACAAGACTTATTATAAATTGTGAAGGCTGAATCAATGACACGCGACCTAAAAGATTAACAATGGGTCCTGTGCCCCAATGTTCTACATAAAAGATACTCAACTGTCAATATAATATACATGCCAAACGCTTCTTTAAACTCATATGCCTCAAAAATGGATCAATGCTTTCATACCGTAGGTCTACACTCGTGAAATTTGTTTTCGGAACATTAAAATATAATTTATCGAAAATTGAAAAAACTTTGATGATGTTTGTGTTGGCCTGGTCTCTTCCATAATATCTAAGGTTATTTCTTCTCTCGATAAAAAATCCTGTAGTTTTTCTAGGAACTATATCTTTAAGGAATTTTCTTGACTTTTATGTTAAGGTGAGAGATTGATAACAGATCGGAGGCTGAGCTGAGTTCTTCTTTTCTTCTCTTCCTAAATGCTGTTCGTGCTGGTACGGGATCGATCCAACTGCAATGCCTGATTGCTCAGTATTCGGGGCTTAAAAATCTAAATCGAGACCAAGGCTTGACAGAGTGAGTTTAGTAATGAAGATCCGTTTGAACTACTACCTGAAAGTGGTTTCTGATGGAACAAAAATGGTTAATTTTTGTAAGCTCAGCCAAAATGTTTACTTGTGGCGGTTGCCAAATCTTGAAAACATTCGTCAGACACATAAAATTATCGTATAGATAAGTGCATTACACCCGGATATACAAGTTTGGATCAATTAGTTACACTTTCTTCTTTTTGTGCTGAGTGCCAATATTTATGTGGCTCGTATAAAGATTTGAAGGGATCAATGTTAATTTATTATCAAGCCCATCGTAGCAGAGTATTATAGCTCAGTTTCCCAAACTATCAGAAACAGTTTCTTATTATCTCTTTTGTTCGGAAAGCTCTCGATTGCTATGCAAAAAAAAACTGAACCGGAAAACTATATGTTTCAGAGTGCCTACAAGTGTTTCAAGGTACTATTTGTTTATGATTATTATGACGTTTCTATCAATAAGTTGACTCCATAAATATGTTTACTTCATTTTTCTTTGTCTTTAGAGGCTTTGTTCGTATTTCGAGTAATTTAAAAAGGTTTCCTGTGATCATTTAATTCAACTAACAAGCCACCATCAAATAATTTTAATACGCCTTTATCAAGCAGATCCAGCAAAAACATGACCAGCCAATTAAATCGATGCTTAAAGCTGATAAATAATTAGATTAAATTGGACATTGAAAAACTGTCAAAAACTTTCATATCGGTGAGCAAAGTATGAAAACTTCACGCTTAGAACTGTAAATAAACTAAACTGCAAATTTGGCATTTTTATTTAAAATATGCATTGAAGTAAGACCATATGCAGATGCAAACAAAGCCACAAAATGATACCATTAAATATAATTTTTTTCAAATAATTTGCCACAGAGTATTGAAAACTTTTCTCGCGAGGCAATAATATTAGCTTCCATAGTGAACTTATTTACCTACCCTAAAAGCTTCCAGCATAGAAGAGCGTACATATCGAGGTCAACATGTTACTAAATTAAACCATACCATCTTGATTCATTGTCAGAATGTGTGAATGAATAATAAGGAGACAAAAATAACATCCTTGAGCCTCAATTATCGAACCCTTGAGCCTCAAAGAAAAGACTGTGTTAAAGTCTTTGTCAAAAATATTCAATCTCTCATTTCCTTACCAAGAGGTGTACCTCAATTTTTTAATTGCTATCATTAACAAAGAAAAGTACTTTGAACAGCTTGGGATAATATAAACTATGAGCTACACTTTTCAACAGCAAAGCTCAGTCACATAACCTTTTATCATAAATTCAAAGCGAAGCTCACGAACTTCCAAGATACGTTTGTAAACTTATTTAATTTAAAGTTATTACCCGCAAAAGATTGTTAATCATAATCATATAAGGTAGCAAAATACTACAATTAAAATATTTAATTATATTATGTCAACTGGTGGCATAATGGTTTTTGTCTGGACGGAATCAGCAATGATAATTCCATTCGACTTCCTCATAGACGAACTATACTGAAAATTGAAAGTACAAGATAATTTGCTACTTGAATGAGCTCCAACCTTCTTAGTATTTCCAATTCATTCTCCACACGGTCTCGTATGTACGTAATTATGTTTTAAAAACCAAAGTACGTAATACAGCCATTGTATAACAGGCAATACATAAAAGATGAAAAACACACAATAATTCAACTTCTTCGCTACGAATGTGTGAAAATCTGACGATCCTGGTCGGATTCATCTATTCATTCGTGGCACATCATACAAATCTTTCACAACATACATGTGGCCCTGCTACGAATAATTTTCTTCAACAGATGACCCACATTTTCCCATCCATTCATGCAAGTTACCATACTTACAAAAACCTGTCATCAGAAGAAAAAAAATACCATTTTTGAGTATACACTTCTCACTGATTCAATTTGTGCATGGAACTTATAATCCGGTTGTGCACAATGAAATGATCATGTATTGTATTATTTTCGAATTAAGTCAGTGCATTTTTGTGAAGCCGAAAATGAGAAATTGAAAAGAACAATGAACTTATTGTATTCCACTTCTCTCAGAGATAATTGAACGTGATGTAGATATTGTTCCATACAACGTTGATGCAATAAGAGATGCTCGATGTCGGACTGTGTGCACTCTTTAATTTTTCGTACTAGAACGTAAGAATACTCGCAACAGAATGCAGTTGCTCAGATTGGTTGGCTTCTTCGATGGTCGAGTATTGATTTCCCTTTGATATGGTTGAAATAAATTATCAGAAGTGATTGTGACATCCGGTTTTAAACGATAAGTCAGTTGCCATAAAAAATTTAATTGGTTTCGATTACTGTTACTTTGATTTATTATTTTGCGTTAATTTATGTGATTTTCAAGATGACCAACTAATTATACTTTAGCTGTTTTTATTTTCAATCGTTTTCAATATGTCGGCCATCAAGGAAAAATCGTCAATTTTTTGTGTATGATATTTGCATGAATATACTCGTATAATGTATACACTTTTATATTAATTTCATCCATGTTATATATAGAATATTAATATTGAATATTAATGGAATATTATAACAAAGATTAATATTTGTCTCGGTCCGAAAACGACGCGTTGTGAATTTGGGACTCTTTAGCGACGACAATGTTGTGAATGCTGTTCTTCAATGTAGCGAAATTTAGCAGATCAATGTATAGGGTTCTTTATATAGAGGTATATAACTTTGAAAAGAAATAAAGTACGGATAAATTGTTTTGATTGCCATGAAATTGATTTTATTGGAAAGATAATGCTCTGCCATTTTTATTTGAATATGATTTCGAGCATGTGATCACCACGGCTGGCGCGGAGGAATTCCAAACGAGAGTTCAAATTTTCGACTACTCTAACCAATAATTTGGGCCGTATCCCGCCAATAACACGGCGAATGTTTTCTTCCAAACAGTCAAGCGTCTCGGACTTGTCGGCGTAGACGAGTGATTTGACGTATCTCCACAAGAAATAGTCCAGCGATGTTAAATCACAAGATCTTATAGCCTAGTTCACACAGGGCCGGATTTAAATATGGGCATATTTGGGCAACTGCTCAGGGCGGCAAATATTTGGGAGGAGTGGAAGGGCGGCAAATTTTCGAAAAGTTTCATATTATTTACCGCTTAAGTTTTTTTGCAAAAATATAATTCTAATCTTAGAACAACAGCAAAAGCTGAATCAACTAATATATAATGAACTCCAATTTTCGGGCTGTGACACGTTTCGATTCAAAACTTTCAACGCTATACTGGATAGGTTTTCAACTGAACTAGAAGAGAGATGTAAAAAATATCGTGTGATCTCCCGTTTTGCCGATCTGATAGCACCAGACTTCCTTTGGAGCTTTTTAAAATCTCGCATTTACCACAACAAACCACAAAATTTGCAAGTCTTTAAGCCAACATTGAAGAAGAAAATACCAATTCGGAGCCAGATATTTTGCGAGTAATAATTCGAAATGCCATAAAACGAGAACAAAGGTGCATCAACTCAGGAGGTAGTAATTTGACCGACATAATTTTTTCAACTTACACATCCAAATAAACTTTCCGTGAAAACAGTTCCCATTTTTGCTGGCTAAATGGCAGCCAATTCTTATTATGGTTTCCCACCTTGTAATAGGGTTTCATTAGTATTAACGAGAATTTTCCTGATCGCATACTCAAGTGCTTAATTTAACAAAGCAGAAGCTAGCGCATGCCGCTGATTCAACTCACTCTACGTCGCAAATGGATTAGCTAAGTCGTTTTAAACTAACACTCGGTATATTGTGTACATTTGCCCACAATCAATTTCACAATTTTCGTTATTTGTGCGTTTTCTGATCAATTTCTTTATGTATTTTTGGAAAATATTTGATTCTAGATAACGCTAGATTTGAAATCAGCAGCCTTATTACTTTTTCAATAGTTCCTCTAAACTCTTTCAAGATCTTTTCAACTCGTTTTATATAGTCAGGTAAAGAATCTTTTCTCAATCCATGCTCAGTTTTTCCATGATTCTAACCTCTCAGGCTAGAATGACCCGTTGTACGCATTCCTGTTAATTCTCGTAGTTTCCCGGATCTATTAACGAAGTCTAGGATCAATGACAGAGCATAAAAGGTTGTACTCTTAATGCTTATATTTTAACCGAAGCATTGGTATCAGATGCGTGCAAACGCTGGACAATCGAAAAGAAATTGCTCCACACAGTCAGTCTCTTGTAAGCAGAGTGGACAAACATAATCTTGTGCAATATCTGTTCGGTTCAGATAATCCCCTACTCTAGTTTTTTGTGTCCAGGTATTTTGCCTATCTTGTCTCTACAAACCTTGTTACTCCTGTTGAGGAAGAGCCCTGCAGTTTCATGCTTAGGCTGTAAAGTGTAAATCTTCAGGTGCCTGCCAATATCAGAGAACATCCATTTCCTTTTATGGATATTGACAAAATGACAAACGCAGAATCATTTTTCGCAATAGCATCAGATGTTTCGTTTCTTTCTACACCGCGATGGGCCTGGTATCTGCAGTAAGTGCATCTCATTGAACCTAGTATCAGCATGTAATTGTGCTCTGCAGTCTTGCTGTTAGTGTTTTATGTAGCTCCAGCAGGCCAGCTTGGCTATCCCAGTAAATAACGATACACTTTCTTTCCACTTTTCAACTATTGTCCAGCAAGCAGTTATCAAGATAACAAATATTTCTGCTTGAGGAACAGAAACTTATTTACCGAGAGAAAACCCCAACTGTCATTTGATGAATGCAAGTAGACGCCAGCTCCAAATCTAATGTCTACCTTCAAGCTATCTGCTAACGAGATCTGCAAGTATGTCCTCATTCAAGCATCTGGGTGCTCTTAATCACTTCTGCTCATTTAAAATGCTTCATATTTTCTCCCAAAATGAAATAGAGGCACTCGACGAACCAAGACATCGCGAGAACAGGAGAGATCTCTTGCATCAAACCTCTAATACAGCAGCGCTACACAGCGCCGTAGGTTATAGGCCAAGTTTACACTCACCCTGAACAGATACTTAGGCACACTATTCTTCTTGGGATTATAAAAGAATAACAGATTTTTTCCACAGATGCGTACTTGAGCATTAGCCCCATGGTTGTTACATATGTCAACATAACTGCATGAGGCTCCATGTGGTGAGGAAAGCTCTTTTACAATGCCGAAAGCATTTAAAACCCGAGTGACCTTCACTTTCATAAGCTTCTTCCATATGATTTGTTTGTCCAAGATCACTCGTACACATTTGATTTCATCAGGAAGCTGAAGAGTTATTCTCCTTATTATATGAAGCCCAAGTTTTTCCAGTTTTCTTTCCCTGGTAAACGAAACAAGTTTTGTTTTACCAAAATTTACGGCAAGATCGTACTTTACAGGAGGCCCTACTGTAGTCATATAGGAAGTGTTGCAAAATCTATCTCTGTAAGGTCTTTATATCTGTACCGAAGGCTATAGCATGCAGTCACAGCTCTGACCCCTATATTTCATCCTTTCCTTACTCCTGTGCAGCATGGGTTTGTAAAAGGTGGATTTTCCACCTCTAACCTCTTAGCCTTGACTAACTTGGGTGCTTCCGCATAAGACCAGCAGAAACAAGTTGATGTGGTATACACTGATTTTGCTAAGGCTTTCGACTCTATTCATCACAAGCCTTTTCTTTTAAAACTTCAAGGCTATGGGATAACTGATCTTCTCTCTTCCTGGTTCTCATCCTATGTTTCTTGTCGTAGCTGTGTTGTATCTGTGAGTTAACGTTCTTCCTCCCCATGCTGCCCTCTTTCTGGGGTTCCTCAAGGCCCAATATTGGGTCCTTTGTTATTCCTGGTATTTATCCGTTCTCCCTGTCTTCTGTTTGCTGATGAAATGTTCAGAGTAATTGGTTCGCTTGATGACTGCCACCCGTTGCAGCATGATCTTTATGCCTTAAGTGAGTGGTGCTCAGGTAACTTTCTTACTCTGAACATATCTAGATGTCACCTAATGTCTTATACTTGTAAAATTTCTCATCTAGTGTTTTCTTACCCTTTATCTGGATCGTCATATAGGGCTGTCAACAATTTTAAACATCTTGGTATGCTCTAAGCTGAAATTTGATAAACACATCGCATACATACCTGCCAAGGCCTCTCGTTTGTCTGGCTTCGTCCACAGGTCTTCCTCTCGTTTTACTAACATCACTACTTTCATCCATCTGTTTTGGTCACTTGTGCGTCGTATCCTCAATTTCTGGTCTCCCCACCTTGCCTATTTAAATGATGCCGTAGAGCGCGACCAGCGTAGGTTTACATGCTCATTATTATCTAAGTTTCGTATGCCTTATTGTGAGTATAGTGATCGTTTGTTCTCACTTCTAATTCCCTCTTTAAAGTCTCGTCGAGTGCTCCTTGATAATTGTCTGCTTTTCAGACTCCTCCACTGTCCTATGCTATTTGAACTGGGGGCTCGAATCTTTTGTTTTACGTGACTAATCGCTCAGATAGATCTTCATCGGTGCTCTCAATCTCGTTTGCGCAAACCGACTTTCTTTTCCATTCGCCATTATTGTGTATCCCCAGGAGACACAATGAACTGCAGCTTGGTCCTTTTCCACCAACCTTTTCTAGTTTTAGACGTCATATCAAAAATTTAGTTTTTGAAAACTCGTATAATTTTTTATTTTCTTTTATAATTGTTTACTGAGCTTCTTTACATTATTGTCTTTCACTACCTCTTTTGTCATCATATCATTTTTTGTTATCTTACGTTATACTTTATTTTGTATTGTATTGATATCGTAATTCACCTTATTACTAGCTAATGTAGTACTAAAATCAATTGCGCCAAATATATATATATATATATATATATATATATATATATATATATATATATATATATATATATATATATATATATATATATATATATATATATGTATATATATATACATATATATATATATATATATATATATATATATATATATATATATATATATATATATATATACATATATATATATATATATATATATATATATATATATATATATATATATATATATATATATATATATATATATGTATATATATATATATATATATATATATATATATATATATATATATATATATATATATATATATATATATGTATATATATACATATATATATATATATATATATATATATATATATATATATATACATATATATATACATATATATATATATATATATATGTATATATATATATATATATATATATATATATATATATATATATATATATATATATATATATGTATATCAGAAAATTTCGGTGAAAAAATCTCAGGAACGCGCCATCCGATTTGGTGTATATGCGCAATAGTGCCACGTCTCACACAAAAAAATCTTCAACCCTTTGGCGCCAGCGGCCATTTTAGTGATATTTTATATAAACCTATTAATCTGTGAACAAATAACTTTTGCAAAAACAAAGTTTAGGGAATGAATTTCAAACGTGTTCTTACGCTTTGATTTTTTTAACCCTATGTGATTGGGAAAATTTTTGAACTGCGATAATTTTTGACCAGATTATCAAATCATTATGAAACTTAAAGGAAATATTGATAATACAAAGTTGTAGACTCGCGTAGTTTTTCATGAACGTGCTGGCAATCCTGCAGCTACGGCAGGCACTGAAAATTAAAACCTTCAAACCATCGACTCTAATGAAATTTTTTCGTTTTTTACAGCGAAACCCAACTCAATTTTTGAAATTTCACATAGGACAAGAACGGTTACCCTCCTCCAATTTGCCTATATTTTAAGCATCAAAAACTTCTGTTCACGGGAACTCACAACCCAATTATCAGATACAACTGAAATCCACAGAATATATTGGTTTTAATTTTGGTGTCTTGGGTTTTGAAAATTCGCTCGGGAAAATAAAGCTTTCTGCCCTATAACTTCTAGTGCAGTCACGAAATCAAATCGAATTTCTTTTAATAAATGGAACTTATTCCAGGCATTATTCAGAAGAAATCTGGTCAAAAAAGCATGATAGGGTTGCCAGCTATTCTTGGTTTTGTATTTATTTGCCATATCTTTATTATTGATTTTATCGTAACATTTTTAAATGGTAATGATCTTGTAGTGAAAATAAACAACAAATATTAAGATTTTGATAATTTGAAAACTTTTGCGACTGGTAACCCCAAAATCTTTGCACCCTTATAACTTCCAATGCAGCCATCAGATCAAAACGATATTCGCAGGGTAGATTGATTTTAATGTGAAGCAGGTGTGATTTATTTTTGGCTTTGATGCTAGCAAAGGGTTGCTAGCTCGAGGTGTTTTTTTGCTATTTTCGTATCAATAAATGCTTACATTAAGTATTCATATCGTGAACATTTGAAATGAAAATAAGTTACCAATATTTAAATTTTTCGGTCGGAAACATCTTTCGTTTTTTGATCCCAAACATCTTTAAATCCGTCTAACTTTCGACGAAATCATCTGATAAAATCGAAATCGATAGAGTTATTTGATTTTGACGTGAGGCAATTGAGAGAGACTTTTAGTTGCAGTGCTGGAAAAGTGCTGCAAGCACTGAGCATTTTCTTTGTTTATGTTATGCTATGCTGGTTTCAAAGTTTTGCAGAGTTTGTCTTTCCTAAATCTTGAAATTCATGCAAGTGGTAGTGCTCAAAACCTTTCCACTCTTTGAGTTTAAATGCATTGCTAAGATCAAAGTGGCTTTGCACTCGAAACACTTGCACAGGAAACACTCAAAATCTGCACAATGCACAGGAAACACTCAAAATCTGCACAATTCTTCTATTTTTCATCGAACATTAGCATTTCTAGCGGTTCAATTGCGCTAGAGTTTTTTGATATTGAAATTTCTTAATGTAATTTTTATGAGTTATTTAATGGATTATCTTTTGTTTTTCCCATTCGATTTTTGTAATTAGGCTCGCTCCTGTTAAAACAGAAATGACTAAACAAATAAAGTCGGCGTTGGTATTTAGTCGAACGTACCGAATCTTAGGTTGACCTTCCTCTACTATACTATTCTAGTGTTTTTTTCGGGTGGAGGTGGTTTCTATATTCAATACAATCGACTAGATTTTTGGTTACCAAAAATTGGTAGTACTCATAAAGTCAAGCGGCTATAAATTTCCTTGCTGGTCCTTGTACAGAGTCCAAAATAATTGCGTACAGAGTCCAAAATTATTGCTGAATGCCATACATCTCTTATACCGACGAAGTGGCGGGATTTGACACCTCCCAAGACTATTCTTTTTAAAAACACTGATGTCATCCATCAGGCAAAAATACCTTGATAACACTAAGAAGCCCTGGGTTAAAGAATCGTCGCTAGACAGTCGGGGGCTCCATGGACGCGCGTCGCATCAGGCAGCTGTTATGTTTAACATGCATTGCTCTTCACAATTTCGACTGACATATCTTTTTTCGATTTAGTAAAGAAACCAGATGATTTTCTGATTATAGTGGCTGAGAGAGAAAGAGAGAGAGAGTCACATCCGTAGTATCACACCGGTGACTCTATTCTGTCTTTATGTGTCATTCGGTTTTATTCTCCGATTAACAGCTACTACTAGTACTAAGTTGGTATAACTTATCTCAGTATGAACTTATGCGACATGCAATGATAACCGACCATATACGAGTACTTCCATCCCAAAAACCTATTATTTTCCAGTATCTACATATTTGGTTTCACCTTTAGAAGGTGCTACTAAAATTTCTTCGGGCCATAATTTATTCAACACATGCTCACACTAATAACTACTGACGTCGAAAAATTTACATGACTTCCATTTCCAAACAATCTCAAATCGTCTTTTTGCTTTAAGACAAACACCGTTTTATAAGACATAACAAATCGACCGATATTGCCAAATCGTACGTGAACGTAATTCTCAGTAACAATTTTAGTGGAATATATAATCCGCTTTCAGAGTGCTAATGCAATGTCTGTTTGCATTTCGCGTTAGAAGCTCCGTGTTATCGACAATACGGCCAAGGTTCTGTGACGCCTGTATACCAAATATTGCTCGACGTCATTGCAAAGCTAGCTACACTTTGGAATTTGCCAGACAATTTGTTTTGCAATTCAGTATTTGGATACGTCTATTACCCTCTGTATGCAAATTGAAATTATCCATGTAAGTATCTCATACACTACGGCTACATTTGTCTCTAATGACATTGGTGAGAGATGCACATGTCATCATCTCTGATTTGAAAATTGATTTTTCATCGTATCTTGCACTTAGAGCACGCAAAGAGTTTCGGTGTAAGAGATATTTAGAATTGAGCCACCCTTTATAGTGACGGCTTCATCGAGGAATATCACATGAATCTGTTAATCATTGCAATGCTATTTCCTAAAGTTATAGAAAACACCCAATAATGGCTTCCTTTTCAAAGAAGGTACTATTTTGTCTCGTGTAAATACAAATTAGCTTGCTTCGTTCGGGTTGTTTTTATGGGAACATAAATTCACATGAGATTTAACTATCGGCGAATACCAAATCAGTTAATATTATATTATAGCATGAAATACATATACGTATGTATGTTATATGAAACAGGAAATTTGACTGCATATTATTTATCTGACGTTTAGCTAAGAAATGATAAAATATGACTTTTATGAGCGTAATACGTGTGACATTTTAATAATAATTCATTATAGATATAATGAAATTGTTACAGGCTTTATTAAATCGTATGCTTTGATTAAGCTGTTGAAACAAGGGAAATATTTTTATAGTTTTGGCACACACTAGACTATGATATATACGAGTATTGTCGAGAACTCTTGCAATGGTCAATTCTGTCAATCGAAACTCGCAATAAAATGTTGAAATTGTATTTTGTATGGCTTTCCACATGTTTAACCTGCATCTGACAGTATAGTATCTCAGGGTATCTGAAAACTACTTTTGTCAATCACTGAATCACCAGATTATCCGAGTGGATAAAGCACTGGCTCCTAGCGTGTGTGCTCCAGGCTTTGAGTTAACTTAGCTCTGAATAGGTATCTCAGTCAAGTCAGGGTATAGTTCAGTGTGGAAATTTATAAATAATGACTCAATAACTTTATAACCAGACCCGTATACAATTATTACGAATGAAATCTCTTTGACAAAAGTTGGAGTGGGACTCCTTTACTGACTGAATCACTGAAATTTGTTGAGATTTGCGAATGAAGCCTAAAATTTCTAATTTGGAATTCATGTGGAGATTAGGACAAATAATGCATGGGATAAAATGTCTAGGCACTCGGTTCAATCATTAACATCAGCTTATAAATGAAGCTAGGAATGTGAATTTTGTGTAAAGAGAAAATTCATAAAATTAACTTGCTTTTTGTTTACATTATTATCCGGGACATTGTCACAAATACTTTTTGATACTTCTTCTTATCTTTTTTTAAAATAAGTAAAATAAAATGCTTCCTTGAAAAACACCCTTTGCAAGTTAAATCCATCATACTAAAGCTATATATTTTTTTTGTTTTTAATTTCAGGGATCGCCATCGCTTTTGCACTATGCCTTCTAATACTCGGTATACTAGTCACATGTGGATTTTCAGCTTTAGTACGGCTCGTTATTGATCATCAGGTGGTACTACGCCAAGGTGGACAGAGTTTCGGTTGGTGGTCAAAACCTCCGGTAAATCCAACTATTCGAATCTACGTGTATAATGTTACAAATGCTGATGAGTTCCTCAATAATGGATCGAAACCCGCTTTGGATGAATTGGGACCATATGCATACACGTAAGTGATTGGTTTTTTCAAAGGGTTTATGAAAAAATAAATTTTGGCCCCTAAAATATTTTTGGGTTCTAAAAATATTTTATGTTGCTGTGTTTCGTTACACAATATCATCGTTACTGATTTCTAAACTAACATATCATATTTTTAATTCAAAGTCCTATATTTGGCTTTAAGATATTATATTTACCAAAAAGGACCGAAAAATAAGTAATTTTAATTTGTTGGTGGAAAACATTTACTTATTAAAAAAATCTTAAATACTAATGAACAAAATAAATTTCACAATTTCCTTACTCTTTTTGCATGCGTATGGGAATTGTTCGATGCCTTCTTTAATAACATTTTTCGGTTTTTGAAAAGCTTTTCCTAGTGCGTTTCCACTTATCCAACATTATTAATTTTTTCATTCCTAGATCTGCAAAGGTGGTAGCCTGACGGCGCGATACCGGTCAATAAAGTGGGTGGATTAATAGACCCAATCCTAGGTCCCTTGTTTCCTGTGCTATTTTTCTCGGGTTTTTATATTTTTTATTGAAAAAAAAAGACAATTTCAGTTCTTAATACACTGATAAATTGTTGATAATATACTATCGCTGTAACGGCCTGTCCAGGTTTAAGCAATTCATAGTATATAACTCGAGGAAAATCCCACGTCACACAAACAAGGGCCTTCTTTATTGTTAATGTTGGTCGAGGGGTCGGAAAGGATACTTCTAAGAAAACCATTATTGTTATTGCATGTGATTCTTATATAACACCCACTTATCATCTCCAGTTACAGTTCGCTGTAAAAATGAAATGAACACAAAAGCTACGCCGTCGATCGAATGCCGTCTCCGTCAATTTTTGAAGAACCCCAATTCCACGGTTATACAATTTTTCTATGCAACGAAGATAACCCTGATCTATTGGCCAATCTCCAATGAAAATCCCTCAAAGGTTTGACATGCATCTGATTCTACCATCGCCTTCAGAATATCATCATCTAATTTTTGCGGCCGTCGTATTCGTGCGACGTCTTTGAGATTCTTTCTTCCATTTTCAAAACTGTTGAAACTACCAATGACACCTATTCGATTTCAGAATATCTCTGTATGTATCAGTAATTTTTTTGACTGCTTCGTTACCTTTCACTGCTTGATCGAATCAAAATAACAAACGATGGTGTAAGTGTGCTTCTTGCATTGCTGGTTTTGACATCTTTCCCCTATATCTTGCTTATTGAGGTAAGGTATTTAGAAAAAAAGTTAACAAAATGAAATCTTCTCGCTGTTTTGTGCTGCTTTTATTTAACTGCTGTAGCTTTGATCTTTGGCTATGTAGGGCTTTGATGTTTCAAATCGATCGGTTCTTTGATTTAGAGCTGTCAGCCCAAACTGTTATTTTGATCAACCAATGAAGTGACCATAGATCGCAGATCGGTAAATCTTTTTCTCCACTTGATTATATGATAGCCACTGTAGAGGTGATGTCGGCTGGTCTTCCGATGACTCCAACCCAACCTCGCTGAGTGAGGATGCGGCAGAGTTGAAAAGCAATAAGGCCGCGTTTCAAATGCTGGAGTGAGCTTTCGCCGAATCTCAGAGTATAGCTGGCCTGTTCCCAATGATGGATTTTCGAAATTCGAAAATGGTGATGACATTTTGTGCTTTGAAAACTCAAAGCTATAGCATTCACTGCTAGTTTGGGGGCATTTTGCGGGCAAACACCTTTCTATCGCTGTAACTTTCGATAAAATCACCGAAATTAAAATAAGCTTATATTCTATTATTATGTAAGGTGTATTAGTTTTAAGTAGGAAAAGTAAGTTGTGGTAGAATACACACTCAAAATCTGCACAAATCCTCTACTGTTCTTCGAACATTCGTGTTTCTAGCGGTTCTGATGCGCTGGGGTTTTTTTTAGAACTCGTGCACGGTGTTTTAGAAGCTAGCTGTGCCTTAGCTGTAACGCAGCTTTTCATCCTTAAAACAATCTAGGAAAACTAAATATTCTCAAATGTAATAGCCCAGCATCTTTTTCTAATATACTAAATTAAAGACTGACTTAAATAAGTATCGGACTTTCTAAACATAACAACTTTCCCTCCATCAAAGACAGTAATTACTTACCAAAACATTGTGTAAGATACCATTGTCTGTTGCACTGAAACAACAAAGAATTGCATTCAACAAATACGTATTGTTTCAAAATATTCTGCACAATCTGCTTTGCGAGATGCAACTGAAAAATTGCATCACTACTCTAGCCAATGACTAACAGATGAAGCAAAACCTATATCCCATTTATCATGACTTCACGTTTGACAAATCATATGCTCGTTTTATTTTAAACTAAAACAACTGCGATGATGGGGAACTGATTCACTGCGGAATTGAAAGCAAAATGTCTTGGTATTCTCCAGGTGAAATCATAGACTACAGGTGCCTTAAATTAAAATGCTATTACCTTGACATTTAATCGTGATATGCGGTCAAAATGAAGGTAAATCATTTGGAGAAATGTAAGAAAAATACTTACTCATTGACATATTAGAAAAAGTGGATTGTTTGTTTACGCAATCATTTATCTGATTGCCCCTAAGACTTTGAATATTGTTTCACTATTTCTTGCTTATATGCCAGGTAAAACCACTTCAGTTTTTCGAACTTAAAAAGGCATAAAACGCTAGATAACTTACAAAGAGACCCTATCTTGAATCATGGGCCGTGCAAATCATGTTAGACTGTTAGAATATTTTGAATATTTGAATTTTTCAATATCAGCATGCGTTGGTTCAATCCATGCAGATGGAAATTACTGCGACTGCTTGATACTTATCTCATTTTCCCCAAACTTATTTGGTTTTTTTTTTGCGGCAGAAAGTTGCTGCATACTCTGCTTTCTTCCATAAGCCTTGTTTTATGTCCACGCACCTGACTTCAGTTACAATCATGATAGACTTGAGTCTTATTCACTTTCACTTTCGATGCGTATCATTATTTAATTGGTGCAAACAAGTGACGCATCGAAAAAGTAAGACAGTTTTCGTCAAATCTTTCATACCAAGTCATTGATTTATCTCAAATTTAATCAATTTATCAACTTCATCACAAAGGCACCAATAAATCACACACACATAAGCTACTTAGTAGTCAATGTTGAATTTCGCTTATACTCAAAAAAAAGTCTCACTTTTCTCACGCTCTTGCGAAATTTTCACAACTTAATCTGCCAAAGCATCTGTGAATGTATACTTCCATGTTGATGCGAACCAAAGTCACGAGACAATTAGAGGATTCCCTAGTTTCGATTAGTTTCATATAATTTGCTTACTTTTACATATAATTTGCTTACTTTTTCGATTCTTGTAAAACCATAGTCAGTAGTTAGTAGCGAGCGAAAATGAATCTCAAGATAGCCATCGAATCATTTCACGGAAGAAATGCGACGGTCTCGGTAACCGGCAATTAGTTTCGTCAGCGCTAATGGTGATATGCTTCGAGGCTGCAGATGCTACTCTATGAGATTTTTTTTATGTTAGAAAATTAAATGTTTGGAGGAAAATGATTGTTATTTTTTATCTGGAGGACCAAAAGATATAATATCAGTAGACTGCGAATGTATTTAAAATAAACCCATGACAGGTAGAAATGAGATTTCCCGTAAGTTTTTAACCTAGCTTTCAATACTAAACAGATTATACGTTATTCTTAGGTCGGCACCGGTTAATTTCTTTTCAAATCATTGCTGGCTAATTTAAAAACAAAGTATAATATTTTTCAATTTTATTTCGATTTATTCAAAAATATAAAACTTTCGATTAGGAGTAGAACAATTTTATTGAAATGTGTGCTTTGGCTTTTCTGGCAGTACGCCATTATGTCGATCCAAGTTTTGCTTACATTTCGCACAATTCGACTACTTCCGCAACAATGAAGAAATACTCATCAAAGTACAGAAAAATAGCTCATAACAGAAAAAAATCCTCTGAAACGGCACAATAGTATTGTAATTATCATTTTGCCTTGAGTTTGCTGGTGCAGTTTAAACTATTTACCATAACTGGCAATTACATTTTTAATCAAGTATATTAATTTCAGTTTGTCCAGCGTTTTCCAACGTATTACTTTTAAATTTGACTGGCAATATCCAAAACAGAAAAGTATAGCATGTTTACTTTCCATACTCCAGAAATAATAAAACAATTATCGCAGTAACTCATAACTTACTAATATTAATAGCATAACAGCATAGGCGTGCACAGATCCTTGCTATGCGGGTTGTTTTAGAGCGATGCAACTATATCAAACAATACTAAAAAATAATTTATTGTAATTATTTATTCATTGATACCTAATTGTACACAGTGAATGACATTTTACTTTTTGGATAGTATAATAAATAAACAACGAATATTCTGGCGACACTTTGCAAACCTTTTGCTGGCGAAATCAAAGGCTTTTCGAAGAAGTTGTTAGGAATCAAACTTATTCTTCAATATTTCTCCTTACATTTTGCCAAACTTCGTGGATTCTTCTTATAGGTGATATTCTGAAGATATGTAGGCGATATAACACCAAATGGAGATTAATCAGGACAATGTCACCTCCTCGTGAAGCCACCTTGTCGGATAATAACTCGTGCAGTGCTGCCAATGAGTAGTTACTACTGGTATGCATAGCGGTTCCATCTTACTGAAATCATTTACATTCTCGAAGTCGTGGGCCGAAAAATTGTTTATATTTTCAGTAGAATATGAAAATGTCACCTTAATTCTTCTGCCTGCATGGTCACCGAAAATGTAATCACGGTATTACGACTTAAATGTAACTTTGGGACAATGAAAAATTTGTTCGTGTGAAATTCTGCGCGAAATTGACAATTTTGTTAAATGAAAAATAGTATTTGGAAAATACTATTTATAATATTTGAAATATTGGAAATAAGAAATATTAGAAATAGTATTTATGTATTAATATAAAAGTAAATAATTATTGAAAATAGTTTTTGGCCGATTTATACGGGGCCTGACTGAATTTAATTTAATTGTTTTTTTATGATAAATTTGGCAAAAAAAAAACTTCACAAAATACCCGGGCCCCAAATTGCGGATTATGTTGATTTTTCCTTAGCACAAAAAGTTTGTCTCTAGCAAGGCCTCAACTCGTTGGTGATTGCTCACCTATCGGTTCGCACTTCAGAAGCTCCCACTGCTAATGGGTCGCCGGATCAGTAAGGCATCCCTCCTTTCCTCTCGTGCAGTAATATTTCCACGGTCGATTCTACGTGACCAATTGTAGACTCGAAGCTTCTTCTCGAACTTACGAGCCGACTGCACGATAAGAATGCGAGGTGAGCCCCAGCGTACTCATTTGCACGATACCAAAAATACGGTGTAACCCAGCTAACCCATTCTGTTTAGGTACTTTCTGAAATAACGGTGCACCCGTAGGTGGAAATTTATCTCTCCTTGGTTACGGCTGACACACGGGCCCAAAAGTCTTTTCGCATTCAACGCCCAGGAAACTCTGTTGCTTGCCCTTCAGCGTTGTTGCCGAAGCAAAGCGTGCATACTATAGATAACACGAAAATGATGGCAGAGAAGTGTAGGGAGTGAAGGATTTACTATCAGCTAGCACCTTAAAAGAGATAAAAACCAAATAAGTCCACTTTATCACCGGCAAAAGTGAGAGAAGTATATCTCAGAATATGTTTTAAGAAGATCAATATTGCATAAATCGCCATTCATTAAAAGACTCTTTTTGGCAAAGCACATGTATGTTGCCTAGTGGGAATGAGAAACGTATCTGATCGTAAGAATGCTGCTTGGCGAAGTACTTTCTGTCTTTTTTCAACTTTCGACTTGGATATTGCTACCTATTTCTCGCAATCAGTAGTAAAATATCGCAAATTGTATCGCAAATTACGTCCCTTCCGCGCTATTTATATTATGTACGCCTTGACCGAAGCTAGAAGGTTCGCGTGCTTGCGAGTGCTAGAAGTCAGTTCAGAGCGCATAAAGTTCGTTTCTTTGTGCTCTCGCGCAAATAGATCTATCGGAATTCTCCCGAAACAACCAACACATCATCTTCCGACTCCGTCTGCTAGCTATTGGCGATACACAGGGTATCTCTACGCTGGACGCTGGTAATCCGTGCTTTAAACTGCTTTATTTGAAGCAAACCCACCCGCATTTCCACCCCATACAGCAAGATGGATCTGGTTATCGCCATCAGCAGCATTCATTTTGTTTCGCTGAGGCCACTGATGCTGGCCATCAACTTCGCAGTGACGGGTGTCAGAGTCCTATCCGATGTCGTCCCAGTAGGTCAGCATAATGCTTAGAGTCAATCTCACGTGCCTTGCTAGGTTTTTTTTGTCTTTAATATAACAGAAATATCACTGCTCTTCCCGCGGATCAAAATGCATGATTTAGTAGATTCGCATCTGGCCAGCTGACTGCTAATTGTGTAAATGATATCATTCTGCCTTTTTTAACAATGAAAACAAAGACTAAAAAAAAACCATATGAAGTTAGCACTAACAGCTAAACACTACGTTATTGTAGGAGAAATAAGCTCTCGATGGCCTAGTTCACTTCATTTCAAATGCATCCGACACTTAGAAAATGAGCTACACTTATGTGCTCCACATATGATTTTCTTAGTTCCTATCATTCTCGTCCCCCTTACTGGGAACATTGAATAATTCCAGAATTCATGGTATATTTTAAAGTGAAGTTTGGTATGACTGGATCTGAATCATGGATCAAGGATCAGAATGAGGTATAAAATGGTTTTGACCCTTAAGTAGATATTTTGCTTCTGACTCTGAGCTAAGAAAACCTATTTTTTTTTGGTCTTTGATAGTGTCTGAGCAAAAATATTGACATCGTTGGCACACGTTATGTCGAAATTATACACAATACGAACGTTTCGTCGAGTGGCTTGTAAAATTACTTCCCTCCATGTTTTGACATGTGGCAAAAACAGGGGTGAATAGACGAGATGACCATTTACACTCTTAGATCGGCAACATTTGCCTGTGTGTACACATTGTGTGGACTTTCATAGAAATGTGCCGAGGATGTTGCCTGGTTATTGCTTTGGATGTGTTTCAGATTCATTTTGAATACAAGTCCCTCTCCCTGTTTTAGGCTTAAGCCCTGAAATGTATTCGACGCGAAACGAAACGAAGTGTCAAATTCCATACAAAATCAGCCTGGCGCGGATTTTCGTTTCGTTTGGTTTTGCTCGTCAGTAATGTGTTCGAAGACGTATAACTGTCTTCGAAGACAACGCAGTGACTCGCTCTGAGATGGCGCTGTACTATGTATAAGTTAAACTTCGCGGCCATTTAATGACCCAGATACCTTAAATTGATGCGAAAAATGTGACAGCTCATAATTTCATTCGAGTTTGCGGATATTTTATTGAAAAATGAGTGAAAATGGATGGATGAACAGCGCATCCTTACAACATTAGTTTATGTTTTTCCGATAATATCATTTTTGATGCCGGTTAGTTAAATTTATATGCACCGAATTCAAATGTAATGCACTTGTTTAATGTCATCAATAGGTCTGTTTCCGTACTTTCAGTAACTGAATTTTACTGAATTTTCCTGAATCATGTGGTGGGGAATTTCATGAAAAGTACGGGAACGCTCTCATTGTATTTCCTGAAAATTGACAACCAAAAATGTTTAGTTTTCGGTTTTTGGAAGAGCAATAGTGATTATAAAGTCATCCTAAGCACATTTGAAAATATTTACTCCGTTTGACACTTTCAGTATTTTTCAGTAGCTCAGACAGACCCTACTGAAATTTACTGAAAGAGGGGAAATTTTCAGTTTTCAGTAAAACGGAGTACGGGAACGGCTTCATTGCAATTAATCGCGATTAATCGCAATTAATCGTGGTACGGGAACATACCTAATGGCAATTTATATTGCCCCCGGTGTCGGGGTGCCGAACTTTATTTCGCTCGATTCCGCACAGACGTTTTCGCTGCATTTCGTTCGTCGAATACATTACTAGGCTTTAACTCAGTTTGGACGCTGCTGGTATAGTTACCATAAAGCCTCAGTTAGCGAACCTGCTTCGCGTCCGTTCCGTTTTATGACCGGACGCATCGATGATTTTGATCTGGGCTCGGTGTTGGCCATTGCAACCAAGATCATGTGTACAAGCTCCGTCCTCATTAAAGCAACATTTGATGTAATGTGTTTCGATCTGAACTATCATATGCTTGCTTGAAACTACCAAGGTTAGGGTGCATATCAATGTTATACTCGAGGGACTCGAGGACTCTCCAAGCATATATTGCACGGCAATGTTTAATTTATCATTCCGCTTCTGAGAGAACCTTAATCCTGCTTAATAATGTAGGAGTGTTTTGTTTAGTTTCTTTCTAGTTTATCTACTTTAAAATAAAACAAGGGGTTTTCAATAATTTGTTGACAATCTTTATTGCCCGGTGTGTCGCTTACAAATAACTAATTTGCAGTATTAAACACAATGATGGGAAAGTTGTAATATTATAAATGTAGTTGAATTACTAGACCGCATAACAAGGAGAACATATTTTTGAACGCGCACAATGCATTATTCCCGGTTAATTTCACTTCACTTTTCGTATACATGATCTATGATACCAATCACTCGGTAGTTGTTCGTCTGCTAATATTTTTGAAATCAATCTGTGAAGAACGTTATATAGATATATTCCATCATTTTAGAGTGATTTTGCTAATATTTCGTGCATATTAGAAGCCTTAGCTTTCTGCGAACACGAATTATTGCCTGCATTTGATCTACTATTAAAACTGAATATCGTAAGCTGTCTAACACAAGACTCGCATGACACAAGCTTGACTCCTGTGGCTCCAATATTCAACTCAAAAAAGATTTAGAAAAAATATAAATGTGCTTTTTAAACAGATGATAACATATCCTTGGATTCGTTCGATATTGTATGTACTTTTTAACAGGCCAGGAAATCAAATATTTCAAAACTATCTATTTTCAAACAAAATCCTCAAAAACAAACATCCAACAACTTTTTGGTTTTCTTTTCTTTGGCCTCTGGAGATACAGGTTATTGTGCGCGCGTACATGATTTGAATTCTTCAAATACTAAATCAAAGTAAATTGATCACTCGAAACCAGTTATTGCCTTACAGCCTGAAATTCCAATATTATTAAATTGCCGCAAATTCATGTTCATAAATATGGCCCATGCAAAAATACCTTTTCAGGGGCGTAGATAATCAAAAGCAATTATTATGAAACCGAATTCCTAACAATCACTCGTGCCACCGAGTATACATATTTAAATATAGAATTGTGAAAGAAAAACTAGTCGAAAATTATCTCTCGACTTGAATATCGAACCGATCATGGTAAAGTTTACAGCAACAACTGTGTCATTCGAATTGAAACTTGTCATCGAAGAAAGTATGCCTGATGCTAACCGCATTTATGTACACTCACACGGTAGCTTAACCCCAAAGAGTGTGTCTCATAGTAGACTGTGAATAGATATTGAATTTCTTAACTGCACCTGTTGCAAATTCCAAACCAATGAGACAGTTGTAACGAATACGAATTGAAAACCCACAATTTTATGAAATCCCCAGTCGGTACTATGGTGGTGCAAAACCACTCTCGTTATCCATTTCTTATGATCGTGGTCTACTTGCAAATGCATACTCCGTGATAAATTTAGCAGTTCGACTTATCATATTTTACTCAGCTAAGAATTAAAAATATACGCTTACTTTATCGGCACAATTAGCAAGTAAAAAATCTAGAAAATGAAATTGTTAGTTAATACTTATGTTCTATATTGCAAAGTTTGTGCTTTGATGTCTATCTACAATTTTAACAACATATGCCATATTTTTTCGAGACCGAGAGAAAAGAAACTGCAGTTCATTCAAGTAGAATACATTTTGCATAGAAATCTGTATATATTCAATGTAATGCGAAATGATTTAGCTATGTCAAACGGCAAATGTGAACTGCACAGTTATATGTAAAAAAATAAACACAAATTTATTTAATCGGATGTTTCAGTTAAGTAACGAATGAATTTTAGATTTTATAGGTAAGTGAATCTAAAAAAAAACTCCTATTAATAAGGCATGCAAAACATATTTTGGGTTTGCATCAATTTGTTCGAGAGAGGGTGATTAAGCTCGCGGAATGAGAGGTAAGAAGTACAAATAAAAATGCAAATTTATTTTTCTCTAAAACATAGTTCAGAACTTTTAATTAGTTTACGTATACTTTGTAAAAAAAAAATATGTTTGGCTTTGTCGGAAATGTAAATCGAAACTACGTTTTTCACTTCTTCATTGTTTGCAAATTTCTTCCCACGAAATTCCTTTTTCAGTTTGGTGCAACAGCACTCAACGCTCTGTTGTTTCTGAGGCGGCTTGAGCATTCTCGGCATCCATTTTGTTTTCAATTGAGCCCCATCATTGTTTAAGAAGACTGCCGGTTATTAAATATGGTTTTACCTGGACAAGAGTCCCGTAAACAGATGCCATGTCTTCCATTATGGTTTGAGCCAACCTCCCTTGTTTGGCGAGGAAGCGCGGTACTTGATTTTGTACATATTTTACACTTTCTTCCAGATTGAGCTACTTGGTCGACGATAGTTCAAAAACGAATGGCTAAATTGAAACAAAACTTGCTATTAATACTCTGAGCACTTTACGTTTCATTGAATCATCCCGTTTAATGAGCTACATACTTATTTTGCGACCTTAATAGCCCATACTCGTAAATATAAAGTGGAGTTAGCACATGAGTCCATGCGACAATGACAAGACAGGCAAGAATATTTATTGTATATATATTATTTAATACAAATGCATAGGCAGTAAATCATAGCATTAAAGGACCCCTAAACACAGAAGTCTATTCGTCGACTTAGTTGCAGACAAATCAGATATGAACTTAGCCAACAGAGTGTTAATTTGACCGCAGATACCGCATATCTGCAATCAGTCGACGACCATATCTCCGTGTTTAATTCACGCATTAGCAAGCGAAGCTAGCGCTCTATACTCCGGGGATGTTTTAAATCAACCCGACGACCACACACGCTTGAAGTATATTGAAAGTTATAGGGAGTTGTAGCAATACATCATTCCAATTGTTTTCCATAACACAAGCCTTGGCCTAGGAGCAGCGGAAAACAAACCCAGTGATCCAAAGTTTCTTCAGCCATAATTTCTAAGCGATAATTGATGATTCCTAATATTTACACAAAAGCATGTTGGGTCCTCAATTCATATCCATAAATATTCCTACTAGGTATGTCAATATTATATTCTTTTAAGATGTGTTCTACTACATCTAAGAATTAGAGCTCTTGGATGTATCATACTGGGAAGATATTTGCTGCAACTATAAGCTGGGTGCCTGTGAATTTTTTTTCTGACCTAGATTATTTTTTTTTTCAGTCTCAAAAACAAAGATTGTCAACTGACGAAGCGGAGGATACCAACTGTTGTATCGACGACAGATGCCAGCGTCAATTTATTATGTAGGAGTGACTCTGGACACCAAGCTGTCGTTTTGGGATCATATCCACAGTGCATGTGACAGGGCTCTAACAGTCGTCACTTCGTCGATTAGGCTAATGGCCAACGTAGGCGGACCCAGTGGGACTTGTTGACCCAGTGGGACTTGTACTCAAAATTAAAACTTTCCCCCAGAATATAAAAGAAAAACAAATCTTATCTGCCTTTTTTTCGTTCCCTAATTATCACATTCATAGGCTAATGCATTCAATAGCTAATGCTTTCGAAACCGCAAAATGTGTACACATTCTGCAATGCAAACAACACCTTGTTACCGAAACACATCATATTAATGGGCAAAACCAACGCCACTCGTACAGCATTCGTTCCCAAGCACATCAGTGTGGAGTATGCCTGTCAGTACAAGTGTGCCTGTCAGTACAAGTGTGCCGGCAGTGTCAGTGTGTCGGCAGTGTCAGTGTGTTGGCACTGTGTCAGTGTGTCGGCAGTGTCAGTGAGTCGGCACTGTGTCAGTGTGTCGGCACTGTGTCAATGTGTCGGCACTGTGTCAGTGTGTCGGCACTGTGTCAGTGTGTCGGCACTGTGGCAGTGCTGGGAGCACAGTGCTAGCACACTTAAGTGGGGTGTGCGAAGTGTGCTAGCACAGCAAAGTGTGCTGGCTTTGCCCATCACTAATCGCAGCCAATGGTGAGCCTGGCGCTAACAGACTCAGCATATTCGACAGCGTGATCAGTTTAGGGTGGGATGATGGTATGTTCCATTCTTAAAAAGCCGAAAAAGAGAGTATAGGAAAAATGTTTGCGATAATTCTGCTCATTCTGCCCAGAAAAAGCAAAGCATATTCGCCATTTATAGACTTACTTCACCATCGATGTTTTCGTTGACATATGTAGGTATTCGTTCATTCATTTATAATTGAGACAAATTCATTTAATTTTCTGCGAAACGTCATTCGAATAAATCACATAGGGATCATAGTTTGACCAATATTTATTGAATGCATAAATAACTATATACCTCCAGTTATTTTTTAAGTTAAATATTATCTTTATTTCTATATACAGTGGCTCACAAAAGTCAACATACAGCATGTAAAAACACGAATATGGTACAGTGGAAAAAGAGAGAATGCAATGAAAACGTAAAAGTAGCTTTGTTGGCATTAAAATAAGTTTCATAGCATAACAATAAAGAAAATCCGAACACAGAAAGAAATAAGCCATGAAAACTAAAAAAATTCATCCATCGAAAGTCAGCATACACTACGAGCCATGTTTCGAAAAGAACGAGAATGACCAAAAAACGTGAGCTCAATACTTTGTAGGCCCTCCATCAGCCTTAATAACAGCTTCTAAACGCCTTCGCATCGAACGAACGAGATTTCCGGTAATTTCGGGTGGAATATTCATCCAGGCACACAGCAGAGCAGATTTCAGGGTCTCTTTGTTAGTAATAGTTGCTCTTACGGCTAGCTAACGAATTCTGCGATCCAATTCCTCCCATAAATGCTCTATAGGGTTCAAATCGGGAGACTGAGGTGGACTGTGAAGCTGATGAGGGACGTTATACAACAACCATTCCTTGACACTTCTAGCTGTATGTTTTCGATCATTGTCCTGCTGAAAGATCCAACCTGGCTGTAGGCCTAATTTCTGCACAGAAGGTATCAAATCGCCTCGAAATATGTTCAAATACATGTATTAATCCATAGTACTATCAATAAAATGTAATTGCCCCACACCAGCGGCCGACATACAGCCCCATACGAGGACTGACCCTCCATCGTGTTTCACTGTAGGACACAAATTCTTCTTTGCCAATGCTTAGTTCCGCTTCCTCCACACGTATCTGCGCCCGTCAGAGCCATAAATATTATACTTGCTCTCGTCACTAAACAGAACTTGATTCCGAAAACTGTCGTCCTTATTAAGATGCAGGCGAGTGAAGTCAAGTCTCTTCTTTTCATTAACTGGAGATATGAAAGGTTTTCTGCGCGGAACTCTACCGTTATAAGCCTGATTACGCAAAACTCTACGTATTGTTTCTGGACTCATTTGCTTCCTTGTTGCCTTTGCAAGTGCAGTGGCCACTGCCGGAGCACTTTTTTGGGGCTCCTTACTTATTTTCCGTAACAAGTCTCTCTCATCTCTCTTACTTAAGGATTTCGGTCTACCTGTTCGCTGTTTATTTTGTATTCTCCCTTCTGTTTTCGCTTTCCATATGATCGTTTGCACCGTTGCCCGACTTCTTCCAACTATTTTAGCAATTTCGCCATACGACTTCCCTTCCACTCGTTCAGGATGATTTTTTGCACTTCCAAACTCGTTTCCTTCCGTGTACTCATTTTTAAGTATTAAAGGCACCCAAACCACTTTAGTTTGATCGACTTGCAATGTACTAATGTTTATCTTTGTATGTTAACACGGTAGCAATCTTTATCGCAGTATGACTCATCGCTTAGACTGATTCTTTTGAATTTTCTGTGGTGTATGCTGACTTTTGTTTGCTCTTTTTCAGCGGAGTTTCTTGTTATTTATCATGTTTATGTGTATGTATATGTATGTTCTCATTAATTCTGTGTAAAATAGATTACAATGCTTCGGATATTCCTTTTAAGTTCGTTTTTCACCCGTCTTCTCATTTTCTTTCTACCTATATATTGCCAATTCCGCGTTTTTAAGTGGTGTATGCTGACTTTCGTAAGCAACTGTATGTATAAATATGTGTGCAAAATTAATCTGATCTCTTTCATCCACTGAATTTTTCTAAATCCAAGCACCACTAAAAAAATTATCAACATATTCGAGTCTCTAAAAAAACAAACCTTGCCCTAGACGGCAGAAGATCATTAAATGTTTACATTGAAAAAGCCTTACTGCAGCTAATTAAACGAGTGTTACGCAATCAACCGATAAAACGCCACCATTGATCATGACCTTCGGAACCTGAAAACAAAAACGTCATTGGTGAGCAAAGAACTACAACTAGTAGTGCTGCGTGTAGTGTATTTTTTACTTATAATCATTATTGCAGTACATACGAGCATTCAAGGAAATTTTAAGTGTTTACTTGTGTTTTATCAAGTCAGTGACTATCGCTTTATTCTTGTATGTGTGGCGCAAAAATGGAATACAATTAAAAGGTCATCTGATACTGGGAATTCCCAGATCTATGGGAGCAATCATTCATATTGATGTGTCCAAAAATATTTTCCAAACAAAAAAGAAAATTATTTAAATCCAAATCTCCGCATTGAAAAATAATGGATAACATTTTAATAGCTTGAATATTTTCGATACCACTCGATAGCGAGAATTTATTTGAATAACTATTCATCCACTCGAAACTTGTTCATTGGTAGTAAAGTGTACTTCGATGCAGTATTGGAGCTCTCATGCACCTGACTATCAGACACCATAAGCCACAAGCAAATCAGCAAAAATATGTTATGTGCAAATACAGTAATTCGCATTCATCCATAATAGCAAATATATAAACATATAATTCATAGTATTGCTTTGGAATTTCTGAATGTAATACTGTAGGCATTCAATAAGCCAATAAAAATGTTATACATTGTGCAAAAATTATGAGGAAAACATAATACGGAAGTAAGAACTTAAAAGTAGTGAAACGCATACATTTTAGGATTGAAAATATATTTTTATTATGCAACCACTTTTCATCGGTTCATTTTGATACAGCATACGGAATTCAACAAATGTTGATGTAAATTTTGTTTGTATATAAATGCGATAAGTCGCTGTTGAATTGCAAGCATTGTAAAAGTGCAATTTATGATGAAATATCCGTTTAATTCTATGATGCAAGCTTCATTGTTTATGTGTGGTGCAAATTGCTTGTAAATAAATTAACATCAATATGCATGCACACGATCGCAACATTATCCTGAATGTATTCCAATTGCATTCGATTAAGTTTTTGAGCATAAGCTTTAGATGATGAATACTTCGAACTACCATTATTTGTCCATATTCCACTATCAAATTTTTCACATAACTTTTGCAGAGACTCAGTACAAATCTGTAATAAATCTGTTGATGCAAAAACTTTAACTAACATTTTAAATTATACAAATCAAATAGAGCAAAAGAATAAACAGTAATTGTTTAAAATTTCAGTCGTTTTTCTGTTATTATGTAAACTTCCTTCTGGATAAAATATTTATTTCCTGTTGGCTGCTATTTGCGATAATTCATCATAAACACTTTTTGCAATAAAGAAATCAGGCGACATTGAAAATGATATTGTAGAAATGGGTCTTCTCAAATGTATTGAGGCAAAAGGCAAGTTCTGTTGGATGTAGCGGCCACTTGAAATTACCCGAAACTATGCACATTGTACTATAAACCAAACTGCAGAAAAAGTTCGAATTTCAGAAAATCTGGCTGCCTACATAATATAAAGACTTCAAATATTATCAGAGCCTTATTTTGCATCAGATCAAAAGAAGTGTGAAAATAGAAAATTTCACACTCGATGTATGCAACAAATAATTCACTGAACATTTATGGCTGAATTCACGAAAAAACATTAGCATAAAACGACAGAGTTACACAGCACGATTACCAACGAAATCCTTTGACATGATAATGCTGAAAAACATTTTCAGAAACAACAATTGCGTGTATGCTCGGTCATAAACAAAGTCAAGGTGTATATAATGATAAGTGGGTGAACTCCTTCCATTTTCCAGAAAAACTCTTTGACCTTGAAATCTCGCCTCCATTTACGCAATGAATTATCTGTCAAAGTAACCTGAGAGTGTGCTGGTATTTTTTGCGAGAGTGAGCCGCATGTAAGCAACGAAAAATCTAGCCTGAGTATGTAGTTTGTCGAATCTTATCTTGCACCTCTTTCTGTTCCATGCGATTTCTTCCAATTTTCCAGGCTGATCAACAATACAATCTCAGGCCAGTTAACTGGATTTTTGGACCGTATACATATAAGGAGTCCGCACGCTGGTTAGGAACTTACTTCTTACGCTGTGACAAAGTCGTCAGAGGTCTTTCAGATGTTTGAACATGGCAACCACCACGTGTCAGTAATGGCATGCTAAGGAAAGACCTGTGCTGGTGTTAATTTCATTTCGGTGAGAGAAAGCAGTCAAAATTTCGGCATATCAAACAAGTATTTTAGAAGATTTCCCAAAGCTCTTTAACCTGGCAGTGATGAAGAAGCTCTGTTCAGGCTCAAAAGCAAAACCACTAAATAGTGACTCAAAACAATGTGTCGTTTGAGGGCTGGCTAAATTTCAGCGCATTTTTATTCTATTGAACAACAATGCATCGAGTCTTTTAAGCGTGCTCTTGTTCAAGCAATTGACTGACACGTTCTCTGTACTTGGTGTGCGTACTACGCAGTGTTGTGAGACTTCCGTGGCCGAAATTCCTTCGCAAATTCTCGTTTTTCCTACAGAGCAGGTCGCGAATTCCCACAGTTTTCCCACGGACAATTTGTGAGCTATTCACCACAGTTTTACATTTATTTATCAATATCGCGCAAATGCCAATACTTATAAGAAAAAAAACAGCAGTTTCATATATTTTATACACATGTATAATATATTTGATTTATTGCAGCGAAGAAAAAAACATACATCATATCGTGAAAAAATCATTTCATTATAACGCAATATAAAAAGCGTTCATTTTCAAACTAATCAAATAGATTTTGTGTATTGTGCAAATTGAAAAGTTTGTCAGAAGGCTCGAAATCAATACAGGTAACAGGTCTAGACTGGAAATTTGAGCGAATGCAACAAACTGCGTTCAGTGAATCTTCGCTTATTCTGTTTCGCTTTAAAGTTTTAATGGAGAATATTGTTTGCGGCTCAGCATTTGAATCTGGCAAATCTAGAGCATACTTTGAAATCTGAGTTAAATGAGGGAACATGCATGCATCCTCAAAATTTTTTGCTTTTACTATTTCTTTCGAAAATTCCGCTACTTTTAGCTGCAATAATCCCTGCTTCTCATCATTTGAAAAAGTTATTGCTAGATCTCTCCATTCGATATTTACAATAGATTCTTCGAAGCCAATTTTTTCGCCAAATTTTTGAACTGCGAACTATCAAGAGCTATTTGGGGGCTTAAAAATCCAATTTCTTTAAAGATAACATATTTAAATGGTAGTCTCTCTTTAAGCTCTTTACATGTCGTAACGTAAAACTTTTGTCCTATTTTTTTATGCCTAATTTTACAGCTTCTTGAAAAGACATAGCGTCACATTTTGATCCCAAATAAGTATGCATTTCTGGAACTAAATGCTCTTCATTCAATTCGATATTTTCCAGTAAGTCAATGAAACCAGGTTTCACAAAATTTAAGCAAATTCTTCCTAAAATTCTACTGCACTCAGCATACAATTTGTGAAACAGTGACTGAAAAATTGTTTGAATTGTATTGAAATAGCTTAAACTATGTTCTACAAAGCTGAAAAATGCCTTCACACGATTATTCTGCATTATTTCGTAACAATATTTAGCTTTTGGCCGTTTTGACTTAAACTTTTGGTTGAAAATCGCTAATCGGGTGTCTTGAGAAGCGATTCTTCTTCATTTCATCCCAGGTTTTAAATGAAATGTAAGAATACATAAATAAATATCAATTTTGCCTGGATTGTTTAAATTCTTTCTCAAATATATTTTGTGAACATTTTACGAAAGTGTTTTATTTTATTTAAACTATTTCTCCCACGATTTTGTTCTACGAGCGGCACTTTTTCCCTTCCCCCTTTTTCAAGTTTTAGAGGGCGAGAATTTTCACAAAAAGGGGAAATTCCCACAATATCACAACACTGATACGATAGATGAAAGAGTAGAAGTACTAGGTTGTACAAAAAAAGAAAACGGTACTGATTTCGAACAATGTATCCTGATATTATCAGTGTTTCATCGCCGCCATCGATGCTATAGTCTGGATCCTCCGCTAGCGTCGCTCGAACAGGCTTCTCACCGATCCCAATCTAGAGCCAATACTAACATCTTTAAACTCGAAGCATCCTAGTCATATTACCCTTTCAAAGCAAGCAGTTTGTCCACCATAAAATACGGTGTAAGCCAGTACCTGGCTGTGCTAGGTGACGTTAGTATCTCATTTTGACGAGTCTCATATTGTTGTCCCAAATGTCATGTTAAAAACGAGGCAGACCCGAATATTCATTGGTTGGAGTCCATGAAATATGATCGTCTGAATAGCAATCCGGTTATTTTATTTAGACGAAGAAATTTATTACCACATAACTCGAAATTTTCCTTGTTCCTAACTTGAGTTTCTGTACCTGAATGTACCTGTATCTCTTTAGTATGTACCTGAATGAAATTGTTGCTAGCATGAAGCGTGTAACTAATCATTCCACTCTCGTAAAAATTTTGATTATAAAAATGAAGTCTCTACCGTCTACACTCGCTCAGACCCTAAATGGTTTGAAATGACACAACTTCGCTTCGCCTACTTTGTTAGCATTGAAGCGTCTATCAGAACTATCCAACCGAAATCTTTGAGGTCCTTCATTTGTTTCATTAAAACTCTCCTAGAATTGCCAATGTTATAAAGTTGGATGATAAAGTTGCTTCGATTTTACGTAATGTGTGTGAATTCTTTGCGTTTTACTTACATTTCCCACGTCCATGCCTCCTTCTTCATAAGAACTTCTCTCATTGTCCTGAATTACATTCATTTCAGATAAACCCTTGAGAAATCGACTTTCTTATGAACGTTTTTGATTCCAATGCTGGTAGTGATTCCTATCTCATTCATTCCATTTATTCCAGATACCTTGACTGAATTAATTTCATCGATCCTCTGTGCTCCTTTTTCCATCTTGCTTGCATAAGTTTATTTTTCGGTCTTTTTAACTTTTCGAAAAATCGCCATTATTTTCCCAATATATAAAATTACTGTTCGTACATGCGTGCCAAACTACCGTCCCATTTCCCTACCGTCCCAAAGATAAAGAACGGTTGCATATTCTGCTCTCCCCTAGTTTGATATTATAACTCCTATATCCTTGGTCTTACTTGCAACTATCCGCAAAGGTTAATCATTTCTACTTTTCTCTTTCTATTGTTCGTAAATGATCCCTCACTTTTAATGCGTTTCCTGTCTCTTGCTTAGTGAAAGTTTTAAAATAGTCTGAGTGATCAAGTCACTGATAACTGTACTATATTACAAAATAATCTCAGTGCTTTGCATACTTGGTGCACTGACAATGTTCTCAATTTAAATGCTACTCAACGTAACACACATGTAAAACGTACTCTTTGACTTCCTGATATTCTATTTCCGGATCTCCTCTTATACTGGAAATAGACTACAATCGAATCTCGTTTCGCGAATTTGCGTTTGTATTGAAAAGACTAAAAAAAAGTCTAAAACCGCATACTGAAGAGTACTGTCCTCTGGCACGTATTTTTCGTCTTGATTTTTGAGTTTTTTCGCTGACGTGCTGGTAAAAGACTATTCTCTCCGATTTTATGTTTATCTTTTCTCTGAGCACCAGTTGCTAAATCAGTTCGAGTAACTTCACGCATTTTGAAAAAAAAATGAATAAAAATCTCGGTACAAATTTACCACAAACACTTATAACCTCAAAGAAACCTCCTGGCTCAACAAGCTACAATCAACTAAAATATTTAAAACTTAAGACTCAGTTAGCGAACCTCCGTTGCGTGCGTTCCGTTTGAGTTGAATTTGACAGGCTCCATATACTTTCCATTGGAAAATGCAACGACGGTTATGCACGGAGCGGAGCGCAAGAGATAAGCAAATTTCAACTTTGGAGGCATTGACGGAGCGAAAGGGGAGCTTAGAATGTGTGGTGAGTGTTATGTTGTCAAATGAGTAATTTGATATTGTTTGGTGGAAAAGATCATCATTTGCAGTTTTTATCAATATCGCAGTTTTTTTTATTAATTAATATAAGTTTGAAACACTGACGCGGTATATTTCGTCCCTCAAGCTATTTTATAATCACAAATCTGCCTTATGTAACTATGTGAATTCATCAATGAGACAAATTTAAACAAAATGCCAAAATGCTTTGAGTCGATTGCCTATCGTTTTCATTGTCTTCTTAGCCAATTTACTTGACTTCTTTTCCGATACTGCCTCAAAAATTTATATGAATGGAATAATCATCGTTTTTTGTGAACGAACCAACTGAGCCGAAATTTTGTGTATGTCAGGAATGGGTTCAGGTTTTACCTAATGTTAGTTTTCTGTAACCCTTTTGCGTCAGTGGCCATTTCAGTGGTATTTGAAATACCCTCACAGCTCTATCAACGAATAAACTTTCAAAAAAGGAAGTATTCGAAATAAATTTTGACCGTGTTTCAAGCTTGCATATTGTTGTGATTCGACCTTAAAATAAAAAAGAGTATTAAATTTTAAATCAACTATTTTTAGTAACCAATATCTGTCACTTACATGTTGTAAACAACATCAGCTGTAGCGGAATTAATATGAATTCCAATCAGCTGATCATTGGAATGTTAATGTTGTAAAGTAAATTCTTGATATTGGAAAAAAATTTCTAATAGCTTTGGAAGTATAACGTTATTAAGGAAACGTGAATTTCACCGAAATTTTCTCTACGATTAAAAAGGTGGAATTTATGATTCTTTGGTCAGTATCTCTTTACTCGCCTCATTGAATAGAATCTCGAATAAATTGTTGAAAAGGTCAAGGGAAATTAAATAAGCCCGAAAGTTAAGGCTCAGTTAACGAACCTCCGTCGCGTCCGTTCCGTCCGCTCCATTTTATGACCGGACACATCCATGATTATTGAAAGTGCGTTGCGTTCACTCTGTCTGTCAAAGGTGGTCAGTTTAGTTATTTTAGTGGTGCAAAATTCATACTCAAACATGGGAGTTGTTTGAACTGTTTTGTGCGTGCGTTGCAATTAAGATACGACGGATATATGTTCACACATTAGCATTCAGGAATGCACCTTTTTTACCTATGCCCAATAATTATATCTTTGTCATAAAACCTTACCAAAAAAAAAAATTGGCTTGTTATAAAGATCAAAAAAGATATTTGCCAGTAATTCCATTCATAGACATCAGAGTGGCTAAACGTATGAAAGAAGCGATTTTTCATAGTAATTGCACAGTATGTATTGCATATTCAGAAAAATTGTTATGTACTTCAAACGAATTATTTTAGTAGTCCTAGGTAGACACTGGTATTTTACAAGAATATTGCTAAATTTTTATTTAACAGGAAGTATTCATCCATCAGGGAAAAAAGAGATGGCCTTTAAAATAAATATAATGGCTTCATAGTCTAATTGACTTAGTATGGTATAGTAACGTAAACGTTTGTTTACATTTCTACTCGCGTGTTTGGTTTCGGAATCAATCAGACTTTCGAACTATAATAAATTACAGCTACTATTATTTTTGTACCGTTATTTTCAAGCATGCTATTTCTGAAAAGTTCTCAATGAAATTTTAAGCGCAACAGTTGCGAAGATAAATGAAAGAGAAACTAATATTGACGGTTTTTTGAACCATCGATAAATTAACATTGTTTCATCAGTAAGATTTATAACTACTAAAGTACGCTAAGTAACAAGTTCTACAGCATCAACATTCGATTATATAAATATTTCAGGAAAAGGAATTATCAATTCCACAAAACATTTTGAAACCCTATTCACCTTCAAAAATACTAAACTGACAGAATGCCTTGCAAAACACTCACCTCACATTCTAAACTCACCTTTCTCTCTCTCTCTCTCTCTCTCGATGTGTCCAAAGATAAAATTTGATTATCTCTTCCGCTCCGTTCCGTCCGACGCACCGGTTGGATAACTATCGCTCCGTCTTCGAATGCAAAGTATATGGAAACTGTGAAATTCAACTTAAACGGAGCGGACGGAACGGACGCGACGGAGGTTCGCTAACTGAGCCTTTAGGTATATCGTGTTTGACTTAGAAAGTACTGAGGAATAACCCCTCTATTTGAAAATAAGCTCGAACCTTAAATATTTGGAAACTTTGTAAAAATCAGATCCGATTTTGAGCACATATGATAACGTTTTCAAAATTTTTTTATTATGTGTGCACTAGGTGCCTGCTAGACATGGTGGAAAATTAGCTCCAAAGCGTCCATAGCTGTGAACGTGCCTACGGTGGTTATATGAACTAAATCGAGTTCCAATCGAATCGAGTTGTAATATGTATCTTGCATTTGAAATAAATTTCAGTCTATTCTATAGTTTTATTTAGTGCAAAATTTCTATGTCGTTGTTGAAAAACCCTGTATATTTCTATTTCATAATTGGAAATAAGACAATAATTATTGAACCTACAAATTACAAAAAATTTCAAACAACTCGCGCATTTTAATATGAACTACACCATGAAAATAACTAAACTGACCAGCCTTTTCTTTGCGCCACTATCGAGAGCTGGTTAAGCGAATAACATCTTTTTTTGTCAGAAAACAGCAAACTAAAGTGTTTTTATTATTGTTTCTAGCCTCTTGTATCTTGTTTTTTGCGCCATTATTGACAGCGGGCTAGGCTAATAACTTTGGAAATGTGAAAGTAAAAATGTATGAGTTCACAAAAGAGTGGAAAATTGAGGAAAATTATTCGAAACGGTTAGTGCGACCCCTACCTGTAGCGGTTATATCAGCCAGTGATGATTGGCAGACAGTTTGATGAAATTTAAATATAAATTTTAAATCTTTCACATTAAAATTTTAGACAAATATCTGCTGCATGAACGTTACAGGTCATGATAAAGTTTTAAACAAAACAAAACAAAACAATTACTTTGACATCAGACACTTAAGTGAATGCAGCTGGTCTGAATAGTTTTTTTTTTTTAATCGGTCAAACGTGATATGATCTGAAGTGTAAAAAAAAAACAAGTTTAATATAAGATAGCGGGCAATATTGTTGACGAAACGAACAGAGAACGTGAAACAAGACAAACACATATATAGCTTAAGTTGTAAATATGGCATATCTGAATAATGAAGGAATTTTTATTTACGAGTACAGTGTTTTTGTTCTAACTATTGAAATTTTTACATGCCCAATTTAAAAAAGATGATCAAAGAAAAGATATTTTCGGAAAGATTGTTTTCCTATACCATTTCTCAAGCGATATTTGTATTATTTTTTGGGTTAGTTTCGAAGGACTCATTACATATGTACGTTGAAAATTTCACCTCAGTTAAAAAAACAATGCTGTCAGATTATCAAAACTTGCTTAGATTGTTGTAGTTTATTTTCAAAAAATTTCAGTATAAATAATTTTTATATTTAAATCTACCTGTAACAAAAAATTAATAGATTCGCTAGATTCTCTTAAATGTCATTTTTTACTATTACCTGGTGTTTCGTCTAGCTTTGTGTATAAATATTATTGCTCCGAAAAACAACCAAGGGCAGTAAAGTTTAGAAAATGTCATTAACTTTCTTATATCCGTATGCAATTTTTTATTGTTATATTACAATTTTAATATAAAATATTCATTTGTATGCACCTCATTTTTTTCCGTTCATTTCATTTAGACCACTAACATATGTTCGTGGAAGGTAATTTCAATACCTAAAACATATGCAAATAATTATATTATTTATTGATATGAGCACAAAAGTCGCAGCATTTATAAACGGTTTTCCTGTTCGTAGGTTTTCAAACATGATCTGCATTTACTGCTGTTCAAATATCATACTGTCTTCGAGTATATTCTTCCATTCAAATGAATTAGCATTTTAGAAAAATATTATCAGAGTGGCTGCGTGCTGTATATAATACCAAAACATATAATTTTAAGCAGAAGAAACGTGTTTTGTTGTTGACTGAATTAGTTATGCTAATAATGATGATAGTTCAAAATATTTGGCAGGACGATTAAAAATAATTGGATAACGATTATTAAAAAACTAGTTTGAATGACAAAAAGATGCACATGACATTAACTAAAAACTAATAAACTAACGGCACGTTTAAGTTTTAGTACGAAATAGACGGAAACTCCAATAACAAATGGCTATTATTTTAAAGTCAGGGATAAAATTATTAAATACATACTATTTAGACATTATGCATACTACTGTCTATAAATTAATGAGATATTCAAAGCAAAAATATGCAGTTTTATAAGAAATTTTTTTTACTTCCAGTTTTATCGATGTTGACATAATCTGTTTGAGTTCTCTTATTGCCATTAATTACGATATGATGAATACAATTTTGACTACGACTTTACTTAAATATGAAAATAGTGAATTGGGGTGGCTTCAGATATGGATTTTTGTCTGTCGGCTTCGTTAGAGAAAAATTCTCAAAGGAATTTTTAATAATTTACTCTAAAGCGCGGCATAAACGAGGATCATGTTTAGTTTAACAACAAGAACTGTTGCGTAGAGGTCAGCTTTTGTGTGAATTCAACAACACAGGCTCAAATTCTTATATTGTTTGGTCTAAACTTTTGCAGATGGAAACTATGAAAGCGAAATTTAATATGAAAACGAGCGAAAAACTAGTGCTTACAAGGATAATTGCAAATAAATGTTTAGATGAAGTAGTTAAAGTGACGAAGAAAAAATTCGGAGGAAAAAAATGATATCAGAAAAGCTCAAAATTGAGCAAATAAAGTTCTTTGCAAACTTTTATAATATTGAAAAAAGAAATTTTTATGATCTTGAAAATTTTATCACTGTAGAAAATCAAACAATACTTAGTAAAAGACAAATTGAAAGATTTCTGCAGATCGACTGCGTCAGTTTATGTTTTAGATAGTTTCGACCCTGCTTTCATTTCAAGTTGTAGATAGATCTAAGACTCTATTAGTTCATCAATTCAAAGAAAATTCCATAAAAGATTTCAATGGCCTGAAAATATTCTAAGCTATTTAATGATTGTAAATCGATGAAACACTTAATTTTCGGGAAAGAGTACAAACCACCAGAAGCAATCGCTTTTTCCGTTAGATTTGATCCAACTGATGAAAATGATAAAGAAGGTTCTTCCACTTCACCTGGATTTAGTGTAAGCTCTATGAGTGCTTTTTTGTTGTTTTTTTTTGGCTGCAAGACTTTCATCCATTGAATATTTTTCATGACGTTGAACTTAAGGACTACCTATGCGAACCAAGCACACCAAGCACATCCAAGAAAATATTTTGAAGGGCATTAGCAATTACTCTGCAAAAATTTTAATTTTGTTTAAATATCTTTTAAGTGGAAATATTATGTGATCTCTAGTCCTCAATGTCTAAAAAAGCTTAATTATCAGCTACTTGTCATTTCAAATGTGATAATGTCATGTTACATGTCTTAAGGCTTTGAAGGGCAACCATACAGCATAGAATATAGCAGGCGAATGGCGAGATCTTTTTAATGAACGGAGTAGATATATCCCACAAGATAAATTCCATTGTAACATTAATGTTAATAAAAAGTTGTTCAATTTTAATCATCCCGCAAAAACAATTCCAATTTGATTCTGCTTTCGGAGGCTGATTCCGCAAAAACGATCGAGTTTCCCGTTTCAATATGCTCGGCTTCGATAAGCTGTAGAAATGATATACGTTGTCTATGCTGATTTATAGACAAGAAGGGAACCGTGATCAAATTCAATTACCTTTACTAAGTAAAATTATATCCATGGATATAAGTCGGAGATGTTAAAATTTGTCACAACTAGCATAAATAAAAATGTAATGATTTCCACCTGCAAGTGGTCACGCCAGTCAAGTATGCACTGTGTGCTGGTGTCTGATGAGAAGCAGTGCATACTTTCGAAACCACTTTGTCAAAATAGAATTTTCAATGTAGATTAAAATTTTTAATGTTAATAAAAAGTTGCTCAATTTTAATCATCCCGCAAAAACAATTCCAATTTTATCCTATATATTCTATAGTGTGGGATACTTTGAAGAAATATCATCTTTCATGTTTCGCTCGTACGTTGAATTTGGCTGCACAAGATAACCTTGCAAAAAGACCAAATGACGTATTTTCCGATCGAACTCGTTCGGAAAAAGCGTCTTTTAGTCTTTTTGCAAGGTTATCTTGCACAGCCAAATTAAAATGACTAAAATATTCAAAGAAAAGCAGTGATTAATTAATATATGGGAGAAACAATTAAAACTGCCTCAGCAGATTCTCATGGGGGAATTGAGAAATTTCCATGAGGAAACATTTATTTTTATGTGACTGTGATTGACATAGCAATGCATTCAGCTTACCATTGGTGAGATGGTTTGTTTCGTTCGACTTTTTTAAGTTACACACGAATATAAATTTGTTGAAGACAATTTTTTTTTATTTATTTTTGTGAAAAAGACGCCGGTGCAAATTGATGCCGCTCGATTACTTTTTTGGAGTTAAGAAAAATTTTCGGCTTAAGCTCAAAAACTGTAAAATATTCAGGCGGTGGATGAAATGAATATGAAATTAAGTAAAATAAAACAAACGAGTGGAAATTTGTGAACTTATAGGCCTATCACGATTCTCACATCGAGTGAGAAAGTCGACTCACATATTCAGTCTAGCAAATCAGATTTGCGTATCGTGAAACTCGATTATTTTCACTCGACTCGCCCATTTAGCCTTGCCATGTCAAAATACTACAAACTGACGTTTCGATGCGATTTTGTGCCTTTGCTGTGAGATGTGCCTGCGATAGTTTTTTTTTCTTCTATGATACTGCGAAAGCTCAGGAGGTTGCCCTTTGAATCCAATGCTTTAAATGCCACATTTGCGACTAAAATATGAAGAAGTGTTAATTTTTTTGTTCATGGAGGAGGTAAAATGGAATGTAGTTTGACTGAAATGTGGAGAATAATTTGTGACCAATTGAATCCATTGCGTAAACCATGTAATCAGTAATGAAAGCAAAATTTAGAATAAGTACGAATGCTAACTGAAATGTTCAGATTTTTACAAAATTATAAACAAAACAAACAAGCTTTTGTTAACTTGTTAGATGCGGTAAAGGATAGGCTTGTAGGAAAGGTACAGGTTCAGTACAGGTTCTGTAGTCCCACCCATTATAAAAGTGGTAGGTGCATTATGATTTTCCTTTGAAAGAAGCTTGGAAACAATATAGATTTTGGATTGGCATAATCGACAGTGACTGAAATCATTTCTGAATTAATGAAAATAATCGAGCCTCATTTTCGCGGTAGTTCAGAAAGAGTAAATAACTCAAGCTGATAAACTGGAAGCAAAACTAGATTTACCAACAAACAAACATATTTTCTAGGTGTAATTGGATATGGATATCAGCGAGCAAGTGAGCGATTTTACCGTTCGCATATATAAAGTTCATAATATCCTTTTTGCATTGAGAAAAGAAAGTCAGTTATAATTATTTTTATTTAACATAACCACGACAAATTTTATTCAACATAGCCACTAAAAAGTTTTTTATTCGCTTCCATTTCACGGACAAGTAGAAAAAAAAATCAAATCTCACAATCAATAACCCGTTCGAGTAAATTTGACACTTTGGTCGAGCAAACTATCACTTAGTCGACTCTTATGATAAGCACTTTATCTCTCACTCACAAAAGTTTCAAAACAGTCGAGTAGTCGAGACACACATTCGAGTTTCATGATATGCAAATGTGAATAATTTGATCGAGTTCGGGTCGAGTCGAGTTTCATGATAGCCCTGTTAATTTCTTGTTCGGTGTGATTTTCAAATTATTCTAAAATCACCTTCAACGCGCAAATTCATACATCTATACATAAGGTGTTCCATTTGGTAGACCATTTTTAAGTTGAAACCTGTTAGCAAACATCGTGCAATACTGGGAAAATGTTAGGATGAAACGCAGAATCGTCGCTTCAAACTTCTTTTTGACTCCTTACTCTCGCTGCCAACACAGCAGCTGGAGGACCTGGCTCAGGATGCTGATTCGAAGAGACTAAAGGATGTAGTGAGGTACAATGCTAACTCCCAAACCAACTATTGGGGCAGCAGTAAATGCTACACAGGAGATTTGATTTTACTAATGGCAGTAAAAAAGAGGATTTCTCAAACCTTTTTCGCCCTCGATAAATGTGCTTTTATTGATGTATCACTATGTTCACCTGCAATAGGTTAGAGCAATAGTTGAATGCTGCGTATCGGATGAAATCTTACTCTCTGGTCAATGCTAGTTTTTTCCGTTTCACTTCGGATTCACTTATATGGTGAAGAAAGGAACCCAGCAAATACTTTCGGGGCTAAGTACGATCAATCGCCGAAGTCAATTGAATTTTAGTTGAACGCTCTAAATTGAGTCATTTTGGTGACTTAGCTTTTTCAATCAGGTAGAGAAGATGCAGCAATACGGTTTTTTAATGGAAAGTCAGGAAAAATATCAGAAAACACCTCAATCTAGCATGGAGCAAAACAGACAATGACTGAATCGTCTACAGAACCTAACAAACAACTTTTGAAAATCTGATGAGGGACACCAAGAGGAAACCATTCAGATTGTTCTGTGACGAAATGCAAGGCGCATAAAAGACCTCTAGTTTAAGCGAGGTAAACTGGGCCAATCAGCTAAACTGAGCTCTCTTGAATGTCCAGATGCTGAGTTTACTAAGTCTAAAAAGGAGATAGTATAAACTTAACTTAAATACTTTCTGGGTGGTCTGGCGATTGAAACTTAGAATGTTTTTGTTCCTCTGGCCAAATTTCTTGGTCGTCGCGTGGATAAAGAATGCTGGTGCTCAGCTAAACATGTGGCAACCAGCGAGAAAGTCAAAAATTCAATCATCTCCTTTGATAATTTCAAATCACCGGCCCTAAATGGCAGTGGTCTGCCTATGGTGTGGGGTACAACAGTGTAAGTTGTGCCATACAACAGTGTAAGTTGTGCCATACGACAAATTGAGTCTAGACAGTTCGTCGACATCATCAGCATCGCCAGCATCGTAACAGTTTAATATCATTGTGACTTATTGTAATTCGTAGTTCTATTAATAAAGTATGTTGATTGATAACAACCGCATTACTCCATCACTACAATCTTTAGCGAGGTAATTGACCACCTAGAGTTAAATGCTAAGGTAATCTTTAGGACATGCGCAGCGTCAGGGCATGTTCCGTCAATTTGGTTTAAACCAAAACCAAAAAGAAATGGCTGATCAGAGCCAAGGCACTTTCGGAACAATTTGAAATGCCTAATGAGACTTGTTGAACGGCATATTCGCACTATGGTACTAAAGTCTGGTCCGTTCAATGAGGAGAAACATGCGCACCAGCAAAGAAAATTATCCGATTCGGTACTCCATTAACTCCGCGTTCTCAAGGGTTCTCTGAAAGCTGTGAAAGTTCACGTTGTGTGCGATTTGCTGGTACAATGGAGAATGCTATGCTGATGCGGAGATTGTTGTTGCCGGAAGCTGGAGCCAACTGCTACTTGAAAATGCAAGCGACCAATGTGCTAGTCGACTCCATGCTAACTGAACTGTAACAAGAACAGTTTCTTAATGCTGATGACGCAATCACACTATCAGCATGTAATTATCTAAAAGACACGCTCAAGTCATACCCTTACAGCAAATTCTGTTTAAAAAAAGGTACTTGTAAAACAAAACTTCAATACCAGAAAAGGAAAACTGAAAAAAACGTATGCTTCTAACAATGAAGGGTACAATTCTCAGACTTTCAGATAAAGTCAAACATCGAGGATTAACCTTCAATAAGAAGAATCTGTGGGAAAAGCATGTAGAAGTGAAGCTTAGTCGAGCCATTGATGCTTTGGGCAGTGCAAGAGAGCTTTCCCCATGGGGTCTGAGAGTTCATGTAGTGATGTGGATATACGTAAAAATCATAAAGCCGATGATAACAATTATAAAGCTCTTGCATGCTCTCAAAAATGTAGTCAAACTACAATGGACTGTGTGTCTAAATATATCTAGTGTACTTCTCAGTCTACTTCACCTTGATACTCGGATTCGGAGTATGGCGATGAGATCTGCCGATAGACTGATTCAACTTGGCCTTTGAGTAGACACGGGCGATGTAGGGCACTACTGCATTAGAAGTTCGATGCAACTAGAAGTAACTAGGAGAATGTCTGCACGAGAGGATACTTCGAGATCTATTTTTTGGATAGCACGAATACTTGGCACATTAGATCTAGAGCTGGCGTCTACTTGCATTCATCGAATGGCATTTGAACTTTTTCCCTGGGAGAGCATGTTTCTGTTTTTCAATCAGAAATATTTGCTATCTTGAGAGCTGCTTATAAGACAATTGCAAAAGGAAGGGGAGATTCTAATGCACCATCAACGTACAGACCTCTCTGCATGCCTGATACTGCGGGGAAACTTCTGGAAGGGTTGCTTAAACCTTGGTTAAAGTCGGCTATACGAAGAGCTGGTGATCTTTCGAAAAACCAACATGGATTCTGCAGTAGCCACTCAACAATAAGTGGCATCTGCGAAATTATTAGCGCACCAGATCGCGGAGAGGCTGTTTGTCATCGGGCTAAACCCATAGTGTTTTTGGACGTCCGTAACGCTTTTAACTCAGCGAGATGGGCAGACATATTGGATTTTCTTCAGAGACATTTGCAGATAGAGGAATACTTGCTGGCAATGGCGTGAGACTACTTGAAGGATCATCATTTGATTTATGAAACTAATCAGAGAACTGTACGCAAAACCATTGCAGCTGGAGCAGCACAAGAGTCCATTCTTGGACCAGACCTATAAAATATTACTTATGATGGTATTTTGCGCCTCGAAATGCCAGAGGACGTGTTCTTGGAGGCTTATGCTGACGATGTAGCCGCTGCTATCACATCTACAAATCCTCACCTCACCCAACTCAAACTCAATCAAGTAATGAGAAGAGTTGAAGGCTGGATGGAAAGCCATGGTCTCCAGCTGGTGATCTTAAAAACTGAGATTGTCATGCTGACAAAGACGAGGAGACCAGAAAATTGGCTAAGTATCTTGGAGTGATGTTGGACTCCAAGCTGGCTTATATATATAAGATTTCATATGATTTTTTATAAGCTTATAAGCTGGCTTATATATATATAAGATTTAATAATATTAGCCAGCATAATGGACATCTTGAAGATCAAACCATTCGTTGAAGTGTCTGTGGGTCAACTATTGTGGGGCTATGAAGATATTATAGAGCGCATCCGAAAAATATGTGATGGGGCGCTACTGGCTGCTATTTCGCTTGGGAGACTCAGGGCAAACATTCGCGGTCCTAGTGCTAGTAAACATAAGCTCCTTATGACAGTGGCTGATTCAATGCTGCTGTATAGCGCGGAGATATGGGCCACTGCCTTAAGGTTTGAAAAGTATCGAGCTAGGATGGTGAGCGTCCAGCGTAGAGGAGTGCTGCGAATTGCAAGCAGCTACAGAACAGTTTCAGGATACGCCGTGTTAGTGATAGTGGAAGTAATCTCAATTGATCTATTGGCGAGCGAACGTAGGGAGGTGTCTCTGAATAGAGCAGAAGTGGAAAGAGAAATTTTGGCTGCTTAAGCACGAGCTCGAATGCTTGAGCTTTGGGAGGAGCGCTGGGCTACGAGCTCGAAGGGCCAGTTCCTATCGGGCCACGGCTACTTCAGAAAATATCTTCACAGAATTGGGAAAGTCAAGACGGAGTTCTGTAAGTATTGTGCTAAGGAAAGTAATGACGCTTTGCATACCTTTTCCCATTGCGCCCGCTTCAGAAGGGAGTGGTGACACATGCTTTTCTCTGCAATTGGCCATGTGACGCCGGAATCAGTCGTGGAGATCTACAGTCAGATGACGCCTGGTCAGCTATGTCAGCATATGTGGAGCTGGTATTGCGTTTGAAAAATGAGGAAGGATACCTTATAGACTCTTGAAAGCCTGACAGAATGGAAGTAAGCCAATTGAAGCAATGCGAAAGCGGTTCCAACTCGGACTTTCGTGGTCGGCTGGTGATGTTTTTTAGTGAGTACGAATCTCACATAATCTCGTATCGTTCACAAGATACCTATTGAAGGTTTTTGACACCCACGGAAAAAAAATCAGCAAAAAAATAATAACAGTTACTTATTAATTTAGCAACAAACAACTAGTAAATTTGAATTTCTTCGGCTTTCGAATAAAAAACAATTTGGTTGTTTAAAAACTAAGACGAAATTTCTTTCCGGATACTTGTTTCATTTTTTGTTCTGAAATTTGTTGCTGTACGCTAATCACACAGAAATGTTTGAACATATTTGCGCATTTTAAGCAAATATTCTGTTTGAAATAGCACCAAACCGTAGATCTGTAAAAATAACCAATCATGTCATGTTGATCCTGGTTTATGTTTTTTATTATCAAGTATTTCGACTAACGAAATACCGGAATATATAATTAATACATTCACAAAGTTGCTTATTGGTATATTTCGGGCTTCCATGTGTGATGATTCGACATGAATTAAAACAAGCATTGACGTAAAAAATAAAAATAAACATGATCAATAATATTATTTGAACTTGATGCGGACAACACGAGCAGCAACCAAATTATCTCTCTAGCAAATGGGAAAACCCACAAAATCACTCATCTTTATCCTCGAAAATGAAATACACCTAAAACATGCTAAAACGTGATGACTCTAATATATTTAAATTTGCTAACAAGTTTTCATTACTATATATTGCTATTCATTACTTTACATTTTCATTACTACATTACTATTCATGACTATATTGACTATATTGCTAAAATATTATGCTTTCTTAGAAATCTAAACGGTGTTAAATACGATTATTTCCTCTTTTACAGGGAAACTTGGGAAAAGGTCAATATTGTCGAAAATCCAAACGGAACCATCAGCTTCAATCAGAAGAAAATCTTCGTATTCAACGAAGAACTTTCGAACGGCTCGGAAGATGATGTCGTCATTGTGCCAAATATTCCTATGTTGAGTGCTACCTCTCAAAGCAAACATGCTGCCAGGTAAATGACCCTTTTCGCCATATTCGTTTCGCAATTTTAACTGCTAACCTGGACTGCATTCAAACATACATATATAGCATGCTAATGCGATAAAGGAATTTGTCAACAATCGAAATGATTGTAATGTACTTTGTGATTTTATTGGAATTTTTGTTTTGTAGGTTCTTACGACTTGCCATGGCCAGCATAATGGACATCTTGAAGATCAAACCATTCGTTGAAGTGTCTGTGGGTCAACTATTGTGGGGCTATGAAGATCCACTTTTGAAACTTGCTAAAGATGTCGTTCCCAAGGAACAGAAACTACCATACGAAGAATTTGGTTTGATGTACGGCAAGAATAGCACGTCGCCGGTAAGTGTGATTCTTTCGTGTGTACAGCAGGAAGGTTTGAAACATTTTATGGTAGTGCTAATGTTTTCATCTGACACAGTGGTGCCGAGTATTTAACTATTTGTTTGCATGATCATCACAATTTTGATAGCTTGTTAGTAAATTGTGAAACGCATTCAAATCAAAAATACTTCAATTTTTTCTTTTGGATTGAAATTCTTATGTGTAAATATTTTCCACTAATATCATTAATTTAGCATTTTAGCGCCAATCAGATAATTTTCATTTAGCAAATCTTTTTTTAGGATCGAGTAACCGTCTTCTCAGGGGTGAATGACATTTCAAAATATGGTTTAATTGATAAATATAACGGCAAAAGTCACCTACCTCACTGGACGAACGAAGGGTGCAATCGCCTTAACGGAACCGATGGCTCAATTTTTCCGCCACATATTACTCCGAATACAACCCTTTATGTTTATGATAAGGATCTGTGCCGGCTGCTGCCCCTTGTCTACGAAAAAGATGTAACAACACGTAATGATGTCAAAGGAATGCGGTTTGTACCGCCAACGAATGTTTTTGGCGATGCCGAATCGAATCCGGAGAACATGTGCTTCTGTCCATCAGGGCCACCATGTGCACCAAATGGTCTTTTCAATGTGTCTTTGTGTCAATACGGTAGATATATTATTTTTTTGGTGAAATTCTCCTACTTACATGAAATATTTGGATAATTTCAGATTCCCCAATTCTGATTAGTTTCCCCCACTTTTACCTAGCCGATGAAAGCTTGAGACTGGCTGTTGATGGAATGTCACCACCAGAGAAAGAGAAACATGAATTCTACATTGATGTTCAGCCCGTAAGTAAAACTTTTTAATTGATGTAATATAAAATCGTTTGATAAAAATGTATATTTGCACTTGTAACTTTCTGGCACTGCGCCGTTTATAGAAAAATCGTATTCCTTGTCTGACATAGAAATTCCCTCAGTTTAGAAAATCATTTGATGGTTGACTAATTCAATTAGTTTTTGCAACTATTAGTTTTCATTTGTCAATTCCATTCAATTTTTAATTTTTCATATTATTCGTTTTCGAACAGTAGTTTTAATTTTTTACACGATAGTTTGTAAGATTTGAAAGCCGTTCTTTCAATTCTTTTGTTATATTTTTAATTTCAACATAACATTCACCTTTTATTAAAATGTCACATTTTGAACAATTGGTTCTCCAAAGATTTTTTTTAACCACAGCCCCAAAGAGTATATTGAACTTAAAAGTATCGAACCGCTATGTACAAAGTAGTTTGAATTTATGAAAAGATTAAGGTCTTGTAAACAGACAACAACACAAACAAACAATAAACAAGCTCACTTTTCCCCTGCTAGTGCGACCACTCTAAAAACTGTTTGTCACTTCAAAAACAACATTATCACTCTTTTGCTTTCGTATCCCTGCGCATTTATGCACGACATGTTTTTTGACTCAAATTGCAACATATTTTTAAACAGCTTTCTTTATAACCTTCCTTCTAATCGCAATTCAATTCAATTCAATTTGGTTTATGAGTTCTTTGTTTATATAATGATATTAAGAGTAGTAACATACATATATAATATGGTATACTGTAGGCATTTTCTTCGAACATTAGTATTAAAATCGATTCGGCCAAAAATTCATATTTCCATATATATATATATATATATATATATATATATATATATATATATATATATATATATATATATATATATATATATATATATATATATATATATATATATATATATATATATATATATATATATAAATAACAAACCAAAACTCGTCAGGCAAAAGCCTGACAACAAGATTAATCCAACCCCTTATGTGAAGGAGGGGACAAAAATGGCTGTGTCAGCGATTGCAGCTAAAGTCGCAGGGAGTAGAGATATGGCGAATGAGCCAGCTCTGCAGACTGAGACTAAGGCTGCTGTAGTTCGTGGAGACATGACGAATGAGTCAGCTCCAATGGCTACCGGCACAGCGACTAAGCTTGCAGAAGGCTGTGGAGACATGACGAATGAGCCAGCTCCACGGCCAATCAGCTCTTCCTCAACCCCTGTTTCCGGCGTTTCCGGGGCTCTGGTCACCAAGCCTGGCCTTGTGAAAGCCACGAAGCCCATTTGTGGCCAGTGTGACGGGAAGGTAGTGGCGAATGAGCCAACCCGTCCGTCAACAAGTGCTACCTCCGGTGCCACCTCCTCCTCAGGCACGCAACGCTCCTCTGCCAAATCATCTCGGGCTTACGGAACTAGAAGGGCAGCCTTCAAAGTTCTGAGGAAATTTCAAAACGTCTCCCCTGACACAATGTCCGACAAGGACAAAAAGTCCCTTGAATGGGCAAAATCCTACACTGGGGAGCACCCGCTCCCTCTAAATCCTGCAGGTACAACTCAGAAACGACAGAGGTCGGCTGAGCAGAAGTACCAGGGCAGGCAAGACTGCAAAAAGCAGAAGACAACAACCAGCCCCTCAGGGATAACTCGGCCGTTTAATGAAATGGCCAAAGAGTGCCTTGTCTGGGCTGTAATTGATGCCAGCAAGGGAGATGGAATCATCTCCTCCGAAAACTGGCTCAAGATAAGGCAGGCTCTTTTCGTAGTCTGCTGTAAGCTGCAGAAGGCTAGCTCGGGTCCTCCACCTACGGTGAATGACGCGGGCTGGCACAAGGGAATCAGGCTGGTCGCGTGTGGAGACCAACGATCGGCCGATTTCTACAAGCAGGCTATCTCCGAGCTGGGGGAACTCTGGCCAGGCGCCAAGATTAAAGTGGTGACCAAGGATGAGATCCCCAGTCGGCCAAGATGCAGGACATGGATTCCTGCTTTCCATTCGGATCCAGTGGAGGTCCTGGACATTATTCGGCTTTTCAACCCTGATCTTCCTACGGAGGATTGGAGGGTTGTGAAGATTGGTGAGCCGGTGGACAATCGGCGGGAAGCCCTTTTCGTCATCAACGATAAGGCGCTGCCGGCATTGGATGCTCGAAAGGGCATCATCAGGTACGGGGTCGAAAAACTGGCCCTACGTATCTATCGAAGCGACAGGCCAAAGAGCTCTGCTTCGGGAGATCCGATACCTGCCGAGCCTGACCCAAAGATGGTGACCCAAACGACAGTGGAGCCACCTGAAAAAGGGTCTGATATCTCTCTGAGGGAGAAATCTGATGAGGAATCGGATTTGGAATCCCGCCTTGCCGATGGGGTTAGTGTCGGAACTGCCTCCGATTTGGGTGGCTGCCTGGACCTCATGACTCTGGGCGCAGAGCAAGAGGCTGGGACGGCTTCTATGTCCGAGGGGGAGGACCTTGACCTAACCCTAATTAATTGATTCACTAATGGTGAAGGTACTCCAAGTGAATCTTCACCATTCCATAGCAGCATCAGCTGCCCTGCTACTCCGCCTGTCTAGGACAGAGGAGGAGCTAATTCTCATCCAAGAACCATGGGTTGTTAACAACCGGGTTTGCGGGTTACGCACCAATGAATACAGACTGATAACACCTGACGGCTCTTGTAAGCCACGTGCCTGTATTCTTGTCAGGAAAACCATAAATGTCCTTGTATTACATCACTTCTGTGACAAGGATAACATGGCTGTTGCAGTGGAGTGCGACCAAAGACCATGCTGGTTTGCTTCTTGCTATATGGCACATGATCATGGCACTAGCCCTCCCTGCGACATTGTCAGGGGGATCGTGGCTGAAGCCAGGAAAACAAGTGTGCCGCTGATACTGGGAGCTGACGCTAACGCTCATAACGAAGTATGGGGTAGCTCCAATACAAATGGTCGAGGCGAGGAACTTCTTGATTTCATCCTTGCCCACGACCTCTTCATCGCCAACACTGGCAGCGAACCGACCTTCCTTACCTCAAACCGAAGGGAGGTGCTTGACGTTACCTTGATTAGTGGGCGGCACTCGCAACTTCTCCGTGACTGGAGGGTTCTACAAGAGTGTTCTTACTCTGATCACAGGTACATATCGTACAACGTGGCTGGCCGCAGCTCTGCCGAGCAGGTAGCCTTTATTAACAGAAAGAGGACGGACTGGAAGCTTTTTAATTCTCTAATTCGATCCTCACTGGAAATTGTTCCTAAGAGCATTGACTGCTATCATGAACTGGATAAGGCAGTTGACACCCTTACTAGTTCTCTCAACTTCGCGTCTAGGGAAGCTTGTAAGCCACCCACGGGCAGGGGAAATCCCAAGCCCCTCTGGTGGAATAAGGAGATCAGTACCTTGCGAAGAGAATGTAGGAGGGAGTTCAATTGCTCAAAAAGATCTAATGACTGGTCGATGTATAAAACGAAGCTTAAGGCTTTTAAGTATGCCGTACGTAAGGCAAAGAGGTCCTCATGGAGATCTTTCTGTGGTAACGTGGAGAGTCTCAGCGAGGCAAATCGCCTTCGTAAGGTCTTAAGCGCGACACCAAAAGCTATGGGGTGCATCATGAATCCTGAGGGCATTTGGACTAGTTCGAGCGCAGATACTCTCAAAGTACTGATAGACGCACACTTTCCGGGCAATCATTGCCCTCTAGAAGTGGCGTGTCAGACGGAGCAAAATTACAGTTCAATCCCGCCGTTCAGAATATCAAATTCTCAACTGAGGTGGGCCATTAACTCATTTGAACCGTTTAAGTCCCCGGGCCCTGATGGCGTCCTTGCGGCTGACATTCAGCAGTCCATGGAAGTATCGCTACCTTGGCTCAGGGAGATTTATAACGCTTGTCTACGCTTCTCGTATGTTCCCACCAGCTGGCGGGAATCCAGAGTGGTGTTTATTCCCAAAGCAGGAAAAGTTACGCATGTTAAGCCGAAGGACTATCGTCCAATAAGTCTTAACTCCGTCCTGCTAAAGATTTTGGAAAGGATAATTGATTACCATATTAAAAGATCAATCGATCCTATGCTGATCTCGCAGTCGCAGCATGCTTATACCAAAGGTAAGTCTGTTGAGACCGCTCTTCACGTCCTTATTGAGCAAGTAGAGAAATCTCTTGCTCTAAAGGAATACACGCTTGCTGTCTTCCTGGACATCGAGGGGGCCTTCAACAACGTTAATTCTAACGCAATTGTTGAGGCTCTCTCGGTGCTGCATGTGGATGAACGGTTGGTTGCTTTTATTGTGCAGCTTCTCAAAAGTAGAGTTGTAATCTCTACGCTGGGTAATGCCAGCGTAAGACGAGGAGTCAGCACGGGCACACCTCAGGGTGGAGTTCTCTCTCCCCTGCTGTGGAACATCACGGTGAATACTCTTCTAAGGAAGCTGGACCGCGCCGGCTGCAAAGTGATTGCTTACGCAGACGACATAGCTGTTTCAGTGTCGGGAAAGTATTTATCTACGCTATCGGAGAGGTTAAATCACTCTCTTGACATAATTTCGCGTTGGAGTCGTGAGTGCGGCTTGAATGTGAATCCTAATAAAACGGAGCTAGTGCTGTTTACAAGGAGGTACAAAGTTCCTGATTTTGAGTTACCCAAATTGAATGGGGTCTCCATTAACTTGAGCCAGAAGGTCAAATACTTAGGGCTGATCCTTGACTCGAAGTTACTATGGACGTACAATGTGGCGGAAAGAGCTCGGAAGGCTTTCAACGCACTTTACTGTTGCAAAAGGGCCATAGGGGCGAGTTGGGGATTGCAGCCTCGTACTGTTGCTTGGCTTTACACTGCTGTGGTGGAACCAATTCTGTTGTTTGGGGTGGCGTTCTGGTGGCAGGCTGCTCTTAAGGCTACCTGCAAGGGGCAGCTTGAAAAAGTGCGAAGAATGGCTGCACTACAGGTAACTGGAGCGCTCCGCTCCACTCCTACTAAGGCACTGTTTGTGCTACTACATTGGCTTCCAACCAACCTACTGATCTCACAGCAAGCTAATCTTGCTGCTGTGAGACTAAACTGTATCTCAGCATGGAATAGGACAGAGTTCGGTCATGCGAGGATCTTGGTCGAGGGAGTACCCGCACCAGCGGTTGTTGACTACAACGCCCCTCAATGCATACTGGATTTGGAGTTTACAACTCGCATTCCATGCAGGGAGGAATGGTGTGATGGTATCACCCTTGATAATGGGCTTATCCATGTGTACACTGACGGCTCAAAGCTAAACAATAGAGTTGGGAGTGGTGTATACTCAGATGAGCTGAATCTCAAGCTGTCCCTCCGTCTACCAGACCACTGTAGTGTCTTTCAGGCGGAGGTGGTGGCTATTTATCAGGCAGTCGACTGGCTTCTGTGTAATCGAATATTCGGGGTCAATATTGGTATTTTCACAGATAGCCAAGCGGCTATTAAGTCCCTTGCTGGTCCTTGTACAATGTCCAAGATTGTTGCTGAATGCCGTGCATCTCTTAGGGAGATGTCGAGACATTCGGTTGTTCAATTGATTTGGGTACCTGGACATAGGGGTTTTCAGGGCAACTGTGAGGCCGATGAGCTAGCAAGGCTTGGAACTTTGCTACCTGAGGTCTCTTGCTCCTTTTCAATAGGTATACCGATGACATCGGTCAAACTGGCCATAAGGCAAAAATATCTTGAGGACGCTAAGAAGTCCTGGGCAGATGAATCTTCCTGTGTGATAACAAGGCAGTCCTGGGTATCCATGGATGCGCATCGCACCAGGCAGCTTTTAGGCTTAACTCGAAGCGCCCTTCGTTGCACTGTGGGCGTTCTAACGGGCCACTGCCTCATAGGACGACATGCACAACGTTTGGGCGTAGAGTTTAATGACTTCTGTCGGAGCTGTGGCTCTGAGGATGAGGAGGAAACCGTCCTTCACCTCATGTGCCAGTGTCCGGCTTTGGCAAGGAGAAGACTGGCGGCACTTGGTGCACCCTTTCTCTCAAACCTGACGGAACTGTCCCTGGTAGAGCTAAAGGGGATAGTCCGGTTTCTCAAAGGAAGCAAATGGTTTCCTGACTTTAGTGAGTAGAAGAGAGTCACTAAAATTATTGTGGTATCACAACGGGCCTCTTCTGTGCCTATGTGTGCTGGTCGTCAGGCCTCTGAAGATCGGCAGCCACGTTAACCTAACCTAACCTATATATATATATATATATATATATATATATATATATATGTATATATATATATATATATATATATATATATAATTATATATATATATATATATATATATATATATATATATATATATGTATATATATATGTATATATATATATATATATATATATATATATATATATATATATATATATATATATATATATGTGTATATATATATATATACATATATATATATATATATATATATATATATATATATATATATATATATATATATAAATATATATATATATATATATATATATATATATCTATATATATATATATATATATATATATATATATATATATATATATATATATATAAATATATATATCATCAAAAAAATTCAGTGACTATTTCTCGGGAACGCGCCATCCCATTGAGCTGAAACTTTCAGGATACATTAGTGTATATGCAGAATAGGTCCAGGTCTCTCTAAATGTCAATTATTTTTAACCCTTTGGCGCCGGCAGCCGTTTTAGTGATATTTTTAATATACCTATTTTTCCGTACACAAATAATTTTTGTAAATAAATTTTGGAATTTTTTAACCCCATGTGTGCGCTAGGTGCCTAAAAAGAGAACGGGAAAATTTGAAAATTTTTAAATTGCGATAACTTTTGGCAGAGCTATTCAATCATTACGAAATTTTCAGAACATATTGATATTATTTAGTTGTAAGTTTATGTTAACCCTGTAGCTAGGGCAGGCACTGAAAGTGAAAACCTACAAATCATCGCCTCTCCTGAAAAACTGCCGCTTCATCGAAAAAAAGCCACTCATATGTAAATCTTATGCTTTGATTACATAGCCAAAGTAAAAAATTTGATATGTTATAACGGGCACGCCTGGTAACCCTTGCCATCAAAAACATCAAAAAAACCCATCAAAAACTTCTGTTCACGGAAACTCACGATCCGATAAGCAGAATTAATTGAAATTTACAGAATGTATTGATCTTAAATAGGACCAGGTCTGATAGAAGTGATTTTGAAATGCGTGCGATTCTGTGCCAGTGGTGCCATGTTGAAAAATTACTAAAAAAGATAACTGCTTTTAGCCCTGCTTTTAACCAAATACTAAGATCTAGAAAGTTTGAAAGCTCTTGCGAATGGTAACCCTAAATTTCTTTGTATCTCTATGTTTTCTAATGCAGTTATCGGATCAATACGAAATTCGCAGAGCAGGTTGACTTCAACGTGAGGCAGATGTGACTTATTTTTGGCTTCGGTGCTAGCAAAGGACTGCTAGCACGAGGTGTTTTTGTTATTTTCGTACCAATAAATGCTTGCATTAAGTATTCACATCGCGAATATACAATTCATACAATATATAATATATAAGACAATAACAACAATATATAAGACAATATATAACAATACACTCAAAATCTGCACAAATCCTCTACTGTTCTTCAAACATTAGTATTTCTAGCAGTTCTGATGCGCTCGGGTTTTTTTTTTGAGTGATTTAGCGTTCGCTCTGCAACTCTGGAGCGCTTAAATACCTAATTTGGTATTAAGTTTGCAGGACAAATTTTCAAAAGCTTACTAAAACTCTTAAAACTATGCTCAGCAACTAACTACTTAAACTGGCTTAACCTAAAAAAAAAAGATTCCATGGCTATGAGTATAGTGATGAAATTAAAGGATTGGCTGAGGCTCTGCATCTAGATTGAAAACTGTTTATGAGACTGTTTCAAAAGTCTCCAAACTTCTAATCACTAGACTTGAAAAAAAGGCTATTTACCTTTATGCGATTCGCAGACTCCAATAACGTTTTTCGGACCGAAAAAATTGAAATCAGTTATGTTGGTCTTTCCAATTAAAACAATTCAATATATTCTTTATTCGTAGACGTACTTGATTGCTAGCATAGTGAATCTACACAACTGGCCTTCTCTGGACCTTGAAAATTTTAATATGGCTATTGATTCTTTTATTGTAAACCAAATATATCGAACTCACGTAACTCTCTAGAATAACCGCTTTCGTACTCTAAAAGCCGCAGAGGTCGGTTGCTTATTTGCCTGGAGGGAAGTCTTGCTGGTATAGGCCAATTACTTTTTGAGCAAATTGAGCGGTTCACCTATCAGGGCAGCAGAGAGCACCTTATAGACTAGGCACGTGACATTTCTTTAATCACTGCATTCTGTGGCGTCTCCCTCCTTATGTTTTGGATGCATTCTGTGGCGTCTGCCTCTTTATGTTTAGGATAGATCAGTACAAGGTGGCGATCGACAGGTAAAGTTTCACTTCATACCTATAGCTCATAGTATAGTACCTAGAGTTGATTTCATCAGTTAACGATACCTTTAACCGATCGGCTTCATCGTTGCTTATCAGTACATCGTTGTACTGAACCCATCGCTCCAGAATTTCCGACTAGTCAGAAATCAGATTTCCCTCCATATCTTTGCGAACTGAACAGCGAATTGTATACTCCTTTACCCCGCTCACTGGCTGGTACTTACACTTGGTACTCACTTGCAAGACTTCACGAACTAGTTTTTCTACCCAGCAGGCTCTCTTTTTTGGCTTGGCGAACCCGTTTCTCGGTTTATCGGAAATTATGAAAGGCCGATTCACGTATACTTGTTTTTTCAGATTGTTGCATGACTTCAAACGCAGCATTATTCCGTTTATTAGCTAAAACGGCCCACAGACACGGAGATCTGGTCGTCGACTGGATCTCAATTCATTTGCCACAGACACAGAAACTTGAATTGCAATCTCATTCGATCGTTGTTTTCGTTGAGGCAACACACGCTTTGGAATGGGTGTTTTCAGGTTATTTTCGTTGTAAAAAAATGGAGGACATAAATTGTAAGCATTGTTAGCAAATGATGTTCTACATAATATAATTTCGAACAGGTATACACGGGTATATGAGGTATTTGTACTTTCTGCTTCAGGCATCTGTAGCCTAGTCATAGATCCCTCTCAATAATTTTTAATTGGCGGTCATCATAACCAGGCAGTGATTGTTCGTATTAGGGGTGTATTTACTGATTTTCGAAGAAAATTATAAAATTGTATGTATCATGAGCTGGCAGCATTTGTGCCTTAATAGGGTTTGAAATTATGTTTCACGTAAAGTTATTTCGAACAGGTATGTACGGGTATTCTGGTTCAGGCACATGTAGCCCTCTAAATATTTTTTAATTGAATTTTAATTTGCGGTCATCATGCGCAGGCAGCACTTGTGCGTATTAGAGGTGTATTTACTGATTTGGTGCTTTGCAAATTGAAATTGATATCGTTGAACAATAAGATATCCGTTTAGTGGAGCGTTAAAACAGATAAATAAATCTAGTCAAGCTACTTTGATAAATCGAAATGGAGCACAAAAACTGGATTATCTATTATTGTCCATGCCTCATCAAGAACGATACTAGATGGAGTGCCATCAAGAGATATACTAATCCTATGAAATAAATAAATCAATACTGGTCCAAGACCAACAGGATCTTTTAGCAAGCTAGCCATCGCAAAACCAAATACTCTTGCTCTTCTTTATTATCAAATATTGCAGCATGAGAGCCCTTATTATGCTACATAGATATTGCCCCAGCTAGAGTATCAGATCCTGCAAACCCTAAAATGGTACGAGGTTTCTCAAGAATCTGTCTTCTTTTCTTAATTTAAAATTTTCTTCAATTGCATCATTAATTCATGCAATATCTTCTGAAGTAAATTTATCATTATATACCAATTTAAAGGCTTTATCGACTTCCTTAAAAATATTCTATTAGCAGAGATTCAATCGCAGATCACTAGCTCCAAAGGATACTAAAATGGACCATATATTTTTGTTTCACATCTATTCTTTTCGTTCATAAATATTTCCTGAAATATATAAAGCATTAACGGGACCATGAGGTATGCTAACTGACTCTTGTTGAGCATATTCATACGCAACTCAGTTCGTTAAACCAATGATTTCGAATTATCTTACCACAACATTACACTAAATTCAAATGAGATCTCCATTCTAGTCTCAAAATCACAACAGACGCAGCAACGTGGTCGTCGACCACTGGCTCCGCCCACCAAATATCAAAAAATTTTGATATTTACTGCAACCGTTGCAGAGACTAAAAATGCAACCTGAGACTAGCCCACAGACAGAGATTTTCGTTGCAGATATCGCATATTGCAGATCTAGTTGTCGACCAGATCTCTCGTCTGTGGGCCGTTTAACTTGTAATGATCGTAAACCAAGTTTTCTGACTTTTCTGCGGTTGGGGCGTAAGATATCTGTGGCCGTTCAAATGGTAGCTTATTAAAGGTGCTGCCAGATGTTGTTCATATAGGCTTCAACTGCGCCTCTATTGCGGCGTCCGTGAATGAGTATTGCGGCGTCCATGCATTAGTCCTAGGTATTCCGAAATTCAGCACCTTTCAGGCTGTCTGTACTGATTAATACATGTGTGTGCTTTGTCGTTCGTTGGGTGGTAGAGTGGTCCCAGGCAAACAAGGTTCACCCAATGTCCATTTCTGAGGTCGCTGCTAACGAGCTATCACTTTGTTCAAAAAGTTGATCAAATGTCACAAACATTTAAGATATGCAAAATGCTATCAAAATACCATCTAATCTGATCTAAATTAGTGGCAAAACACTTGAACGTCGCGGACACCTAATAAATATCCACTTCTGGACGCCGAAAAATGTAAGAACATTTTCCTGCACAATTTATTTAAAAATATAAACAGCCATAAATGTCGTCATTTTGCAAGAGAAACTTCAGCTTTGAGTATTCTTTCCATCCACTATTAAATAGCGGCAGATAAAATTTGGTTTTAGTATAAATTGGGTTGGTGAAAATGTCATTTTGTTTTTTTTTTATGATGTCCAAGGCAATTTTATTGAAACAAATAACAAACGTTAATCAATTATCTATTGATCATTTGGTTCGAAGGAACGTGACGCCTTTACGATTTGCCAGTTGTATTGCCAGCTGTCGCTGTTCCTTGATATATTGTACAAGTTCACTAGTTGGCTAGAATTTGAATTGATAGTTTTGTTCGTTGAAAGTAGCTCAAAAGCACGACGTTATCGTAGACAACCCTTTTTTTTCATCGTTCGTTATGATTCGCTTTAAAACCGAATCGGTTTCGTTTCGCCAAAATTCATATTTCTTTATGTATATATATATATATATATATATATATATATATATATATATATATATAGATATAGATATATATATATATATATATATATATATATATATATATATATATATATATATATATATATATATATATATATGTATATATATATATATATATATATATATATATATATATATATATATATATGTGTATATATATACACTGCATCAAAAAATTGCACGTACACCACCTTATCATAAATTAAAACTCATTTATTTTTTAAATAAACAAAATTTTCGTCATTTTTATTAATTTCATGAGTTCTACACAACTGAAACTATCTGAAACAAAACAGCATTCCGTAATATTAATGTTAATTTTGAAAATTAAGCTATAATTCAAGTCAAAAAATTGCACGTACATCAAAAATTTCCACATACATTCAGAAAATTAATTACTTTTTCTACTTCTAATAGCGTGTGTGGTGTACTTTCGCTGAAATTACATCCTTTAAGCAATTGTTCATTGAATGAGCTAGTTTTCTAGTAATTTCAGGTGCTATTTTTTCCCACTTTTCTCAAATAACCTCTTTGAGGTCAGCTCGGCGTATAATATGATGTTCCCGCACTTTTTTTCCGAAAACATCCCAAAGATATTCAATGGAATTAAGGTCTGGTGATTGGGGTGGCTGAGGAAGCACAGATTTCACGTTATACAGTAACCACTCTTTTACTAGATGCAAGAAATATTTTGGATCATTGTCATGTGCTAGTGAAATTTCGTCGCTAATTCCAATTTTGGAAGCACTGGCTCTTAAATTAGGCTTTATTATTTCTAAGTACTGATGCTTGTCCATAGTGCTTTCCGCAAATACCAAATTTCCAATGCCATTTGCTTCCATCGCTCTCTAAACCATAACATTTTCACCTTCGTGTTTCTCAGTGGGTCCCAAATTTTTTGACTCCAACGCTGATTGACTCTCTGCCGAACAAATCGCCGCCCATCAGAGCCAAAAAGATTATACTTACTTTCATCTACAAAAATAACAGTTTCCCAAATTTAGTCTGACTTTTTTACATACTCTCTGGTACACTCAAAGCGTCGGGCAACATTTTTCCTCGAAATGAACGTTTGTGTTCTTGCAATGCATCCTTTGTAACACTTTTTATGGAGAAAATTTCGCACTGTTTGGGCATTCAAAGATATTCCGTCGTTTCTTTTAAGGTCTGAAGCTGTTTTGGGAGCACTTGTTTTTGGATCCTTCTTAATAATTCTCTAAATTTTTTATCCAAATGCTCAGCTAAAATTTTCTTCCGACCTCTTCCTTGGGCAATTGCAAAGCTTTTGTTGCTTTTTAACATTTTTATATCCGTTTGCATGGTCGAACGTGGTGTGCCAATGATCCTTAATACTTCAGCATAACTTTTACCTTCCTCCTTAAAATTTACGATTCATTTCATCACTTCAACAGGAACATTGCGGTGTGTTTCGCCTATTTCAGAATTAAAAAAAAAAAAAATTACTGCACTGCTCTATTGAGCATTTACAACTACTACCTTCAATAAATGAGGATATTGTGTAAATCTGCACTGGAAACTAAGTACCATTACTTTTCTTTTACAAGAGATCATAGTTAATCTTGTGTGTATGTGCAATTTTTTGATGTACGTGCAATTGTTTTAAGTATATTTTTGCTGTACTGTGACAGTAAAAGCTAATATAACAAAATAATGTTTTGCTCTAAAAAGCTTTAACAGTATAGAATTTATAAATACCTAAAGAATGAAAAAAGTTTTTTTCGTTTAATAAATAGAAGAGTTTTTATTGGAGTAAGGGTATACGTGCAATTTTTTGATACAGTGTATATATATCTATATATATATATATATATATATATATATATATATATATATATATATATATATATATATATATATATATATATATATATATATATATATATATATTTATATATATATCAAAAGGATTAAGCGCTGGGCACAGAGACAACGTTGCGGCGCGGCGTGACATACATCAAATTTTGAATCTGTAATGCATAGAATGGTATTGTTTCGGCCACACAGAATGCAATGTTTCGACGCTATACTTTTTCGGCCACGGCAGATAACGCCACAGTTGTACAAAATTACAAAATCAATCGGGCCATAAGGTCGGGCGTTGATAGAAATTAGGCTTTGTGAGAAAACTGAGCACCTGATAGAAAAAGTATTCTTGTATGAAAATTCACATAAGTGATACAAAGAGGCTAACGTTGCAGTTAACGTTTGTCGCATTGTGTGTGGCGTAGCCAAAAACACTGAACGATTGTGAACTTGACGCTCATGGCGTCCGATTGCGTTCTGTGTGCCCAGCGCTTTAAGGGAGACAGTCTCTAGAGTGCGCGATCAGATTGGGCTAAAATTTTAAGAGGACATACAAGGTCTGTCCGGTAAGTATCCAACCAGCATTTATTTAAGAAATTACAAATATCTACACTGAAAGAAAAACTCTTGGTTGGTTCAACTATTTTTAATAGTATTGCAACGATTCATTCAAACTCGTTAAACGAACTAAGGAAAATAGTTATTTTTACTATGTTAATATAGTTAATTTAACGATATAAAAGTAGTTGTTTCTGGTTATACAAAAAATATCGCAACGTTCATGAAATCAACTGTTTTAATTGTTTCATAACCACGAAAAATAATTGATCAATAGAAAAATATTCATCAATTCACTCAAAACTTCAACGATTCGAATTATCAACAGTTTTTATGGTACTTAAACTACTTCGCAATAATTGATTTCAACAAACGTAATTCAGTGAGCAACGTCTTTGGAATTATTCTACGCAAAGTAGAATGGTTTCAACATTTCGACGTTTTTCATGCTCCGAATGAAATTTTTTTTTGTTTATCAACCACGCGTCATGGTGCATAAAAGTAATCAACCATTTTCTTATGGTTGTTTCAACTATAGCCCTAGTTGATGCCAAAACAACTAAGGAAAACTGTTGATTTTCCATACTCCTCATACTCATGCTCCTATTCTATCATAGAAGTTTCATATGCTACATGGCAAAATTGTGTTCGGTTTGCTGTTCGATATAATTCATATTCATGTTATGCTGTGAAGCCTTTATATTACGTTGTATGCAGTTGATGCTGTAAACGCATAACAGCGGCATTGCGGCAACGGCGCCACAGGGGGAGGCGTGAATGCCGCAAATTTGGTAAATTACAATGCAGCGACAATGTCGCTGTCAATGCAACCAAGGCACCAACCAAATTCATTTTTTTTCATTCATTAATTTTATCAACAATTTTCATAGTAAGCGAACCATTCTAAAATAGTTAAATTCAACAAACATAATTCCACACTACATACTATAGTCATTTACTATATCGTACTTTGTATATTGTTGAAATACCATTGTTTGTGGTTGATTACTTTTTTTGCACCACGGACGTTCTTTATCAACCACGCGTCATGGTGCATAAAAGTAATCAACTATTTTTTTATGGTTGTTTTAACTATATCCCGTAGTTGACGCAAAAACAACTAAGGAAAATTGTTGATTTTACCAAGATTTTTCTTTCAGTGTAAGGACTTAACAAACCTAATATCGTTCAATATACTCTCCTTGAGAGCAAACATGCTTATTCTAGCGATGTTTTCACTTCTCAAAACATCGAGAAATGTCTTCTTTCAGGATCGCCTTCAATTTATTCGTCGAATTTTCTTTATTCTCCCCTACAGATTGAAATCTCTTCTCCTTCAAATGCGATTGAACTTTGGTAAAAGCCAAAAGTCGCAGGGGGTCATATCAGTGCTGTAAGGGGGCAGGCCTCTTGAGTAATTTGGTGTTTTGCCAAGAAACCTTGCACAAGCCGCGAAGCATGGACTGGTGCATTGTCGTGGTGGATCAGCCAGTTGCCACTCTCGAACAACTGCGACCGTTTCCTCCTCACTGCTTTTCTTAGCCACCGAAGTACATCACGGTAGTACTTTTTGTTTATTGTCTGTCCTGTAGGAGCGTATTCATGGTGAACGACACCAGGACAAAAAAATGTCAGCATTAGGCGTGTGTTTTTGCTCCACCTTTCTATAACAGAGCAATGCAGACGCATTGGGGATAATAACAACTCCCCCTTTCCATAACAAGAATTGTTGTTGTTTCCAATGCGTCTGCATTGTTCTGTTATGGATAAGGGGAGCCAAAAAAAAACGCGCCTATTGCTTCGACTTTGTCGTGACTTTGGCGTGCCGCACAGATGCAGGTCTCTTCCAATGACTCGATTGAGATTGGTTTCAGTGTCGTAACCATAAACCAATGATTCATAACTAGTTGTGATTTATTGAAGGAACCTCGTGTCACACGTTTCAAGACAGCTCTGGGTAATCTGAACACGAAAATCATTTTGTTGTTGCGTCAGAATCTGAGGGATGAACTTTGCAGCTACTCGCTTCATTCCAAGGTCTCCCGTTAAAATTTGAGAAACAATAGTTTTTGGTATTCCGAGACCATCTTCTAACTCTTTCAATCGACGATCTTGATTAATAGCAGATCTTACAAGTTCGATGTTTTGATCGTTTCTGCTCGATGAAAGTCGGCCAGGCCTTAGATCATTTTCAATTTTCTTTGAAACGTTTGTACCACATTTTCATTTGAGTTTCACCCATCGCCTCTTCACTGAATGCTCTTTAAATCATACGAAAAGTTTTCGCAAAAGAATGGCAAAGTTTGTAGCAAAACTTCATGCAAACTCGCTGGTCTTTTCTTTCTGTCATGGCAAAAAATAAAAAAAAAAATCGCCGACTGCACAGAAAACAATACACAGTCTCGGGACCGACTGCAAAGATTAAAAACCTTAGCGCATCAGAACCGCTAGAAACACTAATGTTCGAAGAACAGTAGAGGATTTGTACAGATTTTGAGTGTGTATTCTACCACTACTTACTTTTCCTACTTAAAACTAATACACCCTAAGTAATAATAGAATTTAAGTTTATTTTAATTTCGGTGACTTCATCAAAATTTACAGCGATAGAAAGGTGTTTGGGGTTGTCATCCGAAAAATGTGCAGATCTTAGAAAATTTAAACATTGGTTACTTATTTTCATTGCAAATGTTTGTTATGAAAAAAATATGTCGCATCTGCCTTACGTTGAAGTCAACCTGCTGTGCAAATTTCGTATTGACCCAATGACTGCATTGAAAGTTATAGGGATGCAAAGAAATTTAGGTTTACTATTCTCAAAAGTTTTCAAACTTTCTAGATCTTCATATTTGGTGTTTATTTTCACTATAAGATCATTACGATTTGAAAATTCTATGATAAATTCGCTTACTAAAGGTATGCCAAAAAAATACAAAAACCACCATAGCTGGCAACCCTATCATTGTTTTGAAATCAAATTTCTACTAAATATTGCCTACAATAAGTTTTATTTGCCATTTGAATTTTGTTATGATTCAATGACTGTACTGGAAGCTATAAGGCAAAGAGCTTTATTTTCCTCAGGAATTTTTCAAATTTAAGACATCAAAATTACCATAGCTTGTAACTCCAACCGAATTTTTCAACCAAATTTCTACCAATTGTGGTTACTACTGTGAGAATTTCGTCAAAATCGAATGACTGAATCAGAATTTATAGGGCCAAAAGCAGTTATTTTACTTAGTGATTTTTCAAAATGGCACCACTGGCACAAAATTGCCCGCATTTCAAAATCACTTCTATCAGACCTGGTCTTACTTAAGACCAATACATTCTGTAAATTTCAACTAATTCTGATTATCGATCGTGAGTTTCCGTGAACAGAAGTTTTTGATGCTAAAAATATAGGTTACTTGGGAAAGGGTTAATAGGCGTGCCCGTTGTGAAATTTCAATTTTTTTACTTTGGCTTTGTAGACAAAGCATAAGATTTATATATGAGTGGCTTTTTTGGCAAGAAACGACATTGTTTCCGGAGAGTCGATGATTTGAAGGTTTTCACTTTCAGCGCCTGCCCTAGCTAGCTATAACTACAAAAAAGTGTATTACGCCTTTCCACATTGTTCAGTCATTCAAAGACAATTTCTGTCTAGCGGTTGTGATGCGTTAGAGGTTTTTTCAATTTGATTTGCATTTTTGTTGACTATTCCCGCCCAAATATTGTGTCAAATTGGCTAGCATAAATAGAGGACTTGTTGATAGATAAACAATCAGTTTTTGTCATAAAAGCTCGTTCAAAACATCAGTCCGGAAAGATCTTAAGTAACGACATCTTCATTCAAACGAGGAAATTCTAGCCTGTCAAATTGTGTGCAGTTTTCAAATGTAAAACAGTTGAAAATAAAAGGCAAAAATAACAAGTAAAAGCTATCACAATTGATAGAAAATATAAAAGTAACTAAAAGAAAATTACATAATTCAACTTTCTATACGTTATGAAAGCTTTTTCTGACTTTCTATTTACCAAAACATTCAACATAACCTTGAAAAAATCAAATCCACCTATTGGCAACTAAATGACCACCTTTCGCGTAACATGAACTACTCAGGAACAAGAGCGCGAGTAGTTGGTAGTAGCCAGAAACACTTGTAAGTACTAAATAGTAATAATGGAACATGGATATTGATTTCCTCACTTAGCTGAACGACTGACTAGTATTCATATTGGTTTTTTTGCTCCGGTGCAGAACAGAATAGAACAATGGCGCAAAAAAAAACGATCCAGTACAGAACAGCTGGTACATTCGCTAAGATTGCTATAGGTTACTGTATTTGCTGTGGTAGCGCAAAACAGTTGAAAATAAAGGGAGAAAATAACGAGTATAAACTCCCACAATGGATAGAAAAAAAAAACTCTAGCGCACCTGAACCGCTAGAAACACTAATGTTCGAAGAACAGTAGAAGAATCGTGCAGGTTTTGAGTGCATATTCCACCATATAAGCTGCTTATTACGGCCAAACTGTTTCAAATGCCACGTTTTACTTTGGTCTCAAGAATGCATTATAACTCATATGGTAGAAGGTTTCAGATATTGCCACTGGCATGAATTTCAAGATTTATGAGAGGAAAACACTTGTCAATTATATTCGTTATCAAGTGCTTATTTCACAAAATTTTGAAAGCAGGATCTCATATAATATCAGTGAAGAAAATGCTCAGTGCCTGCAGCACTGTAACTGAAGTTGGTGTTTGGCCTGCGATCCGAAAAATTTGCAGAACTTTGGGAATTGAAGCATCGGTTATTTATTTTCATTGTAACTGTAAGCATTTATTGATACAAAAGTAGCACAACCGACTCGTGCTGGCAACCTTTCGCCAGTATCAAAGCCAAGAGTATATCACATCTGCTTCACGTTGTTATATTGCATTGGAAGTTATACGAGCATAAAGAAATTTAGGGTTAACTGCAGCGAGTTTTTTCAAATAATCGAAAGCTTAATATTTGCTATTTATTGTCACTACAATATCATTACCAATGGATAAAACCGCTTAATAAAGATATTGCAAACAAACACAAAACCAACAATAGCTGGCAACCCTATCGTGGCTTTTCAACCAAATTTGGCCTGAATAATGTTTATAATAGATTTCATTAATTGTATGAAATTCGTATTGATTTAATGACTGCACTGGAAGTTATAGGGCAAACAGTTTTATTTTCCTGAGCGAATTTTCAAAACCAAAGACACAAAAATTACCATAGCTGGCAGCACCAATCGAATTTTTCAACTAAATTTCTATCAAACAGAGTTTAAAGTAAGGTCCAGCTACTGTGTCAATTTCATGAAAATCTGGTAACTTATTCACATTTCAAAGGGCAAAAAGCAGTTTTTTTTTCTTTGTAATTTTTCAAGATGACACCACTGGCACAGAATTGCCTACAATTCAAAATCGCTTCTATCAGACCTGGTCCTACTTAAGTCCAATGTATTCTGTAAATTTCAACTGTATTTGATTTTTGGTTCGTGAGTTCTCGTGAACAGAAGTTTTTGATGCAAAAAATATAGGTAAATTGGGAAAGGATTACCGTACTTGTCCGACATGAAATTTCCAAAGTTTAACTTTGAACGTGTAGATAAAGCATAAGATTTGTATACAGATTGGTTTTATTGTAAGAAACGGACATTTTTTAGGATATTCGATGGTTTGAATGTTTTCACTTCCAAATTTTAATTTTTTCAAATTTAAGACACCAAAATTATCACAGCTGGCAGCTCCAACCGAATTTTTCGACCAAATTTCTACCAAACGTGGTTTGAAATAAGGTCCAGCTACTGTGTGCATTTCGTCAAAATCGAACGATTGAATCAGAATTTATAGGGCTAAAAGCAGTTATCTTTTTTAGTGATTTTTCAAGATGGCACCACTGGCACAGAACCGTCCGCATTTCAAAATCACTTCTATCAGACTTGGTCCTATATAAGGCCAATACATTCTGCAAATTTCAATGAATTCTGTTTATCGGATCGTGAGTTTCCGTGAACAGAAGTTTTTGATGCTAAAAAATAGGTAAATTGGGCAAGGGTTACCAAATTTTATATATATAATATCAAATTTTTTTCTTAGTCTATGTAAACAAAGCACAAGATTTACATATGAGTGGCTTTTTTTTGAAGAAGCGGCATTTCTTCAAGAGAGACGATGATTTGGAGGTTTTCACTTTCAGTGCCTACCCTAGCTACAGGGTTGCCAGCACGCTCATTCAAAGCTACACAAATCTTTAACTATATAATACCAATATGCCTTGAAAATTTCGTAATGATTGAATAGCTCTGTCTAAAGTTATCGCAATTTAAAAATTTTCAAGTTTTCCCGTTCTCTTTTTAGGCACCCAGCGCACACATGGGGTTAAAAAATTCCAAAACATTATCCGATTCGCATTTAAAACACGTTCGAAATTTATTTCGTTAACTTTATTTTTGCAAAAATTATTTGTGTACGGAATAATAGGTATATTAAAAATATTACTAAAATGGCCGCCGGCGCCAAAGGGTTAAATATTATCAACTTTTTGTGAGACCTGGCACTATTCTGCATATACACCAATGTGTCCTGAAAATTTCAGTTTAATCGGATGGCGCGTTCCTGAGATTTTTTCACTGAAATTTTTTGATGATATATATATATACGAGTATATATATATATATATATATATATATATATATATATATATATATATATATATATATATATATATATATATATATATATAGATATATTTATATATATATTTATATATATATATATTTATATATATATATATATATATATATATATATATATATATATATATATATATATATATATATATATATATATATATATATATATATATATATATATATATATATATATATATATATATATAGAAATATGAATTTTTGGCCAAAGTGATTTTAATACTAATGTTCTTCTTCGACCATTAGTAAAAACACTAACAGAAAATTACCTCTTTTAACTTTCTACACATTATGAGAGCTTTTTCTAATTTCCCTACTACCAAAACATTCAACATAACCTTGAAAAATCTAAAGCCACCTCGTGGTAAACCCATGGGCCTTTCTTTTTTTATCAGCATATTCGATAGTTCAGGACATGTTGTTGTTTCCAATGCGTCTATTCTGTTCTGTAATGGATAAAAGAGCAAAAAAAACGCACCAAATATTTTGTTAGGAAACATTTTTCGTTACTTTTAATTCTTCAGCTGCTCCTACCTGTTAAGATAAATGTTTGAAGAGGTCAAGAGTGCCAGACAATATCGTGGTTCATAGACAATCCGAAAAGCAAATATTCCTTCTCAGTCGGTACCAAACCACCCTGTACTACCAGAGCTCAAAATTTAAAACTATGATAAGGAATTACTAAGAAACTGACAGAAAGATGTATATCCTTCTTATATTTGATAAAAATCTGCTTGTCTTTTTGTGCGATAAGGTGTCAATAAGGGAGGAAATATAAACACATTGTATCAGTGAACTTTAGAAAAAAAACAAATCAAAGAGATTTAAAAATAGACAAAGTAACAGTGCCTGGAAAAGTTTTCGATCAGCCTCGCATCACATCGTATCATTTGAATTAGATAAACTCTTGATTTTTTGTCAGAAGAAGTGGAAAATATATTTAAAGCACTATCTTGATAATATCTAGATAAATAAAATGTAGAATATATCTTGACAAATAATTTGAAGTTGGCAAAATATGAACTTCAAATCAATGTAAATGTAAACTTCCTATAACAATCTTATAGAGGTAAGGTAAAACTAATATTCTCAGACAACCAATCACTTCGTGCTGTGATGATACTGTACTCTGATTTACAGGTGACTTGTTGGAGAAACTGCTGCTTCGAGTAAACTAAGAGTGCCACTTAATATGGTTAGAAGTCTCCTTTTCCGAACATGCTTGCACTATCTGTAGTAAATTGAACTCAGAAATGATATTGTATTGTATATACTGAAACTCAGAAATGATAATGTATTGTATATATTCCCATTAAATTCCAACATGCCTTATATCAGTTGTAACCAACGCATGTACAGAAATTATCCAGATGCCGAAAGAACTTTAAGTTAGTGCTAATTTATCCTTTTGACTTCTGAAAAATAGAAACTATATTTTGATGATTTACCAAAAACTCTACTAACCACAGGCATATCGTAAAACTAATATATCAATTTTCGTATACTTTTAGGACATGGGAACATCGCTTCGCGCTCGTGCCAGAGTTCAAATCAACTTAGCTGTAAGCCAAGTTATTGATATCAAACAGGTGGCCAATTTCCCCGACATTATCTTCCCGATTCTATGGTTCGAAGATGGAATCGATGGACTGCCCGATGAAATTACTAATCTTATGAATATTGCTGCAACCGTTCCACCACAAGCACGAATCGTACTTATGATTATTCTCTTCGTCGTCGGTAGTTTATTGTTTGTAATTGCGGTATTCTGTCTGATAAGAAGATCGCACCGACAAAGCACATTGCATTTAGAGGGTTCGAACTATTTAGCTACTGCTCAAATAGATATGGCTAAGAAAAAGGCAAAAGAAAATAAGAAGTAGAACAACAATTAGAAGAAGCAATCACAGTGCAAAAACTGAAATCATTCGAAATTTTTAGAAATTAAAAAATTTGTTACTATTCTACTTTTTACAGTTATTCAGGTTATTAATGGATATCACTTTGCATATACATACACTATAGGCATAATAACGTCAGTTTTAATACCATCTTTAAGAATAAACTTTGGTAAAACCACAAACCCTCAATGAGCCGAAGAGCAAAGAATTATTTCGAAATGTAGTGCCAAAAATCGTCTTTGAACAACGATATTATTTTCCTCTTCTCATGTCAAAGTTGTTTAGTTTTCAATTTCAACCTTTGAAAGGATTCGGAAATTCGCGAATAATGCAATCTAGGACTCCAAAATTGCGACACATTGAATCAGAGTGGCGATCTGAACAACGGAGCACTTTGCATTTCATACCATGCCAAAGATAACATTCCACGTTCATTTGACCGCAGTAGTTTTTTGTCTCAAACAGCTTCTTTGGCATGTTCAAAGCTGGTATTGGAACCGCCGTATATACTTTTAGTTTTTAAATTCGAACAAAATAGTGCATGAATGGCAGTTTAAACTTGCTACTATGGAGGACTTGAAATTCTTAAATTTGCAAACATATTAGGTAAGCGTAGTTTGGTTTATATAATGTATATGAGAACGTTGTTCCGTCCACAAAATAATCTTCAACGCAAAAACTTATGCGAAAAACTTGATAATCAAAGTGCAATCGAGAGCATTGCAGAAAACTTTCAGTTAAAAGTTTGAAACTTCCCTACATCGAAGAATATCTAATCGCGGTGTTTGACTGGATATTATTTCCTGCTGTCAATTATGAGGACAATGCACTTACATAATACATACCTCATGTACCAACCTTGAACAGACATAAATTCAGTCCCCATCAATTATCAGATATCATGCACACTGTCATAAAAAATATTCTCTTAAGTTACTTTTAAGTTATCGGAGAAATATATGTAACTTTTATAAAAAGACATTTATTCTAAGGGATAAGCTAGGTACTTTTACAAATCTCTTGTTGTCGTAATTTTTTACTCTTAATTTTTTTTTATCTTGTAAATAATGAAAATCTATCTCAATCTATCCGACTTAAGGCTATTTTTCTGTCTATTTATCTTTTTCTTCTCTTTTGTGATGTTATTGTCACTTAGGAAAATGGTGGAACGTATGTATAATGAATGTACATTTTTTTGTAAAATCTTCAAAAATGAATACATGTAAAACGAGATATTAATAAATTTAAATGAAAACTATTTTAGTTAAAGTAAAACTTAAATAAAATATATTATTCTCGTTGAAAATCCAATAAAATCATCACGAAATGGAAACCTACTTTGAAACTGTAGCATATTCGTGTCTTTTTTTACCATTGTACTACAGTTAAAATTGAGAAATAAACTGTGCAAAGAAAAAATTCGTTGTTATTTATTCAATCGCGTCCACAAAATTTTTAGTTAGTTAGTTTTAATAGTAGTAGTTTTAATAGTAGTAGGAACAATTAAGTTCACTTAGTTTTAATAGTAGTAGGAACAATTAAGACTACTAACAGGAACAATCGTGTTGAGAAAGCATGCTCCAAACTGCCCATCAAAGAAAACCGAATGACATTCTGCGTGAATTAAGTTCCTTATAATGCTGAAGATGGATGGCTGGGCAGACTTCTTGAAGCTCATTTCTGCATCACCGATTACAATCTCGCACAGCTACCTCAGCGTACATATAAATCACCCAAGCGGTTCAAGGCTTTAAACCAGCCAAATAAGCCTGGTTTTTTATATATTTCAATGGAAATAGTGGCAGGTTCGATTGGAAAGGAATCACGTTCAACTCTTGAAAGGAAATCAACAACAAAAATAGCAGGGAGGCAAAAAAGAGTATTGTAAAGTAAAAATGTATATACCCAAATGCCTTTATGAGTGATATCCCTCGCAAGCACGAACCTTACCTTCTATCTACTCCTAAAACTCTTTTTCTCAAAGATATTGACCTCAGCCTCCTACAACTATACGAGGCATCTTCTTTAGCGGTCCAACCAATGTTACTTCTAACCGTAACAAAATGCTGACATCGCCTGTTTATAATATTGTAAAACAGTTTTACCACAATTGTGGTGGTATGAGAGGTAAATTAACTAGGCTTTTTCTTCACGCCAAATCAAACCATTTCAATTTACTTGCCTTCACCAAAACTTGGCTTAATGATTCACATACGAACGAAGATATTCTTGACCGCATCTGGACTATTTACAGAGATATTCGCGACTATTGCTCTACAGGTCAGCCGCGAGGAGATGATGTATTAATTGCTGTGAGGAAGACACTTCCAAGCAGACGCATCGATACCACACCAAATGTAATGTTCCAGCACTTAATTGCTCAAACCCTTTTCAATAATACGTCGACTTACAAAGGTGTAGTTTATATTCCACCCAGATCCGACGAATCGGTAAACAACCATCTATGTGAATCAGTATCTTCCTTCATATCATGCCTAAACGAAAAGGAGGAAGTTATATTCCTGGGAGATTTCAATCGCCCAAATCTATATTTTATTCCCGATTAAAATTAGGCTTTCCTGCTGACTGCAAACCTGTCATATTCCAATGACTTCAACCTTATGAGTACTTTTTATGGCAACGGTTTGCAGCAAGTTTGTCCGACTCCTAATCAAAACGGTAGTTGGTTGGATCTTGTGCTCACTAACGTTTACGACGAAGCAGTGGTAAGTCCAACTAATGATACAGACCATCTTTTTGGTAATAGTATGCACCATACAGTAATTTCAGTTGAACTTGCCACTCCTGATTCTATTTACTTAAAAGCGTACAATAATTGCATTGTATATGACTTTCCTTATACTAAATATGAAAGTATTCAACATATTCTTGGCTTTATAGATTGGACAAATACTCTCTCACCGTTAGATTCAAGATTCAAGATTCTTTTTATTCATAATTTCAAACATAGAATTACAAGAATAATACTGCATACAACTTCAGTACTTTTAGAATTTAGAGATCAAATATCTCTCTACTACTATGATACAGTTATAGCTATATAATGACAACGGCTTCAGATTAGTAAATATGGTATTAGAAGAAAAAGTTTAAAATAAAAACCTTCATGTGTACATAAGACTTATAACTAGGAAAAACTAAGGCTAAATCTTAACTTATTTTGTCCTATATTGCACTCATTCACAGTCCCCAATCAAATCAAGTTGGTAATTAAGGGGCTGCCGTTATTTCGGCATTTGGAAAGACATTTTTCTTTCAGTTTTGCCACTGATGTGGAAATAGTTTCAATCTGAGATATATTAGGTGCGTTTTTTTGCACACCCGAGCAGATCAAATTTTGTTAAGCATATTGAATATAACAACAAAAATCCTGCACTTGTGGCGTCACTGAATCAAAAAATGTTAAGCAGTAGTAGTTTATGGGTTTACATGTAGAGTGTGCTGATAACAGTAAGAGTGTTCTAAACGGTTCGTACCACTGCTGAAATCGGCAGTTTGAATTGAATGAATTTGCATAGCACTCTGCCATTTTCAATTATTTTACATCAAATCTTGTAGTGTGCTGACTGGTTTTGAGTTTTTCGATGCACATATCATTGTAGATTGATTCATATGCAAGTTTCATGTCTGATTTCGATTAAAATCTATATAAGATTTCATTCAGGTTTTTTCTATGGATTATTCTAATTTAACAACCAATCTAAGCAAAAGCTCAGCGAATGCAACAACATTTTCGAACAATGCGATTTTCTGCTCTGGATCGTTTTTTTGCAACCCTACGTAAACCTGCTCTGCTAGGTTGCAAAAAAACGCACCTATTATGTTGTGCGCGAGCTGAGAAATGTCATGGAACTTTCAGGATATGTTTTAGAGTTTTGTTCTGAGCTCTTTGCAATTTCGCGATGTGACATTTGGCACAATCACCCCATACAGAAGCAGAAAAGTAAACTACAGGCTGAAAGACGGATTTGAAAATAAGCATTTTGTTGCCATAGCTTAGCTCAGACCGTTTGCTAATGAAAGGGTACAAAACGCGAATAAGTAAGTTGATTTTATTAAATGTGCAAATTGAAGGTAAGCTTCTGATCAAAAAACACTCTGAGATACTTGCAAGACGTGGATCATTCAATGTCAATGCTGGATAGTGACAGTTTGACTTCAGGTAAGTATTTGGAAACTCTTTTCCGAGTAAAGTAAACTGCCTGTGACCTTCTGGCATTGACTTTAATTTTCCATTTATAAAAATATTTTGAGATAGCATTCAGGGATGTTTGCACGCCGAAAATGATTGCGTTCGCAGTTTCGCCTGACGCAAACATTGCCAGCTGACAACTTCTGGGTAGAGACGGGAAATCGAATAAATAAATATTGAATAAGACGGGACCAAGAACAGATCCTTGCGGTACGCCAACAGGTATGCTACTTGGAGATGACATAGATTCACCCAGATAAACAGTGTAAAATCTACCATTTAAGAAACTCTGAATAGTTTTAACGAGAGAGAAAGGGGTATTCAACTTGATAAGTTTGTGAGTTAAACCGTCATGCCAAATAGTGTCGAAAGCTTTTTCTATATCAAGCAGAACTAGAGTAGCGGAACATTTATTATTTAAACTAAAGCGAATGTGATTTCTTATCCGAAGTATCTGATGCGTCGTAAAGTGCAGCTTCCTGAAATTAAATTGTTCATTAGGAATAATACTATTTGAATTTATGAATGCATCCAGTTTGGTTTTAATAATTTTTTCAAGTAATTTACCTAGGACACTAAGAAGACTTATTGGTCGGTAGCTTTCTGGCCTATCACTCGGTTTACCTGGTTTAAGGATGGGTCTTATTTTAGCCGTTTTCCAAGCGTTAGGGAAATAAAAGTATTTTAGACAAACATTATAGATGTGACATACAACTTCTAGGGATTTTTTCGCCATATTTTTAGTGGGTAAGTTGTGAATGTTGTCAGGACCAGGGAAGTTTTTGCTTTTAAGGGAAGCAATCAAGCTGCTGAGGCATGAGATAGAAACAAGTTCATATGGGATATTTTGATTATTGGATACATTGACTCTCTCAGCGGAGGATTTAACAATTTCTTCTGTTTCTGGGTCAGAAAAGCATTGAGATAGGATTTGGTTATCATAAAAGATAGCCGTTTCCACTTTTTACAACAAAATATTTGACGCCGCGAGAAAACTTCTTTATGGTATCATATCAACCATTTTTTACTCAAAGCAACAAAAACCAATTTGCGACTATAACCTAAATAATGAAAATGTTCAGTACTGGCAGCACTTTTCCAACGAAGTAGCCATAAGCTTACTATAACAACCTCATGCTTAACTAAACCTCATGTCTCCTCAACGAGCACCAGCATCACACTGTTTATGGTGACAGAGAACCAATAAATAGATGCTGCAAAATATTTAACACATTTTTCAACTACTATTCCCCATCTATCTCTAAATCCAGGCTCAAAGTGCTTTAATTATATTGCTTAATTCCTTAAGAAAACCTTTTTTCCTTTCCTTGGAATCTTAGCCTCAGACTAGCAACCAGAAAAAAGTTTGGGTCATGTTATTTTGTTTATTTAGGTGTTTTTATTTTAGTTTACTTAAGGAAAACGTAAATTGCTATTTTTTTATGTATACACCTTGTTTGGTCTGAAATAAATAAAAAATCCTTACGTGTGGCCTAAAATCAAAACCGTCAAATCTGCATTTCAACGCATCAGACATCTTTTCGCCAAAAAGATGGGCATTACCACTAAAGTTAAATTCATTTGCCATTAGACCCTGGTCCGGCATATCCCGACTTAAGCCTCCCATCTTGGATTACCTGTTCAAAGACTATTATAGACGAAGAGGAGATATTCGAAAGAAAAATCTTCGGCTTCTGGCGTGGTAGTCTGAGTTACTGGGCTGCAGAGTAACTCAGAGGTGGCTGTATCAGGAGTGGGGACAGTGGCGGCCTTACCATATGTGCACATGAGCACGTGAACCCCCTGACCCAAAGCCATATCAGCTAATATAATAATTTAATATTGGCCAAAAACTCATTTCCAAAATCTTATATGAGAGCACTATTAGCCTGTTAATTTTCATCGTGCAACAGCAGCATCGCGTGAAAGAAATGTACACATGAAAATTTGTGCACATGAAATTTTGTGCACTGATCGATATTGATCCGCCGACAATTTCGCTGGCATATTATGCAGCAGTGAGCACACGCTCCAGTATTGGGTATCACAGGGGCTTGCGGGGTAAGGGGATATTCAATCAATTACCTTGCTATTTGTGCACATATGAGTCGTGCTCTTAGGATAGAATACCAGAGACCTAGAGATTTTACGCTGATGGCTGGACGATGGATTATGGTGACGTTACGTTGAAGATACAGTAAACATATTTGTGTGGTGCTTGCTGAAGTAATGAAAAAGTATTTACATCCACATTTTAATTTTAGGGAGGCTTTTATCTATGTTTGAGTTTAATAGAATTATATCAGCTAAATGTTTAATATTCACACAATCATTCTATTAAAACGGAAATCAAAGAACGATTTTAGAGGGAAATTTGAATATCTATTAATTAAATATTCTAATTAAATATTCTATCTATTAATTAAATATCTATTAGTTTGATCGCATTGGCGGTATTCGGCCGATATTGCGTTAGCCAGCATCGATTATACTATAATAATAAATAAGAATATATGTTTTAGTATCTTTGACCGTAAAAAAAACTATTATTTTTTATCATTCCCATGGGAATGATTTATCAACGCAAAGTAAACTGTTTAACAAAAGAAAGCATTTGAAAAATAGTTTTGAACTCTGAATTTTGTAGTGAAAAGATTTGAAATAAAGCTTATCCAAATTTTTTAAGGCGCTGCTAGTTGAGAGAATTAAATTTGGTTTCAGCTCTTGGTCCTGTGTTATCTCAGTTTGAGCTATAATGGCTTCCCTTCTCTTATCAGGATCGTTTTATTACAGGCTTCGTTATTTGGCAGATCAACCTCGGATTTTCAAAAACTATGCGAAATGAACTGTTAGATTGTATGCTGGAAGTTTTGCGAGAAATCATATAACAAGAAATAATTGCAGCGGATTTCGTTTCGGTGATAGCTGATGAAACCACCGATGTATAATCAATATTTCAAATATCGGTGGTGTTCAGGTACATTCTTCAAGATGTTGGGACGATTTTGGACATTTGCTAATCCTCTAGATTATGATGCTGCTAGTTTGGCTCAAGCAATCGAGTTAAATTTGCAAAAAGTGTTAGATAAACCTGACAAACTTATTTTGCAAAGTTACGATAGTGCTTGTGTTATGTCTGGAGAACATGGGGGCGTCCAAGCTATCATCAAAGAAGAACATGTATATGCTTATTACGTTCATTGCTAAGCTCATCAATTGAATTTAATATTAATTCAAGTAGCTAAACAGAATCAACAAGTTCGCGTTTTCTTTTCAAATATAAGTGATTTAACAAACGTTTTTACCATTCCGTTGAAATCCGCTGGTGCTAGGATTCCACATACTTCATCTAAAAGATGAACGGTTTGTACCATTTCGGTTTGTACCATTTCGGAGATTTTTGATTGAATGTATGGAAAAAGTAAAATCAAGGTCGAAACAAACTTCTACCATAAATCAGGCTTGTGGGATATCTCGAATGTTTCAAGACCCTTTATATTTGCTTTGGCTTGCCGTGTTCAACCGAATAATCCCACAAATTTAAATTTTGTAAACAGAACAAATTCAACAGTATCCAACTGATTTTGCATCCAAAAAGACAGAGATTCTAATGAAAATGTTCAAACTGATCTTTTAGGTGAGCGGGCTTCAATCAAAAGACATAGAAAAATGAAGATCCATACATTGAAAAAATTATAGCTGCCAAAAAAATTTGTAATACAATCATTACTCATGCTTTAGATAGATATATATTTACAAATCATCTAATTTTGCGAAATTCGCGAAAGATGCAGTAAGGCTAATATATATATATATATATATATATATATATATATATATATATATATATATATATATATATATATTACATGCTCAAAAAAAGTCTGCGTACACTTATTGGTGAAAAAAAATATTTTAAAATAAAGGACGTTTCCAAATGCTTATGACTAAGAATTTTAGTTTATTGCTTTCAGTTAACACTATAGTAACTAAGGATACAACTCATTACTCGTTCGTTGATATTGATATTTAAAAAAAAAAAAGTTTGTGCACAAGCCCATCAAAATGCATCCAAAAAAGTCTTCGCACACCTGAAATAATTTAATCATCTAATTAGAATTCACCTTAATTAGCTTATCCGATTAATCACCTTTATAGCTTGCTGCAAACCCTTTCCTATAAATGACCTCTTTTAGCCTATTTTGCATGGAGTGAACTAGCTTTGTAGTTTCTTCGGCCGTTATACTGTTCCACTCTTTCAATATAACATTTTTAAGTGATACTTTTCTTGTAATTTGATTGTTGCGAATTTTTCTCTCAAGTAAATCCCACAAATGTTCAATGGGATTTAAATCCGCTGATTGAGGGGATGTGCGCTATAATTTTGGGACATTATAGACCAACCAAAGCTTATTTATGTGGGCAGTATGTTTGGGGTCATAATCGTGCTGGAAGTAAAAAGCATTCCCTAGCCTTAATTTCTCAGCACTGTGCTTGAGATTGTTTTTTAAGATATTCAGATATTCATACTTCGACTCTATAAAAGTTAATTGTCCCACTCTGCTACCAGCCATACACCCCAAACCATCACAACCACAGCCACCATGTTTTACAGTGGGAATCAAATTTGGATTATTCAATGCAGTCGAACGTTTTCTCCACACTAATTTGCGTCCTTTTATCCCAAATGTACAAAATTTACTTTCGTCTGAAAAAAGAACCCTTTCCCAGAATTCTTTTGGCATGTTAACGTAAGTTTTCGCAAAATCCATTCTCTTGAGACGATTTTGTGCTGATATGAATGGCTTTTTACGTGCTACTCGACCATGGTAACAACGTTTCCTGAGAATTGTGCGAACTGTTTCCCCGCATATTGTTTTTTTGTATTTTTCTTTAATTTCTTGAGCAAGTTGGAAAGCCGTTAGCCGGGGATTTTTTTTCACAGAATTAATAATATTTTGACGTTCACGTGCAGTAAGTTTAGGTGGACGTCCTGACCGATGCCGAGAAATAAAAACACCGATTGTATTATAATTAGTAACAACCTTTTGTATTGAAGAATGCGTTCTTCCAACTAAATTTGCAATTTCACGAAAACTTTTTCCCTTTTCACGCAGCTTTAGTATCAATTTCCGTTCACTAACACTTATTTCTTTATTTCGAGCTTCCATTGGAAAAGATAGTCTTTCATTCACACAATATTGTCACAAACTTCACCAATCAAACCACTACTTGTATAGAAACAAAAATGTTCGCACTGTAACTGTAAATTCTAACTGTAAATCCCAAAACAGTATGATGTGTACGCAGACTTTTTTGTGGTGGATCAGAGACATCTAAAGATTAAAATCACCATATATTCTTTAATTCTAGGAATTTTTTTATGAAAGCTGCATTTATGCATGTCTAGCAGTGTACCCCTTCTTATCAAAGTATTTTAATCAAGGGCACTTTATTGATTCATGGGCTTTTGTGATGATTTAGATATTACTAGTAAGGTGTACGCAGACTTTTTTGAGCATGTGTATACCTAATCTCTGGAGTGGCCGATCCGATTGAGCTGTAATTTTCGGAGAACGTAGATGTATATAGTAGGTAGTTTCTTGACTTGCTAAACTTTAGATACCCTAAACTTTTTGGAGGCGGCGAGCGTTTAAGTGAATTTTGAGGTACTCCTTTATTTCCAAGCAATGTGCAGCGTGCCTAAAAGTAGGCAAAGATTTTTTTTTCAAATTTTGATTTGTCATTACATCTGACAAAAACATTGGATCATCGTGAAATTTGCAGAGCATAATGATGTTGAGTAAAATTTAACACACATGAAATTTGAAGATAGTGCAGGTAACCCTGTAGCTACAGCAGGCTCCTGAAAAAAATCCTTCAAATCATTGAGCCTCCTGAAAAATTTTTGATTTTTGACAAAAACTTCAAATCATTGATAAATTTTGACCTTTGTCCTGCATGCCAAATTAAAATTTTGAAAATTCCGGTTTGCATAAGAACGGCAACCCATCACCAAATTACCTCTATTTTCAGCACTCGAAAGTTCTGTTCACGAGAACTGACGACCGGATTATTTGACCATAATGAAATTTACAGGATATGTTGGTATTAGCTAGGACCAGGTCTGATAGAAGCGATTTTGAAATGCGGGCAACCCTGTGCCAGTGGTACCATCTTGAAAAATTGCTGGCCTATAACTTCTGATTCAGCCATCAGATTAGTACTTGGACCTTATTTTAAGTAATATTTGGTGAAAATTTGGCTAAAAAATTAGAATAGAGTTGCCAGCTATGATGATTTTTGTCTCCTAAATCTTGCAAATTTGCTCAGAAAAATAAAGCTTTTTTCCCTATAACTTCCGGTCTTATCACGAAATCGAAACGAAGTTCACGCAGTAGGTGGACCTTAATGTGAATCAAATGTCGTAGGAATTTCGTAGAAAAATCATGAAAGGGCTGCCAGCTATGATCATTTTTGTAATTTTGTGGAATTTCTTTACTGAGCGATTATACCATTAGATTTGCAAATGGGAATGGTCCTGCAATGAAAATTAACAACAAATAGTAACGCTTTAAAAATTTGAAAAGTGTTGAGGGTGGTGATACTAAAATTCTTTTCACCCGTATAACTACCAGCGCAGTGATTCAATCGAAACGAAATTTACTGGTTGGGTTTAACTTAACGTGAAGCAGATTTGGTATATATTTTGCTTTGCTGCTAACACAGGGTAACCAGCATCAGCCATTTTCGTAAATATTGCACCAACAGATACTTCAAATTACATACTCATATGCAAAGCATTTGCAATAAAAATAAGAAACCAATTTCTAAATTATCCAAGTTTTGAAAATTTTTCGGATAGCAGCCTCAAACAACGTTTAACCGCTGAAGCTTTCGATGAAATCCTCCGATGAGAACGAAATTTAAAGGATAAGTTGATTTAAGTATGAGCTTGTTATGGTATACTTATTGCTGCTTTGTTGGGAAAGTGTTGCCAGCACTGAACATTTTCATCATTTATGTTATAGTTGAGTTTTGTTGCTTTGGATAAGGAATGGTTGATATGATTCTACAAAAAAGTGTATTAAGTCTTTCCACATTTTTCTGTCACTCAAAGACAATTTCTTCGAAAATTAGTTTTCTAGCGGTTCTGATGCGCTAGACTTTTTTTGGATTCAATTTGTAAATAGTCGAGAAAATCAAGGCTGAACGATTTAATTTGTTTTGAACAAATTTCTAAATTCTTCCTATTCAAACTCAGATTTTTAGACTCAACTAAATGTTGTACTGAAAGTTTGTTATTTATGTTAAAAGTTCTAATACATTTGAAGTTCAAATTAATTTTAACAGCAATAAAGAAACGTAAAAGCCTCGTATTTCTCTTTTTGGAAAATTTCAAATTTAACAAATTGATAACCAAAAGCGTAGCAGTTAATACAAGCATACTCACTCTTATTTTTGAAGGTCGCTGCCACTGCTGATACGCCAGCTAAAACAAATACATCAATATGTAAAAAACGTATTATTTGATATGCTCTTTTATTTTCAATGTACAGCTATATTTTTTTTATTATTTAGGACAAACAAAAATAAAAGAATTTTCTAACACAACCCAACCTTAGTACGTCACTTAAAGCGATGAGTGAATTTCACATGTGGTGTTTAGACAGTTCACGCCTAACAAAATATTGTGAGAAAATATGGTTGAAGATTGATAAATTGAACTTGAAATATGTATCCTTCACTATGCGTACAAGTTAGTTTTCCATGAACTGGTTTAATTCGAGTAAATAAATACTGGCGTTAACAGTTGAATCATAAAACCATTGCAGTAGACTAGTTCCAACTAGGACAAGAATCAGGGTAAATTATCACTTAGTTGTCCATCATCACTTTATCAGGAGTTCGATATAATTACAATAATTCATTTTCATTGATCATTTACTATCTTTATTCATTATTGGCTGCTAGACCGACTATATAGAAAAGAGCAGTGTCTATCAACTCATCAATTCTAACCGACGATGTCTCTTATCAGTGCAAGGTTTGCTTACAGGAGTACTGTATAAATCAGCCATTAAAGCATATTGCGGTAGCTATTATCACCAGCTACTTTGCATTAAAAGTATTATAATTATATTTAGTTGTAAATATTTCCAATCGATTAGTCGTTATTTATGGACGATGTTAGCTTATAATGTTCAATGCATTTACCGCAAATGTATCTAATTTTCCCAAGCAGTGGATATGATTGTCAAGAAAATAATTCTTATTTTTTCAATAAGTAAAGATTTGAAAATTTGCGGTGGCTCTTTCTTTGCCAAACTTTTACTATAATTCCCCACCAAGGCGTATAGGACAATATAACCACTCCGCTTTCCCCTATGTAACTTTACATAGAACAAAATCCTCGCAAACTTGATGATCTTTGGTCCGACTTGCTGGGTGATAACTCAGCGATTTGATATGTTTTGGAATGATTTTTTTACAATTAGTCTGAAATTAGCACGCTATCACTAAAGACATTCGTGGTGTAATAATTTTTCACGTCTGACAGCATGTGCGACTTTTGAAGAGCTGTAATCAAACAGAATAGTGTTGCTGCTAGTGAAACGTCAATAGAAAAGGATCAATACTTTTTATATTTATTGTGCAGAAAACGAAATTTGTATTTACAGTGAAACTAAAAATTCAGTGTAAAATAGAGGATGTGGGTTCCTTCAATTCTTTAGTATTTGAAGCAAATTCAAAATATCGACCCACACATTAATCCTAATACAGTGTTTATACTAGTGAATCCTGAGAAGATTTGTTACTTTCATATGTGAATAATTTAGAAATCCTTAACGCACCGCTTAGAATTGTGTATTTTGTGGCCATTATTTGTAAAAGTATTCACGCAAGGCAGTTCCATCCAGAATACTATTTAATGTTTTCCCCTATAATTTAATTATTATTGTTGCTTCATAATGTGCATTCCAGAAAATCCTCCCTAAAAATGACAATTTAAATCAAATGTCAAACCAAACTTTACCTCAACATAACAAATGACACAATATGACAAACGGTTCAAAGAGCCAAAAAAATAGTTTAAGTGCAATGCTATCAACAACAAATTCATGCTTATCAAACAATGAAAACCAAAACGACGGAAAAGTACCTTTAGCGAAAATCTACAAGCCATATGGTCTGGCTAGGCGATTATGTGAGTAGAAACATTTTCAATTTCTAGAATTAATCGAATGACTTATCTCACTTTAAATTCTGATATGTAAGTGACAAAAAAGGTCAAAATCACAACGGCCGCAAAATTGACCATGAAATATAAATCACCAAGAAATCTTTCAATTGAGAGCTCTTGTGCTATGAAGAGAAAATGTTCTGCCATTTATGTAAATATTCACTGAAATTGACTTTATTAGTTGAATGTATGTGACGGGTTGGGATGGACAATTTTTTTCTCAATATATGTACTTTAGAAGACATATGAATATATTTTGAATTTCGAGCTGACTGTCTGCATATTTGAAAAGAAATGTTAGTTAGGTAGATGCCAGCATTGGCCAATGATATCCAGTTTGAAATACTATGACAATTTGTGTAAACTTTAAATTTTAAACTCGTTTATATTTTTCAACACCAGGAGACTAACAAGCGGTAGACGTTTAGGCGCGTCGTAAAGGGGGCCCTAAAAATAGCTCTGGCTCATCCTGGAAAAAATAATTCTTTCCTACTACAGACTCTTGAATTTTCGCTTATTGGGGTATTCGTGGCGAGCCAAGATCCGCTCGAAGCTGCGAAGAACCTTGAAGGTTACTTGTTCACCCTTAGATTTGGCATTTTGGCACCCTTAATGCGGCATCAAACTTAATTGCAGCAAAACACAGCTGCCTGTGCTCAGGAGCCCTTCCAAATATCAAGGATCACAAACTATCCGCAACAAGGCCAAAAAAAGTCCCTGTCTTGTTCAAAATTTATAGAATTACTCCTAGTCCTACATTGCGCTACTTTTGGAGTAAACATGCATGAATTCTTGAAATTTAATCCCTATGTCCGACGTAGAATTAAAGTAAACAAGCTCTCATTTCAGCGCATCAGACATTTTTTCGCCAAAAAGATGGGCATGAGGCCAGAGGCTAAATTATTTTGCTATAAGACACTCATTTGGTCAATCCTTACATTTGCATCTTCATCCTGGATTACCTGTTCCAAATCTACCATGGCAGAAGCGGACATGTTCGAACTCTCTCCTATGTCAGGAAACAGGACTTGAGCCACTAAGGGACCGGGTTATAGAACTTCCGGCAAGATTTTACTTACAGACAGACGGTCATGAAAACAGATAGATCCGGGATATCGGACGCACAAACGACTCTAATGAGCCACTTGTACGTCCGGCGGAGAGAGCCGGGCAACCACGGCTCATGGACATGCTGTTCAAGTACGTGATTCCCGACAAATCGGAAGGGTAGTCAAGACCTAGGTTAAGTAAGGTCTAATTAGGCTAAGCTGATTGTAGTTAGACATGAGCTAGATTTAGTTTAGTAAATTGAGTTAGTATTAACGTATAAAACAGCTAAGTCAACACCAAGTCATAATCAACCTGGGTAATGTTCTATAAGTGTGAGCAAAAAAAATAAATCAATGATAAAGATAATTAATAATTACCATCCAATAAGAGCCAGCAGATCAAAATAGTATAGCCGCTGGACAAGATTTTTACTAATGTTCGAAGAAGAACATTGGTATTAAAATCACTTATATATATCACTATATATATATATATATATATATATATATATATATATATATATATATATATATATATATATATATATATATATATATATATCATAAAAAAATTTAAGTGAATAAATCTCAGGAACGCGCCATTCGATTGAACTGAAATTTTCAGAACACATTGGTGTATATGCAAAATAGTGCCAAATCTCACAAAAAGTTAATAATCTTAAACCCTTTGGCGCCGGCGGCCATTTTAGTGATATTTTTAATATACCTATTATTCCGTGCACAAATAATTTTTGCAAAAATAAAGTTGACGAAATCAATTTTGAACGTGTTTTACATGTGAAGCGGATAATGTTTTGGAATTTTTTAACCCCATGTGTGCGCTGGGTGCCTAAAAAGAGAACGGGAAAATTTGAAAATTTTTAAATTGCGATAACTTTTGACAGAGCTGTTCGATCATTACGAAATTTTCAGGACATATTGGTATTATTTAATTGTGTTGCTTTTAATGAGCGTGCTTGCAACCCTGTAGCTAGGACAGGCACTGAAATTGAGAACCTCCAAATCATCGTCTCTCTTGAAAAAAAGCCGTTTCTTCAAAAAGAAGCCACTCATATGTAAATCTGGTGCTTTGTTTACATAGACAAAAAAAAATGTTATATGGTATGACGGGCACGCCTGGTAACTCTTGCCCAATTTACCTATATTTTTAGCATCAAAAACTTCTGTTCACGGAATCCGATAAGCAGAATTAATTGAAATTTGCAGAATTTATTGGTCTTAGATAGGACCAAGTCTGATAGAAGTGATTTTGAAATGCGGGCGATTCTGTGCCAGTGGTGCCATCTTGAAAAATCACTAAAAAGATAACTGCTTTTAGCCCTATAAATTCTGATTGAATCGTTCGATTTTGACGAAATTCACACAGTAGCTGGACCTTACTTCAAACCACGTTTGGTAGAAAAATTCGGTTGGAGCTGCCAGCTATGATAATTTTGGTGTCTTAAATTTGAAAAAAAAAAATTTGGAAGTGAAAACATACAAACCATCGAACATCCTAAAAAAATGTCCGTTTCTTACAATAAAACCAATCTGCATACAAATCTTATGCTTTATCTACACGTTCAGATGCTAAAACATTCGAACATTAGTGTTTCTAGCGGTTCAGGTGCGCTAGAGTTTTTTTTATGTTAAATACTCTTTATTTCAAGTTATCTATGTACAACTTAAAATTAATGAAACATTTATTATTATTATGATTATCTGGCCTAACTATTTGGTTATTGTGGTTGGATTCAATAAATGGAAGAAACTTGGTGAAGTGCTCCTGAATCACGAAGCATCTAAAAATTATGCAGAATGCGTTCAAGGACTTATGGCATACGATGAATATTAGAGCACCAGGAAGACAGTAAGTGAGACAGTGCATGAACAGACTAGAAGAATTGTCAAGACGAAACGAGATTATTTGGAAAAAATGATCGGATTTACAAAGTGTCTCAGTTGTCAAGGACTTGTTTTTAGAGGACATGATGAAAATCGTGCCAAAGTTTTTGAAATTTTGTGAATTGAAAAACATTTTAAAAACAAGGTTGCGAACTTCTGTTGTGGCAGACCACAAACTGGGTCAATAAAAATAATTGCCCTAATTGTTCTCAAAGACATCACAGATGAAATAAAAGAGTTCAAACTAATATCCATTATGGCAGACAAAGCAAAAGTCCACAAACAGGAATATTGTGAAGTTTGCTAAACGACTAGCAGTCTAAGAAGGGTTCTTAGATTTCGTGGATTGTTCAGGAGATAGAAATGCTTCGTCTTTAGTATACATAATTTCACCATACATAAATCAATACATAAATCACCTGTTGTTGGGCATTCTTATTATAGTGCTACAATGTTGATATCCAGGTAACCACTTTTATCAAGCAGCTCTCTATCCCTAAAGCGATGTCACCTTTCCGCTATTGTGGAACATAGCGGTTCATTCTCTTTTGGGGATGCTAGACTGTACCGCCTGCAAAATGGTTGCCTATGTGGACGACATAGCCAGAAAAGTATCAAATAAGTATATATCTACGCTCCCGGTGTTTAAATCACTCTCTTGATTACTCTTTCGTTGGATCTGGGACGCAGCTTGAATATGAATCTCAGTAAAATGGAGTTAGAACTATTTAAAAGAATATACAATGTTCTATGGTTTAGCTTAGCAAAATCAAATATTTGGTACTGATCTTTACCTGGAAGCTATGTTGAAACGTTAATTTAGCAAAAAAAAAGTTCAGAAGGATTTCAATACACTTCGCTGTTATACTGTTGCGGTTAAGCCAATAATTCTGTATAGGTTGATCTTTTGCTAGAAGACTGCTCTAAAGTAGAGGATAGTGACACTTTTGGAGGCAGGGACCCTCTCAATCACCACTACGAAGCCACTTTTTTGGCTGCTTCATTGGCTGCAAACCAATCTACGTACCTAACAGAAAACTAATCTGGATGCTGTGTGACTTCATTGTATCTTGGCATGGAGTAGAACTGAGTTTGACCAAACTAGAATCTTAACTTAGGAAATTCCCTCACCAAGACACCGGACATGCTACTGAATTGCGAATTTTCAATCCACATTCCTGGCAGAAATGAATGGAATGATGGTGTCACCTTCTAGAATGGAGTTATTTATGTGTATTCCAGCTGCTTAAAACTGAACAATAAAGTTTGCAGCAGTACATATTCGGATCAGGTAACTTGTTTTTTTAACCAGCAAATACTCGAAGGTAACATTTGCATTTACACCGATTGTCACTGAATGTCGTAGACCGTCTTTTAAGCAAATGTTGAGGTGTTTGGCTGAGCTGCTAATTTGGGTACCCGGAGATAAGGCCGTTTCACTGGCCGGTGAACTTGCAAAGCTTGGTGCCATGCTGCTGGAGTTCGCAAACCTTTTTACTATAAATACAGTAGCCATTAGACAAACTAAGCATACCGAAAAAATCCTGAAAGACATTGAAAAGTTCAGTGCTGAAAAATAATCCTGTTCGACTGAAAAACTCTCTTTGATTTCCATCGAAAAAGGTCACACCAGGCTACTGTTAAGTCTGTCTGGCCCGTAGTGCTCTTCATTATATAGTAGCTGCTCCCACCGGTCACTGCATCAAAGCGTGGTACAAGCAGTGGTTGGTCGTAGGGTTCAGCGATTTCTGTCAAGAAGCGTCCATCATTCGTCTTATGTAATAGTGCCTGGCTTTGGTGGCGTCGAAAATGGAAACTTCTTTCGCAGTTTTGCTAATCCACCCTGTAACAATTGGAAGAGTGTTCTAAATTCAACCAGTGGAGCTTACTACTGGTCTCTTTCTTCAAATTTTTCCCTCGAATACCCATTTGGTCATTCGATTCGTATCTATAGGGAAATCTCGGTTTCCATTTTTAGCTTTATAGCCGCAGTGCGACTCAGGTCTTTCCCGAAAAATTCCTCCCTTAAACACGACTGTGAGCCAATGTATTTCAGCACGCATCCCGTAGCTCTATGGGTCCGAGTCAATACCATCCTTTCAACGCAATCACGGCGTATCCCATTTTCTACCAGAAAATCTGCCACAGTGAGTATTATCTTTGTGACTACACTTATTTCTAGGTAAATAAAGCCCAACTCATTTTTGCAGTCTCCGGGCTCACTTTTTCATATATGGGACCGAATCTCCATGACAATTTCCCCCTAAATGCGGTTAACATTTTCGGATCTTTACATAAGTCCTGGAAAGTCCATGGTTTATATTATACAACAGCAGTTTTGAATTTAAGGGTAAATTTTGGATTTTAAATAGCTTTGAAAGACCGCAGTTGGCTCCGTTGATTTGAGCGGCCCTCGCGTATCTTTACTCCTTCCATTTGTTTTTAGCTGCTAGTACTGACCTAAGGTAGTTAAAGGACTGCAATACTTCAACTACATACTCAATTCTCACCTATCTGGTGGACTTTAGTGTTTTTCTTGCAGATACATCGTGCTGTGTTATTTGTTTGAAATTCCAAATTCTTTTGTGGCTTTATAAAGTTACAATCTGGCTGTGGTGTCATAGATGGGATGTACTTTTGAAATTAAACACACTTCTGTATAACTAAAAATTAGAATATATTCGGTCATATAACTTGCACAACTCAAGAGAAATAATTCGCTGTCCTTTGCTGCTTACACGAGTAATTTGATTCTTATATTCAGACTGACTGCTCAGTTCGACAAAATACTTTCTATAGGCAACTGTTGAATTTCTGGGATATTAGTTGTGTTTAATGAGCTGTTCTAGGTTGAGCTAGGTATCAGCAAAATGTGTTTAATAAGCATAACAGTAACTAACTTGCCCGAAGTTGCACTCATTTGTATTTCATGAGCCTGCTCTAAGTTGAACTGGAGTAATTTAGAGCACGATTTCTGCACTACTTTTATTGTTTTTAGTAGAACAAGTTGGGACAAGCAACCAGCTATTTGTCAACTGTCACGGAACCGACTTTCAACAAAAACTTATGACTGAAGTAGAGCCTTTTATTAATGAATTGACTGGAGTCGACACTGACGGTATCACTTTCCACCAATAGGCCCCACGACCGACGGCAAATCGACAATCCAAAGGCGTATGCAATTTCATTTTTTCATTTTTTCGTAGGGGTCGAGCAAAACATGTGGCATATCAAAATGCTATACTTGAAGTCGGAATCTATGTGTATGTAAAATGTCTAGTGTAATATTATTATTATTACGATAAAATGCAAAAATACTTCATGTTTGAACTGCTCAACGTACTTTAATGTTTGACTTTGAATATTGTAGAAATTTGTAGCATGAGCTCATTAAAAAATATGAAATGTTAAGCATGAATTCATTAAAAAATATTAAATTTCCTCAAAGTCTAATGTATATGGAAATCTACAATTTAGTTGTCTTTTGAGATTTTGCTATTTTCTTGTTCCTTCCTTAATTTTGCAGTATATACCATCTCCAATTATCGTGTCCATAATTCAAGCTCTATAATTCATTTTCTCTTGAATAAGATAAGAATATATAAATCATATATTGAAATAAAGCTGTCGATCACAGCCGGTAAAAGATATTATGCATGGAACTTGGTATAAAACGCGAAAACATATAATTAGGCATTTTAAGAGGAGTTTTAAAATTAAACCACAAACTTGGAAATGGACAAGAGCCTCCCTCTTTCTTTTTCAACCAGGCTTGGGACACGGATTTGGCGAAATTACGGCTTTCGTCCAACTTCGTAGCAGAAAATAAATGAATTCATAATAAATTGCATCTTGAAATATCTCGAAAATCTTGAAATAGGTCCATAAATATATTCTTATATTATAGAAAATGTTAGTCTACATTCCCTTAAAATGTATCATCTTATTATAATACTGCCGCATAGAATTTTTTTCGCTAATTTTCTTGGCCATGAAATTATACCTAGTTTTTAAGTATTTTTCAATAACTAATTTAACGATCAGACTATATTGTTGTCCGTTGGACATGTGCTCAGAATAATCTTCAAATAAATTTTTGCCGACACAGTGTTTCTGGACGGAGATAATTATCGACTGGTATGCCTTCGAAGACAAAATATTGTTGTGGCCACGGTACTGGTATATTCGAATATTTTTCTCCGTTTCTTGACATATTGCTACAACACTTTCAGATGGAACTTTCAAAAATTCACTAGTTTTATATTTTATAAGTGATTTTATATTAAGAGCACCCTGAATGGCTGAAATGCAAAAATCACAATGAAGAATTTCACAAAGCTTAAATACAACAAATCCTGCTATGTATTCGACGACATACTTTGTGTATTTCGAAATTCTTCCTGGGTCTGTTGCATAACTATGCTCATGAAGAAATTCATCATCGACCTGTAATGTATTTTCATCGATAGATTGATTTGATCTAGAAGCGATTAGGCCCAAGAAACCTACGCTTCGTCTTGAATTTACTAAAGGTTTTACCGATAGTAGCTTAACAAATGGCCTCTTGAGAAAATGTAAATATGGCGTGAGCTTTATCTTCAGAAAGCGCTTTTTTAAGGGGCTCAAAATTTGAGAGATTCCTGCTATTCATAACATCAAATGAGCCGTTAAAAATACGGATGAATTCGCATGTTGCTTCACTTCCCGAAAACGCATTCAGTTGCAAAACTTCAGGACAAAAAATCCAGTGCGTCTGCTACAGACTTGCTTAAGGTTTGAACGGCAAGACGTACTTTCATTTTTTGGTTGCAAAAGTACAAATGTGCTTTTCGCAACTTATTTCCTCAATGTAATTTCTCCTTTGCCTGTAGTTCCAAAAGAGGTTGAAAATATTCCCATTTTATTTGTTTGCCCTCACCATCAACGTTAACTTTCAAATCTGATAATAATCTGTTAATCGCTAACTTTCAAATCTTTCAAATCTGATAATAATATATATAATATAATAATGCATTTCTTACAAGTTTGAGCATATAGCATGGATCTGAATGGAGTACAACTTGGTCTTCATTTCATTCGAATGTCACAAATTCTTTGGACATGGTATCACGCACATCCGAGCCAAGTAATTTGGACATATGTAGTTATGTTCGTCGTGGCTCCATCACAAGTAATTCCTACTATTTGAACGCCAGTATCAGCCAAATGCTGGACGCAAAGAGATGTTAAGTTTGAATTTTGCTCGGTAGTAATACTTGAGATAGAAGGATGAGCTAGAGGTATTTTCCACGGTTTGTTTATACAAACAGCTAAAAAAAACTAATATTTGTGTGGCCAAAATGTCACTGTTGACCTCATCGCCGAAATCAACAAAACCGCGTGATTTTCTCCCATCCCAGTCAACATGTTGCCTTATGTGCATTTCATCGAAAACGACATTTACAAATACTATTTCGCCATTTCGCGCAGACGAAACTACACGTCGAATTGATTGGAAAGCTTCTTTAATAAATCCAGGCTCAGAGTTTACTGTCTCGTACCATCTTCTCAATGTTCTGGTATGTGGAAGAAAATCACTAAAGGTTATTCCAAATTTTAAAATTTACTAATATTCGTTGTAAAATTCCCCGTATATGTACTTAAAAATATTAAAACCAGACTAAACAATATACTGTAATATTGAATAAATTACGCGAAAGTGTAGTGAAGCTATATAGTAATGAAAAATGGATCCTGCCATCGTAAATATAAATCTTCGCAGCATAAAAAAGTAAAATCATTCAAAGTTAGATCCAAAGAAAAAATTAATTAAGCCAAATTTGGTATTTTTCAAAAACATTTAAACCTATGCATGAGTAGTATTCCAAAAGAAGACTAAATCCAAAATCATGATCTACTGACCAATTCACAAAAAACATTTTGAATTGAGCCTTAGCTTTCGAAAGAACCTTCACAAGCCGAAATAAGTTAAATTTCAACTCATTGTGGTCACAAATTCCTTGGCGCTCATATTTGTGCTGCCATCCTCACCCACCATATTTTTAATATATTTCTAAAAATAAAAATATGTAAGCAATTTTTAAAATTATATGAAGCGAACTTACATTTTTTACGAAAAAACTGGCACAATCCATTTCTTCAACTCTACAGATTACCTATTAAAAATACAATTATGGATTATGAAACTATGACTGCAATGCAATTAATGCATTTTATAATAATAATGATTTGCATGACTTACGGGTAGGGATTCCAATCCCGAACCATATTTTCAATCCCGGGATTACGGGATTAAAAAATCTCAAATCCCGGGATCCCGGGATCCCGGGATCCCGGGATTTGAAATTCATAATACAACACAACAAAATAAGTCAAGTTTCTAGTAAACAGATTATATTATTTGCCATGATTTCAAAACTACAACAATAAGTAAGCTCAAAACTGTATAAAAAATTGCATTATTACTTTTTTATATTATTGATGCAAATAAAAACAATAATTTTAATTATCCAAAACGTTGACAGTATGAAGACAGATATTAAAAATTACATCTATTAAAAATTACAACAAAAAATCACGACCAAAAACCACGACAACAAAACACAACTCTTAGAATTGAGATACATAATAAAGTAACATATAAAAAATTCGACCAAAGTTCATTGGGTTTTTCGGAAGTAACATTGAAGCAATAGCAAAGCATCTAAAGTATCGTCTCCAAGCCTGCTTCTAAATTTATTCCCGATGTTGGACACCGCGGAAACGGTCAAGAAATATTGGTACGCCTGATCCAAACTATGCAAGTGCCACCACTTTCGAAAAGATTCATTTCTTTTGCAATGGTTTTAATTATATTAGTTTCTTGCGGCATTTCATGATTGATTATTTTCATACTTTTGCAGCTCTTCTTGTAGCGTTAATTGACGACTACCTTGTTCTGATTCAATATGGGTATCTACTGGGTTCTCTTCATTTCTTTGGCTACCAAGCATAGGGTTCAGCATCTAGATCATTGAAGTATTTTTTTAATATTTGCGTTGCTTGGTTTCAAAAATAGAGATTTTATTTCACTTGGTAAATTTTCGCTGGTACAATGTGGATTCTGGAGATAGCTTAGCATACCAGATAGCTCGGTACACTGACGCTCTTTTATTCGGTCAAATATTGCAATTTTCATAGCATTCAGAAGAATAGACCGTTTTTCTCCTAACAGCCTAAATACAAATCTTGATGAAGTATTAGCAGTGCATAAATTTGCAAGTCTGCGACTAAAGGCCGTCACAGCCAATTTTACAGGGATTAAAACTTCAATAATTTTCTGAATCGAATCAAACTCTGTTGCTTCTAATTGCTCTGAATATTGCAGGCCTATTAATGTATACTATTTTTCAAAATGGGAAACTATTCGAGCATTGTCAAGAGACTATTTCATCTTGTTTTACAGTCCATTTAAAGGAGACAGTTAAATGCCTTGCTCGGATCCGACATAGTTTTAAAGATCTTTATTATTTTTCGTTGGAGCTTTTTTAAAATATAAAACTACCTAACAAACTTTCTTTATGCATGCGCTGATGTCCTTCGTCTGATCTAGCGTGTCTTGCAGGCGACGTAGTTAGCTGTTAGCTGATTCAGGACCATCCAAATCTTCGTGGTCGCCGTTCAGACTATCGGGAAATCACTTTAATCTGGAATGGACCTCATATTATAGAGAACATCGCAAACTGCCAAGTGGATGCTATGCGCCAAACAAATATGTTGCTCTGTACCAACTAGTCTGCCTTCTTTTCGCATTTCGTTTGACCCATCAGTTACGATGGTAACAATGTTTTTTCCTAGAGAAACATTAAACTCATATCTAGGTAGTTTCCAGCTGTCATTGATATTCTTACTCCCACCAAGCTCCAGTAAGAATTTACTAAGTAGATGTTTATATTTATATAGCGCCTATTTGCAGTCAAGGTCCATTCATCAAACATCAAACTGAACCGTTCACCTGAGATACTAGCCTGTTATATCTTATTTTTTATTTTCTTTATCCTGCTTGCATAGCCAACAACCTTTTTTTGATTGTTGTTAAGGATTTTGGTAAATCTGTGTATGCATTCGCTAGTATTAATTTCCTCAAATCATTCGATGTAACGAATGCACTAAATGCGAAACAGTCCATACTTATTTATTTACAAACCCCTTTGTATTCTCTTGTTAACTGTTACATCGGTTTATTTTGCTCTATTCTTTACGCATTTTGATGTGAGCTAATTGTTTTCTCATAAATATGGATTCTATTTGCACTTTTCGAGTCTTGCTGTAACGTGATTGCCGATAATGCTTGACTCCCGGCCCCGAAATCCCAGCCAATTTCTGATCCCGAAAATCCCGGGATTAGAACTCATCAATCCCGGGATTTTCGGGACCAGAAATTGACCGGGTCAAAAATTGACGTTTTTACTTACGGGGGAAGGATCAACGTTGATGCTGTTCGTTACTGATGTAAGCTCGAGGCTTGTACTATCATTCTGTGAAAATTTAAAATTTGGTGCTGTTTGTGAATAGGATAATATATTTTGAATATTACAATTTATAATGTTTCACGTACATATATATCAGTGGCGTGTCGTGACAATTTACCGAAGGGAAGCAATTGGTTGATGTCCATGGTTGATTACGCTTTCCGCAAATTCGTTACGTGTAATAGAACCCCTCTATAAAAACACCCAGGAATTACTAACGGGGACGTGAGAGTAGACTTTCTGTATTCTTATGAAAATAAGAGTTAACAGTCCTTCACACAATAAGAAACCATATCAATATTTATCAATAAAATAATTACATTCCCAGAACAAGAAATATAATATTTTTGAAAGTGGCCAAACTTCGAAGAATTGAAAAGGTCTAAAAATCTGAAACTTTTTAAGGATGAAAACCTTGAGTTTATTTCAACGATTATGCTATCAATTATTTCAACATAAGCACTTGTAAAGAATGGCTTTCTCTGGAATGGAATTCTCTTTGTTGTCAATTATGCACCTTGCTGTTTTACGACGTTGTGGTATTTCGCAAATCGACCATAATTCGTTCCCAATTCCCGTGAAACTATTTCTTAAAGATTGTATTTGATCTTCAAATCTTGCCATTTTCTGAATATGATACAGTATAATACTTTGTTAGGACTGAAATATATCGAATAGTATGTTTTTTTTTGTTTTTTTTTTTTTTTAGAAAAAACATCATGCAGAAAAATAAACTAAGAATCTTTAAGTAAAATAAAAAGCCCACTCTCACTACTAACGATCTCTTCGTCTCAATTAGCCCTAGCATTTTCAGTTATATATTCCGCGAGTTATTTTAATTGCTTTTTATTATAGAAAAGTTGTTAAAAATAACTGACCATTAAAACTCCTACGTTTCGGAGCTAATTTTGGAATAAAACGAATAAATACAAAGCAAATAAACTCATTGCCGTTATTGAAAAACTAGTAATAGATTGGGGAAAAATCTACATTCGCGTATACTATTGCACGATTTAGATAAAATCAGATTTAGTCGATGTTCGAAGAAATGAATAAATATTGCGTTTTTATACATTTCTTTTATACATGTTTGCAATCCAGTTGTTTTGGCAGATATTACAGAGGCTCTTCAAGGCTTTGAATTTTCGGACAGTATGCAAAACAAAGTTAAAAGAACGGAACGCAGTTTGGTTATCAAAATCATCTGTGATGTAGGAAATACATATTGGCCCAAGCCAAACCAACAGAGCCTATGGCCAATATGTGTACACCCCTTAGTGTGAGATGGCTATGATTGGTCGATATTGGCCGGCATTCCGATCTGAGTAGGTTTTGGGCACCAACATGCACCAACCAAACGGATTTGACAGGCCGACAATATACAACTGAAGCTCACCAACTCCGGCCATGGTGTGGACAGTAGCATCTGTCCTCGAATTGTTCTGTGGTGGCCCAACCCGAGATGGTTTAGCTGGGGCCAATATGTATTTGAACCATGAGATTTATGAAAGTTTCTTTAACTGCACCGGAAGAAGTAATGTAACCAAAGGTTGTTGAAAATTGTGATCGATATGATATATCGGTTGTTTTTTCTAATATTATTGCTATGAATTTGCCTTTCTGAATTTCATTACAAATTTCTTTCAATATTTTTTTTGAAAATCAACTAATGAGATCGTTTTGAATATAATTTAATGTTCCGGAAGAAACATTTGCTTGGTCCAAGTGAGCTGGCAATTATCGGTTATGTACTGTCAAAAGATTTATTGTCTTTTGGGGAATTACCCAGTGAGGTAGTAGTAGTGGAGATTACATCGACGATATAACTTTCCACCTTTACCCCCTTCGATTCTCTCGCGCACAAAGCATGTTAAAGCAGCAATTCCGTTCAATGTCGAATTGGAGGGGAACTACTTGGATATGACCAGATTTCACATTTAGTGGAAAAAAATTATTGCCATCCCCTTCAATGTAAATCTTATGAGCATGTCCACTCCATTTCTACTACCTCACTGGATTTACCCCTATTGCAAGAATACATATTTTCATTATGACTATGTAATGCTTCTTCTTGGCATCCTAAATTACTCACAATGTTTATTAGAATCTTCATTTTTTCTCAATTTCTCCCAACTGTGAGCAATGTCAATAAATATTTATATTGACTACTCAGCAATTCTTCAAATCACCGGAATCAAACATGGAAGGTAAAAGGACTGAATTGAAATGATCAATGTCTGTTCACAGCTTTAAAATTATTTAAATTACAAAATCCGACATTTCGCCAAATGTCTGAAACGCTCGAAAATAGCACACATGACCAGCAAAATTATTTTTGTTTAATATTACAACCGATAATCCGTTCCGAGATTTTCATTTATTCATCTCTTTGTTATAGAGACAATTTACAAATTCGGTTTCGATCGATCCTGGTTGATGATGTCTTTTTTTCACCAAATTACTGAGATCTAATTAAATAAAAATTATATAAGTTGACGAATTCTAAAATTTTGACCCACAGAACAAGTGAACACATTCACCTATTTCAATATTTCACTTATTTCAAATATATATCAAAAGTAAAAAATCTACACAATTCTAGTCTACAGCTTCACCTATTACTACCATGCAATATTATTAACAAATCCTATAGACTACAAGTGACTAAAAGCCTTCGCCAATTGAAACCACCTTTATAAAAGTTTATATACAAAATAGAACACACAAAATATAATGTCATAATACAAATTATAAATAAAACACACAAAATAACGACTTATCGAATCCATAGTCTCTGGCAACGCTTGCCACATCTCGTAACTCAAATTTGCTCACAATTTTGAGCATTTTTCATTCACAAAAAATCTGTACAAGCAAAGCAAAATGATAACAATAACAATTTACCCTGCTACTAGTGAGGGGAACGCAGAAATAAGTCCCACAGCAGTCATGCGTTCGCAGCTCCAATCTGAGTCTCTCTCTTGAGAAAATAATTTCCCCTTGGAAGCAACATCTTCATTGCTTCCAAACAGATTGAATAAACACATTTTTTTGATGACGTCACAGTGTAGTCTATATGGAGTCAAATAAACGGTCGTAGATGCAATCGTTGCTTCCAAGCCGTGGTTGTATATTCATTCTGTGGTGTTACCACATCAACTGTGTGAGATGTTCACAATTTGATTTGAGAAATTTGTTTAATAAATGTTTGTACACGATTATTTCACAATTTCGAAAAAAAAATAATTAATTAAAAAAGTATGTCAATTGTAAGGGAAGCAATGCTTCCCTTGCTTCCATGAACGCCACGCCACTGAGTATATATATATATATATATATATATATATATATATATATATATATATATATATATATATATATATATATATATATATATATATATATATATATATATATATATATATATATATATATATATGTATATATATATTTATATATATATATATATATATATATATATATATATATATATATATATATATATATATATATATATATATATATACATATATATATATTTATATATATATATATATATATATATATATATATGTATATATATACATATGTATATACATATATATATATATATATATATATATATATATATATATATATGTATATATATATATATATATATATATACATATATATATATTTTTATATATATATATATATATATATATATATATATATATATATATATATATATATATATATATATATGTATATATATACATATGTATATACATATATATATATATATATATATATATATATATATATATATATATATATATATGTATATATATATATATATATGTATATATATATATATATATATATATATATATATATATTTATATATATATATATATATATATATATATATATATATATATATATAGATGTAAACCTTACCGTGTCCATCCAATTATTCACATTTTCCACACACGAGTTTACTATCATAGGTTTATTCTGAATGTGGAATATATTGTGTCTCAACTCTATGCGAACGTTCAAATTATCTACAAATGAATTAACTGGATGCTCTTTATTAACTACCGGAATCGCAAGAGCAGTAAGTCTTTTTGCCGGCCGGCTTTAATTAAATGCTGCTCAGCGAAATGTTCCGAATAAATACGAGTTAATTTTGTTATTGCAACTTCCGGCATATTTATAGCAGTTTTCCATACAATTTGTTGCAACTCGTTTTCAGGAAATCTAAAAAAAACTAACTCATATTACTATTCCATAAACTGCTCACAACCCGCGTTTGGTTGTCAGCCTGACACTGTAGTAGACCTGCAGGGGAAATTGACATTATAATAGAAAACTTTTGATACCTTCCCCTCCAGTGTGTTTCTTATGGACATGTCAGCTCCAAGGTTGATCTTCTGAAAAGCAAACAATTTTGAAAATTACCTCTCAATCGCAATAGCTTTCTCTACTTTTTTGGCCTCTTAATTGCGCTTACTTGTTCGACTTTTTTGACAACTACTCTATTTTAACTTGCCTTGAGATGCTCTGTTCTTTTTTCGGAGTCAATAAACACAGCTATTATAGACAATTTTCAAATTGGACGTGTTCTCGCTCGCTAGGATATTTTGGTTAACTTTCGCTTAGTTGTTTGAATAGACGGCTTTGAGTACTTCCAGTTAGTCCAAATGTAACTTCAGTGCGAGTGTTACTTTAGTGCAATATCAATTTCCCGTTCAGCACCTTGTTTTAAATAGCTAAACAAACTTCACAAAACCCGGTATAGATGCCAGTAGCTGGACCGCTAATAATTTTTGACCTATATATTAATCTTGAATTTTACTAATCATCGACCCTCGAAACGAAACAAACAGAAAATAAAACTGTCAGAATTCGTTCTTAAATAGAATTTTAATTTTAATTGTAATTAAGTAAGAAAGCATTTTGAAATTAAATAAAAAGTTGTTAACTGAAAATTAGATTTGATCTTGCAAAGAACAGGCAGACTAAATTTCTCATCAATTTTTTATTCAATTTTTGAATGCATAGATTTACTGCTTTATCTCATTATTTTAACTACTTATTTACATACTTAGGCCTTTAGAATCACTACATCGAGCACAAACTAACTATAATCGTTTTTTAGCCACGATAGCATGTCTCGTCGCCGCTGCCTTTTTGTTTATTTTGGGACTGCTAAGTCTTAGATTCACACTATTCGATTTATGCATGCAAGAACGATTGCACATGCGACCAGGTTATCCACCCTTTGAACTATGGAAAACACCTAAGCCGGAAGTCATCTGTAAAATCTATATATTCACAATAACGAACGTTGACGAGTTCTTAAACGGAACGGACAGTAAAATGAAAGTGAAAGAATTCGGGCCAATTATTTACAGAGAATATTTGCGGCATACAGACGTGGTTTATAATGAGAACTCAACAATGTCTTATACGACCAACCACCACTTGGAATTTCTTCCAGATCGAAACAGACCTGGCATCCTCAATGAAACTGTTACTGTTCCCAATATTGTATTGCTAGGTATGGCTGCCAAGGTGGCAAGTAGTCCTTTTATGAAAATCGGTTTCCGAATGATGAGCCGAGCTGATCGAGTTTTCGTGAATACAACAGTTTACAACTACCTTTGGAATTTCACTACGCCAGCTTTCTTGTCTGCACAGAAAATCGTACCGTTTATGGTGCATCAAGATAATGGAGGAGCTATCTACAATGTGAGTATGCTTGACAAAATAAAATAGTTTTATCGATTTATTCCAATCATAGATTTACAATGGATTCAAAGATCGCATCAATGTCAAAATGGGGCCAAAGTATGGTTTCAAAGATTTTTTCACACTTGATATGTACGACGGTAAACCTACGGTACCTGGTTTCGAACCAGAAAACGGTGACTGTTATGCCTCGTTGCAAGGGGCATCAGAAGGCGCTCTATATTCGGCCTTTTTAACAAAAAATATTACTTTGTACTACTGGAGGAGAGCTGTTTGCCGACCGATACCATTAGTTTTTGAGAAGGAAGTAAAGAAAGGAAGCTTGAATGCTTACAAATATGTTGCCAAAGAAGATGCTTATGATCGGAAAGAAAACCTCACTGCTGACTGTTATAGACAAGCCTTGGATATAAATTTACCGAATGGCTTGTCAGATGTATCCAGATGTTATCATGGTAAGGTAGTCTATGTTAATGTTATCTATATTTCATGAGCTTTGTTTTGGGTAGTAAACAATAATTATTGCTCTCTTCCCTAACATCACATGAGCCAGCCACATTAATCAATTTGAAGCAATTTTCGCATAATAGTTTACAATTCTCAAACAAATTTTCAAGCTCTATTAACTCTATTCTCCTGAAATAAATTTTTGTTTGTTATGCTGTTTTTTATTAACCGTATAGCAAAGCTACTGTAACTACAATTTTCTTATGGTACTTCCAAAGCTCACTGGATTATTCTTTGAAGTGAGTCCTTAACTATGGCAGTAATGAAACACATATGGGCGAAGCTGATTCAACTACTCCATTCGTTGCAGAAACACGTACCACACTTGTAGTTTCTCAAGCACTGGTTTGATGCCAAGACGCTGTTACTTAATACAACACAAAACGAAAAAAAATCCTGAACATACACAAGGACTCGAACACGCGGGTATTAATCACTGCCTTAGCGAGCAGAGCTAGCGATCTGTTAAAATATACCATTGGTTTAGGGAAATGTGAAGTTTTGCCGGGTTTAGGGTCATTTCACTAGCAGCAAATTTCGATACTTCAAGATACGGGGATAGGTAATTAAGTTCGCGAAATCTAAAAAATATGCAAATTCATTGTTTTCAATGTATTTCCTAATAGTCCAAGAAATTTGACATGGTGCTTCGGAAAAATTAGGGGAACGCTTGATTTTGGTGTGAACCTTAATATTGACGTTCTGAACAAAATGTCAAAAGTTCCCATCGATCCGACCGCTGTGTTACATTTTACACGGGATGAAAGGTAACCAAAAGATATTTTTCGAAAATATCTAGGTAATGATCACCTTTACAGAAATACAATGTGTAACAAATTTGTAGCTAAAAAAATTTCCTGCAAAAAAGATGTTATAGCTTTTTCTTGTAAAGATAGCCGTTTTCGATATATTGATCTAAACAGTATGCACTATTTCAACGGCATGTTTATATTATCCGACTTTCATTACGACAAGGAATATTTGGGAATTTCTTTTTCTATGTTTCAGACCCATAAAAACAAAAATATAAACGAAAATATCTACCACACTCCAGGATAGATGGAGAAAAAGTGTACTCAGAAAAGTTGCCCTCCCTTGCCATAAAACCTTGAGGGACATCTGCTCATTACTCTCTTGTTGGATCTAAACAGCTGCACCATGTATGGGATATTACACGAAGGAGCAGGACAAGGCAGCAACATTGTAGGTCAAAATTGGTTTTGTAACGTATCATGGCTCTGAGACGTCATGCACAGGATAGGAGTATGAACCCCCTGCAGACCATCCTGTGAATGGATGTATAGCGTCATAGGGACATGACAACCATTTTTTACCTGAAATTACGTGATATTGTCCTGGTCGTTCATGAGATAGTAGCGGATGGGGAAAAACTACAAAAATAGTTATTTCGGGGTGGTATGTGTGTGGATGTGAGAGTGGGTGTAGTCCTGTAATGTCAAGAATAGACGTTGATAGGATAATTTAGTGACGCTATCGTGGTCAACCGAGAGCATATCTTGTCGTCGTAGCACTACAGCCCCTCTCGGGCCTTGGCTTCTCGCAGGTGACGCCTCCAGTTGTCTCGGTCCAATGACCGCGTCCTCCAATTTCGAAAGCCGAGCAGCTTTGCGTAGTCTTCGTCGACAGAGTCAGACCAGCGTTTTCTGGGTTTTCCCACTGGTCTTCGACCTTCGGCCCTTCCGTCGAATACCTTCTTAGGTACTCGATGCTCGTCCATTCGTTGCACGTGACCACCCCTGCGGAAGCTGGAAGTTTCACTATTGTAGCAACCTCTGGCTCGTCAAAAACCTCGTACAACTCGTGGTTGTACCTTATCCGCCATTGGCCGCACTCTTGTTTAGCTCCAATTATACGCCTGAGAACCCGTCTTTCGAAGGCGTTCAACATATTTGCGGTCGCTTGGGTAAGGGTCCAAGTTTCACATCCGTAGCACAACACAGGTCTGATGATTGATTTGTATACTTGGAGCTTCGTCTTTCTGTGTATGCAGCTGGTCTTCAGTAGGGCCAGAACGAAGTAGAAGATTTTATTAACAAGCTGTATTCTCCGTTTAATTTCGTCAGTTTCACTGCCTTTCGTTGTCAATTTCGAGCCTAAGTATATAAATTCGTCCACATTCTCTAAATTATATTCGTCCAAAATTATATTTTGTCTAATGGAGGTCCTCTTTCTTGTTTGCGTCATGATTTTTGTTTTCGTCTGATTGATCTTCAGGCCTACTTCTTTGACTTCCTGATCAAGTTTCAACAGGAGATGTTTGGCGGATGTGAAGGAACGGGACAAGATGTTAATGTCATCCGCGTAGGCCACTAACTGGTTCGACTTATACAGAAGCGTACCCCCTGTGTCGACAGGAATCTTCCTTATCACGTACTCAAGTGCTAGGTTGAACAGCAGAGGCGCCAACCCATCTCCTTGCTTTAGTCCGACATTTGTGTCAAAGGCGTCAGTCAGACCGTTGTTGATTCTGACTTGTGATGCTGTCGACGTCATCGTCATTTTGGTCAGCCGGACTAGTTTTGCCGGGATGTCAAAGTATAGCATTATTTTGTACAGTATGTTTCGATCAATACTGTCATATGCTTGTTTAAAATCCACGAAAATCTGGTGGACGTCGATGTTAAATTCCCAGCATTTTTCAAGCACTTGTTTGACTGTGAAGAGCTGATCCGTAGTTGATCTACCAGACCTAAAGCCTCCTTGGTACTCCCCAAAGACCTTTTCTGCGTATACATTTATCATATCTGGCATATCTGAGTGGAGTAAAAATCCGACGTTAGTATATATAAAAATAGAAACCAAATATATTCTTCCCAAAGCTTAAACCCATATCCAAAGTGTCAAGCTTATACTTTATTTTTGCACGTAATGACAGGTTGCGAACTAATTCCTCGATTTTTAAGAAAGGGAAAACTAAAATGTTCAAATTATTTTAAAGAAAAGAAGAATTAATAGACTAATCAGAAATTTTTTGTCAGACAGAGTGTTCTCCAGAAGTGGTCTTCAACAATCGAAGTCGTTTTTTCTTGGCTATGTATCAAGCTCCAGCACAAATAGTATCTATTGAAACTCACAGATATTCAAATTTTATGAGATTTACACAGCTAAAAAAACATGTTGAACTATCTATTCTTCCACCAACATCTAGTGCTGTTCGGCAGCATTTGTATCCAATGTATTACCAAGTTCAAATATGGCTAGGCAACGAGCTCATTCCTAGAGATTGGGGATGGCAGCTCAGCGATACCATTTTGAACCCAATTTAAACTCTGCTTCCACCTGCTTTAGGAATTTTGCTAAATACGGGTTTTTTGTAACTGCACCAAAGGCTGCAGCTTAAACTACGGCCCCAAAAAGGTGGGACTATATTATTCACCAGTTTGTGATAATTTTCATGGTCAGACGTGCTTTAATGTATCACCCGTGATGAACATCACGAATGATTACGACCCTACTGATGATTTAAACCCACCTTGTTTCCTGACTGAATCCATGGAAATACAGAAGACAACAAAAGAAGAAGAATATAATGAAGATGAAAACATAAACGTAGAAATAGATTCCGATGAGGAATGGTTATTGAAATTAATAACTCCTGTTTAAAATAAATTAAATAGCAAATAATCTTCTTCATAATAATTTATTAAAAAATAAGCATTTCGCAAGCAAAAACACACGTTGATTAGGCCTTCTGAAAAAAAACGCATCTAGTACTCTACCTTGAAGGTGGTGCGGCATGGGGTGCAACATAAAAGCTACCAGTTTATGAAATATCTCAAAAACGGTTATCGTTACAAGAAAAAGTTATAAAATCCTTTCTGGAGGAAATTTTTCAAGCTAGAAATTCGTCATACGTTGTTTTTCTATAGAGGTAATCGCTACTGACATATTTACGAAAAATTACTTTTGGCGACCTTTGACCTCGTGTAAAATATAAAGCAGCGCTCGGATCGATTGGAACTTTTAACATTTTGCTCAGAACGTCAATATCAAAATTCATCTCAAAATCCAGCTTTCCCCTAATTTTTCCGAAATTTCGCCTTTTTTGTGTCGAATTTCCCTGGACTAAAGGTATTTTTCGAATCATTCAATTAGTTTATGTATGCGTTCTAAAAAACATGTTTTGTCTTTGACGAAACTAGACGTCCTTCACTTCATCATAGTTTGAAAACTTCTTCATACGAAATTCCCTTTTCAGTTTTGAGAAAAGGTAATAAGTTCACCAGTGCATTTAATTCTTCGTTAATTTTAGTTCGATTTGTTCGTCTTTTACTGAAATAGTGACCGTTCTGCCCTCTTTTCCCTGCAATATTATGTCCGAAAAACTTCTACTGACTCTTCCAAATCATTGACTGTTTCAGGTGTTTCTAAATTGGCTGCTTCAGCCAGTATAACTCGAAAAGGGTTCAATTTAGAGATGATCTTTCATCTGTAAAGTTCGTCGATGAGGAAATTACCGATGCGAAAGAGCACCAGCTGATGGTCTGATGGTAGCTCATCTAATGCTTTTATATGCACATTTTGATGGAATTCCGTGTGATAACCCTATATCTGAGACATTGCTATTCTTACGAACCAAAATGTGTTGGCTCATAGGGGATGTGCAGGCGTGATTGTGCTCGTTCCAGCTTGATTAAGTTTCACAATTTCTAAATAACGGAAGAAGGCGTTGAGGATTAAGGAAGGAGTAAACATTTTGGGGTTACACAATGCTTCCACCAGCAGATATCAATTTTGAAATCGATCGATTTTTGTGTTAGCTAGCCTTCTCTGTTTAGCAATAAATTTGCATTCTACATGAAAATAAAATCTTAATTAGTCCAATTCACTTCGTTTCAGGAAGCAGTATGTTGAGCAGTTTCGGCTTCGAGCGTTCCTTGGAACGTTTTGGCTGTCATGTCATGAATCGTCGCTTGCAGCTGTTTTTACATGGTGGCTAGGACCTTGGTCAGTAGATTTGATGGAATTTTTATTCGCTACTTGGGTAAATTTCTTCAGTTTTTGGGTCACGTAGACAGCCCCAAAACATACAATACTTCACTTTTATACATTTCATTCAAAAGCCCATTAACCATGATTGATACTTGGGTCAGGGTAGGTCAAGTGCCTGTC